>OX457037.1:31352759-31973765 GCA_949752735.1 Lumbricus terrestris | reverse complement strand
TATGCATATGTATATGTTAGGGTGTCCCAACAAATATTTTTCTAGAAACTTGAAATGCAGTCCCCCTAAAAAGTTTCCATATGGTCCCATAATAACACCTGTAAAGTTTTATGACACTAAAAAAATATTTAGGGGTGGCTCAAGCCGCCCAAATTTAACCCATATTGGCATAATTTGCGCCTGATGTGTCCAACTTCTAAATGCCTTTATATCCCAATCGTTGATCCTATTATAACAAATTTACTACCCTTGGAAAGCTCGTGAATGGTAGAATTAACAGGTATTTAACTTTATTGGATACAATGGATATTTTGGGCATAGTCTTATGCTCAAAAAATGCAAAATCGAGAAAAATTTGAGATTTTTGAACTTTGGACACAATATCAGTGCACACACAACTAATCATTGGGAGTAGTCATTACAAACTCTTGATAATGTAACAAGTCGTGGTTTTAGCTCCTCCATACCTTCATCTGCTTCATAGTAAGAAATTCTGAGGGGGCTGTGAGGTTCAACCCCTATTTGTCCTAGGACCACACAGTAAAGTTTTAATTGCACACCCCATGCAGCTACACAACAAATCAACGTCTGGACCGTTATTTTTTTACTATTCTCATACTGATCTGCTGATTCTACATCACTGCACTCAAATTGTTCTTCAGTTCTACGTTCTACATTTACACATGTCAACAAGATTGTCACACTCACAATTGTGGTTAGAAAACATGTGCCTGTGTTTTTCGACAACCTGTACGAGAAATTGTCTCCGATCTACGTTCTTCGTTATCGTTGAGCTGAAATTCTGTATCAAAGCTGCGTCATGTTTGTTCAGCACAGTCATTTACACAGACCAACGTTATGAAAAATCACACGTGGTCTTATACGATTGGCTATCTCGCCACTCTTTCACCGAAAGATCGAGAAAACTATATTTGAACGCAGCATGGTTTGGGAAAAACTTTTAGGAAGAGATAACCCCGTTATTCCACATTAATGAGAACTCACTGAAAGAACAGAGAGAATTGCTATCTCTTATATCTTAGGTGCTGGTATACCAAGAATGATGTTGCATCATTTTCAGACTTGTCATCTAGAGCAGCATTGCCAGAATTATAAAGCTATGGATTAATTCAAAGAGAGCAGTGACTCTACATGAGAACACCGCCTGACTGTAGATGTCAATCACAAATCTGAGACTTGTTTGGGTTGGATGCCCTGTAATTCACGGTCGTCAACTGTATATGTGATTCGTTTCCATCATAAAGCAATTAGATCTATATTGCCTTACCCATCCAACTTGCTCTGTGATGGCAACAGGCTTGCGAAATGCTACCGAATTGTTCAATCCAACCATGAATACCAAGAGTTTTGAAAATTCTTGATAGTCATATTTCGAGTATGGCCACGCTAAAGCTGTTCAGTAATGAATTCTTATGATTTGTTAGATGCAGACTGCAGTAGCATTGGTCGAGGGTTTGGTTGATGGTGAACCAGATTGGAGCATTCATCTTTAAATGGCTTGCAGAGCTTAATTACAGACCATTGATGGACAAATTTTTACCAAGGACACAAAGAATGCACCAGGCAACTGGACTTAAAAGATTTCTGTGATGTTAACAAGATGTTACGACTGATGGCTGATGTAGAAGGGTGCAAGGCATTGCAAACTCTATTTAATATGCAGTTATTGAAAGCCGTTGTCTCAAAGCATTTGCCAATAATTAGGCCTAATGCATCACACTTTCACGACTTCAAAAGGTTCAAACTGCAACCGTTGATTCCTGTCCTGGTCCAGAGGTCAACTTTAGCACACCAACATGTTTGTAGGCTACTTCCACCAACTAGAGAAAAATCAGACTGACAATCTGTTAACCTTATTCATTTCTACTCCACTGATGATTGCCATGTGGAGGTAGCGACCTGCAATCCTAGTGCACGACATTTACATCATTCGTTTGCTCGAGAGCTTAACTGTCGTCCTTATGCTTGAAAAACCTCATTCGCAAATACAATAAGGTTGCATATTTGTAGATTTTAGTATTTCAGAGCAATATAAGGTTATTAAGCAATACATAAGCACGCTAGTGGGATCAAAGTGTGGACCTCCGAAAATTTCAAACTCATAGGCCTATATGTCGCACGTATAATTTGTGACAACTTACACATATTATATGTGAGCTTTGAGCGGCCTCTAAATATTTTCAAAATGTCCAGAAATTTGGCAGGTACTATCATAGGACCATAAGGAAACTTTTTGGAGGGACTGCATTTCAAGTTTCAAGAAAAATATTTTTCCTGTGCAATCGTGGGACACCCTAGTATATGTATATATATATATATATATAATATAATATAATATATATGATCTACATATGCTTGCACGTATATATACATGTAGGCCATAAATTCCCATAATCGCATATAGTATACATTATTATATAATATATATGTATAGTATATATAGTCTACATATGTTTGTATACATGGGCGCCCGCACATAGGGGCAAGGGGGGCACTTGCCCCCCTGGAAAATTGAAACCTATTTTTCTAACTACTACTTTTGGGTTTAAGAAATTTCTTCCCATTGAAATACTAATGTTACGAATGATACACTTTAGTGAAAGTCAGAAATTTAAGTAATGAAATCTCTTTAGAAATAAAAAGTTCTTAATTTTCTGCTTTGCATTTTTTCCAGCTCTCGCTGAAAACGGTAACAATGACTTTTAACCCTCCCGTGGGTGCCCATACAAATAGTATTCCTATCGATTATGGCCTACTTGTCTGGAATCTCGCTGTAGGCTAATGTCATTTTTCACAACTACTCAAAAATTATTTATCAATAAATTACACTAATGTAAAAATTTGAAATTTATCAACAGCCCATTGAAATTAAGTAATGGGGATCTACATATTCACCAGCGTTATATATGGAATCAAGTCTGCTTTAAGTCAGGCTGCATTTTGTCCATTTTGCATGCTGGCAGCTAGTACAGAATTTAGGTAGGTCAGGCTGTAGAGAAACTTGGATAATTGACACTGGTTATCACGAGAGATTTTCTCCCAAAACCACCGTCTCCTCTATTCAAAAGAGTTGTTACCCCATTCTTCTGATCCTCGGGATCCTCAACCTTTCTAAACGACACCGGCATTAACATCTGACCCTCTGGATACAGGAATCGGACCTCTTTCTTGACTGCCCTTTGAACAGCCTGATGACTTGTTGAAGCGCTTCTGAATAAGCTGGTGCCCTACAATTGACTACTGGAGTGGCACTTTAGAAGTTTAGAAATTACTATTAAAATATAGAGGTAATTTGATGGAGTACTTACCACTTTAAAAACTAATACCTGTTTTAAGTCTATTTATTCATTCGTTCATTATATATATAGCGCCCCTTCAAAAACCTACTTTTTAACATTCTACTTTTGATTTTTAATCAATTTCTTCGCTCTAAGAAAACTATTCATTTTGCAAATGATAGGCCTAGACAAAATAAAACTGAGAAATATGCATTAAGAAACCTCTCTGGAAAATACCCATATTCTCATTTTCCAGCTTTGCAATTTTTAAGCTCTTGCGACTAGGAAATTTAACCGTGACCAACTTAAAAATTTTGCCCCCCCCTGCAAAAATTTCTGCGGGCGCCCATGTTTGTATATATTATATAGTAGACACATACATTATCATACATATATATACATATACATGCTTGAGTAATATGTATGTATATATATATAAGATTTAGGTAATAGGTCTGAATAAGCTGTTACAGGTATATAGAATCGCATTATGTTATATCGTCTGCAATGTGTCAGGTACATGATAAATATAATGCTGCTTTATTGGTCTTCCCTGAAGTACGGTCCTTTCAGTCTTATAAGACGCTGTTTGCATGCCTACAAACCGTAGAGAGAGAGATCTATAAACACAAGTTGTGACACAATCACGACGTGGTCTGCGAGAAACCATAGATCTACATATAGGCTATTTTATGGCCTAACGCATAACTATATATGCACGTAGACTATAGGCTATAGACCTACTATTATTGTGTGTATTGTGTGATAGCAATTACGTCTCCAGTTCCTCCATTGTCTCTAGCGCTGTGTTTCGGTTTGTTTGTCGTTTCTGAAGGACCTTCTATAATAGGCTCCATACATCATTTGGAGGATAAACAGCATTTTAGGCATTTTACTTCCGTCGTCGTAAGTTAATTTAGGCGCTATATAAATTTATGTCTTCACGCTCGGCATGAGTAAGTATTGATGAACGACGAGTAAGGACTTCAGAGCGGAAAGGTTCGGTACAGTACCGGGTAGCCTAAAGCCCTAGACTATAGGCCATATCATGAGATGTTTGAATTCTTTAGTGTGTACGGGACTATAATATGTAGCAGCTCTAAAGAGCACTCTCGAATAATAAACCAGTGCTTGCGGTTATCGTTTTAGAGTCACGCTTAAGAGATTTGGAGTTGTCTCTTGCTTAATGCCATGGGCGAAGACTTAGGGGGACACTGTCCGCCTATGCCTAATGCGGCAATGCCGTCTCTATCCCATTGCAAATGGAGCCAAGGCAAAGCATTGAAAAAATTTGCTCGCTCTTATCATATACCCTCTCAGTGCCCTCACTCTACGATCCGCCCACTTGAAAACGCCCAATATTAAGTCAATAATCAGCAGCGGCGCCAGCAGTGGCGGCGACAGGGGGGGGCTGGGGGGGCTAAGCCCCCCCTAAATGCGGCTCAGCCGGGCGTCAGCCCCCCCAAACGAAAGGAAGAAAATTTCTACAACTGCATACTTCGTAACAAGAAAGCTAGACAGTGACCAACGGCTACGAAATCAACTATATTACCATGATAGTATAGAGTGCTTGTCCTAATATAAAACACCGCAGATATTGTTGCAAAAACGCCGCCGACCCGTGATGAGGTTACAGTAGGCTACACTATGTGCGGCCAGCCGGCATGCTGAGGGGCTACGCCTGTAGTCCTTTACAATTACAATGGGAAATGGGATTTCAATTAGCAGCATGCAGCACTCATGGGGGAGACCTATGACCAGAGGGACGGTCTCAAGTTTGCGGTCAAGCCCAGCCCTAGAGTGTTCCGGTCCCAAGGCTGCAAGTGAACCTCTAGCACTGTTCTCTAGTATAACATTATTTTGCGAAGTTGATATCCTGTCAGCATGGGCGGAGTTTGGTTGACGATCTTGGGGGTGGGGGGGCTAAAAAAAATTCTCGGCCCAAAACAGTTGATGACCTTTTTGGGTCATCGAGTTGAAAATTTCAAAAAAATATACCATTTTTTTCGGAAAGTGACAGTTCATTTAAAAGTCCATTGTTTTGAAATGTCCATAATTTCAATTATAATTTTAAAAAGGTGTGCAATTGCAAATGTGTGCCAAAACTAAACAGTCCATTGCTGTGAAATGTCCATAATTGCAATTATAATAGAAAAAGGTGTGCAATTGCAAATGTGTGCAAAAAACTAAATATTTTTTCTTCTTCTTCTTTCCCTTCAGGCTAGGATTATTCCCTCTGGCGAGGGGTCAGCCACTCGGATCCTTCTCCTCCACTTGTCTCTGCTTCCGATGTCCTCTTTCTTCAATTTGAGCAGCTTCAGGTCTAGTTGTATCACGTCCTCCCATCTTTTCTTCTGTCGTCCCCGACTGCGTCGACCATGTACCTCCGCTTGCATGATTCTTTTGACACAGCTGCTCTCCTCTTTTCTCATTACGTGTCCATACCACCGCAGCCTGGTCTCTCGGGCTTTGTCAGTGATGCATGCCACACCGAGCCTCTTCCTGATGTCCTCACTTCGTTTCATGTCTTTCAGTGATATTCCAAGCATCCATCGCAGCATTCGCATCTCTGTTCTTTCCAGCAAACCCTCATCCCGCTTCGTTAATGCCCAGGCCTCTGCTCCATATAGCATTACTGGCCTTATCATTGTTTTGTAGATTTTTCCCTTGAGGTGAGACGGCATTTTACAGTCGCACAGACCTAAATATTTCAGTTTTCTCAAAACCTGACGTGCTACAAGAAAAACAAAAATACTATGCCTACTGCATTCTGCAGACCATAGTGTATTGTAAGAAATAGCTGAAGTTTTTCCGGTAGCAAAAAAGTTCAAATTTGTTGGCCAGTGTTACTGGAGTAATTTATGCGAACCAGCTTCGCAATACGGAGGCAGCTGAGATCTGTGTCTCGTTCTCTCACACAAGACGTGACACGCCATCTGGTGCAAAGTTTGATCCTGAGCCG
The DNA here is from genome assembly GCA_949752735.1 of Lumbricus terrestris. Lineage (NCBI taxonomy): Eukaryota > Metazoa > Annelida > Clitellata > Crassiclitellata > Lumbricidae > Lumbricus > Lumbricus terrestris. The sequence continues at coordinate 31,967,504 of OX457037.1, read as the reverse complement.
AATTGACACCTGCAATGTCGCCTTTGCTAGCTTGCCACAGCGCAGTATCATTCGGCTTCAGGCGGTCGTCAATGCTGCTGCGCGCTTAGTCCTTCGATGAAATAAGTTCGACCATATTTCTACCGCGATCCGAGACCAGCTTCAGTGGCTTGGAATAGGCGAGCGCATCAAGTTCAAACTTTGGACCACGATGCACAAAGTGTCTGAACAACCGCGCACCATCCTATCTGAGGCTATCTCGTGGACAGCATCAGATCGCTGGCAGACGATCCTAGTAGGTCATGTCTGCGGTCGTCCAAGACCGCCGACGTATCCGTCCCTGCAACCAAAACTAAAGCGGTTGGTCGTGCCTTTCGGGTCGCTAGCCCACGCGCCTGGAGCAGTCTTCCAGCATCAGTAATTCAGTTCAAGAAATAAATACTCAATCTGCTTGTAGAAAACAGTTGAAGCTGCACCTGCTTCCTGGCTGCTTGCATTTATGCTAAACTTTGACAATAATATAATTTGGCTATGTTTGTAAAGCATCCTGGAAGTAGCTTGCTACCGACGATGCTATATAAATTGTCTTCATTACAATGGTAAAAAAACTTGAATCTGGGCCTTCCTGGGGGGGGGCTTGAGCCTCCATAGCCCCTGGTAAACTCCGCCCATGCGCATGGATGAATCCAGGATAGCAAGACAAGTTATGAACTGGACTCCGGATGGAAGACGCGGAAGAAGCAGACCAAGGAAAAACTGACCGGAAACCATCAAGGAAGACTTGAAATGCATGACTGACCCCTGCAAAAAATCTTGTGGTCGCCCATGGATGGGGGCCACGTCTCATCGAGATTTGAAATGGGGGAGGGCATGGCCGGATTGGCCCCCCTTGGATCCGCCCCTGGTATATGTGAAGCCTTCACAGAATTAGTAATTTTTTGGGGGAAATTACACTTTTTGGGTGGACTAAGCCCATAAAAAATCTCAAGTTCAAATGCTCTTAGGGTTTCCTATACGGTACCCATATTACGGCATACTTAAAAACTTGTTAACGTCCTAAACGTTTAACTGTTGTGATTACGGTAAAGACAAAACCCATCTTTTTTTAAAAAAAACTTTGACTTTTATTGTTATCTTGGTAGCTTGCGATTCTGAGAAAACGACTTATTCTTGAAGTTTTCATGACTTTGTCGTTCATAAATAGCTGGCAAACAAGAGCCCCAAAAGAGCTCCAGTTGAGGTCGACACAGTTAAAAATGCGTTGGACGCTGGGGCTCCGCCCCAGACCCCGCTGGGGGAGCTTACGACGCTCCCCCAGACCCCCTAGTCGGCATGGGCTTCGTACCTTCGGCACTCGCAGCTTCGCGCCTTCGGCGCTTGCAATATGAACACCCTTGAAGACAATATTTTTTTGCGCCTCTGATGGTGAGAAAGGGCTTGGGGCTTCAGCCCCCCCAAACCTGAAATCCTGGCGCCGCCACTGGGCGCCAGGGGGGGCTGGGCCTAAGCCCCACTAAAAAGGCATGTAAAACTGAAATATTTCCACGATAAGACCCCTTATAATTTTTTTAAAAAAAAGGTCATCAGAAATTTTTTAGGATGAAAATGGAAAATTTCCGCGAGGATTCAGGCCCCCAAAACTGAAATCCTGGCGACGCCACTGTCAATAATCATTTTAAATTTGTTCCTTAAGCGAAGGCATCGAATCCATATGAAAATAAAATCGCTATTTCTGAGAAAATGTCAAAAAGAGATTTGAATATAGAACTATAGCCTATACTAAAACACGTGCAACCGCGTCCTCTGTAAGCCTACTGCAGTGATTTTCAACCGGGGTTTCGCGGAACCCCAGGGTTCCGCGGGCGTCGGCCAGGGGTTCCGCGGCAGTTTTATATAAAACTTTATAACATCAACTGAAATCATAAAAGCATTAACAGTCAGTCGAATTATTTCAATGCTTTAAGTCATTCTTGCGTAAATAGGCTCTCTTTGTTACTGTTTCTATATGCTGCTCTACAGCATAGGTTATAGGCTAACGATGATCCCACGAGTGAATCTGCGCATTAGTCTTGCTATTGAAAAGAAACGTAGGCTATCATATGGGAATCGATAGATGACCTGCGTCTTCAACTGTCGTTCAGACACAATTTTTATAATTGCTTTTTGAACCATTCAAATGGAAAATCTATTCTTAACAATTTCTTCCACATTAGAATCTGCTGAGCACTGCAGATGAACTAATGCTTTGGTTAATTCTTCTTCTTTGATCAGTTAACATTGTCAAACAAGAATCAAACGGTCGATTATTGTGACAGAGGCACTATAGTTCAAGTGAGGGATGTAAACAGCGTTCGACTTGGCATGCATTTGCCTTCAAACAGGGACGGATACAGAAATTTTCGAGGGGGGGCAAAATTTTTGGAGAAAATTGTTGCCGAAAAAATCTGATGACTTTTTTGTCGTTTGGTCGAAATGTCTGGAAAATATACCAATTTTTTCCTGACAAAATAGCTGATGACCATTTTTTCTTCTTTTTTGTCATTGGTCATGGGGTCGACGTAATCTCTGGCAATATACTATGACCTTTCTAGTCGTCGTATCCTACTGTTCTCTCCCGCTGCATTGATTTAATGCTTGTTGGAACCAAATGGGGGGCACAAACCCTGTGCACTTTTGAAATGGGAGACCATGGCCGGATTGGCCCCTGGGTCCGCCCCTGCCTTCAAACGAAGCTGAAGTTCCCATGTCCCTCTGCCCCGCAATAAATAACCAGGAACAAATTTCGCAATAACCGTATTTTATAACATACATGTAACATTAATTGGTCATTGCGCTGATCTAAAATGCATCGTATTTCCATTTTCAATATTTTATCCGATAGTTATCGAAATGCTGTTCCCTGATAGTCCATTGTGCACTGGAATATACGTAGACTCCATAGAATTATAAGGCATGTATTTGTGATGTATTATTATATACTGCACCATGCAGAAGTGCAAATGACGCATATTAAAAGTCTTGAACTGTTTAAAACTAAATATTACAAATTGTTAAAAGTGACAACTGCATGCATTTATTTCTTCGTGCACTGAACAGGTGAAATGCGTAGGGTTCCGCGAGCAAATGAGTGCTTGAGAAGGGTTCCGTCACTAGAAAAAGGTTGAAAACCACTGGCCTACTGTCTATAGGTTTTGACGCCCCAGACAACTGCTTGCTTTGCTTGAGACCGGATCTGAATAATGTATAGGCTACTCTATAACTCACACACGATACATGTATGTGCTATTCGGAAAATACATAAAATGTGTGAAATACTAGACCTGTATGCAGTGGTGGCGCCAGCTATACAATTTCAGCATATTATGCAGGTCGAGTCATTGTCATGGTAATTATTCAGTATGTCGGAGAAATAAAATGCAAAGAATAAGATATAAGAAATGTTAAAGAACTTATGGCAGGTAATAAGGCAGGTCAGGAGTCAAATGGACAGATCAAATGGTCAAAATTACCTATGGTAGCGCCGAGCCCGACACTATACATGTACCTAATAGGCCTACAGTGGTCTCAAACATGCGGTCCCCGGGCTGCACAGTGCACACGGCCCGTGGACCCGATCAATGCGGCCCGCGACTCATCTGGTGTTTACCGATTCTGCAGATTTATTGTCCTTTCTGATCTGAACCAAGGTTCAAATAATTGTTTTCTATTTATTTTGCGATGGACAATGAATCTGCAACAGAAGATAATAATTTACAGACGCAGTTTACAGTCAGTCAGTCTAATCAACCAGTCAAACATGGCCGTCAATGCGATACAATGCTGTTATATTCCGGTATTCTACACATTTCTACCACAAGACAAAAAACCCAAATCTGCACATGACTGCAACACGCAAATAACGGCTATGTTTGACAATGTTAGGCGTAGGCCTATACCTACATAATTATGAGAACAGCTTCTTTGTATTTATCACGTTCCTGACAAAATGTAGATTCATTCATTCATTCATTCATTCATTCATTCATTCATTCATTCATTCATTCATTCATTCATTCATTCATTCATTCATTCATTCATTCATTCATTCATTCATTCGTTCGTTCGTTCGTTCGTTCATTCATTCATTCATTCATGCCATGCAGACGTTCAGTGTAGCATTCGTGGATTTATCACAGTTTAGTTTGGCTGCAGCGTATCTCATGGTTTCGGTGGCGGGCCTGAAAATAGAGAAACACTTTTTCCAAACTCACTCAGTGCATCGAGACTCCTTTTGAGAAAATCTATTAGATTTTTGTCTATATTCAGTCTTCGATATACACGTACATATGTATCTGTCTGTTTAACTGCTTAATTATAATATTAATATAAGATTAGCCTACATAGACAGACGTTTGGTTGTTTGTCGGTTGACTGACTAATTGCCTCTTTGACTGACGCATGCAATAACATGGGCTACGAACCGATTAACGAATACATAAAGGTAGACTTAAGTCGTACATTCATCAGTCAGTCAATCAGTCAAACAACCAGTCAATCAGTCAGTCAGTCAGTCAGTCAAACAGTCATTTAATATATCAGTTGATTATGTGAAACTGGTTTACGTTTAGACTTAAACAGCAGCAGAGGTCTTGGCTTTTACACCAATGTCGTCATCAACATCATCATCAACAACAGTACCGTCGTTGTTGTTGTTATCACCAGCGATGATGACTGAAAGTTACGATGATGACGACGACGACGACTGCCTGGAGCATCGCAGCTGGTTCTACTTTCTCATCTCCAGCTGTATCACCTATCTGTTCGGAATCGAACTTGTCTTGACCTCAAGGTTACTCGTCGCTCTCCATGTTGGGGTTCGGCGGACGATGAACAAACCACAGAGTCCGACTGCCAGTGGCCGGGTAACCGACATCTATGCGAGTGTGAAGGGGTGCTGCGAGAGCCTCGTCTCTGGTCAGACATGGCCTGGAAAGATCATGGTAAGCAGTTTACCACTTGACAAGAGAAAGGTGAAGACAGCGGGAGGAAAAGAAAGACGAGTACGAATAGGAAGAGGAAAAAGTAGAAGAAGAAGAGCATGATGATGATGATGATGATGATGATGATGATGATGATGATGATGATGATGATGATGATGATGATGATGATGATGATGATGATGACGATGACGATGACGATGACGATGACGATGACGATGACGATGACGATGACGATGACGATGACGATGACGATGACGATGACGATGACGATGACGATGACGATGACGATGACGATGACGATGACGATGACGATGACGATGACGATGACGATGACGATGACGATGATGATGAAGGAGAAGAAGAAGAAGAAGAAGAAGAAGAGGAGGAAGAAGAAGAAGGTGTGGAGCAAGAAGGAAAGGCATGAGACAGATGAGATGGATACGGAAAGGAAAGGAGGAAAGATAGGGGGAGGAAAAAGAGCGGAGAAGAGTGAGAAGAAAATGGAGAAAATTAGAGAAAGACGAAGAAGAAGAAAAAGAAGAAGGAGAGAGGAGGAACAATAAGAAGAGGAGAAGGAGAAAGGAAAGAAATGTGATGCCCTTTTGTCTTCTGTTCCATTGCCTCAGGTGACCGCCTCGTGTCTGTTGAATATTGCATCTTTCGTCATTTACCTGGTCGACGCCACCAAGTATGATACTCGTCGTTATCGTAATCATCATCATTATCATTGTTGACGTTATTGTCATCGTCATCGTCATCAGCATCGTCGTCGTCGTTTTCATTATCACGATCGTCGTCTGGATGCAATTTGTACATTTCTCTGTATGTCTGTCTGTAAATATAGCCTATAGACTCCACGCATCTGGATATTTGTATGGAACGTAATTATAGGATATAATCTAGTTCATCGATTTCTTTGGGTTGCAAAGAAAAACTCCGAAATTACTTGCTGCCAGAATTGAATTAATCCACCCCCTATCCCTTCCTCAACTTTTCCTCCTCTCTGTTCCACTCCTCCTATCCCTTCCTCACTTTTCCTCCTTCCCTCTCTTCCACTCTCTGCCCTCCTTCTCCGTCTTTCCGTGCTGGCTCTGACTTTCAGTTCTCTGTTTCTGAGTATATCCTACTCATATTTTCGACTCGATGCGTGGCAAACTGTTTTCTTATTTCCTGTTTATGTAGCGCTGTTACAGCAGAGACGTGTCTGCCTTGGAGAGAGAGTTCCAGTCAGAAGCTGGACTTGGCTTTCAATCTCTTCTTCCTCGACTTCTTTCTGATCCGGGTAAGACGAGGGTCTTTCGCAATGAAAGAGAAAGCATCGGACACATTCACGCTCGCACACACGCGCGCGAACACACACACACAAGCACAAACACACACACGCAAGCAAACACACACAGATACATCGGAACATATCAAGTAGGTTGCATTTAATGTTCGCTAATTACATTCCTCACCAGTCACCATCATCATCATCAGAAAGTCAGAAAAACACCTATTACCCCATCATCTAATCCAGAATTTAATCAAGACGACTCGGTGGTGGGGGGAGTTTCCCAACGAATGGATTCTCCTCAAGAAAATTGCGTGGTGCTGTATACATGTAAATCATTCCCCTAGAAAACTCAATATGGGGGGAATTTCCATCCCAGAAAGAACGAGTGGGATTGTGTCCATGCAATTATGTTTGGACACGTTGGTAACTTTTTGTAAAATAGGAGGGAAGACTAAAAAACGGTCTGCAGTTATTTTTGCAGCATACATGAGATATTTTCATGAGATATCATCAATTATTTCTTGCAGTTTGTTGCTGCAACTGATAAGCTCGTCTTCCTCTTGGAATGGAATTCATTCGTCGATTGCATGACTGTTACACCGTCGTTCGTGGGAATCGCCATCGGTAGACAGTGGCTTGGTTAGTAATATATCGGCATCATCATCATCATCATCATCATCATCATCATCATCATCATCATCATCATCATCATCATCATCATCATCATCATCATCATCATCATCATCATCATCATCATCATCATCATCGTCATCGTCATCGTCGTCGTCGTCGTCATCATCATCATCATCATCATCATCATCGTCGTCGTCGTCGTGGTCGTCGTCTTCTTCTCGGCTAGGCGAAACAAAAATGTGGCCACAAACTGTAATAATGAATCGCCATAATTTTTTAAGCTTTTAAACTTGGCTGATGGGAAATTTAAAACAACACAGGCCTATTATAGTCTAGAAATATAGGGCCTATACAGGCTATATATATATATATATATATATATATATATATATATTATATACTATATGGATATAATATATATCTGAATTGTATATGATAAAGATATAATATACACCGTGAGTCAAAAAAGCTAAGCCAAACTGTTTTTCATATAACTCTAATGCCTGATAACATATCACGCTAACATTTTCCAAATATTTAGAGAATTGGACCAAGAATATAATTCCAAAATTTCATGAGATAAAGTTGAACGGATGAAAAGATATGAATGTTTCAACTTCATATGACGAAATTTCAGTTTACAAGCAATTTTCTCTCAGATTCAATCAAATGTTTTCTTATATCTGTCGTGCCTGATGATTAATCATTCTAAAATTTTCCAGATATGTAGAGAATTTAACTAACAATATGACTCCATCAGTATGGTTTTGTTATTTAATTAAATAAGATGCTCAAAATGTCCTCCTCCTGCCTGCACGCAAGACTGGAGGCTCTGGCGCCATTAGGCAACAGCATGCATCGTCGATTATCCTCTGGTTCAGGCCATCCCACACATCCAACAAGCGTTGCTTCAGATCGTTTATATGGATTGTTGTCTGGTCGACTCGGTCTTGCATCACGTTCCACACTTTATAGTCGACAGGATTCAAACCTGGGCTGTTCGGAGGCCATAATGTGGGAGAAACGAAGTCTGGCGTCTCTCTTGTCAGCATTTCGATGGTTTCCTTGGCTCTGTGGGCTGGCGCTGTTCTGTTGAAAAAGAAACAGCCTTCTGGGGCTAGATTTCTGATTACAGGTAGAAGATGTTGAGACAGCAGAACGTCGCGATAATAGGCTCCATTAAGTTTTACTCTAGGACCACTGAAGACCAAAATTGGGAACTATCAAGCGTCGAAATCGCAAAGAACGCCATTACAGACTTGCTGAAAACTGACATTTCGGGAGATGAAGTTGAAAAATTCATATCTTTCAATCCGTTCAAATGTATGACATGATATTTTGGAATCCTATTCTTGGTTCAATCCTCTAAATATTTGGAAAATTTTAGTATGATTAATCATCAGGCATTAGAGATATAAGATAAGCAATATGACTTACATTTTATTGAATCTAGCAGAAAATTGCGTGTAAACTGAAATTTCGTCATATGAAGTTGAAAGATTCATATCTTTTTATCCGTTCAATTTTATCTCATGAAATTTGGTAATCATATTCTTGGTCCAATTCTCTAAATATTTGGAAAATTTTAGCGTGATATTTGATCAGGCATTAGAGATAAATGAAAAACAATTTGGCTTAGTTTTTTTTTGACTCACGGTGTATATATATTATATGGTATTTTACATATTTGCTATTGATAGCGACCTTTCGAAATCTACTCTGTGTGATAGATTTAGAAAACATTTATGTAGGCGTATACGATGACTCATATAATGACATTTCTATGTGCCTTCCAAATGACTTTCCCAAAATAATCTTACTGATTGTTTACCGTATGACCTATTTATGGTCAAGGCCGTAGCCGCCAGGATTTGATTTGGGGGGTGTTTACCAATTTTTCGGCCAAATTTTCTCATGACCTTTTCTGTAATGACATGCTTTTCGTAGGATTTCTCGTCAGAAAAACCATTAACCGCGTCGTAGAGCGATCTAATATAATATTTAAAAAAATAAAATCGCCGATCTTTTGGGCGGCCAGTACATAGGCCTAATGTACATTGCACACTGTAGGACGTAGGTAGTTCTTACATTAGCCTACATGCATGTGCTAGTAAATGCATTATATTATTTTTTCCCCGGCGGTGTTCAAACTTCCAAAACACATCCTAGCTATACGCCCAGTGATTTTCAACCGGGGTTCCGCGGAACCCCAGGGTTCCGCGGGCGTCGGCCAGGGGTTCCGCGGCAGTTTTATATAAAACTTTATAACATCAACTGAAATCATAAAAGCATTAACAGTCAGTCGAATTATTTCAATGCTTTAAGTCATTCTTGCGTAAATAGGCTCTCTTTGTTACTGTTTCTATATGCTGCTCTACAGCATAGGTTATAGGCTAACGATGATCCCACGAGTGAATCTGCGCATTAGTCTTGCTATTGAAAAGAAACGTAGGCTATCATATGGGAATCGATAGATGACCTGCGTCTTCAACTGTCGTTCAGACACAATTTTTATAATTGCTTTTTGAACCATTCAAATGGAAAATCTATTCTTAACAATTTCTTCCACATTAGAATCTGCTGAGCACTGCAGATGAACTAATGCTTTGGTTAATTCTTCTTCTTTGATCAGTTAACATTGTCAAACAAGAATCAAACGGTCGATTATTGTGATAGAGGCACTATAGTTCAAGTGAGGGATGTAACCAGCGTTCGACTTGGCATGCATTTGCCTTCAAACAGGGACGGATACAGAAATTTTCGAGGGGGGGCAAAATTTTTGGAGAAAATTGTTGCCGAAAAAATCTGATGACTTTTTTGTCGTTTGGTCGAAATGTCTGGAAAATATACCAATTTTTTCCTGACAAAATAGCTGATGACCATTTTTTCTTCTTTTTTGTCATTGGTCATCGGGTCGACGTAATCTCTGGCAATATACTATGACCTTTCTAGTCGTCGTATCCTACTGTTCTCTCCCGCTGCATTGATTTAATGCTTGTTGGAACCAAATGGGGGGCACAAACCCTGTGCACTTTTGAAATGGGAGACCATGGCCGGATTGGCCCCTGGGTCCGCCCCTGCCTTCAAACGAAGCTGAAATTCCCATGTCCCTCTGCCCCGCAATAAATAACCAGGAACAAATTTCGCAATAACCGTATTTTATAACATACATGTAACATTAATTGGTCATTGCGCTGATCTAAAATGCATCGTATTTCCATTTTCAATATTTTATCCGATAGTTATCGAAATGCTGTTCCCTGATAGTCCATTGTGCACTGGAATATACGTAGACTCCATAGAATTATAAGGCATGTATTTGTGATGTATTATTATATACTGCACCATGCAGAAGTGCAAATAACGCATATTAAAAGTCTTGAACTGTTTAAAACTAAATATTACAAATTGTTAAAAGTGACAACTGCATGCATTTATTTCTTCGTGCACTGAACAGGTGAAATGCGTAGGGTTCCGCGAGCAAATGAGTGCTTGAGAAGGGTTCCGTCACTAGAAAAAGGTTGAAAACCACTGCTATACGGCCTTGTTTATGGTGCCCCAATCTCTTCCAAGGCGCCTCTCTTCTTAACAGAGTAGTTCTGGTCTTGCGGATAGGACTGCGATTTCTGAGAGCAGTTGGTCTGACGAACATTCCAGACATCCTGCAGTACCTGAGCATCCTGAGATCGGGATCGAGAATTAGGATCGCTCAACTAGTAACAACATTCGTCAGCGTCTGTATGTCCGCAGCTGGATTCATCCATTTGGTAGGACCACGAAAACCAAAAATCGCGTCTCACATTGCGGATATTAACCTCATTGTGCAATAGAATGCCAGAGCTTTTAGCAACATGTAATGAGACATAGGCCTAATTATTATTATTATAGGCCATCTATTGATCACTCTCAACTGTTTCAGATTCCTTTACCGAATATTAAATTATCTTCCATCCCCAAGCTCAGTTAGAAAAAGGACTCAGGCTTCCGTAGTGGCTTCCAACTGAACCCCAACCTATTTTGATATGATGATGATGATGACGACGACGACGACGATGATGATGATGACGATGTGGTGGTGGTGGTGGTCTTGGTGGTGGTGATGATGATGATGATGATGATGATGATGATGATGATGATGATGATGATGATGATGATGATGATGACGATGACGATGACGATGATGATGACGACGACGACGACGACGATGATGATGATGATGAGGATGATGACGACGACGATGACAATGACGATGACGATTACGCCGATAGCTGTATCGATGACTGGTGAAGCATATATCTGATGATTGTGATAACAATGTTGTTACGTTTCTATCTCCTCTGAAGCTCGAACTGACAGGTGATCCATTCGAAGACTTTCAGAACGCACAGAATAATCTGACGTACTGGGACAGCGTCTACTTCGTCGTCGTTACCATTTCAACGGTTGGCTATGGCGAACTCAGTTGTCATACGACGCTTGGCCGAATCTTCATGAACTTCTTCATCGTCGGTTCCCTGGTCAGTCGGCAAGGCCGTAGAGCAGGGCTGTTTTTAAGGAATTTTTAGAACTGCACAACTCCTTCTTTTCCCCCATCTTCCATGGTAAATGACTTCCAATTGGGAGGATAATGACCTTTTTGCTAGTTTTGACTGTACAGAAGTGTTTATAACAACTGCACAAATCCATTTAGAACTGTACATTTTGTGTGCAACTGCACGTTAAAAAAGCCCTGCCGTAGGCCCGTAGAGGGTGTTTGGGGGGTTTGAACAGCTCCCGAAATGAAATAGCCTAATGCTAAAATGAAATAATGCTAAAATGAAATAATTCTAAAATGAAATAATGCTAAAATGAAATAATGCTAAAAATGAAATAATGCTAAAATGAAATAATTCTAAAATGAAATAATGCTAAAAATGAAATAATGCTAAAATGAAACAATGCTAAAATGAAATAATGCTAAAAATGAAATAATGCTAAAATGAAATAGTGCTAAAATGAAATAAAAGTAAATAATGCTTATACTAACAAAAATCATGATGTAAGAGGACTGAGGGAAATTCATTTTGAAGTTCTTATTTCTATCTGACATTTTGCAATAGATTAAATCAACCTTCAAACTCCTAAGTCAGTTGATTCGGCTGCTTGTCGACTTGCTTAAGGTCGATGAAACACACCCCCCCCCCAAATAAAATCCTGGCTACGTTCCTCAGTCAGTCAGTCAGTCAGTCAGTCAGTCAGTCAGTCAGTCAGTCAGTCAGTCAGTATTGTATTGTACGATTGCATTCATGACAACTTACAAAGCGCTTCTCGCAGCAAGAGCCTTTCAGAAGCGCTCCCGTGCAGTGCGTGCAACCCCGAGGGAAAGGCAGGTTTTGTGACGGGAGAAAGATAATAATAATATATTTTCTTTAATTAAACGCCTGCAAGACGCACTGCGCTTTACATTTACAGGTTATGCAGTAATCTTAATTAAACTTAACTACTACCTGGGTAACTGAACAGACAGCTTTGTAATTACACGGCTCCGATGGCAGACTACAAAGCAAATCCGCCCAACGGGGGCTCGAACTCACTACCTCTCGCACTCTTGGCCAGCGTGTTAACCACTACTCTACCGGGCGAAAGACTATACCAGAGATGATGAGCAGAGATGTCGGTCCTGCCCAGAGGATTGATAATAGATGGTTAGCCTAATGTAGCGCCGTTGGCCGTCGTTTTTAGAGAATGCAAGGCACACCAGCTGCCATATATGGTTGAGACATGATCAAGTTAACTTGCAAATGTAAAGTTGTGCTGCGTCGTATTCGGTGTTTCATAGATTTATCTATGAAATTTATATAGCGCCCCTTAAGATTGTCTTCTCAAACAATCAACCGATCCAAGTTCGGTCAAAGAGGACAAAAGTCTAACTATAGTTTAAAAAGAGCAAGAGAGATATTATAGAGTGAGAGAACGTAGACCAGATCAAAGGCTATTCCAAAGAGAAGGACCCACAATCTAGAAAGCCAGACACTGTCTTTATAACAATTCGTTTTTCTACCACCTTGATTGAATACTTCGATGACGTGCAGGTGACGTCATCATCGACCTGATTGATTAACTTTCATTTCCAGGCGATGTTTGCCAGCTTAGTTCGATATCCAATCATGGATGCGGTAAGAAGTCGACAGCCCTTCGCAAGCTTTTACGACAAGCCAGTTGGTGTCAGGTATGGATTGATTACTGATTAGTCTATTGATAATTATACCAACCACAGCAACCAGCCACATGTGTAAACAGACCGGTAATTACTATTTTTCCTTTTGACGTATCCGTGTCATTAGGAATTCGATTAACGAAGCCGATGACTGACACCATAGATTTGTGCGTTTCAGAGTACGGCAGTTGCATATATATATATATATATATATATATATATATATATATATATATATATATATATATATATATATATATATATATATAAATGACGTGCACCGCTCTTTAAAATTAATATTAATATTATATGTGACAGGCAGCAGTGACGATTGAATTTATTTTTATCGAATGAGTGAATGTCTTTTTTGAATGAATGTCTGCTGTAGACATATCGTCGTCTGTGGTCACATAACGTACGAATCGGTCAGCAACTTCATTCACGACTTTCTTCACGAAGACAGACTGACGAAGAACGTCAAGTGCGTCTTCATCGACAGGTGAAGAACGTCTCATCCGTTATGATAACGACGACGAAGAAGACAGAGGACGGCGATGATGATGACGACGATGATGACGACGGTGATGATGATGATGATGATGATGATGATGATGATGATGATGGTGATGGTGATGAGGATGATGATGATGATGATGATGATGATGATGATGATGATGATGATGATGATGATGATGATGATGATGATGATGATGATGATGGTGATGATAATGGCGATGATGATGATGATGATGATGATGATGATGATGGTGATGATGATGATGATGATGATGATGATGATGATGATGATGGTGATGATGATGATGATGATGATGATGATGATGATGATGATGATGATGATGATGATGATGAGCTAGGAGGAGGAGGGGGAGGAGGAGGAGTATGAGGATTCTGCTGATGCTGCTGATGTTGCCTCTTGTTTTCCTACTCTTTCTCTTCCTTTTCATCCTCCTCCTCGCCCTCTTACCTTTAATCTTCTTTTTCAATCCTCTTCCCCACTTTCTCTTATTCACCGTCCTTCCATCTTCCTTCTATTTCTTCTTTTCTTTCTCTCCCTACTCCTAACGCTCTCCTCCTCCTCCTCCTCCTCCTCGTCCTCCTTCTTCTTCTCCTATTCCTCCTCCTGCATGCTGTTATAATTTACTCTGATTCTGATTTCATTCTTCCAGCAAGTGGCCTGACTTGGAGCTGGAGTCGCTATTCAAGCTACTCTTCACTCAGATTGTTTTCATCAAAGGATCCATCATGAATATTCAGGACCTTGAACGCGTTCGGGTAGGAACCACTTCAGCCTGCAGATGAAGTAGGACAGCATCAGCAGCAGCATCAGCAGCAGCATCAGCAGCAGCAGCATAAGCCATTGCGCAGTTTTTCTCTTGGTGACCGTCATGCACCTATACTGCAATGTCGTGCTTGCAAACGTGGAGTATTGACAACTTGACAAGCTTTATATAGAGCACGACTAAGGCTATTTGCGGTTGCTTCCTGTGCGTGTCTTAATAATTATATGCATGATGTTGCCAAAACAGGTCTGCTTTTGTGTAGCACCTTCAAGTACCTATCATGAGCAATATGAGCATAGCGTATACAAGACTATACAGTATACAATAGTATACATATCTGAGAGGTCTACAAGTACACGACATACAACTACATCGTATAAGCGTAATCGTAATCATGGTCTCCAAGATTCTGATGCGCCATTCCAAAGGCAAGCGCAAGGTACCAGCTTATTCACGAGCGCTAAGTCGATTCAGAGGGTTGTCCAAAGTTTTAACCCCCTCAGCATGACTCTTCTACACTAAATATTTCCTGAGAGACGCTGGACCCCAGTGCGTGAGTTTCTTAAGATGAGCCACTCGCTGGGTTGTGACATGAAACTAAGAATAAATTTTAAAAGACAGACGGCCTTTTTGTAAATTTTACTCATGTGCGGAGTTTGGTTTCCGTTATTTTTGGGAGGGGGGCTAAAAACTTGATCCAGGAGGCGCGGCGTCGAAAAAATGTTTTCGTTTCGGCCGGAAAAAGTTGATGACCTCTTTTTTAGTCGTCAAGTTCAAATCTCATGAAAATTACTATGTATTTCCAGGCCGAAAAAGTTGATGACCTTTTTTTTAGTCGTCAAGTTCAAATCTCATAAAAATTACTATGTATTTCCCGGCCTAAAAAGTTGATGACCTTTTCTTAGTCGTCAAATACAAATCTCATGAAAATTACTATGTATTTCCCGGCCAAAAAAGTTGATGACCTTTTTTAGTCATCAGTTGAAAGTGCATGGGGGGGGGCCAAGCCAGAAAAATAGACCTTTTACACGGTAAAAACATGACTATGGAGCTTCTTGGGGGCTAAGCCCTTCTAGCACCTGACAAACTCCGCCCATGATTTTACTTCTGACAAAGGCTCCAGGAGAACTCCCTCCGTCTCTGGTCAATGATCTGCAATATAAGGAAATAGTTTCTCATAGTTTCCACTAGAAAAACGCATGAAAGCCATGGCTCAATACAGATCATTTCCCTGCATAGGTCCCTCCCCCCCCCCATCCTCTCGGCTGGTCTCTCCTCGTTCTTCTCTCGCCTCAAACCCTCCTGCCTTTTCTCTCGGGGTCGCATGCACTTGGAGTGTTTCTCTTGCCGCGAGAAACGCTTTATCAATGGTATGATACAATGCAATCATTGCAATGTATGTATGCATGCATGCATGTATGCTGTATTTATGTATGTATGGTTGTACGTATGTCTGTAAGCATGCGTGCAATGTGCATGCAATGCATGCATGAGGTGCATTTTTGATGACCTATTGTTGAGGTGTCGGGAGGGCAAAGCAATGTCAGGAAGGAAAGGGAGCGGTTACATATGGACTGGTTTATTTTATGCAAAATGGATGGGGGGGGGGGGGTGATAGCTGGAAGTATCGGGGCGTGACATCGCGGGCAAATGAATGGACTTCTTTGTTCCATTTGTTTGCAGCTGCATGATGCTGATGCCTGTCTGATCTTGGCCAACCAGGGAAGTCACGACCCAGATTCAGAGGATGCTGAGAACATCATGCGGGTCATTTCCGCCAAGAACTGCCACCCAAACATCCGGGTCATAGTTCAACTTCTCTGCTACCACAACAAGGTATTTCATCTGAACTGAATAGCTGACTGAATAGCTGACTGAATTGCTGATTGAATAGCTGACTGAATATTTGACGGAATAGCTGACTGAATAGCTGACTGAATAGCTGACTGAATAGTTGACTGAATAGCTGATAGAATAGCTGACTGAATAGCTGACTGAATAGCTGACTGAATAGCTGACTGAGTGACTGTCTGATTGATTGACTAAATGAAGAAATGAACGAATTAGATGTCTGACTATCTGATTGAATAGTCATTCAGCCAGATTGAATGACTGAATGAATTGATGAATGAATAAACAACTAAGATGACTTACTGACTGACTGACTGACTGACTGACTGACTGACCGGCTGGCTGACTGACTGACTGACTGACTGACTGACTGACTGACTGACTGACTGACTGACTGGCATTCCTCACACCAAATCAGGCAATCAATCATTCGAAAAATTATGGAACCCTTGATAAAAATCGATCAATCAATCAATCACTTGCACATTCAAGTGACTGATTCAATATAAAGAGATACGTACGTTGCATTATAGCTCGTTCATATGCTAATAAATATTATAGTCATTCGTTTCCTCGTTCACTCTCTGTCTCTGTCTGTCTGTCTCTCTCTCTCTCTCTCCCTCTCTCTCTCTCTCTCTCTTTCTTTATAACAAACGAACTCTTCAAGAGAGTGTTCTCCGTCTCTTTATATGTGCGTGTATGCGTATGTGCGTGCGTATGTTTGTCTGTGCATTCAGTCGTTCTGTGTGAACCTTCCGTCATGGACATCGCTTGACCAGGCCCTCTGTCTGTCCGAACTGAAACTGGGATTCATGGCTGTCGGTTGCCTAGCACCCGGATTCTCAACACTCCTCGCCAATCTATTCGTCATGCGATCATACAAAAAGGTAGGACTATAGCCTATACGCGTGATACAAATCATACAGTGGGACGCGGTGGTGTAGTGGGTATGTTCTTTGCCATTCAGCTGGAGGGTTGCAGGTTCGAATCCACCTCAAACCGCCGTGTAGGGACCTTGAGCAAGTCCTTCACTCGCAACTGCTTATGCAGGCGCTTTGGCGTGAAACTCCGATACAGTGTCCGCGCAGTAGTCGGGAGCGCTTCTGAGTAGAGAACTTGAAGGGCGCTATAGAAATGGAGAAATAACTGAAATAAATGATACGCTGGTCTACGACCTACATAGGCTATATATACCATCCTTTCCAGTCGGATCAATACAGGGGACTTCTATAATCCCAAATTCAATTTTACTTATCCCCAAGTTTTGCGTGCTTGTTCCTTAGCCTATTGACCGATAAGGAATTGGTAATTAATTATGACTTAACATTCTCGCATTTTTTTACAGTCGTTGTACGGATTTGTGCCTGCTATAGACCTACTATAAGCTTATATACTCTTGTCGTTGCTTTATGTTGCGGTTTTTGTTGCTATCCTTGTCACTATTGTCATTACCGTTATCATTATCTTGTTTTGTTGGCGATGATGGTGTCGTTGCACTCATAACGGTATTTTGTTGATGATGCTCTTCGGAGTAGTAACCTTGATGGAGCGCTACATAAGTCGATGTAATAACATAGCAAAATGTTTTGTGTTACCGTGTGCATGTTGCAGTCGAACCGGTTGTCTCCTTGGCAAGATCTCTACCTGCATGGAGCTGGACTGGAGGTCTACGCTCAGCCGTTCTCCGCCGCCTTCCATGGACTTCCCTTTCCAGAGGCCAACAAGTAAGAGTATATGCCACGATCATCACCAATAGTAAAGAATTTCCATTGGCTTTGCAATGAATTCCAAGAACTGTCGTTCATGCGAAAAGAGCGAAATCATAGAATATTAATGTTAATATAATTACCAACATTTTTAACACGCGCAAATCGCTAGCAATTACAGTCATAAAAATATAATGGCATGACATAGCACACGTCAAGGCCGTAGCCAGGATTTGATGGGGGGGGGGTGTTTACCAACTTTCTCCGCCAAATTATCTGACTACCTTTTTGTCATCGTAGAATTTTTCGCCCGAAAACCGTTTACAGTGACGCAAGGCGATCTAATTTTATGCTTTTTATGCATTTACTAGCACATAATGTAGGAACTACAGTGTGCAATGTATTGGCCACCCAAAACCCGCAGTAGATTGCAATTTTATAAGAAAAAAGCATGAAATATAAAAAATTAAAATAATAGAATGCATGCATTGTAGGCTATTATTTTTGCATTTCTCATTTCGGGTGGTGTTCAAACACTCAAAACACCCCCTAGCTAAGGCCTTGGATAACGTAAATCACAGGCATAGTCTAACATAATTTTTTAAGTGGCTAAGAATAGGCCTACGTCTAATCGGTGTCAGAACGATTGCTATTTTCCATCACATTTTCTGCCAGGATCTGTTTCATTCGTCTACAACTTCTCTTAGTCGCCATCACCGTCACGTCTTCCACGATCTCACCGTCAACATCAAAGTCTACATCAAACGACAAATGCAATGTGGAGGTCGTTCTAAATCCGAGTCATGACGTAGTCATCGATGACGCTACGCTGGGTTTTTTCATCTGCCAATCAGAGGACGAGGCCAGGCAAGTGACGTATTTCTGCCCGCGTTGCCATGACGATCAGCAGACGACACCCGGCGCTCTGCAGAGGTGCTTCTGCAAGCGAATAGGTGAATTTCGGTTTTCACTTTTCACTCACGTTTATAGTTTTAACTCTACTGCATTGGATCCTTTTTTCTCTATGCTCACGTGTTTAGTTTTAGCTGTGTCTCTATACTGCATTGATTCCTTTATATGCCTATAACTGCTATTGAAAATCACTCTACAGTCAGATGCATTAGCGACAGCCCTAAAGCATAATTATGCTAAACCCATCCATCATTAGGCCTATTCCCTTTAGTCTAAGTCTACATCAAATGCGATGATTGAGCTCTTGTGTGTCTATAAAACTGTATATTCTCTTGTGCGTCCGTATTCCGAATGCGGTCTTGCCCTTCAGCTGCCGTCATGTCTAAAATTGAATGTCTTGCAACTTATTCACATAGGGCTACAGTTTCGCGGCCTTTAGAGACTATAGCGAAACACATGCTTATAATAATGCCTAACATCCAAACGTATAGGCCTATATCATACGGTATAAAAACCGTATAAAATATATGCAGGCTTCATGGGGGTAGATCTGGGATGACAGGCCTGATAGTTAGGCCTACAGTCAAATCTCGCTTGGACTTACTTCAAATGTTCTGAGAATATTGCTGACTAGCCAGTTGCGTCTAACGGTCCTACCGAGGGTCGACCCACAACGGATTAAGAAATTTTCGAAAGAGAATGTCGATCTGCACTTGCAAGTGCGTGATCGCTAGGCTATAACAACGGAACTATGGCAATCATTTTCTGTGAGTGACGGGCACTCATTATTGGCATTGGGTAAAAGAACCCTCTGCATGAGACGAACTAAAGACGGGGTCTGACAATAAAGACCCAGCTCTTAATCCCTGTGTTTTGTTATGTTGTTGCTGATAGAGAAGATTGTGAGTCCGGATTGTTCTACGCTCAGCCTACGTTCGATTGAAGATGAAAACGGCCAAAACTCGTCAAACGGCACCCAACTGAGGTAGGCTACTCTTTTGCGTTTTATACGTCTACCTTAAAACGAAGAGGTACGGTACGTAGTGTATGCCCTATGATGGCCCCTATCCATCTGAAAAAGTCTTCCAATCTCACGTGACACTGCTTTCCATCCTTCCACGCAATCAAGAGCCCTAACTTGTCGCTACAGGGCTGTTTTTTAAGGAATTTGTAGAACTGCACATCCTCTTCTCTCCTTTTTCATCCTCCGTGGTAAATTACTCCCCATCTGAGGAAAACGACATATTTTTGCTAGTTTTTAACTGCACGGAACGTGATGGAAGTGCTTCTACAACTGCACGAATTCATTTAGAACTGCACATTTTGTGTAGAACTGCACGTTAAAAAATCCCTGTGTCGCTATAATTATATATCTTTAGCTTTACTTTTTATCTGTAGGATGAAGTCTTTCAAGTGGGACACGGCAGCGAATCCAGGAACCGGAGAGAAGATGAACCGAAGCAATGGTAGCAGCAGCAGCAACGGAAGAAGGATTGCTTGGCCCACTAACAGCAGCAACATCAGCAGCAGCATCCTTGCTTTAGATCGACAGAAGATGATGGAGAAGGAAGACTTTGATTCGACTGCACACTTCCACTGGTCGAGCAAAAGGACTTTCAAGGAATCACTGCTGGTCATTCCATGGATTTATAGCATACATGATACATGCATATTATATACATATATTGTAGGTGTATTCGTGTGTGTGGCCCAGGGCTTTTTTAACGTGCAGTTGTGCACAAAATGTGTAGTTCTAAATGGATTTGTGCAGTTGCAGCAGGGCCGTCTTATGGTCATTGTAGGCCCTAGGCACTTTTGCATATTAATCTATTCGTAGGCCCCCATAGCTTTTCATGCACATTATTTGTAAATTGGCCTAGCCTGATGTTGTTGTTGATGTCTGATGTTGCTTAAAGCGAACGTCAACCACCAGCGTCTACAGTTCATGAAGCAAAGTCACTAATGAAGAAATTACACAATTTTGAAACAACAATAATGGGCATAATTTGGAAAAACTTACTCCAAAAAATTGACATTGTAAATCTAACCCTACAGGAGCCTGGTATTGAGTTGTGCACCATCATCAAATTGTAGGTCTATGACAGTCTTATAAGACACTTTCACGATACACGCAATAAATTCGAAATGTTTGAAAGTATGGCAAAAGATATCCCACAATCGGACTACAAAGAAGATACACAACGAAAACGGGTGCCGAAACAATTTGATGACGAAGTCATGGATGATACTGATCCGAGTTTAAATCTGAGTGCTAGTGACAAATTCCGCACCCAGACTTTCTACCTGATCATAGACAGACTTAACGGAGATGGGAAAGAGGCTATCAGCTTACGCAACACTACATGAAAGATTCAATTTCGACAGAACTTTATCAACTGAAGAAATAGTGATTAGAGCAAAGGCATTAATTGAGATATATCCATGTGATCTAGAATTCATTTATTGACGAATTTCTTTTGTTCTCTCGAATGTTTGCAGACAATAAATCTGTAGCTGAAATGATTAGGTCACAAATAGCTGACAAGCTGGTCTCCAGTTTTCCAAATGGCTATATTGCTTTTAGAATTTATCTTTCTATTTTTGGAACAAGTTTTGAAGGTGAACGTTCTTTTTCGAAACTGAAAATTATCAAAAATTACTATCGGTCAACGATGGGACAGGCACGATTATCCTCCCTTGCATTACTTTCAATTGAAAACGACTTAATGCGAGAAATGACATTTGAAGATGTTATAAGCGATTTCGCGAGTGCAAAGAGCCGCAAAGTTAATATAATATAGCTAAGCCAATGTTACTGTTTCATTAGCTAACTCTAGCCTCAAAAAGTTAGCTCGCTAAAATTAAATTTGCAAGTTTTCGTTTTCTTTTTGTTTTTCCGGTCATTGACCAATCACTGCATTTATTTTTAATATTTTTTCAGGATTTCGTAGGCCCATTGTAAGTTCGTAGGCCCTAGGCACAGTGCCTACTGTGCCTACTGGATAAGACGGCCCTGAGTTGCAGAAAAATGTAGACGCACTTCTGTGCAGTTAAAACTAGTTGAAAAAGGCCATTTTTCTCCGATTGGGAGTAATTTACCATGGAGGATGGGAAAGGAAAGAAGGGTTGTGCAGTTGTAAAAATTCCTCTAAAACAGCCCTGGTGTGGCATTTTTGGCACTATAATCTTCCTCTGTAATTATAGTCATCATCATCATCATCATCATCATCATCATCATCATCATCATCATCATCATCATCATCATCATCATCATCATCGTCATCATCATCATCATCATCATCATCATCGTCAGCAACAACAACTATGATATCAATCAATCAATCAGTCAATAATGAATCAATCAATCAATCACATAAATTTATATAGCGCCCCTTCAAAATCTCTACTCAGAGGCGCTCCCAACCCAAAGAGAAAGGTCTTAAGAAGACGGTAGAAAGAGCCAGTCATTGCTGCAGCGTCATTACCACTGCTAGTAGGGTTATTCCATTCTTGTTACTATACTACTGCTACTGCTGCTGCTACTACTACTGCTACTGCTACTACTACTGCCACTACTACTGCTACTGCTACTGCTACTGCTACTGCTACTACTACTACTACTACTACTACTACTACTACTACTACTACTACTACTACTATTACTACGTACTACTCCTGCTTCTGTTGATGCTAATCTTAGTACTATCACTGTTAGAGTTCAGAGAGCAATCGAGGGACGTTGCTGGAGCTGAGAGATCACGTGATCGTCTGTTGCTTTGGTGATGATGAGACTCCGTTCCTTGGATTGGTCAATTTCCTGATGCCACTCAGAGCCAGCAACCTCCATCGTCACGAACTCATGCCTGTCGTCCTTCTTGGAGATGGAAAACTACTCGAAAGGGAGTGGCACTTCGTTTCGCAGTTTCCACTCGTATACAACTATGCTGTGAGTATTGTATTGTATTGTATTTAAACATTTATAAAGCGCCTCTAGTACGGTGAACCGTTCAGAGGCGCTCCCAGTGCGCAAGGCCCCGCGAGGAAAAGCAGGTTTTGAGAAGAGACAGAGCAGAGGAGAGACTGGCTACACGAGTAGTGGATAGACTAAGGCTTCAAGACCAGTTTGCACTCAGTGGCCTTCCCATGAGTCAGCCAAGGGTAAGGTCATGCTGTACACGTGTCGTATTTGCATAAATGATGGGTGATAGTGCAGGAATTACGCATAAGTCAATCAGGCAAGGGCTTAGGCTCGAGTCTCAATCAAAAACATTCCATAGTCAATCCGTAGGCGTACGGCGGACTGTAGGGTCTAGCACGTGAGACAATAATTACCGAGAATACTTTTACAACGTTATACTGCCCAAGAGTTGAATCAATTGTGCGACTTTTTAGTCTAAATAGCAAAAAACTCGACACTTCGACGTTTACCCATTTGAAACTATTCGACATTTGAAAATCTTCGACAGGCTTTCTGCACAGAGCATTTTATGCATATGGATTGACAAAGTGCGCAGTCTTACAGCCTGATGACAGGTCGATTGTTCGCCAGGATTGCCAGCTGTTCATTCTTGGGATTCTTTGTTGCTCCAGTGATTGATCATCCATGAGGTCTGCTTCTTATCCAGGGATGTCCACTGATCATCCGTGATATTTATTTTGTGTTTTCCAGGGATGTCCACTGATGATCCGTGAGATTTGTCTTGTATTTCCAGGGATGTCCACTGATGATCCGTGAGATTTGTCTTGTGTTACCAGGGATGTCCACTGATGATCCGTGAGATTTGTCTTGTATTTCCAGGGATGTCCACTGATCATCCGTGAGATTTGTCTTGTGTTTCCAGGGATGTCCACTAGGGTGGAGTGAAAAACACGAATATTAGAAATCGAAAATCCGTTAGCAATAAAAAGTTGTCTTATGGTATGGGGTCAAGAAATATCAAAACAGTTTTGAAAAATATTAATGTCTTCCTTTGCCCCCAGAGGGCCAAAGTTTCGAAAATTTGAGTTTTTTGAGAAAATTGCAGGTTTTCTTATGAAATATTTTTAGTGTAAAATAATTAACCACCAAGCAATACATCGCTGGAAAGAGCTCTTTAAACTGAGTAAAATCATATCTTAATTTCAAGAATATTCGCATATTTGTAGGAGATATTAACTTTTTAAGATACCCCACGTTCGCGACATGTCGCTATGTCTGAAAATGGTAAAACACTAATAACTTTTTTATCCTTTGCGATATTTCAACTTGTAATATGTCATTCTATTCAGTTTATGACAGTCTATCTGACGGTGCATTTAAACTTATAAGAACCTTCCATTAAGAATTTAAAAGGTCATGAAACCCTACAAAAATGAGAAAAACTAAAGGAAATGTCCTCAGAAATTGCAAAACTTTGAAAAAAGTGTAGATAATTTTTTACGTTGCAGCCTGCAAATGCACCACTGAGAATTGCAAATGTACCAAAGCCAGAAAGGTTCCAGGAGAGGAACAAGAGTCCTACATGATCAACAGACAATTAGAGTTATGACGATATGCAGTTGAAACAATAATATTTACAGGAACTCAGATTACAGAATACACAAATCTTAACTATAGCCTACTGACTTAACAGACAGCTTGCAATAATCGGCGCTAATAGCACCTATACAAAGCTGTCGTCCCAGCGAAGGCTCGAATTCGTTACCTCTCGCACTCTTGGCCAGGGTGTTATCCATTACTCTATCGGGTATAGGCCTACTTCACAAAATTAATTAAACTAAGCAAATGAGAAAGAGATTGTCAAAGTTGTCACGACTCT
The DNA here is from genome assembly GCA_949752735.1 of Lumbricus terrestris. Taxonomy (NCBI): domain Eukaryota; kingdom Metazoa; phylum Annelida; class Clitellata; order Crassiclitellata; family Lumbricidae; genus Lumbricus; species Lumbricus terrestris. The sequence continues at coordinate 31,942,873 of OX457037.1, read as the reverse complement.
GTGACCGATATGAAACATCGGATAGAACAGATGCGGTTATTCCAAATGCTGTACTAGAAGACCTTGGTATTCTTTCACACATCGAATCAAAACATGTGATCGATTGCTATGAGCTTCGACGTGTGAAAGAATCACTAGACACAATGCAATGCAGGAAGTTGAAATAATGGATTCAACTGAAACATTGTACTTTGATGGTCGCAAAGATAGAACACTGAAATTATAAAAAGAGCACTCGTTGGAATACCAAGGTCTTCTAGTACAGCATTTGGAATAACCGCACCTGCTATATCCGATGTTCCATATCGGTCAAAGAGTCGGGACAGCTTCGACAATCTTTCTCATTTGCTTAGTTTCATTACGGTCAGGGACGTCATTTGGGGGGGGCAGGGGGGGGCATTTGCCCCCCCCCTGAATTTGACCGATTGACATATTTGACATATTTTTCCACACGTTGTTCAAAATTCCAAAAGGCCTGTGTCTTCACGATGACCTCTGTGGTTTTGTATGTGCGGGCAGATTCAAGCTGCACACAGTGCACAGTTCATAGCCACAGATACATGTATCAACTTATGTGTATATTGTGATATTGTCTGCATAGGGAATGAGCTCAGGCTGATACTCCAAAGACGTATACAGCTTGTTCCCCTAGATAAAGTCCCAGGTCAGTATAAGGTCACCAGATGTGTGGGTCCTGTCAGCCACACATGTACTGCAAGCCGACCAATACCCAGTTATAACATGAAGCAGCCAGGCATCTGATGCATGATTCTCCCTCTGAGCACCCCACCCCGTCTGACCGAGACCTGGAGCGGATTCGTCAGCCTCCAACACCGGCGACCTCTAGGGCAAGTAGCAGGCAAAGGACAATGAGCGGGAAGTTCTGAAAGAACACAGCAGAAAGATGTATTACAAGGGCTGACTGCATGCATCAGTTGGGGGAGAGGTATGAGTGTGGATTACCAATGTAATGACGGTCAGTAGAGCTGATGATTGGGCTTTCTTGAGAACTGAAGAGGACCAAAGGAAATGAGAGTTCATCCTGTAAACACTCACAACGATCCACATTCCACACGGTAGGCCTATTATGTGACATCCAATTGAACTGGAAATTTACACAAACTGACTGTTTTTAGTGCAATGGTTATAGGCAGGTTACTTTTTATACATGAAATCTTGGATTTTAATCTTTTTTTCAGTCATATCTTTTCCAGGTTGATATGATCACAAGCCATTGACCACCACTTGAATGATCCCATAGGCATAGCCATAGATAATAACAGTCATTAACCCAAAAGCAAAAATATTTATTGCAGACTTAGTGCATGCAGCATGCTATATTGCTATGTGAATTGTTATTAATGACAAATTAAGGCAGTGTCTAATCTGGACCCCTCCTGGGGAGGGGATGTGCCCCCTGCCTGCAAGAAATTTGTTTGAATTTCCACAGTGCAATGACACCATTTTAGGCTATGGTCTGAACAAAATTGCTCTGTTTGAGTGCTGCTAAGAGTGGTCTAAGACTTCAAAAATATAGGTCCACTAAAAATAATAGCAAATTCTTGTTGAGCTTCCACATTGTAATCATAGCATGTAGGATGTTATCCTGACAAAATCACTATATTATTTCAGTGCTGATAAAAAGAGCGGTTTAATATATCAATATCAAAATGTAATTATAATTGCAATAATAATTTCTTTGTGTATCAAGTTAGGCAATTCTGTTCTGTTGCTAATGGACTATTACAATGAGTAACAGCAGCAGACTGGAGTATAATAATTATTATGTACATGTAAGCTTACTTTGTTGTACTGGAATAAGCTTACCCTTGTTGTTCAAGACAACACAATTAGTAGAAATGGTTAAACATGGTATACATAGTAAGCAAGAATTGCCAAAATACCAAAATTGGGAAGCATATGTAATAATGATGTTGTTTTACTAAGTGTCTCAAGGAGCAAAACATTTTGAAATCTGACAGTTTGAAATTTGAAAGATTACACTGGATAGTGGAGATAAGACATTTAATGGTAATTTTTTATTTTTGCAAGTATTAACAGTAAATTATTTTCCATTTCATGATGATGTCATCTATTAGACTATTATTATAGTAAGTAATATCATTATAATTATATAATAATCAATAATATTATGGTAGATTATAATGGTCCAGCCCGGTCTATGTAATACAATTCTATGTAATACAATAATGTAAACTGGAACAATGGCCATTATAATGTTTCAAATTTTTCTGTGGGTGAAGGTTATTTCTGTTATTTTAATTGTATAAAAATAGTTTTTGTACAAATATTAACAATAAATCCTACTCTTTTAATATGATACTATCATATAGGCCTATCATAGTAAATAATACCATTATTATAATCATATAATGGTAAATAATATAGCGGTATATAATAACAAGTGCAAAACATTTAATTATAGTTTATTTAAAGTAGTATAGGCATTTAAAATATACCTCATCACTGAATCAAAAAGGCCTATAAGTAGATTTAATAAATATGAGCATGAATAAAACATCTCATTTAAGCACAGTTTTGCACATGTTGGCTAAATACAGAATTTACGAAGCTTGTGGAGTTTGGACCCGCGAAATTTTTTTTGCCCCCCCCTGAAAAAAGCTGAAATGACGTCCCTGATTACGGTAGGTATGCCTATACTATAGGTCTTGACTTTTCTGACACATCCATGGTTTCATCTTCTGGCAAGATTTTACACTTTCCTGGATTTACTTCACTGTCCGTTTCATTATTTTGAACACTGCTGTCTGCTAATGCTTGTTCGTTGACGAAATCCAGACGTTTACGACATATTATAGGCGCATGGTCTCCTTTCTCTTTCTATCATGCCGCTTCTTTAGTGAAGTTGATATAATCTTATCCTGACGGCTAATCGTCATAACTCTAATTGTCTGTTGGTCATGTAGGACTCTTGTTCCTCTCTTGGAACCTTTCTGGCTTTTGGTACATTTGCAATTCTCAGTGGTGCATGTGCAGGCTGCAACGTAAAAAATTATCTACACTTTTTTCAAAGTTTTGCAATTTCTGAGGACATTTCCTTTAGTTTTTCTCATTTTTGTAGGGTTTCATGACCTTTTAAATTCTTAATGGAAGGTTCTTATAAGTTTAAATGCACCGTCAGATAGACTGTCATAAACTGAATAGAATGACATATTACAAGTTGAAATATCGCAAAGGATAAAAAAAGTTATTAGTGTTTTACCATTTTCAGGCATTGCGACATGTCGCGAACATGGGGTATCTTAAAAAGTTAATATCTCCTACAAATATGCGAATATTCTTGAAATTAAGATATGATTTTACTCAGTTTAAAGAGCTCTTTCCAGCGATGTATTGCTTGGTGGTTAATTATTTTACACTAAAAATATTTCATAAGAAAACCTGCAATTTTCTCAAAAAACTCAAATTTTCGAAACTTTGGCCCTCTGGGGGCAAAGGAAGACATTAATATTTTTCAAAACTTTTTTGATATTTCTTGACCCCATACCATAAGACAACTTTTTATTGCTAACGGATTTTCGATTTCTAATATTCGTGTTTTTCACTCCACCCTAATGTCCACTGATCATCCGTGACATTTGTTTTGTGTTTTCCAGGGCAGTCCACTGAATCGTTCCGATCTGCGTAAGGTAAGGACGGACAGATGTCGACTGTGTGTCATCCTGACCCGGAGTGATCCTCCGATGGAAGATCCTCACCTCATAGACAAGGAATCAATCCTCTGCTCTCTAAACATCAAGACAATGACCTTTCCAACTGCGCTGGATCCTTTCGCTGATCCACAGCGTATACCTTCTCCTACTTCCACATTTCTGCCCATCACTTCTTCCCCTCGAAGAAGTTTGATCTTGGATAAAGACCACGAGGGTAAACCCTCTGCATGGGAGATACCTAAACACGAGTGCTGTTGTGCATATAATTACCTGCCTGTGTATACATATCAATCAGTCGTTCAATCAATCAATCAATCAATCAGGAAGTTTTATTTTGTAACCAAATAAAGCAAGGTTTCCAAATCGTTGCAATATGAACATAATTATCATTGTTAAAAAGGAGCACTAAATGGTTAAAAAACATCCCGCTGGCTATAGGGACACCAAATTATCAATTGAATTTATATAGGGCCTACCATATTGGCCTTAACTAAGCTTTAGCATAAACATGCATCACGTAGGCTAGAGTAAAAAAAAATATTCAATACAGTACAATACAAAATACATATACTTTATTATATGCGTTACATAAATCACATAGGAATGCATAGCTACAATACAATATAGATTATAAACATACAATAAATATATCATGCCTATGTATAACTTGATTTATATATCGTTTGCAGACCTCTTGGATGTGAGGAAGAGCCTGAAGGTAGCTGCGAAGGCTTTCTTAAAAAATCGTCGGAATGGACAACGGTCGACTCTCATTCCTATGCTAACAGAACTCGGTAAGCGTCGTTTATCCATTATATGCATTTATATAGCACCTCTTAAATAATATTCAACTGTTTGTCGTACTCGCTGCCTTTACTGGGATTTATAGTTGTAGTTCTTGCGGTATGGAATAGGATCTTGGCCACAACGGTGACGTACATTGTCCTATCAAGGGAGGAAGCTGATTATATTCTATCTCTGCTCAAATCATTCTATCTTTAGGCCTACCTCAATGTCTGTCTTTATCTATCAAAATTATTGTCTTCTCTTTAACTCAGTCGTTCTATATTTAACTCAGTGTCTTTCTAAACAAAGGTCTTTTGTCATATTTTATACACTTGCAGCAAACGACTGCAACGCTCAGTTTCTCGACCAAGATGACGACGATCATCCTGACCTTCCTCTCTACATGACCCAACCATTCGCATGTGGAAGGACATTCACCGTCAGCGTACTCGATGCTCTCATGAGCACGGTTAGGATTGTTCACTCTAGCGATTATGAACCTTAACCGTATTCTTAAATGTAGCCTAATCTCAAAACCTCAAATGTTAAGTAGACAGGGGGAACAACTTATTCACTTGAGCTGAGTCGTTTGAGGGTGGTTGCCCATATATTTTACTTTATCTAGCACCTGCAGCGAATTGGTTTTGAACTTGGGATATGCAGCTGGATGCAGGCTTGGCAAAGCAACCGATTGACTCTCAAGCGCAAATCTACAGCTCGAGGAGTTTATCAACGCTGTACGTTTCCTAAGAAAACAGCAATCATTGTCGAATCTAGATCTTTGTGTAAAATGTCAAGCAACCTAGCTGTTCTAACCGGCTAGAATCTTAAAGAAATCGACCGGTTCAAAATTATGCTATTGGCATTGTAGGCTAGGCCTATACAAATTACCCACAATTTAACACAAGCGTTAGGCTAATTATTATCCCTTGCGCAGCTAAATATTTAAGTGATTTTTAAAATTTCCGTTCCATTTGTGAATTTTTATCATTTGATTCTAAACAGGAGATAAACATTTTCTCGCGACGACAATAGCCGATACTCAGGGCTTTTCAACGAGCAGTTAAACACAAAATGTGCAGCTGTGTGGGCCTAAATAAATTTGTGGCGTTGTAAAAGCAATCTTGCAGTGAAAATCATTAGAAATAGCCTACTGTCTTGACAATGGGCGGAGTCGGACAATATTTCATGCCGGACGTAGGCCTAATTTCATGCTACACCGGCTTACATGGAACAAAGGGATTGTGCAGTGAACAATACCCAGAAAGGACAGATTTCAGATGAATTGCTGAAAGGCGGTCATCAGATTCTATGACCGGCGACTTGCGACAATTTTGGGACAAATATCTGGCAAGCGACCAAAAAATAAATAAAACCCAAATCCGATATTAACTTACATTACTTTACCCCACCTAAGATCACCTAGTCCTAGAAGTTAGTGGTTACTAATAATTGCAGTCACCTCAGCCTTATATTCTGTGGTCTGTAGGTCTTCTTCAACCCCTCCTCCCTTGATCTCATCCGGGCATTTGTGACCGGGGGACAGATGACCCTGAGAACCGACGACGAAGACGAAGATATCCGCCCCAGTGAAGACGGGAGCGACAAGCTGCCGACACACTGTCAGATGCCAACATCGGAAGTGATGAAAATCCGGAAACGAAACCGACTGACTCTACTTCCGCTTCAGGGAAACAGTCGACTACAACCACTCGCAGTTTGTATCCGATTTATATGATGATGATGATGACGATTGACGATGACGATGACAACGACGATGATGACGACGACGATATGACGACGACGATATGATGACGATATGACGATATGATGATAATGATGATGTGGTGGTGGTGTATAGCCTACTGGCACGTAAATCGTCCAGATTTTTCCTACATAAATACGAGCGCAAACCAACGTGCTAACTCAAGTCTCAAGATTCAAATCGTAGATAGTTGCTGTTTATAACGATCGACACTGTGTATTATTATAAAATATACCTGATCAGGGTCGCGCTCTTTTCCTAAGCCTGGGACTGTAAAGTAATCCAGGTAATTATAAGCCTCTAGGCCTGTAGTTATGCCAAACTGCAAGCAGTGGCGATCGAAGTATCAGAAATTCATATTTGGGAAACCTTGTTTTCTCAGTTAGTAAGATCTGTTTGTATACTAATTGGCCCATAATGTCGAAACAGAATCCGTGTTTTTCGTTCCACCTCTTCCTATATAATACCCCCACAGGTCTTTCACTCGAAACTCAGAACACTGCTTTTTCACAGATATCCTATTCTCATTCTTCCTCTTCCCCCTACCTACCACGCCTTTTTCAACTTTAAACATCATCCCATTCATCCACCATGTCTGTCTGTTTGTCTAGCTCCTTATCTGACTCTCTGGATCTTGACTCGCTGCCTATCGATTTTGTTTTGATTGAGCGCCTGTGAATAAGCTTGTTCCCGCAACTTCCGAGCTTATGATTACGATTGTACGTTGTTTCAGATGGGAAATTACGGTGAGTTGGTGGTCGAAGCGATGAGTCAGTTTGGCATCTTGTGCCTTGGTCTTTATCGACGCCAGATGGAGTCATCACCTGCTTCAGCAGCTGATGGTGATGCTGGTGGTGATGCGGCTGATGAAGGTGATGACTTCATCCAACACAGATACGTCATTACCAACCCTCCGCAACATCTACGTCTCAGGCCATCGGATGAGGTAGGCATAACAAAGATGACGACGACGGCGACGACAACAAATGGATGATGCTGATGATGATTACGATGATGGTGATGGTGGTGATGATGATGGTGGTGGTGGTGATGGTGGTAATGGTGGTGATGCTGCTGCTGGTGGTGATGGTTGGGGCGGCGATGATGATGATGATGATGATGACGACGACGATGTTCTGAATCTATAGGAAATTAGACTTATTGTAGAGATATCCATATAAAGCGATAAAAATGTTGTATTTGTGATTCACCAAATAGCCTAGGTCTATGGACTCTAGGCCTAGGCCTATATATAGGCCTACACTCGCTTGTGACTCGTCGAACCCATACTCTAATTAAGTAGCTTAACGTGTGTGACCGTCGTTTTCATTTACTTGTGTTGTGTGTAGGTCTACAGCTTGGAGCCCTTTCCATGCTAGTCCTCCATCACGATAGCTACAGAATTTTGAAAGCTTCGTCTCAAGCCTACAGATGACATTTTCCTACACTGGCGGTTCATCGTACACTGGCGGTTCATCCAACAAAAGGCGGTTCATCCTACACTGGCGGTTCATCCTACACTAGGCTACACTGGCGGTTCAACCTACACTGGCGGTTCATTCCACACTGGTGGTTCATCCATGGAGAACATCTGATCGAGGCTGCAGGCAGCTTCTTCGTTTTTAAATAGGGTAATTGCAAGCCATCGAAAATCCAACGCTATGAAAGAACATGACTTTAGGCAATAATTATACTTGAAGCGATTTAATTGCGTCAAAAATTATGACAATTTATAGAGTATCGTAGGCAGTGGTTAAAGTGGTTTATGTGAGCACTGGGAATGCTGAATGTGAGCAGTGGGAACGTTGAATGTGAGCAGTGGGAACGCTGAATGTGAGCAGTGGGAACACTGATGAGAAGTTTTATTGGAACGCGTGTGTTTCCAGGGTTATAACCAGTGCCTAAAATGTGGAAAAATAAGTGCCTGGACGCCCCTTACCTCTTCAAAAGAAGTGCCTGGACGCTCCTTACTTTTCCAATCTGTGCTCGCCAATAAGTGGCTGGACGGCGTTCAGATTTTAAAACAAGTGCATAGACGCCGTCCATGACCGTCCAGGCACACTTTAAGCCTTGGTTATAACATGATGAGCAGTGGGAATCAACGCAAGCCAAGAATTTCGAGAGCAGTGGGAACGCCGCTCCCTCCTTAACTTACAACTCTTTACAATGCTCCCAGCCCAGTTATCTTCGCGAACTCTTCACCATCCAGCCTACCCGTTCTACCCGATCATCCGCCTGCCTTACACTTTCTCGACTCCCGGTCACAAGTCATCTCAAGTTCTCCAACCGAGCCATATCCATCTCAGCACCACGCCTTTGGAATGATCTGCCTCCTGAATTCCGATCCTTTTCAGTCCCTTCATCATCATTTCTAATCACACACCATAACCTTCCTCAGGCTCCTCTGTCCATCACACCTCGGGCTTTTCATTCGAAACTTAAGACACTCCTTTTCACGATCTCTTACCCTATCTCAACTGATCCTCCACCCTCCAATTCCCGGCCCAGACGACACCCACCTTAGTAGCTGTTCCGCCCCTCTGACCCTATGGTAACTCGACCCGGACCACCACGGACTACTCTCACGGACAACCCTTCTAACACAACGCATTTGATCCTGATCCAATGGTAACTCGACCCGGACCACCACGGACTATTCTCATGGACAACCCTTCTAACGCAACGCAGCGCTCGTGAATAAGCTGGTGCCCTGCGCTTGGCTTTCGAGTGGCGCTTTAGAAATCTCGAGTTTACGATTACGATCCCTCGCATTTCCACCCACTTTATAGCTATAGTCTTTGTAGGCAGATGCTGTGCTAAATGATATCGAATTAGGAAGAGATGGATTTCAGGCTACTCGTTTATTGTAGACTGTAGCGTTAAGCGTTGCTTGGCAAAACCAGTTTTGATATCAATGAGAAGCTGATTACATCTATTTCAATAATGATGGGAACAAGGATAGATGCATCCTTTGAATAGCCAAAGGATGTATGATTGGGTTCACGCAGCTTGTTGCGAAGATATTGCAATGTATAGGAAAAGGCAGTTTCTGAAGTCGGTTGGAAGACAGATATATGATCGAGGTATGGGAGAGAGGAAGGTGGGAAGTCAGAAGCAGAGAATCAGAAATAGAGAATCAGATGTCACAAGGCAAGATTTCCAAAATAAATCATATAAATAATATTGCAAGTTGTCTTTATCTGTCAAATACTTCTCTCAAACTGTAATTAATCAACTCAAGGATTGCCAACAAAGCTTGTTTTGAACACACATGTGATAATAATACAGCTTAAGATCATGTGCACAAAAGATAAAACATATTGGCATAAGTTGTGTCTAATTTATAGGCTCTCATTATTTACCAGACAAAGTATCACAGTAAGAACACACTTAATTACACATAGTGTTGTACCAAAGACACTTATCATTAAAAATGCATTATTAGTAATAATTGTAGTAGCATTATGACATACTTTCATTAAAATTGCAAAGGACAAAATCTCAATTTTCAGATATTTAACAACTTAATTTAGCACATTTTTTTACTGAAGATTGATTATTTCTGCAACGGCTAGAATTAACATAGTACCAGTTAATGCTTGCTATGTGACCGCTCTTCTACCATAAAAAGCAACATTCACACAAATATTCCACTCAAATAAAATTGACAGAACACATTATGTCATGATGAAAAAAAACAAAGATATCTAAATAAATTAAACTCACGTTTGATCACAAGCAGCAAGGTAAATAGTCAGTAAACAATATCACCTTAACAAAAGTAGGCCTAATACTGGAATAATGGCTAGTGCACAGTTGCATTTGAACACATATCACATATTTTTATCATACTAATTAGAGGGCTGGATATAAATGTGGGTAAATTTTCATTTCCCTATAGATACATCTCATTCCACCCGTTGTGTATTTGCTTCACTCTTCCACTAAATATGAATTTTACCCAGGTTCCCCTCTGTAGTCTCCCATCAACCAGATTCGTGAACTTTGATTATCTGGCATTGCTGGACAAGTGGTAAACCCCTTCCGACTTGAAACAGCACTCATAAATATGCAAATGATTTTGCTCATGTGCTTATATAGTCTAACATTTTGGTAATGAGATTGCACTAAAAGTGACTTGGAAACCAATGCAGCTCATCGATGAAGTGCTAAAGTAACACATCAGAAAACGAAAGACTGTTATTGCGGAAACATTTCACTTCTACCATTTTGCTCTTCCATGAATCCAAACTTTCAATATAAGAGAAGCGCAAACAGACATCGGCGAATGGCCAATTGATGGGTCACACAAACTACTAGAAAGTTTATCTCATGTAATAAAATACCATCCTTTTCTTTATCTGACCATAATATCACTTCAGCATCATGCATTGCATAGCAACAACTCATCTCTTTGTGGCGCTTTGACATATCATCGAGAACTTCACATTGTATATACAATGCATTCTGCCAATATAATTCAAGACTTGATATCCTGTGGCATAAATAACTTAAATTATACATATATGTACCTGCAGATACTGGTATAAAAGACATACCAGTACACAACATATCGATCATATATACATAAATGACGCAAATAAATAAAAACGTGCTATAATTTATATAACAAGGAAATATATATATACTGCTGTGTGGTTAATACAAGCATTTGTACATATTGACATCTACCAATGTGTGGTAGGAAGAACAATCTGCAGCAGTTGTCAGAAGTGGGTTTAATGTTTTGGACATAAATTGGGTGGGTCGTTGATTTCCGATAATATAATGGGGGGCTTTGTTCTCCCAATCCCAGTTGAATGCCACTGACAAATACTCGTGTGCAATTTACATAAATATATAACATACAGAACAGCAGTATACACCAAAACACCGCAAGTAAACATGATATGTCGACGCGTGTATTGGAGGAATGAATGCTTTAGTTGAGGATGGTTCTTTTGTCGTAGATGTGTTCTCTCTGTTCTTGAACCTGTCCTTTCCACTTCTGCTGTTCTCCCTTCACGAAGTGCATCTTATTCCGAATTCTTAACAGCATGTCCGGAACAATGCGGGAAACGTTGCTGGCCGTGGTCTTCTCCCCATCAGCCTCATTGTCTTCAGTCTTCTCCTGGTCGTCAGACTATCAAAACATATATGTCGGCTAACTTAGTCCATACGTAAAAATGCAGAGAAGTATGAAAGTGAGAGAGTGCACAGGGAGGTCAATGGGTGATGTTGGTTGTGATAGCATATAAACAGAATGAATGTAGATAGAATTTACACTTTTTACGAGGACAAGCAGTAAGTTTTCGTGCAGGTTTTCTTTAAAGTCACAATATTTGTAGTTCTGTTATTGTTGGCTACTTTGTATGAGGTAGACTACATACTACATATACCACTCTTCTGGATGTTACCCTGATTGTGGGTTGACTTTAGAGCACCATTAGTTGAAACACTGTGTATGAAACACCAGAACTTACTAGTTAATAAATGATAATAATAGTTTGCACTATAATGAAACCGTAACTAAACACAACCATCTGCTCCTCTTCTCAAGGAGGATGAGTTAAACACAAATTCCAACATGCCATGAATGGAAACATGCAGTTTCATAACAAAAAGTCCTGTTGCAAGAAGTGCTCACAAGTCACAACTCATGGTATTGCGTTTGCAGGCGGTTCAATAAAGTACATACTTACTTACTTTCTATATTACTGAATTACTGTGACTATGATGAAGATAGCAAACAACCCAACAGTCAAAGAGTTACTGTTTCAACAGAATGTCACCATGAAGATATATGTCACCATGAAGATATATAAATTGGTGTTTGTCTGGATTTTCTACAATGGAAATGGAGTCTGAATTTCTTAGCCTTTCCCTTGATTCTAGCACAATTTCTCATTCCCGATTTGGATCTGTTTCATTGCACATGATCGATATATACAATCGATATACGATCGATATATTGATCGATTCCTTCCAATAATGAATTTATTTTATGATTCAGAAAAGAAAGAGGAAGAGATGGTTGGATGAGATACAGGAAAAGTCTGGCATGAGCATGGAGCAGCTAAGAGAGGTGACAAGAGAGAGGAGACACTGGAGAGGATACATCAAAACTGTCGCCAGAGTTCCAAGAGCTGACGGCACCAGGTGACCAGGTGATTCAGAAAAGTGCGACAAGTTGCAAGCTGGACGCTTGATATAGATCTGTGTGCCATCTGTAACTGTGAAATCTGGAATTTGATGAACGAAGGAAGGGACGATAAGAATACCACCTGAAGTAGTATAGATGATCAGCTATGGACATTGGACAGGTTCGAGTATAGCGAATATTAGATGTATATTGAATACCTGTTCTGCAAAGACCTGGCGGCTCTAGTGATGCCTGGACATCATCTAACAACCATGATGTACGGCTGGGCGGTTAGGTGCACACCACACTGCCTTCCATCATTAATATTGTTATTCAATTCAATGCAGGAACTCTGAACACTGGTATAATCCATTGACTCTGGATGGGCAATGCACATGTGCGAAAGCCAACAAGTAGCAATGTTTTATCCAAGTCGTCTATGCATTGTTTGCTTAAAACAAACTTAGTTCTTGATGAACGCATAACACCCTCTGCACTGGCATAGAGATTGACTCTTGTCTTCTTTCTTTTAAAGTAGTGCCATAAAAGATCCATAAATTACAAAATCCAATTAAAAATTACTTTCTGTGAAGAGCAATAATTAAGTCAAACATCTTGCCTTGTCTTTTGATTGTTCACTGTAAGGCACTGTTCCCTTACTCAGCAGCGGATCAATACACTGCAGGAAGAACATGTAGATGAAGAGAACAGCCAGTATGCATATGGCAAACATCACAACAACCTATCGTCGAGAAAAACACAAACCATAACAAGCAAGTCCAGACAGCATTAACTATTTAATAATGCCATTGAAATGCTCAGCCAGCTGCTCTTTCACACAACATACCAGAGGAATAACAGAACACTTTTAAATCAATAAAATATGTTGACATTAATACTCACAGAAGAACAACAGAGAGACAAGTAGAAAGAGTAGTTGTTGCCATGGGTATGTAGAAGTCATGAATGAAACTACATATAATAGCTTACTACACTGACAAAGATATACTGCATGTTTAGTGCTAAAATCAAACAGATATGGGAAATAAATACAGGTATCGACATCGCTATAAAGTTGTGCTGGTAGGTTTTTTTTTATATGATCTAGAGAAAAAACTGTACCAGGTAGAAAGGAAGAAATAACCAACCAGACAAAATTAACAAATAACAAGAATACAGGACGAGAAAAACTATATATGAGAGCGATAGATTTCATGGAAGCTGCCAAGCACTACACAAATCTTGCAGTGTTTTTAGCAAATTAAAGTAAACCATCTGGTATTGCAGAAGAGCTACAGAACAATGAGGACAATGGAAGATATTGGATAATGATCTGAAAGACTCTGTGAGGATTTTAATTAAATTGGATTATATAATCATTGACTTATTCCACTTTACCATGACAGTAATCTACTTCTACCATACAATTTATCACAGTAACGCTATACAAAGTGCCATCATGAGGTTACTGTAATGCGCTATATAAATGCTCACGTACAAGGTTCATATATATACAAGAAGAATTACTTAAATTTGGGCTTCAGAGGACATTGACAGACGACAAGTTCCATTTGGATGCTTTTCAATGTACAGCAGAGACAGAAAATGGTGGAAAGAAGGCGGAGTAATGCTCTGTAAATATGATTCACTGATCTCAATGCCTCACTTGGAGGACAATGATCGATTTTAATTAAATTGGATTATGTAATTATTGACTCATTCCACTCGACTATGACAGTAATCTACTTCTACCATGCCATATGTTACAGTAGTGCTATACAAATTGTCACAATTTAATTACTGTGAACAATGAACTCATAGATGCATTTTACCATGATTGTCGTAGTATTTCGACGCTGCCATTGACAATCGCAGTGCTCACAAAAGTGGTATTCACTCGTCTGGACTTCTTTATCGACAACGTTTTCACACTTGCTGAGTAAAATCAAACATCAGCAAATAATTTAGCAAACCAGAATTAGCAACAAATCAAATGCACATAAAGCGAATCCAATGAAGCAAATAAACACGGAAAAACTCATGCTGAAACCAACTACATGCTCAATTGACCTGTACAATGTACATGTGGCATGCTTTCTCTAACATGTCGTTGTCACCAAGTCATTGGTTACACAGACTCAAAAACCTTCACTAGGACTTCAACCTAGCATGCATTCTTTTACTCATTTCTCATAATGCTGTGCTCTAGTTTTGGGGTGGAATCCAAACAATTGTTATCAAGGTCATGCACACCACCATGAAACCGTCCACTTTCGCAGATTTCACGATAACACAACATAACATAACAAGGGTCTTAAGTTGTTCAGAAGATGCTGAGTCTGTGTTAGAAACACTGCAAATTAACCATGCCCAATTTGCCTAGCTTCCTCTTAAACGCTCTTACTGCATGCACCAATACCATCTTAATTATTCCATTTAGGAAAGGCCATCCCTGGATTGGTGCTGACCATTCTACTGCGGTAGGAAAGTCATCTTCCACAGATCAGGGGACAGAGGGATGCGTGGATGCAGTGTCTACTACCATCTGTAAGGGACTGCTTGTAGTGTGGAACAATGTTAGGACGGTTAAGTCTCATCCTCTGCCAATGTCATGTAGTTCAAAAGCTCCACAATAATATTAAAGCTACTGTCATTTATGGATGGGAATCCTTCAGAGATGGGTGCCTCACATCTGCAGAAGCAGCTTGCCAGTGAATACACATCACAGAATATGAACACAATTTATGAATGCTAAAGGGCAGAACAAACTTCAGTTATTACTATTAAGTTATATTAAGTTATTGCTATATTTGACTGACTCGATATTAAGGAATCTACAAAATATCACAAATCTTGATTTATCGATATATGATTCGTACCATTTTGATGGCTCATTAAACGACTTGATATAAACTGAACGGCTAGTTGTTCCATTGGCAAGGGCAACAATTGGACAGACACATTTACATCGAACGTCTTCATACTGGCACTAAAACAACAAAAAAAGACAATTTAAACAATCATAATTAGTGCTTTGTTTTTCCGAAGATCATGGGAATGATGATAACTGAATGATAACAGATGACAATGTCACAAAAATCATTGTTTGTATGCAGGCGAGGATTAGGAACGAGAAGACACGGGATAATCTAGGAGCGGAAGAAATGGTGGTAGACAAAATCAGGAAAAAAAGACTCATGCACTTTGGCCGCGTGAAAAGAATGGACGACAAAAAGACTGCCAACTGCGGCCCTCGATAGCCACATGGAGGGAATGATAAGCAGAGGAAGACGGCCAAAGACCTGAATGGACAACATAATGGAAGACCTGAGAGAAAAGAACATGGGTACGAGGAGAGCCACGGACACCACCAGAGACAGAGAAATGTGGAGACATCAAGCAAATGCCTCATCGTTAACGCAAAATGCTTGACGAAAGAGAGAAATAAGATGTATGTATGAGCACTTGCTATAGTGCTCCTTCTAGATTTTTACTCAGATTCGCTCCTGTCTTCAGCACGGACACTGAATCGGAGTCTAAGTTCATTCCATTCATGAATGAGGTTCAAAACAGTGGCATAGCTACCATGTGTGCAAGGTGTGTAAAGCACACGGGCCCACGACCTCGAGGGGCCCACAAAGATTGTTGAATTATTAGCCTATAATCTAACCTAATTTGTAATTCACATTATTTTGTGACAGATGCAGTTTTTGTGAACAAATTATACTTGCATTAGGTTACATCGTTATACTTTACTGGTGCCTGTCAACCGCCGTGCAGGCAGGCAGGCAGGTATAAGCAGGCAGACAGACAGGCAGATTATACTGAATTCCCTTTAACTTGTTTTTCGTCTCGAGTCATGATGGTCAAAATTTGATTGTGCAATTGCGCTAATGTGTGTGAACGACAATAATAATAAAATTTGATTGCGCAATTGCGCTAATCTGTGTGAACGATAAAAAATAATACAGGTCTAATTCAGTTTTAAGTTGAGAATAATAAACGAATCATACCCGCATCTGATTTTCGTTCACAAGCTTTCCTATGCAAAGGTCAAAGGCGGCAGTATGCTATTGTTTAGAATAGGTGTGATCATATCCGTCTATCTGTCACGTTTTGTATTGCAATTAAATGGTGCGCAGCAGAAACTTCATACAGTCACAGGCATGCTCGTGTATTCGGGTCATATGCTGGATATAGTAATGGTAGTAAACTGACCTCTCTCTCAACCAGAGTGAGATTTGCCCGGGAGTTTGAGGTCGTTCAACCCTCGTTAATCTTTCTTAGGGTCACATAGTTAAATCTTTTAACCTTTTCACAACCCAACTCCAAGTGGATCATAGCCTAATACCCCGTTATTTTTCAACAATTCTCACACTGCTCTCAAATCTTCTCAGCTCTCACCCCAAAATCACGGAGACACCAAATTGAACAAGTGTGGATCAGAGTTCTATAGGGAATCACGTATTGGCCCCAATTATTTTTGCATTTGTAAAGAATATTGCTAACTTATTTTTAGATAGGGCTTACTATGAAAAATTGATGATTGTATTGTTTTGGTGCGCAATTTAATTGAAAAGAAACATGGACCGGAATTGATAGGTGGTTGAAATTTTTTTTGACAAACATATGCTAGACAGAAAACTCTATGATGCCATGGCATTGTTTTAAGTAGGCAGCTAATAATAAGTGGAAGTCTGGTACTTGATAGATTTTAAATTCTACTGGGAGATCACTGCAGTTAGGCATATATAACACTTTAATTTATCTGTCCCATTCGTGCAGCTGCAGCATTCATGTTTTTTCTCTGAGTGAGTCGTATTACATGTGTTTGGCCTAATAGCAAATGCAATAGATTAGTTTTGCAATCTTGATTGCAAGAACGAAAAGATACCAGCCTTGCAGGGCCAAAAATGGGGCCCATGCAGGACCCCTGCACACGGGCCCACAAAAAGCTAGCTACGCCACTGGTTCAAAAGTTGTCAGAATTATGATATTTCCGAGTTTCTAAAATATAGAAACTAGGAAATATCACAGAGTCTTAGCCTATAAAGTTCTGACACAAGTACATAAAGAAAAACTGAAAAACCAGAATGAACAACCTAGGAGTAGGTTAAGCACGAAAAGAACATTTTAAAAGTACACAATCATTAAGCTATGCAAAATATTACTTCTATAATCTATATAATTAGGCCTATACTATGCGCATAAGTGCGACTGAGCATGGAGCATGTACTATTTTTTTACCGTAGTCTAACACCCACCGTTGCAAAATCTGCGGCAAAAATACATGTTATTGCTAACAGTAAAATTCTGTTCCACGCACGCAACTCCATATTCACAATTCTGGTTCAAAACTCTAAATCAACATACGGCTTTTTGTCTAAAAATCACAAAACACAAAACATATGAACGGCTTTAAAATTCTGACGCCACGCCTCCCATCTAGCACCGCCTTTAGAATGTTGTGTTTATTAATAGACCAAACACCATAGATATCATGCACTTTAATCCAAAGAATTTTTCACAGAGGAAGATGGGTCACCAATGACAAGACTGCGAAAGAGGTCACGCAAGGTCTTCTGGTCAATTTATAGGCTCTCGGTCTGTAATATACTATATGTGGTAAAATCTTTGCTTTAATCTGTGCTTGTGGTATTTATATTTAGACATTTGGTTTTCCCCAAAATCATTCTTGGCATGCCAAGTGTTGCATTGCACAAGTGGGTTTTGATGTGGTTTTATCTTGCCGTATATTTGCGATTTATCTCTATTTTACATCAAATGGAGTCCAGTTTTGTGTGTATTGGTAACTATAGCTTTCTTTAGAGTCCGATGCTCCATATTTTCAGCTGGAAATTTGATGTTGCGCATTGATACAGAAGGAAATTGATGGGGAAGTTAACACTGATTACCCCTTACGATTTACTTCGGGAATTCAGTTCCACATGGATTGACGCGACAGTTCCCGTTCGAAATTATTCGCCATTGCATGGGTTTTAACGTTGGTCACACACACACACACATATTTAATTGAAGAAAAGACTACTTCCTAAAATAGAAGTCGCATAATCCCGAAGACTCGGTGTTTGTTGACATATACGTCTTCCCTCCGATAAAGCGCTGCGACTACCAGTCGAATCCCATAATGCAATGCGTTCAGTAAGTAATTAGCATTTAATAACGAGTTTTAAGTAAATAGGAAATTCGTTGAATTAGAGCAATGGCGAAAATGACCTAAGAGATTACACGATGTTCTTATAAGCTGTCGACACAATGAACTCTGCAAATGATTGAAACGATTCTGGATACTTGTATTATTTTGGGTAATATATAGAGTTTGAAACACAAAAATAGTTATGAAGCATGAGCACCGCGATGATAGTGTTTCTCTTTAGCTCTTTACTTAATAAGCACATTGCATTATGGAATGCACCCAATAGGTCACAGTGCTCTATTTGTGGGGAGCCATTTTGTTTTGTAGCCAGGCACTTAGTCTTCGAGATACCAGAAGTTGGATTGATGAAAATAATTTTTGCAAAAAAACGAGTGAGATCGGCAGAATAATTCTTGCTAAAAAAGAAGCTGGATTGATGAAACGAATTCTTGCCTAAATGGAAATGGGATTGATGAAAAGGATTCATGCCAAAGTAGAAGTTGGATTGATGAAAATTAATTATGTTGCACGATGAAAAATAATTCTATTGCACCAGTTGACTAATTTACAATGTGACAGCTATATAGGTTACCCAATCTAAGATCGTAGAATCACGAAATAATCAGTTACAAATTGCAATTAGAATTAATTAGAAAACATAGCAGACGTCTTGTGAGCTGCAAGAGACAAAGTATAAAGTAAGAAGGAGAAAAACACTTGAAAAGCATATGCTAATGCATTGACCGGTGTGGTGATATTGCTTGAATGTTATTCAAATGACCTTATTTCTGATCTTTCTTCTTTATCTTTACTCTCTCTCAGTTCTGAAGACATCTCTTTTGTAATTGTATATCGTAATTATTTTTAGGGTGTGTTTAACTGTTTATCCTATATTCCTTCAGTGATTGCAGACGGTTCAATAAAGTACGTACTTTGCTTTCATAGATGCATCCAATGGTTATATATTGGAGAAGATTGAACAATTCACTGGAATCAGCAGGAGATCTGAAGATGGAACTTTGCCATAATTGAAATGTATGGCACGCGAGTTATATACTGCAGGTACTTTGAACGAATGCACCGTACAAAAGATATGTTGGAGTTTCGGGTCCAATCATTTACGCTCTTTGCAGCTAAATGTTTTGAAGATTACTGCTGAATTTACATTGTAGGATGACTAATTTGGATAATGAAATAAGCCGCATTGCAACTTTTCGGAACTGGGAGTTGAATTCTCCAAGTGCTCTTAGTCTTGCCCGTGCTGGCCTGTACTATACAGGTACAGGTGATACAGTTTGCTGTTACAAGTGTAATACTGCCATCAGTGACTGGAAAAAGAATGATGTGCCTGTAGAACGTCACTGGCACTCATCACCAAATTGTCCCCTCGTTGCCTCTTTGCCGCCTTACAGATCACCACCTGGACCCACCACCACTCAACCATCAGAAGTTGTAAGCAATGAACAAAATCCAGAACATCCTTCGAGGTCACACCAGCCTGGCCCCCCAATCACTCACCCATCAGAAGTTCTTCACAATCGACAATTTAATCCAGTGCATCCTCCTACACTATACCAGCATGGCGAGTTCTTATCGATGCCCTTAACTTCTGCACCTTCCCAGTTGTCAAACAAATCCAACATTCAAACAGACGATCAGATGCACCAACGTGGAGTACATTTAGGAGTACATCTGAAGCACGAAGTGCATCGCTTCCGAACGTTTGACAGTTGGACGAATCCGTACGTGAATGGACGGGACCTGGCAAAAGCAGGATTCTTTTCTATGGGCATAGGAGACTGTGTCAAGTGCGCATTTTGCTCTAGCATTCTGAAACAGTGGGAGCCAGGTGATGTGCCGTTAGACGAACACAGAAAGCACTTTCCGAATTGTCCGTTTGTTCTTGGATTGAACGTTGGAAACCATCCTGAATATCGATCGACGATCGCTCAGCATTCACGTATAATGCAAGATTCTGGTAGTGCAGCTGCTCGGGGAGGAAGAGCAGGAGGAGGAATACGTCACCCTCCATCGGTAAGTTGATTTTTGAACATTCTGTGGTTCTAATGGAGAGTAAAGCTTTGCCCAAATGCAGTTTTCAGGGTTAGCAATTTTTGCATTTGAAAAATGCTCCTGAATATATCGAGTAATTGATGAATTGTATGTGTTCTCTACCTGTGAAACCACTAGTCATATCTGTTGAAATTATATATTTTCTGATCAACAGTGTGACATGTATGGCAAACGTAATTCAGTAATCATAAATATAGTTGTCGGTTTAGCTCAGCAATTTTATTGTCATTCCTGAACAGCACTGCTAATTTCCAGAATTGCACTAAAATTGTCCGTAAATAAAAGCTTTCATTGGCAGTGGGGTATACCTTTCAGCAAGGGCAATATCTCAGAAAGATTGAAATAAATAAATATATATATATACATGTATATATATATATATATATATATATATATATATATCTTTAGCTCCTTTAACATCATCTTTGAGTACATATATGTCCATCATTAATCGCATATGGAGCAACATCTAGTATCAACCGTCATCGCTGAGTCACCTCATCTTCGTGTAAACAATGACTAGCATCATCATCGGAGGTTGCAAGGCATCTGCTGCAACTGCGTTTTAGACAAGAGGTGTGTGGAGTTTAGGCTGGTGAAAAGTACCGCCCCCCCATCGAAGTTAGAAATGGCTGCTTGAAGATGGCTGTTTGTGCATGATGAAGTTTATCCTGAGGTGTGTGTCAAGTGATGATTGTGACTATTGTTCAGAAATAGACAGGAGTACTTAGTGAATCAGACTCTAATTCTAGTGGATAGTGAAGCGTGGTTTAGTGATGACAGCGATCAGACTATAGACTATGACTAAACCTCGGAGTCAACATGGTGTGACAAAGTTGTTGGGCAGCAGTCATAGTTGTACTGCTGTATTCTCTGGCAATTATGCAGTTGCTTCTGGTACCCATGGTTCTTTGAATTTTTTCAGTTTGTTCATGACAGATAACTCGTTAGATGTTATTGCTGCAGATAACAGATCTTTGTGCTCTGTAATTCGATCCAGCATTGTCCACTGAAATCCATTTTCCAGCACCAATTTCAGGTTGTACTCATGGACGGGTGCAATGTTGTGAAGAAATACTGTGTTCACTGCACTGATTATATTATTAATCAACTTTAGAATAATCATTCGAAAACCTGAAGTTGATAAACATGACGTTGGAATGTACAGGTCCAAAACATTTGCCTACAGACAGTTCATGAGTGAAGAAGGTTCGGCTTACTTGTTGAGAAGTTGTGAGGTGCTTGCATTTTGTTGACAACAATAACTTGTCACTTCACTTGGCAGTGAGAAATCCTTTTTCAATGAAGGCATTCTTTGATTCACTGATACACAGATTCTCAACAGTATATGTGCAATGCCGTGCATGTTGCTGTTGATGAATACCTAATGCTGTAGCCTGTAGATGGCGAGTTTGGATTGAAGTCAAAGAGCTATGTGTGTATGTAGGCTGAAATGTCTTGCTGAATTTGGAGGGCAATTGTCCACATAGGAACAGCAATACAACTGTAAGAATGGAATATACCTGTTTACTTACTTACTCAATTACTTACTAGCCAAAGTTCTTATTGGCAAAGGTCATGCAATTTGTATGTACAGTTTGTATTTCGCACATTCTCTCTTCAGACAGATCTGTATTAATGAGACTGATGCTGTATGACCTATGTGGTTAAACAGAAAGAATATATGCCAAAATAGCTGAAAAGAAAAATTCCATGGGCCATTGGGGCCAATGAATTGCTTGCCTCATCAAATACCTGATGGCATTAAAGTTGGTTGTGGGGCGCGGTGGTGTAGTGGTGGCGTCGTTGCCTTGAAGCCGGAAGGTTCGAAGTTCGAATCCACCTCGCCGCGTAGGGACCTTGGGCAAGTCCTTCACTCGCAATTGCTCAGCGCTTCGGCGTGAAACTCCGATGCAGTGTCCGCTCTGCATTCGGGAGCGCCTCTGAGTAGAAAGAGCTTGAAGCGGCACTATAACAAATGCACATGCAATAAAAAGTCAATATTTAATAATAATAATAATAATAATTAGGCGTTCTAAAGAAGCTTCGAAGAAAATTGATATGTAACTGGATTGCCTGCATCGCACGGGTAACGGTTTACTCGTAATTGCAGGAAAAATTAAACTTTCAATTTGCATGCAAATTGCGTTATTACGACGTCATTGTTGTATGACTGGAACTTTTGTGTTTTCACCAGTATTAGGCATATGTCAGGATTAAAACGATGTTTGAAGTTTGAAAATCGATGAATATTTACTATTTATTTTCATATTACAAAATGGTTTTCTTTTTATTCGGACACAGTGTATGTGTGCAGAACTGCACATATGTAGCCATACATAATGCTGAACATACTAAATATTGGAAATATTGGAAAATGATGTTGCATGAGCATTATCTTAATCATATCCTACTATCACCCAATGGTTGATGACTGCGAAGTTGTTAGTGATAATGCTAATGATATTGTGTATTTTTTAGTTTGATATTTCGCCATATGACACGAGAAATCCGCCATATGAAACGAGAGACTCACTTAACTTTGATGCGAACTTTGTTACCATGCAACAAAGATTACGTTCTTATGAAAATGTGCCGTTGCCCAGGGGTCAAGAGAAAGACGTACTTGCTCAAGCAGGATTTTATTATGTTGGTAAGTAAGGTTAAGCAGGTATAACATCTGTTCTACATTGTATATGTAAGATACTGTATTCACTTATTTGACAGAGCTCTCTTTGCCCATGGTTGTCTTAAACCATTGGCTTTGAATCCAGTTCTCAACTGTTCAGTTGCTGCATATGGTGAAATTTGGGGCAGCGGTGATTGTGTAACTAACTGACACTGTTGTTCTTGAAGTGTTCAGTGCTTGTTTCGATAAATGACTTCGATAAATTTTATAGCACCACATCAAGAGCCATTGATCTCAAACTGATTCCTGGGATGACAAGAGAAAGAGCTCTGCAATAGAAGATGATGACTTTCAAGCACTCATGGATGAGAATTTGTACTTTGACTGCGCTCAGTTAGTTTCAGTGTGAGTATTGAGTAACCGTCCTGGCTCAACTTCACTCTGCTTCACTCTATTTTTTTCATGCTTTCTTTTTCTGCTCTAGCATATGACACAAATCCCTTGATAAAACCGCTACCCGTTACACTTTTACGAGAAGTGTGTGCATAATGCATGGATGCTAATCCGTCTTGTCGTTAAGGGTTAAAATTGAACTTGGGCCAACTAAAATTAGAGCAGCCATCACTGTGGTCAGGCGGTGATGTGAATGACTGCATGTGCAAGGCACTTTCAGTTACAACGAAGAGAAATAATAATAATAATCTTTTCTTTATTGAATTCATTCTGTCAAACGCAGTATGATTACATGAAACAATCTTAATTAGCATCAACCTTAACTACTAGCAGAGCAGACAGCCGCGGTGGTGTAGTGGTGGCGTTGTTGCCTTGAAGCCGAAAGGTTCGAGGTTCGAATCCAACTCATGCCGCCGCGTAGGGACCTTGGGCAAGTCCTTCACTCGCAATTGCTCAGCGCTTCGGCGTGAATCTCCGATGCAGTGTCCGCTCTGCAATCGGGAGTGCCTCTGAGTAGAGTGCTTGAGGGGGCGCTATAACAAGTGCACAATAGAAATACAATGACGCTGATGGCAGCCAACAGAGTGCATCTATCCTACGGGGGCTTCATGAATCGAATTTGACTCCGCTGATCTTCATGCCAGTGTTTTATCCAATGCGCCACTGGTCCCCTCCTCAAAAAACCGCATTAGAATGCTGAAATGGTGCATTATAAAATTCTAATGCCGATAATGATTAAATTGGCAACTGGATTGATGCTGCTTCAGTATTCTAGCAGAGTTTCAATTCTGTTTTTTACTGTTATGATCACTCTGTTTGAATTACGGGAATTTACGGGACTAACCGCATTTTAATAGGTTGTAATTATGTGAATTGTGTTGACCAATTCAGGTCCTGGTGACAGTGTGAAGTGTTTCCAGTGTGGTGGTGTCTTGAAGAAGTGGTCAGAAGATGACAAGCCGTGGACCGAACACGCCAGATGGTTTCCAAATTGCACATTTCTCTTGCGAGAAAAAAGTTACAAGTTCATCAAAGGCATTCAAGAACAGTTCAATAGATCACATCCAATGGTAAGCATCTATGGAATCTCAAGTTTATAAAATGTATGATAGTCTTGTGGTTAAAATGATGGACTCTTAAACTAGAGGTGGGTGCTAATCCTCACCAAGGATGAAATAAATAACTCTGAAAGAGTTCTCTTCCACTATTGAATTCAACTGTGAGTATATGAGTAAAAACTGTTGGTGTGAAGAGCAGAAGTTGAGACAGAGGACTGTCCGCCCACCCTCATTTATATAGGCTGAGGAAATGAAGATTCTTATTATACTCGTGGGCGCCATTTGGGATGCATTATAGTGGGGTAGTGTTGTTAGCGTGCTGGACTGTTATTCGAGTAGTTGAGAGTTCAATCCCTCTGTGAGAACTCGAATTTCGTTTGAGATTTCTGCTCCATCTGCGCCATTTGACTTGGCTATAATGAGAGTGCGTACACTGTCGGTGGGAAGATGCGACGGTGAGGGAGAGGACTGGCCACCTATACCCGCATATGCCAAGGCTAAGAAAATGAAGTCATTAGCACTTCATACCCATGGCTTGCTTTTAAAAGGAGCTGCTCGTCTTCTTGGGTGCTTGCTCTTCTTCCTTTGCGGGTTATACGATGAAATGAATAAATAATTTAGTAAAGTTCAAATGTTCAAACGGATAAAGGCAGGATGCTCATAGACAGTACTTGCCTTTATAGGCAGCACTTAGAAAATGTAATTCTTCAGCCGAAATACAAACATCACTGAATATCACTGTGGTTTTATCTGTTGGTTCATTAAGTTGTACAACATGATGATGCTGTTGCTAAGATAAAAGTAATCCTTGCTGCTTAAATCCTGGAAAACAGCTTTCAAACGTTGGGAAATCCATGACCTTACTCTTATATATTTGGAGTTTGTATTATGATTAAGCTTGCTATAATGTGCATCAAAAGCTTCACATTCTTGGGATCGCTGATCGAAAAAGAGGGAAAATGTGATCCAGAAATAAAACGAAGGATAGCGATAGGGAAAACCGCAATGATTGGACTGGAAAGGATATGGAAGGACAAACATGTAAGTTTAGACACTAAAAAGAGGCTCGTGAGAGCACTAATCTTCCCTACGATATTATATGGCTGCGAGACATGGACAAAGACAAAGAATATGGAGAAAAAGATTACCGCATGCGAAATGTGGATTTGGAGGAAGATGTTGAGAATATCTTGGACAGAGAAAAGAATGAACGAATCTATAAGAATGGAGATAGGATTGGAAAACGAAGAGTCGTTAAAACAACTCGCGACAAGATTGAGGCTAAGATTCTTCGAGCATGTAATGCGATCTGATGGTTTGGAGAAGGAAATGATGCTGGCTTGCAGTGAGGGAAGGAGAAGACTCGGCAGACCAAGGATGAAATGGATGGACGAGATACACGACATAACTGGCATGAATTTGGAAGAACTGAGGGACTTGTCTGCGAACAGAGAACAATGGAGAATGTGTGTCAGGACGATCGCTAGAGCTCTACGAGCTGACAGCACAAGGTGAACAAGGTGATAATGAGCATCTGGTGCAGTGGTTTTCAACCTCTTTGTTTTGACAGAACTAACACAGAGAACTCAGGTGCTCACAGAACCCAGTGCATTTCAGCAGTCCAACTTTTTAAATAAATAAATTTATTTTTAGCTTGTAATGTTGAGGTTATTGCATAATAATGTTAATTTTGTTAGACTAACTGAGTGAATGCTGTGCAGAATTCTGCTCATTGTTCAATGATGTTCATACTCTTGTGAATTCAGTTTTATTTTTGTATTAAACATGGCGAAACCTCTGGTCGACTCTTATCATGGAACTTAAGTTCCACACAACCCAAATTGACAACCATTGGTGTTTTGTATCACTGACCAGAGATGTAGTTTATTCTTCTGACCGTGTTCCTGCATTATCATTGATTTGTTTAGAAACTGAATTATATTGCACATTTCTGTTTTGTGTCATTGGCAGGTGGAGCAACCAACTGGTATGTGAATTTTTATTGGAAAATTTATATTTAAGTGAAAGGTCACAGGATGATTTACACTTTGGAAGCATTGGAAAGTTACCTTTAAGTAATGCAGAAATATTTATAGTATTTGGAAACCAGGAAGTATTGCCTGTACTGCTTTACTGTTGACAGGTTTGATTAAACTTTGGAGCTCGCATTCATAACACAAGTATCAATAGCGAGGAAAGATCAAGTTATATGAAAGCCGTTTCTGTTCCTCTCTCTAGGGGGTCGGGGGGGAGGGGGCGGATGTGTATAAATTATGATCAGCTGATTGAAGATGTTTATACTTGTTGCACGATAAAAAATAACTCCTGAAGCAGTTCACAACTACCGTACCTTTCCAAGTGCTTTCTAGTTCAAATTTAAAGTACATACTAGTGTGATAGGTCCTTAGGAGAAAGAGATGGCTGGTTTGAGAAGTGGATTCAATATGATATGTGCAATGTCAGGTAAGAGAGGACCCTTCAGCGACAGTTGTATGTGCTAATTTGGACAAAGAAGAGCGGCAAGAATGACATCTAGAGCCGAGCATTGTGCATGTGAGGAGATGAAGCTATTAAATTCCGAATCATTCATTCATTCAGAGAACCTACATATCAACAGATCATAGTTACAGAGGCCACTATATAGATATTCGTTTAATCGAAAGAATAACTGGTCGACATAACGCGACAGTTAACAAGCACAAAGTAGCAGCGAATAAGGCCTAGTAAACGTTTTTATACACTGGTCTTTTAGCACATCGTTACGCAATGGCACAGTTGCTTTTTGAATCAGTTAGACATGCTATACAATAAAGAAAAAATTGTGAAACAGATTTGTGGTTGTGCTATGTATGATATATGCAAAAGCAAAAATTTTAATTGATTCGATTATGGTTAAACGTTTTATTTTGCAGAGGATCCTAATGATGACACGATGTTGAAAACAGGAATAATGGAAGCAGAACAAGAAGAGGAATCAACATCACTCAAACAGGAATTTTCGCCGAGCAGCAGTTCTGCCAGTAAACCCTCAGGTTGGCCTATTTTTTCACAGACTTCTTTAAAAGGAGCTTTGCAATGTCTCGTATATTCATACATCCATAATTCTGAAAATTACAATGATGAAATGTCATAGTAGTCATGAGGTTCGTGTAAGACAAGAGCATCAAACCTTTCTAATGATGAGTCAGTGGCAATATTTTCCAGGAAGGGGGTGGGCTGGGATGCCAAAGGAGCTGAGAAAGATGGGGTAGGCTCTGGAAGGGACTTAGTGAACCTGTCCCCAGAAACATTTTGCAGAAATTAATCTCAAATTAGCATACACACAGTAAAATTGGCCATTGAAAGTCTTAATGTTGATCTTTCATTATCAGTTGTAAAAACTAGATCACCTTGTTATCTTGTGCCGTCGATTCTTTGAACCCTAGCGACCGCCATGGTCAACCTTCTCCACGTATTACGATCTTCAGTCGCGTCTCTCAGTTGAAAACTAGATAAAGCTTGTTAAGTCTTAAAAATGACAAATTTGAACTTTTATTCTTAAACTGTGATAGTCTTTCGGTAAAGCTTCATATGCCAGAAGAAATGGCTTGTGGGCATTGCCCTTTAACACAGCACTGGTGTAAAATATGCTACATTTACTTTGATCCTTGACTAGAGCCCAGTTGCTCTGACCAATTTTCTACCCTTTTGGTGCAGAATTTTGCCTGAGCTTATATCCTGCTGGATTTTGTCCATGTAATGCACATATACTTCTGTGAATTGTTATATTTGGTTAGGTAAATTTTTGGGCTGTCAATTTTCAAAATGTAGGAGAATTGGTTTCTTTGACACGTATTATTCATGCATCTGTGACAAAGCATTGCTTAATTTGATTGTCTTCGTTGACCTGTAGGTTTATCGGTGAGACAACTTCGATTAAATTTTATTTTCTGTAGCTTGTTGTAGGCCTATGCAAATTTGCAAATTATAACTCTGTTTTAAATGACAAAATGTAGTTAGAGTTTGAAAATTCTGCGGTTAAGTTGTAAATATAAAAAGCATGAAAATTAGCAACAGTTTTAATCAACTATAATTATATTAGATATAATTGAATAATACTCTACTTCAGAATTGTTTTCGTAATTAATGCTTATGTGCCATCGATTTCAAATTTGGGTGGTGGACATTTTGAGTGTTAATAAATGCTCACTTACTTAAGACATTTACAATTTACTTATACCTAGCATATTCATTGTACAATAGATAATTTTTCATTGTATAAGTCTAGATTTGCTTTTATACTTTTCTAAACTAAGTCCTTGTTGCTTTCATCTGGTATTTAGCTGCATCGTCAGGCACGAGTTGGCAACATCCAGTAGTGATAACTGATCCACCAGAAAAGTCGTCGTCGTCATCTTCATTTCCATTACCATCTTCATCAGCAAATCATCAGCAGCAGCAGCCTGTGAAAGATGGCGGTGAAGGTATTGTCATATTATGAGTTTGTTTTTTTACGAACATTTTTTTCTCTAAATATTTAATATTTGTAAATAATTTTCTGTTGCACAAACCACACTTCAGGATTTAATTTTTTTCATGCACATTTTTCAAAAATATATATCTTTCTGTGTCGCGCGATGTTCCTGTGGATTCGGATTCTAAGGTCTTTCCTTTTCTATGACATGTGATTTACGTTTATTTCATGACCATACTTTTATGTGGTACTAGATCGGGTTATTACATTATCTTCATGGTGTTCTAGGTACTTAGTCTTCTACAGTACAAACATTGACTGCCTGTTTAAAACTTTATGTGGTACTAGATTTGATCTGGAATACTGTTCCACCCTTTGCTAAATAGCACTTACAATTTCCAGAGTCGATGAGAGAAATTCTTGGTCCCAAGACAGATCAGTCATGGAGGCCTAAGCCATCTTAAGCCTTTATGAGAAATTTTTCATAAACAAATTGAAATAATAAGTGTGGATATGGCCTACGCCGATATATTTATAATGTACTATTATGGTTTTATTCAGTTATTAATACGATTATCGTTTTCTTGTTTCAGAGTTTGCAACGATGGCGAAGGAAAACGAACGTCTGAAGGATGCAATACAGTGTAAAATCTGTATGGACGCAATGGCAAACACCGTCTTTCTGCCGTGCGGTCATCTTCTGTGCTGTGAACAGTGTGCGCCAGCAATTATCGATTGCCCTGTCTGTCGAGGTCTTATCAAAGGAACGCTTAAGGTGTACATTTCGTAGGGGTCTTTGAATTAAACTTTTTAATCCAAACTAATTTAATGTAGCTTTCGTGTCTTGTATGTTTGATGTGCATATGTAGACCTTTGAGTTGATGCCAGCTAAGGGTCTCTTAGCGGCATCTTCATTCGCTTATTTGGGATCATATTTCGGTAAAAATGGATAGTTTATCTACTAGACGGTGCTCACACTTGCGTAACACAAATCAGTATGTTCTTGTTCGCTATTTATGGATGTACATTGTACAACTGATGCAGAATGTGTTATATGTGCAGCACCAAGAGGAGAGAATGGCATCTGCTGAAAGGCACTAGGCTAACCATGGAGTACCATGTATCTGGGATTATCCATAAAGCTACTAAGTTTTTGGTTTTTGTGGGTTTTTAAAATCTTTTTTAAAGAGAATTTTTTTCAGAATGCATTGATATAAAGAGTTGAGTGTGCTTTCAGTGCTTTCTAAATTATTTTTCTTTAAGAATGCATTGATATAAAGATCTGAATGTGCCTCCACTCGTTTCAAAATGGTTTTTTTATTTCCAAATTTTAGTCTGCAATGGAAGTGAGTTTATTAAAATTACCCAATTAAGAATGATAATTTGGCAGTGCTGGCATAAATTGCAAATACGCATGTACAGAAGTAGATTTATTTGAACTGATGCAGACTTATGTCCTTAGGTATCAGAAGGTCTTGAAATATTTGTGTCTGAAGTTTTCGAACAAGATTGTTCAATGGAATTTGTAAATATTATGATTGCCTCGCTAGAGATGCATGTGACGCTGCATATTGGATATCTGAGCAATTCTCATGATGATCTTTGCTTATTTCCATAAACTACACATCTATTTATGGAGTAATTACAAATTGACATTTGTTTACGCTTTGGCAAGCTTTAAGTATTCCAGGGACTTATGAATCACCCAAGAAGCTTCCTCGCTTCAGAACATCTAAGAACTGTCTTCATCAAGGCAGATGAGCCAATAATATAACTTGAGTTGGTGCTGGATAAGTTGCATAGAGTATAATTATGTGTGTCATTTGAATTGATTGATAGTTGCACGAAATCAATCCATAGACTTGTGTCATGGTGAGCGAAACTGGAGTTAATTTTAAATTCACAACCGACATTGAAGATGGATAGCAATAATTTGACACTCTCTACCACACGTGTGATTCAAGTTCTACTAAATGTACATTGTTGTACAAGAGACTTCAGAGACATTACTCCTCAATTGTAACATCTTGTTTTTTATTTATTTTGAAGCCTATTCTTATATAGTGTTTTAAACTTTTTTGGTGTCAAGAAGTCTCTGAAGTCTCTTGCACTTTATTGCCATGGCTCAGCATCAGGAATCTGATGTTAGAAACCATCACAGTTTTCCATGATGA
This sequence comes from Lumbricus terrestris, assembly GCA_949752735.1. Classification (NCBI taxonomy): domain Eukaryota; kingdom Metazoa; phylum Annelida; class Clitellata; order Crassiclitellata; family Lumbricidae; genus Lumbricus; species Lumbricus terrestris. The sequence continues at coordinate 31,911,488 of OX457037.1, read as the reverse complement.
TTATTCCACAGGAATTTTCTACTTTGGAGCATCTTGCACAATAGAATTCTGCAAAATTTTGATGGAATTGATTTTGTGGATTAAAACTAGATGGTGGAACCGTTGGAAGGTAGTTTGAAGTAAGTGGTGTGTATGAAACTTTGTCTTGTTTTGTTGTCTATTTTCACTTTATTTCTACAGGCAGAGGTGTGTTTGGCATGGGCATTTTTTTAGGGGCTGTTATTTCTTACCATTGTTTATCAAGATTTCAGAAACAGAACTGCATCCTGGGTAAAAAAAATTATGACCATTTTCTGAATAGGTGTAAGCATGATGACAGACGAATTTACATTTACTGATTAGTGAAGTTATACTTTTAAAAGACAAAACTCATATAAAAGTGCAATAAGATTTTGTGTTCTGTATAATGTGGTTATCAGTATTGGATTTTGTGTTTGAGGCATTATTATCAAGAACACTCATTGATTTTTTATAGACTATATAAGAGTAGAGGAACCAATACATTTGTTGAGTTGCTACTTTGCTCTCAGTCAAGACAAAATCATGTTACATTGCTGTAGAGTTTGTTGTGTGTATGTTTGTATCAATTCATTGTTTGTCAGCAAGTTGCCTTATGAAAATCAGTTTGTTTGATTTGTGTTTGCTTGCTTGTGCTGACAAAAGAATTGTAAATAGGCTACTCGTCAGTTTGGTAAATGTCAGTTTGGTAAATATATTCAGACGCCTTAGTAATCACTCAATTATGCAAACAAAAACATTCAATATTATGTGAATGTGAACAGTTTTTCAGCAAAGTCTGTTGTATAAATTTTGAAGTTTTGTCCGAATGTTAAATTTCTTTCGGTTGACAATGCAGAATGCATATTAGACACACTTGTGTAAATTGTCTGTTTGCCTACACACATATGTCTGATTAATGTAATACATCAGTTTTGCAGAAGAAATAACAGATGAAGCATGATTTGGTAGGATGTTGTATTGTGAATGTGTGGCTTTAGAAAGGTACTTCAAAACAACGTTTGGTATTTATAAATCCATAGCTGACCTAAATAATGTGCTGGTGTTTCGCTAATAAAGGCATATTGTAAATGTACAGTCTTTATATAAATTTGGCATAGAATCGAGTATTTGTTTGAAAGAGCTTTTAACTGATTGAATAATATATCGTTCTGGGATGTAGGTTGAAACGCAGATATTGAAAATGCGTGCAAGGTCACACCGAAATGTGAATCTGAGGTGCATAAATCAAATCTGTAGATGTTGAGAGGTTCATGATTCAGAGACAAGGTACTGCCAGTACTGATTATAGTGTACTGTAGAGATAGCAATACAATCTTTATTTGAAGCAGTATGGTACTTAAATTGAGTAATATTTTCGTATAAGTTGAATTTGAAACGACAGTGGCAACACCAGCTACACGATTTCAGCAGTTTGCGTTAGGGTCATGGGACTTGTTCAGCAGGTGGAAGATTTAAATGTAAAGAAGATATAAAAAATTATGAAGTTCTGGTCAAAAGTGAAATACGACTTACGGTGGTGCCGCCACTGAAGGAAAATAAGGGAGCACTGTATTTAATTTTTTTTAGTGTTTGAGGAGGATGTCGGCATGGGGTCCTGGATTTGAAAGGATGACTCCAGACAATTGTATCTGTAAGGAGAAGAGGGTGTATGGTCGGTGGGGTGCAGTAGTAGTCATCTCAAGTAGGTAACAAAGAATGGAAGATAAATGCTTACAGGGAAAGAGATGGGCGCCGCTAATGTGGAAGGGGTCGTGCGCGTGGACTGGAGAGGAGGATTATTGGCATAAAATAAACATGGGTTATAAGTCAAGAAACATATTGTAGATGACACCAATAATATAGCTGCAGATAGAGGTAAGAACAACTCTAACTCAACTATCATGGTACAACGTTAAGGGAACCAGAATCCACACACGCACACAGGGCCTCTGGTGTCCATTGCATGGGATGTGCACTTCTATCAATATGGAACCGATAGTTTCATATGGGTCATGTATGTAACTGCAAGATGTACATGTACACGATTTTATATAGCGACAGGGTAGTATGGTATTGACTGGTCATTCTTCAACGAATTGGTCGTGTGGGCTTCACTAACCCCAACCCTTTTGCAGGTGAACCACGCCATTTAAGGTCCTCTGAATACGAATATTCAAATGTCTGCAACTAATAAGCTACCTCACACGGACCCATCTGTTGCCCAGTAGTGTTTAGTCTAGTCTTTTGGAGGGGATGTTATGTTTTTAATTTTTCTGGGGTATACTAAGCAACACCTGAAATTTTTCGTGGGGTGTCACTCCTTGGGAACTTCTCCCCAAGAGGTCTAGATTTAACATTTGTCCACAGGCACCCTGTTGGGTAAGTAGAATAATTATTATTTCACGTGGGCACTGAAAACTCATGCTGTTACAGGCAAGCAACCAAATTTGAACATGTAACAATAATGGTCAATAATTCCTGAAGCACCAGTGTTCAATCTCGACGTCTTGGGGGGGAGTAAAGTCTCCCTAAGAATGAGAATTCCCCCCCCCCCCAAAAAAGTTTCAAGGTGTTGCTCACATGCATATAGGGCTACGTACCGTCCCCGCTCCCCCCCCCTCGAAAATTTAACACATTCAGCATGCGCTTGTTTACATGCATATATTGCATAGCCTATACAAATTATGTCACGTTTCCGCACCTGAAGAAGAAAACTACTGTGCAGCATTGAAGTACTTAAAAAGGTCATGAGATTTTAAGTTTTGAATTGACTGCATTTTTCTTGGAAATTTTGACGCAAAAAAACCCGATGTCGTCTGTGTCTGGATGAATGGTTGCCGTTCTCCCACAAAACGGCCGTTCCTCCTCCCCAAAAAAAACCTGAGACCCCCGCCAAAAAAACAGGGAGACAATACTAAACACTGTTCAAGCGCTGATCTAGGCTAAGGGCAGAGCATCCGCTTGACGTGCCTTAGGTTGTTAAGCCAAAGGAAGTTGTTCAAAGATGCCGCTTAAAGCCTTAACAGACCAAACTGATGGATATAGGCTGCTTGCATAAAGATTACACAGAAGACAGGGCCTGTGTAAAATTAATGCTTTATGGTCATAACTTAAAAATGGCCACGAATTTATGTACGTTTTTGGCCAAATAATATTAGGCCTAAAATCGCCGCCTGTTTACTATCGAGATGGCATTCCAGCAAATTCAGCAATCTGTCCTTAACGGCATCAAAAACGTATTCTTGATGAGTGCCAATATTAGACCGTTAGGCCTATATGATTTCGTTATTATGTCAGCAATATAATACATGCATAATATTATGCATGTACTCTACCGGGGGGGGGGGGCCCGGTAGATTAGTGGTTAACACGCTGGCCAAGAGAACGAGAAGTAGTGAGTTCGAGCCCCCGTTGGGCGGATTTGCTTTGTAGGCTGCTATTAGCGCCGTGTAATTACAAAGCTGTCTGTTCAGTTGGTATAGTTAAGATTTGTGTATTCTGTGATCTTCGTTCTTGTGAATTGTTTAAATTGCATAAGTGTACATTGTAACCGGTTGCGGTGTGTCGTCCGGATTGTTAATAAAGAGAATATTATTATTATTATTATTATTATTGAAGAAATACATGCAGGACATAATCGTAGCGCTATATAAACATGCGCAGGCATTGAACAGTTCTCTGGACCGACCTTAATGTATGAAGTGTGCGGCCGTCATTGGTCACGTGACGTTGTCTTCATCCGGACGAGGTTGTAATGGGAACCAGCCAGACGTTGTAATGTACCCAATTTTCCGCTTTTCCACGACGATCCCAACCATGGATAAGTGACCGAAGTACACGGTCAGTCGATCTTGGACACGTCCGGCCGGTCTCCGGTCGTGTGGAGCGTTTCCGCTGGACGATGAGTGCTGTCTTCTGCCGCCCGTTTATTAGAATATAGTCTGCTCGCTCGTTCGTTCGTGCGTTCGCTCCTCGTTCGTTCGTTCGCCTAGTTCAAGGAGCAGGATTTGCCTTCGTTAGTTCGTGTGTTCGCACGACAGGTTCATAAATCTCCGACCAAAAACTGCCTGCTACCGTTCGTCGGGGATCTAAACCCCGGCTGCTGGTCGGCCGAGCTGAATTTTTCACGGATCGCTGCGTTTGGATGTTGAGATGGAATCCGTGGTTAGCAACCCTCGGGAAGACTCCACTGCGTCGTCGTCGTCATCCTCATCATCTTCGTCGTCGTCATCTTCGTCCGAGCCGCAGGCATGTGAGATAGCTTGCGGTGAAGACGTTACCTTGACAGTATCACCGGCCGCCGATGAAATTGTGGCCGAATGTAGTTCGACTCCCGGGGACCCAACTGACCATAGGGGCTCGTGTGCCAGCGCAGTGCCCACTCCCCCTGGGTCTCCCAGTTTAAGGCCGCCTGGATGCGGCCAACGGTTTAAGTTGCTTATTGAGGGGGACATTCAACTGTGCCGGCTGGACCACACACGAACTGTTGTCAGCAAAATCATGAACTCAAAGTACCTGCGGCGCTGGGAAAGTCATCACTTGGTGTTAGGCAGCTCGGAAATGTTCTCGACCACGGTAGGGTTTAGTTTTATATGAATTGTAACAATTTCGGAACTAGGTGCAGGACAAGGATTTCCTAATCGTGCTCTATTTACAGATTTATAATGCGTCTCTCACGGTGCAACCTTTGTGCGCAATGTATTTTGCGATCGTAGCCAAAACTTTCAAATTTCATGAGCATCTTGTTCTTCAGCTAGCGCAGAAATGGTTGCTGCAGCGAAACAGTTTTAACGATAAATAATATGGAGTGGGTGAGAAATACTGCGTTTGATGGTGACCTCAATGTTCCATTGAACAGAATTTTTATGTGTCTCCACTGAACATGCCTATAGAGATAGGTGAGAAAGAGCAAAATTTTCAGTTAGGTAATGTGGATCAAATATGAGTTTAATTGAATTAGGTCTAGGCTAAACTTATTGAGCCTCATTATAAATATAGGTAACCAAAATCTCGTGTGAACTCAAATGTATATAAAATTAGGATTATTACTCTGGGCACTTGCATAAATTTATAAAAAGAATTAGTCAAGTAACTAAATATGCAATTTTTTAGTAAGATGTATACAGGAATGACCTTAACATTCAATATGACCATGGTTCCTCGAGCCTAATCCTCTGCCTCCATATTTCTCATTCTTAAAGAAATATACATTGGCAGTTCTTCGATCTTCTCTCTCTTGTCTCTCTGCAGAGTTTGAAGCATAAAAAAGAAGTGCCTGGACAGCAGTGGACACCCTTACCTCTCCAGGCTGGGCTAACCTAATAAGTGGCATGCAGTATGGTGTTCAGATTTGAAACCAAGTGCTTTGGACACCATCCATGACCGTCCAGTCACACTGTAGGCACTGCATGGCGGCCATTCTCTAACCTCTACTGGACATTTTTGGAGAACACGTATGACACAACACAGCACTTGTGATTCATAAGCTTATTGTTCTAAAATTTAGAATTTAAGCACTGCATCACTCTTAATGATTGTTTGGAATTTTGGTCAGTCAGCATGTATAAAAAACTGAAGTCCCTGAGTTCCTGAGTTTGCATTCAGTTGTCGACTTGACCCTGATTGATCACAGTGAGTAGGTACGGCACCTGTGCTTGGGCCTTGTGTCTCGAATCCTGATGTAGGATCGATTTCACCATTGATTGGGTCTATTTTGCTGCCTCTGACCAAAAGCGTCTAAATATACTCCACATGCACGTGTGAAATTTCTAACAAAGCCTTACTGATTTTTTGATGTAATTACGAAAATCTTGGGTTGTAAATGTGATTTGCACTGCAGCAACTATTGTCTTCATTTTCATTGTTTCTAATTATTTCCATTGTTCTAGCTAAATGGTTAACAGTCACCACCATTATTCACGATGTCATTGTACTCGTACTTAGGCATAATTTTCGGGAGTTCTGTCTCGCTATTCTTTCTGTACTATGAATAAGCAATGCCAATTATGTTTAATATGGACTTGTAGGACCCTGTGACCTTTATTTGCCAATCTGCCCTTATGATTAAGATGTCTTGGAATTGGGCCAAGACTTTTTTCATGTCCAATATAAATCAACCTAAGTGGTTGTGGTTGGCACCTAACTTGGTTTGGCTCATTTTATGGCGGGCGGTACATGACTTTAATCATATAATTTTTATTATTGTTTGTTGTTATTCATTCTTGCTATGGACTCATATAGCACCCAGCAGGGCTGAAAGTGAGCCGGGTCTGTCAGGGTCTGCGACCCGGCATTGATTTTCGTGACCTGCTGGTGCCGGGTCTCGGCCGGGTCGCGTGTTTAATAATTTTGGGCCAAAAATAGGTAAAAATTGTAGGAATTTGACAAATTTTGGGCAAATGACACAAAAAGGTCGTCAGAAAAATTTTGGACTAAAAGGCATCGGCTGACCCCCCAAACTCAGACCCGGCAACTTTTCCAAACCACTTTCAGCCCTGATAGCACCCCTTCAAGAAACCTACTCAGGAGCACTCTCAGTGCAGTCACAGCACAGGAAAAGACTTGAGAGATTTATGAGACAAAGTTTGATTTGTCAGATGTAATGAACACAGCTTTGAAGGGAGATTATGTTAGTTTGATGGTAGAATATTTGTATCAGCTCTGTCATTTAGATGCACTACATTGTATTGAATTCCTACTGTTTCTTGCTCTATGCATACTGCTAACATTTTGGTATTGGTTTTTATCTCATGGTTTTGTTTTGATGTGACTGAATTCTGTATTGTTAATGAACCATACTTGACTAATTGTGCTTTTAATTGTTCTGTTGCATTCTTCTTTCACTACTGCCTTCTATCAGCATCCTGTTGGACATTTTTCACTTAGACCTTTTTATGCTGCATCCGTTTTGTGAATACTACAGAAATGTTTCCTTCATTTTTATTGATTACAATTTACAAAGTTTACGCAGATAACAATAAGCTGTTCAATTTCATGATTAGTAGTGTTACATAATTTTACGGATATGATGCAGTAGAATGCTATTATTATCAGCTATTATAGAGAACGAAATACACTCACTGGTAACAGTGAGTGTATTACATGAGAAATGAATGACTGTTATTTTCGTCGTATTAATTTTAGGTGTGTATGGTAGTTGATCATTTCTAAGCATGTACTTTGTACATGAGATGTGTTAGTGGTATCTGCTTTGAGCGTTTGGTACTATTAATGCTCATTTAGTACTTGGTTTAGCAACAATCCATGGAATACTAGCACCTCTGCACCTCATATTTGTGATCATGATCTCAAAATTTTAAAGATAGTGTGTTGCATCAGTGGGGTTGGGTTGTCTAGAAGTATACAAGTGGAGGTCAGAGTTGGTGACTATGGGGAGAGGAGGCAGAAAAGCTGCTAAGGTGGATTTTTTTAAGGATGAAAAAGTTTGGATGGTGTTGATAGTTGGATAGATTTGCATAAACATTGCACGCTTGGTCTTCTACTATTTCAGAATGATTAATGAGTACTGATAAATGATTAATGAGTAATGATAAATGATTAATGAGTACTAAGATGAGAAGTTTTAAAGGTACATTGTCATTTGTTTGATGAGTTCGTCTCTCTAGCCGAGTCAAATGCTATCTTCGCTGCTACGTCTTCCGAGGAGTTCCACAGAGATATAAAATCTTTATCTTGTATCATGCTTATATAACAAATTGGCCTACTGAGTATTTTTTTTATTGATGCTGGTTCCGGATTCAGCCAGTTTGTTGTTTGCTGTTTCAGCCGCACGGCTTCATGGAGAACGTCATTTCGTATTCAAGTATCGTCGATATTAATAACATCTCGCGTTGGGATGCAGGCCACAAGTTCTGCTTCCGAATCACAATTGCAGATGGGTCGCTTCTGCTACAGGTCTCTATAACATTTGGTGATAATGTTATGGGAGATAATGCTGGCAGTATTGATGAAAATGGCAATGATGATGATGATGATGATGATGATGATGATGATGATGATGATGGTGATGATGATGATGATGATGATGATGATGATGATGATTAAAATGATAGTGGGATGATGCTTACAATGATGATACTGAACAATGGCGGTGTTTATGAAAACAACAATTAAGGTTGTAATGGCGGTTTCGTGTTTGCTAAGCAATTCATGAGCATCTTTGCAGAAATTTCAACATTCAATAGCAGTGTACTATTATAAATGATAGAAATTTATCACCATGATCATACACCATTACCAGTCTTTAAAATCATAATAGTTTTCTATTTCTAATGTGTTCCATATTCATTTAGTCTTGCTGTAGCAGTTTTTAAATCTTAGGCTTTGATTCTACTTGCAATATTAAATTCCATGTGACTCGAGTAATATTTGACTCCATTTTTTAAATACAGTTATAATAGATGTACAACTAAATGGTTTTTACAGGAATATGGCTTTAAAAATTACCGGTAATTTAAGAAATTGATGCATGGATCGATTCTTGCACAATATTAGGGCAATGTTGCTGTTAATGATAACTTTGATGATAGCTATCAATGCTTAGAGGCTGCTTCCACTTATAGATGTTTGGGTGATGTGAGTCACTCGCATTGTATTGCGTTTTAGCAGTATAGACTATGATTTCTGCAGTGTTTTTATGCAATGATTATTGACGATGTTTCCGTTACAGGCAGCCAGTTCGTATTTACGAGACCAGTGGTTACACAGCATTCAGTGGAAGGTTTGTGTTAAGTGAACCATGCTTCATCACATAAATGTTTATTTGTAAAGTTGACTTGGAGCTGTATTTTGTACAGAGAAAAACTTACGATTCGTATCAATATTCTGTTTTGTGTGTGCAGTTTATTTATGAGCGCTACATCCAGATTTCAGATTATTCAGTCTTGACTAGTTTCTTACTTGTGACCAGATTGCTAGATTGGACCAGTCCTTTGAAGTCAGTTGGTTGAAATAATTATATGTAACTAGTTATTAAGGAGGCAAATAAATAAGAAATATGTAACTGATATGTGTGCGTGTGTATATATAATATATATATATATATATATATTATTATATATATATTATAGTCATTCTTGAAATGAATTTGTATAGTCTCTTTTGCCTCGTCAAGGGTACTACTCAGAGGAGCTCCCAGCCCATGTGCTGCCAAATGAAACTTCTTAAGATGAGAGAGGAATGCCTGAGAAGGAGTTCTTGAAAGGGACCAGAGCATCACGGAGAAGCCATTCCAGGTCGAGGGTTCTACCATCAAGAAGGCACGATTCTTCATAGTGGAGGTACATGCAAAAGAGACTGAGAGCAGACTTTGTTCAACCGAACGAAGTGAGCGGAAATGGTGAGAATTAAGAGTAGGGCTACAGAGCTCGCAGAGGTATGCAGAAGTGAGGTCTAGCAGGCAGCGCCAGATCAGAGCAACGGTCCTATGCTTGATTCACTACCTGTCGGTGGAGAACGTCATGCGTATGGCTGGAGATGTGTCTGAATGTGAGCATGTGGCCAATAAGGCGGGCTGCAGAGTCCATGTCGTGATCAAGGCAGCTCAGTTGGGCAATCAGTGAGCCAGCATAGAGAGAGAGAGAGAGAGAGAGAGAGAGAGAGAGAGAGAGAGAGAGAGAGAGAGAGAGAGAGAGAGAGAGAGAGAGAGAGAGAGAGAGAGAGAGAGAGAGCAGCAGTAGTCAAGTGTATGTGTTGCAGGACACTTGATATAGAACATTTAGGTACTCCACAATGGCTGACCCACAAAGGCACTGCTTTTTAGGGCTGTTTTACATATATACATACATGCATAGCATTTTCTATTATGCCTGAAAATATCTGCATCTATATTGATTTATGAAAGACTTGACTTTGATATGCTATGAACTTATACCTGAGTGCTGTAAAATAATTTGACACCAAGTAGGACAGGGAGAGTTTACTACGTGTGAATCATTTGTCGTTTATTTGCCAACCTACTGGTGCACTTACTATGTGCATTCGTGCGTACAAATTGCTAGCACACATGATTGAATAATGTACAAGCACAAACCCAACAAGTTCATAGCTTCATGGAAGATTACAGATAACTGTAGTCATCTTAACAGCTGGTACTTGAAAACTTCATATATCATTGGTGAATAAGCGTGGGTCGTGCTGTGAAATGTGAAAGCTTAACATTCCATGCTGGGTTGTGAACTCCGTTATGTTATTACATATTATTAATAAGGCCATTCATGTTTGCTTACGTTTTTTAAAATTATTCTTGTACCTTGTAGCTTACACTTTATTTCTTTAATATTCCTACTTTGGCCATTATGTGAATTGAGTTTTGTATAAGATTTTGTTCTGCTCTCTATTCAGTTAAGTTAATCGATATTTCTTAGTATGGTTGCATTTAAAATATAGGCACTAATATGTCCTAAAAATCAGGCACTAGCGAACGTAGAATCCTGGAACACTTGTCTAGTGTCAGAGCACATTGTCTCTTGCTCTCTGGCAGCTTGTTTGATTACTTAATAGGCTACATACAATGATATTTGAATGACCACTGTATTATTAGACATTTCATGTTTTCATACATTTCCAGATGCATTAACCATATCAAGGTCTTGTGGTTTCTTGTGATGCTTCTTAGAGTTTAGCTTCTTCAGTTTCTACTTCAATTCAGACAGGCACAGTGCACACTACACAGGTGTGCAATATATGCAATTATGCATGTGTACTTGATATGGTTAACAATTCTAGTAGTGATATTATTATTATGATTGTTGCTTTGTCAGTTTGCTAAATGGTTATTGTTGTTTTTTCTTTAGCGTCAAATTTCGAAATATGGAAAACTGTTGAGAAACACAAGACGGCTTGATGTCCTAGTCAAGGAAATACGGGTTAGGTTTTGATCTAATTTAGGTCGGGAATCCAAGCTGCCACAGACATTGCTATTGAATATTTTGCTAAAAGCCAGCCTGAATGAGAGTAGAAGAAAGAGTGAAGAGGGAGAAAGAATGAGGGAATGAGAAAGTGAGAAATACTCTGGATGAATTGCTTGCATCAATGGTTGCAGCTGGCATCTGAAATCTGGTCTGGAGTGATTTGAGTACCAGTCGGTACAGAGGTACAGATACAGGTATTCACTATTTCTATAAATGTAGGACCTTAGTCACCTTAAGTCATAGCATTAGTGTAGAAAAATGGTTTTATGTACATTTTTGCCAGAAATTTTGCTGTCTTGCACATGTTTAAGTGTATGGGCAAGCAAAGGAATCTTAAACTTGGTTTTTATGGATTTGATTAAAGACTTCTATGTGATGTAGGTTATTAGAAAACATCTTGTGCATTGCAAAGCCCTGGCTATAGTTCTGATATATCATAGCAAAGTACTTATATCACTAAGTATAAACATGTTTATATGCATGTGTGCTTATATTTATTGAGTGTTTAAATCCAGTGTTGATAGTCTCTATCAGTGAACTTTCTGAGTACTGGCTTGATTACAGCGTGGTTTCAGTGTGTCATTTGTTGATAAGAAACAAAGATAAGAATATTGTTTCATTGACCAATTGATTGCTCTCCGCATGTTGGTGTAGAGACATGGTAATAAACATGCATAAGTCATTGAGTTGATAAAGACATAATACACTGGTGCATTAGTAGACGCTAGTGCATTTTTTACTTCAGGTGATCTGGTTTGTATTTCTAGTATTGCAATTCTTGATCTCTTTCAGCTTCCATCATCATCAAGTCCAACATATCCATGTATCTTTATTGTTTTCTTTGCTTCCATATTTATTTGATGATGGTTCATAAGTGATAAAATTTGCCTTTCTTTTTATGACTTATCTGTTTCCTCTCTCTCTCTCTGCTTCTTCTTGTGGTAACACGACCAATTTCCCCCCCAATTTGTTCTCTCGATCAAAGATGATTGGCTTTATATCCAGAGTCTTTTTTTTCGCAAGAATGCGATGACACGATCATCCTTTATTAGAGCAAAGTGCATTACAATGCCCAAAAACTAATAAATGTTTTATTTTCTGGTGAATCTCTCAATAGTGTTCTTGGGTGCAGTGTGCGAACAGGTTTTCTTAGTTAAGAAAAAATATATATGTTGTTTTATGGTTTAATTTGGCTTTCTGCCAAACTCACATTTTTAAGTTAATATTTGATGCTGCCTGCCTTTTGGTGTTTTCCATTCTTGTGGAACAGGGTCCATACACATAGCACTACCTAGCATATCAGTTTCATAATCATAGATATAGATTTGAGTTGTATTCTTTAACTTTACGTGAGTTGCATTTTTTTGTTTTACATATTTCCACTCTGCCTTGGCCATTACTGTATTTATTTTATTTCAGTATAATATTTTGCATCAGGATTGCCGCCAAAACATGCTCGAATAGAATTCCATGACCTGTTCTATGAACTATGCAATAGACCTTAAGCATGCTACTGTTTTCTTGCATACTTTATAGTATCCGTGATCTTTTTAATTTGATATTAATTTTCATCTTAATATGGTTTGAGACCATTTTGAGACTGCATTGAACCCTACTCGAGTACATTCCATCCTTGCTTGGTTGAATGTCCACAAACCTTGGCACTCTCACCAACCTGCCTTCTCTCTGTGTTCCTTCAGTCATGTCTACATACACCAGAGACTTATTGTGACATGGTTAATTGCAAGATACAAGCATGGACCTTGGATTCCGAATTACTTCACGTATGCGTAGAAAATAATAATAATTACGACAATTTATATGACGCCGTAACACAGCCATGACGCTACAAAGGCGCCTGAAAATGACCTAGTTATGACTCGACCTCATTAATTAATTGCATTTATTTGGTGCCTCTCTAAGATGACTAATCAGAAAGGTTACTACTTGTAAGATAGTTATAAGGAGTTTATGATGTAGGTGCAAGTGCTTTGCATCTGAGTTTTAGAATGTAAAGTATGGACTTGATTGCTTAGTTCAGATGTGAATAATTCAGAATTGAATGTATTTCTGATTAATTATTATTTCATCTCTTCTTAGCAAATGGTGGATCTGTCGCTGTCGACTCCAATCCAAGACGAGAGTGTCCACCAGTTCCCACTTCAGCTCGTCTCATATCTGCTGCAGGTAAAAGCGAATTGCCATTTAACATCTCTGCTCTAATTAAGTGCTGCTGCTGCTGCATTCCTGCTTTTTCTAAAGAGCTGCTTAGATGTTGCTATGCATGTGTCATGCATGTTCAACGATATCTATTGCTCATTTTCAGTATAAAAATTAGTGAAGTGCATTGCCAGTGCTTAGTCATGTTTTTTTAGAAGCTGGCTCTTAATAACTGATTTGAACTGTCTGAACTGCGCCTATGCATAATGCATATATCACATGTGTAACACACTTGCGTTTTATGCCGAGGTGTGATGCGTCATGTGTACTACGCCCGATCAGCGCTATAAAATGTGTTGATGTGATGTGAGTTAGTATTTAACGTGATTGTAGCCATGGTTTAATCCAATGGTTTTTTCACCTAACACTCAGCACTTTTTTAAAGAAATTTTTAGAATTGCACAGCCAGCAATTTTTTCCTGGTGTGGGTTTGTTGGCGAAATACCTTTTTAGAATTGTTCCCCAAAATGTGGCAAGTCACCAGCGATTAATTCTCATGACCTTTTTTCTTTTTGGTCGTTTGTCAGAAATTTGTCCCAAGTTTTCCCAGGCATGTCGCAAGTTGCCGCATAGAAAATCTGATGACCTTTTTTAGTCATCCACTTGAAAATTGGAAATTTGACCTTTCTCCATATTTTTGGTGCGCGGACGATTGATCACCGGACGGTTGATCACCGGACGGTTGATCACCGGACGATTGATCACTGCGGACGTTTGATCATCGACCGATTGATCACCGGACGATTGATCACCGGACGATTGATCACCGGTCTAGTGGTCATTGGAATCTATTAACTGATGACGAAAGATAAATGTCGTAATTACCGCTAGTAAAGATAAACATTTGTATGAAACGATATGACAGACTCAATGTATTTAATTTGTAATGAAATTATAAGAAGTGAAATGTGGAAATATGCTGAAACGGCAAGCATTATTAAACTGGTAACTAATCAGATAAACAGATGCGTGCTTACTCAGATGTGCTATTTGCTGTGTGTATATTTAAGAATTAACAGAAGCCGACGATGTTTATCTTTACTAGCGGCAATTACGACATTTTTCTATCATCCGCAGTTAATAAATTGTAGTGACCACTAAGACCGGTGATCAATCGTCCGGTGATCAATCGTCCGGTGATCAATCGGTCGATGATCAAACGTCCGCAGTGATCAATCGTCCGGTGATCAACCGTCCGGTGATCAACCGTCCGGTGATCAATCGTCCTAGAATCATATTTTTCATTGCGCAAAACCTTTTGTTCCATTTCCTATTCCGTGATAGAATGCCTTTTTAAAATGATTATCATTGCGCAAGATTGCTTTTGCAACTGCACTAATTCATTTACAACTGCACATTTTGTGTAGAACCTGCACGTTAGAAAACCTTGCTAACACTGTACTGTATAGTAAAAATGACTGGGACCTGTGCAGAATACTTTTACTGCTTGTTCATCTTTTTGTGAATTCAGATAATGTTTTGTGCAAATTTTATATTGAGCCAAAGGTGTTGAATGGATTCAACGAAACTCTGGTTGAAAACTTTCTTTACTGTTTCAGCGATGTTTTACCTTCTATTCCCGCTCATCTTCCCCTCCCACTCCATCTTGCCAGAAAAGATGTCAACAAAATGAAATTAATAACATAGATTTCTAAAGCAGTTTGTAGATACAAAGTCTGTAAATAGCAGTTTATACTTGCGTGGAACACGTACTTTGTTGCAGCGTTTAGGAAGTGGCTTAATTTTTTGGATAGTCACTATAAAAATATTTTACCGAAATAAAAATATTTTTCTACCTACCACCCAATTTTTAAACCTCTGTTACCGGAAACACACCATTATTTTTGTTGGGCCTAATGATGGTGCAGTTAGTTGTGAACCCTGACCATACTTTCAGTATAAGAAGTATGAAACTGTACGGTTCGAGATTATTACTCAGCTACAAATCATGCCAGCCACAGTCTTAGAGAGGTCATTGACCCATGCAACAGTCTGTCTAGTCTAGCTGTGTAGTTCAGGATCTTAAAGGTGTCAGTGATCCCGGATTATATATATATATATTATATATATATTATATATATCACTTCCATGTACCTGATATTGATAAAGTCGCGTATGTAGCTGCCTACTTCTTGACGACGGGGAGATTATTGGGGCAACCGGCAAAAACTGTAAGGACAACTGCTGAGCTTGCGAGATTGGCAATGACTGGCAGCACTTGTGTTTCTGCCATGTGCTCATTGATCAAATATGTTGACAGGGTTTCTCACGAAGTTTGCAGAAATGTAATTAAAGCTGGATATTTACAGTTGTAGTGATATATGTTATTAGAATTTTGCTCCTGCCTTGTTGTCCATTCTACTCTCAGCTCTTTGGATTAAGATGGGCTGCCCTGTGTATTTATATTGTCTTGTGAAACAGTGTATGTGTGTACAAATAAAAGAAATTGAATGTGCAGCAAAAGAACCTTGCTGATCTAAGTTGTTGGACAACTGAGACAAAAGCATCTGGATGGCTCTGAACATTTAAATTTATATCTTGATTTTTTTAATGTAATGCGGCATCACAAAACCAGGAGAAATTCTGAGGATGGCAGCAAATACCTTCATGAGTAATCACTCAAAATAGTGGGTTTTCTTGATTTATAGCGAAAACCGTTTTATACCTAATTCCATTGCATTTGAAGAATATAATTCTGCAGTTTTTTTAATTTGTTTATCTGCATGGAGTGGTATGAGCATTTAGTTACAGAAAAGTTAAATGATATTTTTTATTAAATATATAACAATATAACAATGAACAATTTCAATGGCGTTGCGTTCTTGCTCAATAGCGCAAAGTGGTCGTCGGGCTGTGGTTTTTGGATGGGTTGCATTTGCGACAGTTTTTCAGAATAATTTCTCATGAAGGGTTCCAAACTGCATTCCTTTGCAGCAGTTAGACTCACGAAATATCCCTTAGCATATATTGGAAATATCTTGAAAAATCTACAAAGATAAATTAAAAACCTAATTTAAAAAATTTCCCTGAACAGCCTGGTTTTGGGATAACACATCACAAATGTGTAGAATAACGATTTGCATACGAATGTACTATGTAGCTTTCATAAATTTTAATGATATCATATTTTTATGACATGCTTTCTGACTGATCTGAGTTCCATATAAATTTGACTCTGTAATTCTCATACTTGTAGAATGTTGATGCATTTGGCCAGGCTGACCATGAGCAGATCATCTTGGCACTAGCGCCCCTTCTTGAGAAGAACTCGCCCACTCAGCACATGTGTGACTTCTTTAGCCAGGTGAGTAAGATCTCAGACTTATTTCTTGTATTTAAATTAAAGTGAATTGAAGCATGCTTGATGGATGTTTGATTGAATGTTCAGGTGTTACTCTGTATGTTTGTATGTTTTGGCAAACTATCTTTTTATTTTTATCTGCCGAGTTCTAGCTCCTTATGGACGAGGTTTGCCTTATCAGTCCTGATGCTAATTAACAGCATCCTAAGTTGTGCTGCAACCCATAACCTTTGAGTCAGAGTTCAACCTTTGGGAGCTTGCATCTACGCAGTCTTTTGCCACTCAGATGACAATTGAAAGGCTATTACTCATTCTTGCTGCCTTGATCTCGAGCGAAGTGGACTGAATATTTCATTAGGCACTGGACTCTAATTGCTTCAAGGCGACCAGCAACTACTATCGTGTGCTGAATAATAGACGTGTCTACCCAGCCATTGGATTGCATGCGTCATCTCACTGTTATTATTTATGGCATCACGAGTGTATTGTATTATATTGTATTCTATACGACCTTTTTTAAGCATCTCTTCTCATGTCTATCAGAGATAGACATGAGAACCACACCAGCTTTCCTTCACTCAAGCAAAAACACCCATCCTACCACTTCCCCATGAAGAACCAACACCAAAATCACCCTCTTTTGGGTACCCGTAGCTTGCATTTGATTTCTCACATGGTTCCCCAACCTTAGGTCCTGGCAACGCACAAGCCCTACTCGGCCAACTAGATAACCAGCTCTCTATACTCTCAGTGTACGCTCTCAGCTCATCTTGGAACTTTTCACTCCAGTTGCCCCACATAAGCCCAAGCCTTACCAACCAGTTCGTCTGAATGCCATCTTCTATGCAATGACCAACAAGCCCCAACCCACACCCCATCCTAGCCCATAGTGTCAGTGTTCAACTCCAAATGCATCTACATAGACTGGAATCAACTTGCTCCATAAGTCCTAAATAAGAGAACATGGTATCGTGAATGCAGGAAGTGTATACAAATATCTCTTATGTCTGGACAAAATAAATCTCATTCTGCAAAGTTGAAAGGTGAAGAATATTTTCTTGCACTGTTTTTAAGTAATTATGGTGTGTATCAGATGGTAATTATGCATGCAAGTCGGGTTCATACCTCCTGCTCCTTTCCCTTCCTTAGTGCCTCCTTTTTCCTACTTAGTTAAGGTTTGATGTTTCATAGTTAAGGTTTTCTTAATATAGTTTGGTATTGATTTTTTTAGTTAAGATTTGATGCTTAACATCATCATGTTTAGACCTGCATATTATGTAATATCGTGATGTTAAAAGTTGGAACGTTTAGTTTTCTTAGTTAAGTTTTAATTTATAATGATGGAATATAGAATATAAACTTCTGTAGACGTCACGATTATATATTGTAATGAACCTGTAGACGTATCTGTATTTGAGCATAGGTGGCCCTAACCAGCGGGACTCTGCAGTCCCTTCTGGGTTTCCTTTTGGTACCAAGAGTTTTCTTGTTTACTTTGATGTGATGTTATATCTTGTTTTCTTCTTGGCTCAATAAAAAAATTGATTGATTGATTGATTGATTGTATGTCTACATATGCATGCAGTACTACCGCTGTGTGCATGGGATTCTGTTTTACAAAGTCTTCCACTGAAAGTATCACTAGAAGTATCTCAGCAAACACTTGCAGCGCATCTTAACTGCGAATACATACATGTCAGATGTCCCATATTTTAGCATCTGTTATAGGTTTTTGTATGCATACAATAAATATTCAGATGCGTATGTGCATGCATACACGAGTGTCTGACAGATAGGCCTACAGTTGTATTTAAGCTATTTCTGGTGAAACCTTTCTAATTTTCAGCGGATGTCTGTATAGCATTTTAACTGAAACATAATTATTTCAAATGGTGGGTAAACAGTTTTAGATTGAAAATCATTTAATTGTTTGTTTTTTCTGCTCTTTAAGCACTGCAAGAACAATCCACGTTCTCAGCTCATCTTGGAACTTTTCACTCCAGTTGTTCACAGAATCTTAAAGCATAATATGGTGAGAGAATAAGCACTCGTAAAGGTCAATATTATGTACTGTTGTTTATAAGCTCTTTGCTCTCAGTGTTTAAAAAAAGCATATCACTTGTATTCTTGTTGAATAACATTCATAAAAATATAGATTCGTAGCCTGCAAATATCAGCGACCATTTCGGTCGTTTGCTGAATCTAAAGGTTGTTTGGCAATCTATTTGCAATATATGCTAAATTTTGACTGGCACAATACTTTCTGTGAACTTTGGATTAGCTTCTGTTGTTTGGACTCTGCGTGTATTCTTGGGCCACCCCACTGCGGAATCCTGCAGTTATCTATGCACTGTTTAGCCTACTTATAAAGTTTTTTTCTTGATGACATTTAACATCGTAAGGAAGTCCTAGCTCAGAGAGCACAGGTTTCTGATTAGTTTTGTCTTGAAGTAATGCTAGATAATTTGCC
This sequence comes from Lumbricus terrestris, assembly GCA_949752735.1. Classification (NCBI taxonomy): domain Eukaryota; kingdom Metazoa; phylum Annelida; class Clitellata; order Crassiclitellata; family Lumbricidae; genus Lumbricus; species Lumbricus terrestris. The sequence goes on along the minus strand of OX457037.1, from coordinate 31,892,566 downwards.
ATATTATATAACGCTTAAGGGATGCAGACACGCAATATTGATTGGATATACCCAGGAAGAGGATGTTTTGATTACTAGATTAATAAGATTATGCATAGTTCACCTGAAAAATCATGTTTGCATGTTTTTCTTCTGTATTCAGGACTTTGGTCGGTATCCTAGAATGCGATCATTTGTCCAGGAGTATATTCAGGCTCTCAGCACGCAGAATGATGGCAGACAGGCTGTTAAGAACTTTGTGAGAAGGTAAATAAATATCTGATCTGCATATCTGAATTGCTAATTTATTGCGTGGTGCTTAAACTTAGAAGTTATTAATTGTATTCAGTTTCGTGAATATCGTCAACCAATGCCAGGTTGAATTGTAATAATATTGCAGGGCATGAATTTTAAGCTACAAATTGTGTCTTTGGTCTTAGCTCAGCAATTTGTTCTTTGTTGAACTGAACTAACCCCCGAAACCGCCCTTGGCTACGCCACTGACCCTTAGCAAGATTGACTTCAATTATTCTACCATAAATATGTAGAAATATGAAGATGCTTCATTGAGTACAAGGATGTTTTCTGAGTACAGACAATGAAATACACAACAAATGCATGAAAAATAAAACTTGGTCCTGCAGAGGTCCCTAATTCCAGTACATGAAGTTTGCAAGTGGTGCATAGCATTGATTGTTGCGTATTTGTGTGCAGTGTGCATGGAATAGGGAGCCTGTGTCCGCACCCAAGAGTCCTGCCAAATCTTGTCGCAGTCTGCCTTTCTACAGTCTACAGCTACTATGAAGACAAAAAGAGGTACGGTGCATCTATCAACACAGTATTTGTTCTGTAACAGTCGTGCCTAAAATGGATCCATCAACTCATCTTGATTGCACTGCTTTTCATGATTTCATCGTAATTCATTTTTCATCTCCATATCATCAACCATCTTAATTAATGTAATGTTTCCTGTTTCTTTTTATCGTCAGTATTTTCTGTCGTGTCCACCTTCATTCATTTATTTTCAATTTTAATCACCTTGTCCTACCATTTGTATCCTGCTTTCACCTATGTATTGTTCATCTTGTGCTTACATCATTTATGCCTTCATTTCATATCTTTTAACGCTGATCTGCTGTTTAGATAGTGATGTTTTCTGCATTTTCGCAAATGTGTTTGGTTTTTGAAAATGATTCAATGCTTATACATGTAGCCTGTAATTGTTTCAGACCCAATGTTTATGACATGTTGATTAACATTTATTGTAGTTTAAAAAAATGAAATGATGCTGTGCTTTGTTTTAGAACTGTATTTTCAACATTTTGTGTTTATAGCCTGCTGACTTCCCAAGTAAACAATCAGCAAATTGACATGTCCGAACTTGACCAAAAACTCGTTATTTACTTGTCAATATTACTTACCACGTGAGTGTTTCTTATTCCAATGTTTATGTAGTTAGCTGATGTATCTTTACTTTTACATAAATTTATGTGACATTTTCATAGAGATTGTTTCGTACAAAATAAATGTGTTTGAGTTAATAAAAAGGTTAGGTATGATAAACGATGATCGATTTCGAAGACAATTATTGGCTTCTATAATTTATCAATTGATAGTCAAATTTTGTCCGCATCTTTGTAATGAAAATTACAAGAAATGCCAGAAAAATTGATGCATTTGTTTAGTGTTTGTGATTGAGCACTTCAAAATTTCATCCATTATGGCTGGCAGATAAGCAGATTTGTCTGCCCAAAATTCAAAATGTGCAGTAAAATTATGTTTCTTTTATTTTGAATCTCTGAAGTAGAAATTGAACAGCATGGAGCAAACGCTAGGTTACATCTACGTATGTTTCGGTACGTAATATGTAAAGTGTTTATATTTCTATGGAGGCCAATTAAAAAGCGATTATGAGTTTTAAACTCATATTTCTAAAACCAATAATCATTTTGCAAAAAATCGATACTACCAACCTTAATTAAAATAGAGGTTGAAATCCAAGGGTAGCATGCGTTAAGCTAAATGTTCATATTGATCATCTAAAGGATGTGTCAATGAAAATTTAACTTGCTTTGACTGCAGATCAGAATATGATGACTGGAGGTTGCAGATTGCCAGTCTAATACAGCCGATACCATTTCCAGACGAGTGAGTTTTGTATTCGTATTGTATACATATAAATTATTCTTGCACAGTGTATGCAAGTGCTACTTTTCGTTCTTCTTATATATTTCCTTGGATCCTTTTGTGTTTTGCAAGTATTTTTTCCTGCATTTAATTCGATGATGCTTTTCATTGATTCTCCGCAAGTTTGTCCATCCTCCTATCACAGGTCTGTTAATTTAACCTCTTCAATGCTTGCACCCTCTTCGCTGCTGGTTGCCACTTTTGATTGAAACTGGACTTTTCAAGTTGTCCTATCCTGATTCTACTCCTATGCCACCACTACACGACATCATCATCACCACCACCACCACCGCCGTAATAACTGATTGCTACAGTAGCGCTATGTTGTCTCCTTAGTCTGACCTCCCTGAATTACATGGCAGCCATTGCAGACTTGATTTTATATGATGCCAGTGGTAAACTTCGATGCGTAATTTAGGAGATTTAATTACATTACACTGTCTGCAGTCTATGCTTTGTATATTTAAGGCATTCGCATTCAATTTTGGTGCAATGTGAATATTGTTAATTTTAGAATTTATTGCTACCTTTAATTAATAAGGATCCAGTTTTTTTAATTAAAGAATAAATATGTTTTTAATTGCTTTATTTCTGAATATGTCATAACAGCATAAATTATATAGCCTCCAAAGTAATGCTGATGAAGTGTGCAACTTGATTTTCTTTTTGTTTTTTCTAGTGCCTTACTGCATGATCTTTTTATACAGTAAGTACCAGTCTTATATTTCAACAGTTAAGAACTTTTTGTGCCTCTGTGGTACGTTAACTTGTAATGTTGTTTAGCTACATGGTTATTTTCTGTCATTTTCATAGTATTGTATTAAAATCTTCTTGTTCTGTAGACAAAAACCACATTTTTATTACTTGAATATGGAGATTTACAGTATATATTATGCATGTCGGTAATTTCGAACTACAACATGCTGTATTGTGGGAGAAAAGTGTTAAATCAAAACACTTTTCAGTCACAGTAGTTTGACCTTATCCCAGTAAGTTGTATACAGATTTTTTCAAGGAGTTGTTTTACAGTTCTACCTTCATTCACTGGTATGAATCTTTGGAATTTGCTACCCAGGGCACTTTGTCGTGTCAACTCTCTGATGCAATTGAGGTCTAAACTTAAGACTCCTCTCTTTCAACTTACACACTATACTTCTCTTTGTCTGACCTCTGGTTTTTCTGATTTATTGCACTTTTTTAGTGCAGTTTCTGTTGAAGTGATCGTTGACATTTTTGACCTTATTGAAGTCAATGCATTACCTTGAACTGATTTTTTTTCTAGTTAGATTGATTTATTGAAGTGGTAGCATTGATTGATTGACGGCAAAGTCCCGTTTCTAGATGAGCAGGTGGAAGTTGCTTTGAGTCATGTTTGCAACAGGTTGCACTTTCTGTTTTATGTTTAGAGCCTTCATGTTGAAGCTTTTATGTAGTTGAAAAAGGTCAGATGCTGGTTGATCTATCGCAGTGTCTTACATTGTGTTTTGTGTGCGTTTCCAGACACATGAAGCCGTTGCTGTCTAACATTGGCGATGACAAACGTTGTGATTCACACACAACTGTTCTGGCCGTGCGTGATGGAAAGGAGGGATGGTTCGAGCTGTATTGTCCAGGAGGCATAGCCTGCTATGACGATGGAGAACTGTACTGTGTCATGGTTAGATGGCATTTGTAGATGTCGTTCATTCTAGTACCATTTTCAGAAAAGCCAAGCCATAATCTTTTCACATTGACCCACTTATTGGCTACTTATTTTCTTTCAACTCCGCCACTGGTTGCACTCTGCCAGTGCCAGTCCCAAGCCTGGATAAAGAAGGAGGGCGTCGCTAATGGTCTTTGTTACCACACAGTGACGTTAAACCACAACTACTACTACTATTTGCTTCCAATTGCCATCCTGTGGCTCCTGCTCTTCCATGCTTTACACTTTCTTTCGCAGAGACAGGTTATGGTGAATGTGTGACAGTTAAGTGTTACCAACAAGCACATCAGGTTATTTAGCTAAAAATATGTGAGTAGTGTTATATTTGGCCACTTTGGTAATAAATTTGACCGTGCTGTTTTGTTGAGGTGATTTTTAACTCTCGTTTTATTCAGTGCTTAAAGTGTGGAAAAATAAGTGCCTGGACGCCCCTTACCTTTCCAAAGAAGTGCGTGGACGCTCCTTAACTTTCCCGTGTGTGCTGGCGAAATAAGTGGCAGAACGGCGTTCAGATTTTAAAATAAGTGCATGGATGCTGTCCATGACTGCCCAGCCACACTTTAAGCCCTGGTTTTATTCTAAATTCTACTGAGGTGATTTTTAACTCTGGTTTTATACTAAATTCTATTGAGGTGATTTTTAACTATGGTTTTCTAAATTCTATTGAGGTGATTTTTAACTATGGTTTTCTAAATTCTATTGAGGTGATTTTTAACTCTGGTTTGTTCTAAATTCTATTGAGATGATTTTTAATTCTGATTTTGTTCTAAATTCTTGTTGTTTACTTGGTTTCTTACTCCTTCACTTTATTTCTGTAATGTTATTATTATTGTCGTACTTGTAGTTTGAAGTAAAATAATTTTTCTGCAACACTGCAGTTTGCCTACTGGTATAAATGTAAATAAAATTGCAGGATTGCAACATGTGTGTTAAAAGTGAATGCCTCTGTTTTGTACTGCTGTGCAATTCTGCATGCATTTTACATATTGTTACCCCTAATTGTGCTTATTTATGCATGTGTTGAGAAGTTGATGGTTCTGTAATCTTTCTAGCTAAATTTTTTTATTTCTGTTTTTGAGATGTGCATCCACTATAACCTTTTTATGTGTGATTTTGTTCTGCATGCCGTTCTAGTGTCCATGATACATAAAAATTATCTGTTGAGCTCTACGAAATTATGCAGTTGCTGTTTGACATACTTATATTTTACGTGATGTTTACGTGTTGCAGTTACAACGTCTGATGGCTTGCTGCTGTCGACGGAAGAAGTTCTTGCAGAGCAAATTCAAAATGATTAGTCCGTGGCAGTTGCTCGCGTTACGAGAAAACACCGCAGCCATGGAAGTAAGTACCAGACTACACATTTTAGTCTTTGCAGCCATGGAATTAAGTACTAGACTATACATTTAACCCTTTAATGCCGAGATGGTAGTAAATGGTATGGGAAATCCTATACCCTCCGGCATTAAAGGGTTAAGCCTTTGCGGCCATGAAAGTAAGTACTAGACTACACATTTAAGCCTTTACAGCCATGGAAGTAAGTACTAGACTACAAATTCAAGCATTTGCAGCCATGGAAAAGTAAGTGCTGGACTACAAATTAAGCCTGATGACGTTTGGACAAGAAGATCTCTTTTTCCACTATTTAATGACTTGCAGGGCCAGAGTACCGTATGATATTTGTATAGACACAGACTTATGCATGATTTTAAAAATGTTATGCAGGGTATACTGCTGGTGAGTGGTGACTTGCTACGTACCTGTTGAATCTTAAATATTGTAGTTTGGGTCAAATTTAGATATATATCATCTATTGTTGCAGGTGTGCTATACATCTTTGGATATTGATGTTACCTTCTTGAACACCGTTTATTTGAACATGTGATATGTAGTTGTGCTTGTGTATTGTTTTACAACGTGATGCTCATGCATGAGGTTGTCTAGCCTAACCTTTGCCTTTGTGTAAATGAACTTCAGGCATTGTGTGCAGTGTTGGAGTTTGACGTTAGCGATAGTCCTGACCACAGGATGCAGATTATCACTACGCTGCAGAGCACACCGTCTGGAAAGAAGATGTACACTGATCTATGTGAACGCCTCAGTCTGCTTGAGGAGCTCGTAAGTCGATTCTTAGCCATTCAAACCGAATCGAAGTTTAAATAGCTAATCTATTTTTTTTAAATTGCTGATTTCGAGGCACAATATTGATACTGTAAAACTTCCACGCAGGCCACTTAAAGTGTGCTTGCTTAAAGCAGTTGACGTTAGAGAATCGGCCGTTTTTCCTATAAATGGGTGTTATGGACATACATTATACAACCAGAAATATATATATCTGTTCGAGCCGTGAACAAGGCAATGTAAAGGCTCAATTACAGATCCAGCTGCAGACATCTATGTTAAATAATATTACAGAAAGTTGGTACGATCTTGTTTATTTAATTGTGTCCTTTGTTAGGTCTACTGTTTTTTGTTTGATAATTCCCTAACTGGCACTACAATTCTATTTTTTTATATAGGTATATGCACTTGTTATAGCGCAATAGCGCATCCTCAAGATTCCTACTCAGAGGCACTCCCGACTACAGCACGAACACTGAATCGGAGCTTCAAACTGAAGCGCATGAGCAATCACGAGCAAAGGACTTGCTCAGGGTCGCTGCACGGTGGCTTGAGGTGGATTCGAATCCACACCTTCCAGCTACAGGGCACCGAACATACCCCTACACTACTGCACCCCACTTTAGAGTTTCAAAACTGTTGTGAATTCCATTTCTGTCAATTTCTCTCCGCCATTCAGTAATAATAGCTTCCATTCTATTTTACAGACAATAACAACCAGGCCTAAATTTCTAGTTAATTACTTGTGCTTCTGAGGTAAATTATGTTGTTTCAATTTAATGTTATACTACATTTATAATGCCAATTTAATTTGCATATTAGCTGAACATTCTCTGTTTGTGTTGAATATTATCGCCTGCTTTCGTGCTGCGTTTGAATTCAGCAACAGAAGGGTGGACCACGTAAGTTGACCTTGCCGACCCGATCCACAGATGCTGATCTTTCGAAACTCCTAAGTTCCGGTTCGTTTGGTAATCTCGAATGCCTCAGTCTCGCCTTTACCCAGGTTACGAGCTCATGCGCACAGGATCTGATCAAACTGCCGTCACTGCGATATCTGAACCTCTGGTCAACTCAGGTCAGTCAATAAAACTTCAATTGAAGTTTATAATCTTAGTCTAAAAGACTGGTAGAAAATGGGAATAAGGCAAATATATATTTTGATAAAAATGAACATTTTATGTAATACAATTACCATAAAAATCCTGAACGTTTATACAGAACAGGTTGACTTCTGTATGAATAATCTGTTGTAACATATAGTTTGTAAATGTTGCCAAGTTGGGGTTTAAAGTGTGCCTGGATGATTAAATGGTCGCACTTCTTTTCAAATTTGAACGCCGTCCTGCCACTTATATGGCCAGCATAGCCTGTAAATGTAAGGGGCGTTCAGGCACTGCTTTTTCTACACGTTACGCACTGGTTAAGAGATTGCAATTGTTCCCACTACTGTGACTAAAAGTGTCAAGTTTTTTTGGCTGATTGTTCCATTGTGCTTTTCATTTGGGTAGTTTTTAAATCTGTTTATATCACAATTTGTGTATTTTAATACATGGAATCTGTTTGTAGTTCGGTGATTCTGGTCTGCAGTTAATCTCGGAACATATGCATAAGTTGCAAGTACTGAACTTGTGCGAGACTCCAGTCACAGACAAAGGTCTAAGCTGTCTCTCCTGTAAGACTTTCATCTGTTACATCTTTCAAACATGTTATAAATAGTTCACAGACTTACTTTGATGCCATTGAATTGTTTCTGCATTCCTGTTTATCTACGCATTCAGGTGAATTCATAAATTGGCATGATATAAACATTTTATCAATAACCATGATGGGATTTTTTGGGGGGATAGGGTCTTTTTGCATCTGGTTGCCACCAAAGTTCGTTCAGAATGAGTCTGTACTTATTAGTTTTTAATACATTTGCTTGCAAGTGACTTGTCTATTCATGAATATATATTGCATCCAAGTCTGCTTCTGTGATGCTTGTCAAATACTCAAATTTCAATGGGGGAATTTTTCATTTAGGTAGATACTCTGGCATGCAGCGATATACACTACAGCAATCTGTGACAAAAGGCAATACAAAATGTCTAATATTAACCATGAAGATGTTTGGTCAGTTCAATGACAGTGCACTTAAATTCCTTGCAGTTTTTCAATTCTGTGTTGCTCTGTTCATGCTCTGGATTACAGAATACACAAGTGCAATCTGGCAGATAATTCTTATCTCGTTAGTGATTTTTGGACTTATTTGCTGATTCAAATCTCAATGACTTGACAGATGTGCTCTATTCTGTTATTTTATGTAGAGTAATATTATGCACTTAATTGTAATTTTTTTTCTTCAAGCATTGAAAAGCCTCCGAAAGTTGAACCTGAACAGTACACATTTGTCAGCATTAACCTTTGAAGGACTCAAGGTCAGCATTGTACACATTTCATTTATCAATTTTTAGATTGTTTAAATTTTATAGTGCCTTGAAGACATCATGGCTTACATATTTTACTTAATACTTTAACAAGAATGTACAAAAAGTGACTGGGAACCAACACAGCTCATCCTTAAATTGCTAAACTATATGCTTTTACGCATTTATATAGGTAAAAAAAACTTCTACCGGTCCTTATTTTTCAACAATTAGCAAAGCTGCCAAGGCTAAGACCAAAAATAACTAGAAGTACAAGCTTTAAACCGCTTTTAAAAGCAATATTCACAATAATAAGTTTATTGTCATAATTTCTTGTAAAATAATTTTTGTGTGTGTAATCTCTGTAAAATTGCCAATCCATTTTCTCTGCCGTCTTTGTATTGTCCCCAGCATGGACCTTTCTCTCCCACCATCTGCAAGATTTCTTCATTCGTCTTGTGCTGCCTCCAGCCGATTCTTTCCATTCTGCACCAAATCCACACATCGAAGGCCTCCAGTCTTCTTATGGTAAACAGGGAAGCACTTGCAATACCTGCAGAAATTTATGTTTGTAGCATCACTAGCAGATGTTGTCATTAATTTATTTCAGGAGAAATTACCTTCACTTCAAGAGTGCGATATTCGATATACTGATGCCTGGTAGACCAGGGACTGAAATGGTACAGTGGACCACAGAAAGGGTCAAAGGTTAGCAGCTAGACTCCTGACCTCTGACCTGACCCAGTAAACCAGCCTATTCTACAACCATTGAAGTCGCCTTGGCATCTAACGAGCTATTCCATTTTTATTTCTCAAGACTTCTTCGACAGATGGGTTTTGTTTGGAGTGGGGTACGAATGTGCAATGCCAGAAACGGCTTGAGCAGCTGGTTCAAATTAATTTAGGCATTTTGGTGAAGTATTGGCTATTGTTAGAGTGAAAGCTGAAATAAAAGAGTCACGAGTATTAATCATTTCTCATTTACAAGGTGGTTCTAAAGTCCAGAATTTGCCAACTGACGATTTCCAACATGGTCGGAGATGCAGGCAAATATTTAGGGGTTTCGAAAAATTTTCATCGAGTAACCACTCCGTTGGAGCACCATCCTTCGAAAATCCTTGGGGCTTTACTGATATATTCAATGCCATCTTCTCGGATGGCAAAAGGAACTGCTATTATATATCGAATTTACGAGTAAGTTAGCTCTTATTTAATCTGATATAATGTTGCATTTATCACTGCTACTACCAGGTATCTATGCGGTGCAGAATCAAATTCAGCTGAATTTTTTTAATAAGATATCAATAGTGTGAATAAATTAGATGAAGTAGTTGTCTGATGAAGCTAAATAAATGGAGCGGTTGTCGCATTGACTTATTTAAATTATGGCTGAACATGTATTGCAGCTGAGAAATAACATCCTACTGAATGATGTCGTGTGTTGACAGTTAATGACAAAACGAAGCAGATTTGATGCCCTTGGTTGGTTCTCGTGAATTTGCACTGAAACTTTGGAAATCTTTGTATTCAATGTATTAATTTGGAATACTCCTGTCATGCTAAATCTGTTTTCAGATGTAGTGTAGTCATTTGTTAAAATGAGTTCAAGGTTACATCCCTGTATTAGATTTCCAATATAATTCCACGTGTCACTGCAATTGCAACACTGGAGCAAGGCTTCAGGCTGATGACGACGATCAGACAGAGCTGCGGTGGAACATCCAAAAGTTAGCAAAGTTGAAAGAGAAAATTTCATATATTTGTATATGTTGTGAAGTTGTTTCATCTTTAAAGAGTCATTTCATTGTGGCTGAATTTGCACATGGATCTGTAACTTAAGCGTGGCATCTGTGTGGCTGTGGAGCCAAGAGTTTAAGCACTGGACGCCATTTAGCTGGTGTGGTGGATCTTAAACACGGTTGGAGGAACCATTTCTTCATTCGGACAAGTCAGTTTGTTTCCGAAGTTTAGTATTTTCGTTTCTTATTTACGTGTCATTATGATAATTGAGGTAACATTAGAAGAGGAGTCATTTCGAAAAACTGAATTTAAATGTTTGTCATGTTGCTGTGTGCAAACTCCAATCATGCAGCACGAGCCTAACTGCTGAGCATTGCGAAAATGGCCAACAAATTGTCTTTTTTATAAGCATCATTTTAGTAAGTGCTAAATATGTATAATAATTCATGTTAACTTATATAGATTTACCGGTGTATGCACGTATATGTATATATGTTTGTGTATACATATATGAAATTTGTTTGCATAAGCTTATAGTTCACTAGATTTAATCCAGTCAGTGGCAACTGTTGAAATATTTGGGGTATTATTTTTGTGGGATCAAGTCAGATGGGTTTGTTTTTCCATTTTTGAGCTATTTGAATCAATTCAAGATTTGTTCTAGATTGCAGCTGTTACTTTGGTTAAATGTCTGTTGATGTTATGTTTTTGTAAAGTTTGTTAGTGTTTGGTCTTCTGTAACTCTCTAGTGACATGCAAAGCTACCCTCAAAAGGGAACATGAAACATGGTCATGTCAGATTGTGTTTTGTATAAATGAGCTTTAAAGCGGTGTAGTATATTCTGTGGACATTGAGAAAATGAGAAATTCAAATTTGAAGTGTGTCAAATTTTAAATTGATTTTTTAATTTTCCATTCTTACCCTTTCATGAACTATTTTATTCATTCTTTATTTTCTTTTTTATAAATTCTGTTCAAATTAAAGACACATTTTTATTTAATAAGCCAAATTTTTTAGATAACGGTAGTTTGTTTGAATGGACACATTCTCTAGAATTTTGTGCCCAATTATTTATATTATGATGCAATCTTCCACCTCAAAGTTAAACTGTTGAATTTTTATTTGCAAGTTTCGTCTGTATGCATGTTTCATATCTTGCCATGAATTCATGCAGATTCTCATTTGTGCAAAACTGCTTAATCCGACGTGACCCTTACAACTTTTACCAATTGTCTCAGGTAAACAGTGTACCATTGTAACTGAGAGGAAATGAATTTTGTAACATTTTATTAATATTATTAAGAAAGTATTTTTCTGTTCATGTTTCTGCCTGGAACATTATATATGGATTCTTAATTTTATCTGTTCATACTTAAGATAGGTACATGTAGATACATTTTCAGGCTCCTATTAAAGAGTTGAGAATGTCAGTAAAAGTTCAAGTTACGGTGCAATCAAGATAGAATTTATTCCGATTCACTTAGAACTTAAAATTCTTATTGTTCTACAATTCTCTACAACACTTTAACGATCATTAAAAAGATAACATTGTTATAATTAATTGGCTAGTAACTTCAAGCATTACTTCTCAACTTTCCAACTAGACTTCTGATATTTGTCACCTGAGTAACCACAATAGCATATCATAAGTTAATGACAACTGTTAACAAAGATTTTTTTTATTTTCCTAATTCTTTCAACTAGTCTAAAAAATTTAATAAGTGCAAACTTGTTGGTCAGAAATGTTGTTTGCGAGCACCTTTTAGTATGACAGAAAATGTCAAATGAAAATGGACAAAAATTTATATTCATACAAAGAACATAGGGAAAATGTAGATAGAAATAATCTAGTTTTTCATTACATTTGGAATAACACACAACAGTTGACCTGTGCTGCTGCACATACCAAGTTTAGTTGTAAAATACTAATGAACAGCACTGTATTCAAACATGGTTAAACAGACTTTTTAATGGAATCGTGATTAAACAGTTGTTTTGTGTGCTTGAACATTAGTAAATTTTCACCTCAACTTTCAATGTGTAGCAGGATCAAATTTAACATGGGCTCCTCAATTATGCTACTACATTGTTTTTAATTATACAAAAGGATATAGCTCGAGATCTATCTTTTAAAACATCGTACAACTCTGATTTTGAACTCGGACAGCTTGCTTTTCCTCAGCTGTTCTATGGCGCTATATAAAATTGTATTATTATATTCCTGAATAAATTTTTCAGTCTGTTTATAATTAGTTTGAATAAATCTTGTTGACTTTTAGGCCTTTGACATATACTTACCTAAAAGTTGAGATCAACAACAGCACACCAAAAAGTAATCTATACTTCGAACATATTTCTGGGACAGGTCCAGACACTACAATTTTCGCCCAAGGCTCTGCAACGTTTAAGCTTCCCCATCAATGATGATTAGACTTAAAAATCAAGAATACTACATAAAAAGTTGCAACGGCACATGATAGCATGAACTATACAGTAAATTGTATACACTTTAATAGCTTAATTCTATTTTTACACAAGTGTAGCTGTATGGGTGACCTCAACCTCGAAAATGGGACCACTTATCACTCACTAGAATCAGCTGAAAATTCGATATCTACCGAAAACCAAGATTATGTTTAATGTAACTGCACATTGAACCACTGCACAACAAACTAATTTTTGTCGTGGTGTATTTATATGGCAAACTATGTGATTAATGCCTCATGTAGAACAAGATTGAAATTTTATTTTGTGATTTCTCACGAAATAACTTTTTATACTTTTTTAAAATGGCATAAATTTTCAACAAAAACATTCAGAAAATTTTTTCGGTGACTTTATGATACATGCAGAAACTGTCAATAGAAAGTCCATTCCCGGTAAGTGGTCCATTTCATTGCTAAAGTTGTCATCACACAGAAGTCAGTTCACTGAAGGAGGTAACCTGTCATGTCAAGCCTCTAATATGAAGACTTGGTCAAATTTTAAAAAAATGACTGAATTGAACAGAAGGGGAGGGTGGAGAGAAACGCACCGTACCATCCTTTAATGTGGAATCACCTTCCCTCTGGGATTCGTGGCAGGATTCTGGTACGAAATACAACTGCATCTTTTCGCTGCTTGAAGACATTTCTCTTTTCATGGACCTGTCGCGCTGAGAGCACTTCTGAATAGCTCTGCCGTGAGAAGCGCTTAAATGTTTTATTAGATTAGATACACCGAACCCTTGCACTCACCCAAAACAAACAAATGCAGTGTTCCAACATTTAAGATTGTTCATGGACAACAATTAACAGTTTTTGGCACAGATAAACGAATTCAGGAAGTCTGTGTAAGTGAGAAAGACCTCTCAGTGATAGTTAATTTGAGCATTGGTCATCAGTCGAGTGCATTTCGCCATCTGAAGTCAGCATCAGAATGCCACATGCAAGTCTGGGCTGCTAAAGATGACACAGCCAACATATTAGCTGAGTTCAAGACCCCTGCACTTTCATCATTTGACCGCCTAGACGACTATTCAAGACCATAACTTGGTTAATGCATATGCGGCGTGCGGGTCTCAACAAAACGTATACATACACAAAATAATCTCTAATTACAATGTCCACATTAGCCTATTTATAACTATTATACTAGTCATCTAATGGCATTTTGTTGCATTATATAAAAACCAAGTGCACTTGTTCAGTGCCGTATATCATAGCACACAGTAAAATAAATGTCTTAGAATTTGTTGGCATACATAAAATAAGGATGGCCTCTAAGATGAAAACACGAGGATGAGTTGGTCTTTTATATATTGTTTTTGGCTTCATGCTGATGAGCAAACTGCAGGATGACCAAATTGGCTGTGATACGAACACGAAAACGCATCCCAGTCAATTTGGACAACTAGGTGTTTGTCGCATTTGTCCCAGCAACTTAGCATTAGCGGAACTGCAAATGGTTTACGTAATTTTAGTTCTATTTGAAAAACCACAGATGACCAGAGAAGACTGTGATACGATTATCATTGTTAACACATCACAGTCTCTATGACCGACTTCAGTCTTTCTGTCCACCTCCAGGTCAAGCAGTATAAATCGTTCAGTGTGTTGCTGTTTGGAAATCGACCATATTCACACACCCATATTTCTGAAAGTTTCATGTTAAAGCCTATTCTGGTTTGTTAGCGAATTCAAAACTTCTGAACGTAAAATTGGCTTCGCTCTGAACCCCACTCCTATCGGCGTCAAACCCAAACTTGTCAACACATTTTAAATATTTTCAGTCAAAAAACTTTCAATGGAATAGGCTCTTTCGAAAATTACGCAGGCACGTTACGTGCTTGGACAATTTTCATTTGTCATGCAAACACTAAACGAAACTGTACATAGGAAATACGCTGAATAACGTAGACTCGTAGAGGTTCACATTCTGACTTAAACAATGGCGAAGATTTTCCGACCTCAACACAAGACTGGCGCCGCAAATTTAAGTCTACTAGAAGGTCACTTATTGTCGCTCACTCTGTGCTAGTTTTTTTATTACTAGCATGTGCGAAACCCAGACAACTCGTAGCACGCTGGTAATGTTTCTCGAACTAGTCAAAGCTTTCCAGACAAGACAAACGTAATCATTGTTCGATTGTCCAGCCCAAAATGACCAGTACAACCTTACTGACCACAAAACAAAAGACTGCACTCTCGATTTCCCGCCGCGTGGTATCACGAGGTCAAAATAGGGTGTTACTCAGCGGTTCTCCAGTAAACAGAAATTCGTATACGTCCTTTTCACTCTCAGCCATAGATGTCGCCCCATTTAAAATTCCGTTTCAAACACTAGCGATTGTGTTTTAAATCTCAAATTACAATTTGTTGCATTGTAAACTTAATCATTTGTTGGTCTCTCTAAGTAAATGTAATTAATTGAATGCTTTAATAAGTCAGAGGATGTGAAATTTTCGTAACATCAATTATCGTCTGAAAAAAGGACAACTTGATGCAGGGAGTTTCCAGTCCTTTGTAAAACGGTCTGTGTTCAGCACATACTTTTCTGAAGTTGTGAGTAAGTATGTGGGAGTGAATCAATACCCGTTCGCGCTTAGTATAGCAAATTTTTTTATCTAATTATTTATTAGAATTTACGAATACGATAAAGTATCCCGAGGCAGACGATGGTGGTTAAGTGGAAATCATTTTCTTACTATCTTCTTATCTTCCGAAGTTGCAATCTCATAGCTTTACATGGTGAATCCACTTCGCCATCGTAATCGTAAAATCCCAACTTCTACAGCGCCACACGAAAGTCAATTGCAGGACAACAGCCTATTCACGATTGTTCAAAATAATATCGTTCCTAACAACGACCTGGTTTGTATCATAATAATTTATATGCTTAGTAAAAAATTGTCTGGCTGTTTCACCCAGGTGCAGATCTCTCCCTGAAGTGCGTATTCTGTGCATTCGTGTTTACAACCTTGTTTACAACAGTATATGGATTGATTATTCGACAGCCAACCTCTAATAGGACTGCAACGTAAACTAGAGGCCCACCTTCACCAGACAGTCATGAGGCATTCCTTCACTAGCTTGTCTACTGTTCTTCTCTATAGCTTCATCGGGCACTTTTGTATCTTGCAAGAAAGTCCTAGGAGCAGTTGTGTTGCAAAATTTCACAAAAGACTTCCGTTTTCAAAAGTCAAGCAGCTACACTAAGTAAGGGCCACTGCTTTGGTGCGCACAGCTTTCCCATGTTATGGCGATGTCGATGTTAAATCTAAGTAAAGAAGTAAGCAAGTGAGTAAGTAAGTCTATTCTTCATTGCTACTCTTGCAAATGCACAACATAATACTGAACAAGGGAATGAATCAAGGTGGGGGCCGTATGGCTGTTATAGCGTGTTTACATTAATATCAATATTTTTTTTAAATGCTGAAACAGCAAACTTCTTGTGCTACACCTGCTAAAAATAAAAGATAGCCCCTCCCACTCCTGGCTTGGCCGAACAGGAGTGATCCAGTACTTAGGCCATTTGTGTTAAGTTACCGAACCTGTTGTAGCCGAACTGCGTGTCGTGCGAAGCAGGCCGTATTTCGTATAACTTGTACATGTAATCGTTCTGCGGTTTGTCAGATTGAATGTCAATAAACGAAGATTATATACACCTGAAGCACGGCATGTAGTTTACTCTCAGATGCTGAACAACATCTTGGACATAAATTTGAATCATTCACTTTGGTAAATTTCAACAAATGACAACAAAACACCATGAATTTCATCAATCATAATTATGATATTACACACAAATTTAGCAAGTACATGTAATGTAGTAGATCACTGAAAGCACAGAACACACTTGTAGTAAATGCAGCAATGAACACACTTGTAAATACATTTTGCAACTGAACAATCCGTACAACCATTTTAAGTAGAATCTTTCTAAACATGAATCCAATCGAAGAGTGCTGAGAGAAAACAGAAAATAACCTAACATACAGCAAGAAAACTTGATTATCATCCATCTGACATAATTTGTAATTTCGTTCACTGCATTCCATATAATTAGGGAACCCAGTTATAGTGATAATTTAGCATAAACAACTCTTAAATCATGAACAGAGGAAACAAGTACCTGTAGTAGCAAGCATAAACTACATTTGAGCAATTGAGATTACCATTATAATTATCTAGCATCATACGAATAGGCATTGCAGATGTAGCTGAAACTACATTATTGGCATGTATTTTTCATACGAATATGCATTGCAGATGTAGCTGAAACTACATTATTGGCATGTATTTTGCATTGAACCAATTCTGCTTGAAAAACCAACTGAATACTTCTGAAAGCACTACTACACATAGCAGCAGCATAGGAGATATGGTCACTAAACCTGAATGAACTTTTTCGGCATACACATTTTACGCAAAAGGCATAAAATTAAGCATGATTAAAGACAAAATTCTCAAAGACACTCGGATTAAAAAAAGAAACTCAATAGAAAATAAGATCTAAAAATGTCCCTGTCAGATTTGAAATAAAGATCATACGACATCATTAAGTAAAGGCCACAGTTATTCATAACATGATCAAAATGTGAAATCTAGCGGAAAAGAGTCAATCTCTTTGCAGTTTTTCTAAGCTGTGCGAACATTAGAAAAATTACAAACACAAAAAACAACTCTGCAACTTATTCTAGACAAATAAATTATGTTTTAAATTCTAAATCAGCATCAAAAAAATCCCTGGCAAGAATTTCAAACGAGGTAACGGCAAATAAATCTGGAAAGGACACATCAGCACATCAGTACTTTTTATCTATTTATAAAACCATTAATAAGGCACCATATGTTAATGTACCTTAACACATTCAATCATACTGAACTGATTTTAACAACCAGGCATCAAAGTTACAGTCAACAATGGGTAACACGGTTATGAAGCACAGCTCAGAGGTTTAATGTACTACGTGCACTATGCAATGAAAAATAATGTAATGTAACTTAACCCTATAATAACCCTTTAACAAAGAACTGCTTTGGTTTTCATACATATCAGGACTTGATCGTTGTTAAAGGGTCAAGGCCCATTAAAAGCGAGTATTTATATAGCAATGTTCATATTGAAACTACTGAAAGTTGCAAAAATATCAGCAACACATCACAATATAACTAAAGATTTTTTTAGAAAATTCATAGATATCAAGCTATTCGATCTGGGCAAGACCTTCCCCAAATTTTAATAAGATAGGCTTATATAGCATTGCAGGAAATGACCTATAAATAATATTACCATCAACAATGAAATAATTCAGAAGATAGCCAAGTGTGGCCATAAGCCTTTCTCGTAAATAAATCAGACGACTTGGAACAAAAGCAACTAATCTACATTCAACAGAAACATGATTGCTAATCATCTACATCATCTGCTAATCATCTACATCATAAATCTATATATCTATAGAGTGCAGTTATATATGTATATATACATAAATGTTTCTAAATTGCACATAGCACTACGAAAGATCTAAAGAATTTGCGAAACATAGTAGAAATTCACCGGCATATGAAATGCTAAATGCGTATCATCAATATATTAAATGCATTTATATTATATGCATATGCATAAAAGTTTGTATTGTGCATAGCGCTAAAAGATGCTCTGAAGACTTTGTGAAACATATAGTGAAAAGAATTGGTGCTGAAACGTGACTCAGTAGTTTCTGCATGTATGTCTTGTTGAAAAGCAGTAAGTGCACATGTGAAATTATCGTGCATGTCTGCCCATTAGATGTAACTTATGAGATTGTGCTCATTTCGTTGATTTTCAGTCTGTTTGCCATCTTCTCCTACAAACAAAGCACAAATAATAGCCGGTTACACATCGAAGCAAATCTCGAGTCACAGTATAAATAATAGAAAGACACAAAATAGAATTTAATTCTGACTAAACTTGAATATCGCCAAAACATTAAAATTTTACTCTCTTTAATAACAAAGTATTTATGTAGTGCCTACAAAGCACTTTTCAGAAGTATTAACATAAAACGAATTAAACTGCAGAAATCGTAATACCAGGAATTTTCACAAAGTTGCTAATACCTTGCAGCAGACAACTTATAATCTCTCCTAATTAATTCCAATGCCACCTGATACTGCACAAAGGCCATCTGCCTTGAATTAGGATTCAAAACTAAAAAAATGATATTTTATTCCATAAACAAAAAATTCTTTTAAAGCAGTCTTTTTTAAATAAAAACTAACGACTAAACTGAGCTAACAGAAACAGATATAACCATCAAGCTAGACCATGTAACTTCTCATTCGCTATAAAAGTTTGTCAAAACTTCATCTCGTGCATTAAATACAGCCACATCTACTAACATAATATAATTATATCCTTGCATTGTTACAGTCTCCGTAAATGTCCTGTTTAAGTTGCGTCTGTGTCAGCATAAGTACTTCAAATAAACGAATTGATTGATTGATTGACTGATTGATGCTGAAAATCAATCACTACGTTAGCTGTGATCACAGAGTTTAGATTTGAGAATCGCATCACGAGTCTTACCAGCAATATGATGACATTCGGGTGGTATCTGATTCCTCCTTCCTTATCACATTTGGCCATGTGATTCTTCTCTGGATCTCCAGCCACAAGGATTTCCGTCTCCCCTTCCGCCTACAAAAACACAACAATAGCCTTCCATCACAGTTAACTCCGCCACTGGTTGCACTCTGCCAGACCCAAGCCTGTATAAAGGAGGAGGACGTCGCTAATGGTCTTTGTTACCACACAGTGATGTTAAATTGCAAATACCACCACTACCATCACAGTTTCTTACTTCAAACATGCGTTCGAAGCAGGCAGCACTTCTTAGCAGAAATTATATTACAGGCTGTCTGTTCTGTTAGTAGTTAAGTTTGATGTTGATTAAGATTACTGCATAACTTGTACATGTATAGCGCTGTGCGTTTGCAAACGTTTCATTAATAAAAAAATATTAGTAGTAATTATATGTGTACCTTATATTAACACCTTATATTAAATTACATAACTGAGAATTAACTTTGTCTTTCAGAAGATACTGACACTGTGCTGCATGTGCATGTCAGCAGCCATAAAGATGTTGCTGGTCCCTAGGTTTAAAAATGTTCAGAACCAGCAATTTATACCATTAAACCAACAACTAAATGAATGCGGTTAAAATTAGAAGAGTAAAAATTAACATAGAAAAAATAAAGACTGCATTAGTTGCCAAACACAATGAATTCTACGTATTGGCCGGGACAATCGTTGCTTGACATCACACCATCTGTACAGCCTCTTTGTCATTCCGAGACCACTGATCAATATATCATTGATTCAAAATCTGTTTTGTCTTGTCACTTACATCCTACCTATGCAATATATTGGTGTCCAGAAAGAGCTAAAACTAACCTTTTCTGCTGATCTGCATATATCAAGTAGCTCCTGAAGTCTTTCTGGAAAACCCGGAGCAAATGCGTCTGGGTTTATTGCAATGAAACACTGACCCTATAAAAGAAACCATGTCTAAAAGTTCATATAACATTCACATTGCACAGTTAACATATAGGCCAATGACTGATACTCAAATGTAGTATATAACAAACATATAGAATAACTCATGCTAGGAATTTACCAATATCTTCACAATTTTACATTTATATGCACTTTCATGGCAATTTCTACGTGTCTTGCAAAGTTGTGAACAGATATGACTCTCTTTTCAAGCCTTCCACTATAATTTTTACTGTTATACAGATATTTTGAAAGAACAGCAGGTGTGTCAAATTTCACTGAGCACTGCGATTTGAAGACAACACTTGATAGTTTAGCAAACTGACATTCTGCGTGATAATATTCATTATATACGTAAATATTTACAGATTATCTCAGTAAACTACAGCGTTGAGTGCTTCTGAATCGTTGCTATGGTTTTTAATCGACTGCTTATGAACCCATGGCACTTAAAATCTCTATATATTATTATTATTACTATTATTATTATGCAGATTTATCCTTACCACTTTTGCTTTGAAGCCATCCATTAATAAGTAATCACAAAAAGTATGCTTAATGTTACAGTTTCACTCATTACAAAGGTTTATTCTTAATGGTAATGTTCATTTTAGAGTCTAACGGTTAGAGTGCTGACCTGTTGTCAAATATTTTTATAAGTTCTGTAGAGAATGCAACAAACTTAGCTTAAGAATTACGTTAAATGTAAATTATTCTATTTGAATTTTCATAAAACACTCCTCTGAATCCAATTAATGGAGTGCATAAAACTAATACTATGACACAAAAATATGAATTATTTCGTAATAATTATTTGTGTGAATTGTCAAGTTCTCAACATTAAGTTGAATATTTTGTGTCTTCAACAAATAAAATACTGGTACACATACACGCATTTATTTGACAGTACAAGTCATTATATCACATCTTCTTACACATGGCTAAGATAATGAACTGTCAAGTAATTTACCAGTGCTGAGATTCAAAGAAAAATGAGGTTTCAAAGATATCATTAACAAATGACGAAGAAAACAATACGAAAAACAAAACAAAAACCACGAGGCTCCTGACACAACCACCCAAGATTAGAGACAACAAATCTAAAGTAAGAAGACTAACCAGATTTGCAACACGGTTTGTGTCCTTCCAGCGCCGAATTTTCGGTCCAAACTCCGATCCAGCCAGGATGCCACAGAATATCTCAACGAGCATGGCCAAGCCATATCCCTTGTATCCACCGCTTACTTCCGAGCCACCAAGTGGCAGAAGACCCCCACCGGTGATGCATGCTCTCGGATCATGAGTTTCCTACAGAACCAGCAAATGCTATATTTACACACCTAGACCAACACCACAAAATTTAACGATAATAACTCTGAATAACAAACGATAATAACTCTGACTAATATATTTAAATCTATGGAAATCAGTTTATTTTCAAGTTTTATTCCTCGAATTATGCTTTTTACAGAATCAGCGAATTTGCAATATTTATTCCCCAATTATACATTAATTAAGACTTGATTCGCAACATAATCAAAACTCCTCATATTTTCATTCTCTATCCAACTTTTTACATGATGTGCAACATGCTGCAGTCAACGTTCCCTCTAAGCTGCGCGGGTGCGCGGCCGCGCACCTCATTTTAAAACCCCGCGCAGCAGTTTCAAATCTCCGCTCACAAATTTTGTTAGGAAGTGCATAATTATAATCTAAGGTTTTGTTAAATTTGTTTAACTTGACGTAAGTCATTGATTTATGATCTCATATTTTCCCACCGAGTGGTCAAAATCTGTGTGCGCGGACGACTACCAAGCTGCCATCTAGCCATTCGACAGTCAATTATCCCCGGACGAATACCCCAACTAATGACTGTAACCGCACTCCCTCCAGAGCTTTGTAATGACTGGACGCAGGCTGGAAGCACGTAGCCTACGCTCCCACCTAGGTTGAATCTGAGGGACGATCTAGTCACGGCTTTGAAGAGAATAATTAATGCCCAGTGCGAGTTGTGAGCACCACTCATTGAGTCACAGACAGGAACATCTGTTAAGAGATAACTAATCACAAGGGGTGCTCCAACCTCATCTTTAACTGTGTCAGTCATTAACTGGGACGTCCTGGCGACTCCTGCTATGACCCGAAACCAGAAGACCAGCTTGGCACCAACCAATTTAGAGGGGATGCTTGCTGATTCTTATCAGCTGCTCTGCCGTCATAGGCGGCTGCTCCGGCTGGTAAGTTAGTTCCAACAGGTGGAGCCAAAGAACCCTCCAGTCATCCACTATAGGTGAGTGGAAAACCCTAGGCCTAGGACGATGCCGTATATTGCAGGCCTGTCTGTCAAATGGCAAACAGATCACCAGAGTTGGATTTCACTTTGGAGGTCGGTTTAATACAGGGCTATTTCTTAGTGAGTGAAATTTGTAACCTATGTCGAAACGTAAAGCGAATAGGAGTATATGAAACAGCATTTTCAAAGAAAAGCTATTCTTCTAATTTTAAAACTGATTGGCTTAGCGAGATCGTAAAGACGGAGCTTCCAGCGTCAGTAGAATAGAAACAATGAGACTTGGCCTGGCAGTCAATATCGACAGGATTAATTTTATCAACAATTAGGCCTATGGTCGTTGCTGAAAGATCGGAGGCAGCGATATTTTAGCGCTGAACATTATTTTGTTGCTAGATTAAGAACTACATGTATCCTCCATCATATAGTCTCAGGTAGGTCTCAGGAGGTAGGTTTAGTTCAGATTTTGCTTGGTATTATTTATCGTAGGCTATCATTAATATTTTCGTTTGTGATAAGTATTAAAACCATATATGGCCTACGTGATTTCTGCGCAATAGACTACATCATCTTTAATCTAAAAATGGACATTTGGCCTATTACAGGCGTGTAATTAGTGTAGTTTGGCCTGTAGATTTTTCAAACACAAATTTAATGTATCTGAAAATATGGTGCCCAGGCGGAAATTTGGGTTGCTCAAGCAACCGTCAGCTCCGCGCACGCAGTAAAAATATTAGAGGGAACGTTGGCTGCAGTCTAACCAAAAGAGTTTTCAACAAATGAATATACACATGTATAATTAATTATGTATTATAATTTGTTAAATTTAAGCAAAACAGCTAAAACACTGTCTTACTTTTCCCCTTGAATCGGCTCCCCAGCCTTTTGGAATTTCTTCCCGTTTCACATCTGCCAACTCAATCTGCAACAGCAATTAAAATCTTCAACAAATTATTTAACAGATATTAGCAAAAGACCATTGAATGAAACACAAGAACGCGATGTTGATCAGTTCAGCCAATCCACTGCATTACACACCAGTACAATGCAAGTTTCTAATTTTACAATTACCGGTTCAATCAAACAATATTAGTGTAATCACTGGACAAAGTTTAACGAATATAATAGCAATGCTCAGTTGCTCATTTATTAATTTAAACTGACCAGTACACACTTAAGACTATATGCTACAGCAGTGATAGATGATAACACGATAAACTTGAGTTGAATTTAACTGCATGACAGTGTAGTGCCGTAGAATGTGCCATCTGTCCTACTGCTCATTATGTACACAGCCACCCTCTAGGGAGTGGAAGGCTGAGCCGACCTTATATGGCTAGCAGGTATTCACCCACATCCTTCTGATCTTTGTACCAGTTTGTTACCATTCATCCACTTCTCTGCCTTGATATCAAGTGGTTGCAATAAACAGACAGTATCCATAAATAGACAAATCTAATAAACAGACAGTATCCCAGTGATATTTTCATTAACGATAAGTAAAATTAGAACTGAAAATATTGATTTCCGTTCAGTGTAACTTTAACTGTAACTGAAATTATTTTGAGAACGAAAACTGAAATAGAACTGAAATTAAGCACAGTGAACGAAAATTAGAATAAAAACGAAAATTAATTTTAGAACGGAAATTATGACAAAATTGTAAATTTTAGTTCATAGCCTTTGCTAAGCAACTGAGTTTTAATCTACTTTCTTACTCTTAAAACTTTGGTATCTTTGGCTTAGCACGTGCTTCCGTGTGTAATTTATTACGGTCTTTTGTATTTGGACCCTTCCTGTAAGTTAATAATTTTCAACTTCATAATAAGAATGTGGTTATGTAAAAATCACTTTGAATATATTCATTTGAATATATTCAAAGTGATTTTTACATAACCGCATTCTTTGTAGTGCAAATATTTCAATCATGATGACTTTGTGCAGCTTGCTCACTGGGCTAAATGAAAAAATCATGTATTAGATTGTATTAGATTGTTTAAATAGGCCTAGGGGAACAAAACAGAAAAATAGGCATAGCCTAACCATGCAACGCTTGTAGGCCTATCCTAAAACGAACGTTTCTATATGTTTCTGGTAAATTTTTCAACAATTTAATTTGTCTTCTTCAGTGAATAAGCGCACACAGAATGCTACGAAATATATTCAGGGTTGGCGCGTGACTTTCATGTGACTAATTCGAGTCAGTGGCTTCACCAGGGAGAAAGCACAAGCGCTGCATAAATGTGTAAAGGAAATAAATGTAACGTGGTCGACCAATTCAATAGAATATGATAAGGGGAGTGTGATTAGCTATTGT
Source organism: Lumbricus terrestris (assembly GCA_949752735.1). Taxonomy (NCBI): domain Eukaryota; kingdom Metazoa; phylum Annelida; class Clitellata; order Crassiclitellata; family Lumbricidae; genus Lumbricus; species Lumbricus terrestris. The sequence continues at coordinate 31,867,798 of OX457037.1, read as the reverse complement.
CAACATGTTAGCGGATTGGTGCCATCCAGCAACTCCTGCCAAGTAAAATTTTCAGGAAATTATACAAACTAGATCTGGAGTTCAAATTGCTTGGTTTTTGTAGTAAAAATTTCGCATAATTATTATTGAAGGGAAAGACGGCAAGTCTACGGCAGCACTGCCCCACTTGCAGAAGATGTAGAAGCTCCGGCTTCTAATAGGTGGGAGAAGAAACTGTCAGGTAGGCCTAATGTCGCTGAAATAGGAGTTTCTTCAATTAAAATTAAGAAGCATATCGATAATGAAAATGCTCGAACTTGGTTTAATTTGAGGCAAGTTCTAGGCCTATAAAGAAGTAAAACTGAAATTACTTCCATGCAAGAACTGAATTGAGAACTGAAATTATTGTAAAAACTGAAATAGAAGTATAACTGAAATTTTTTGAAGAACTGTAATTGAACTAGAACTGAAATTGAGAACGCCCGAACTGAAATAGAAGTAAAACGAAAATTATTTGCTGAAGTAAAATATCACTGCGCTGAGTATCCATAAATAGACAAATCTATTTCGCATGCAAAAAGTTTGAGCTGCATACCTTGCCGAGAGCAACAGCCGACGTAGCCATGTCGAGGACAAAACTGTCGCCACCTACTGCAGGAGCAGCCAAGGTCAAAGGGTTTGTTCCCAAAATCACCTAGGGATCATCAAATTAAAGTAAAAGTGTTGAATCCAATGGCAGTTTTAAGTGTTTTAAAAATAGTAAATTAAGACACTAAATTGAAATTGAAAATTAATTGAAAATAATGCAGAAACATAAAAATCTCTTAATGGCGTTGGTTCACATCACTCCTTGATGGTTAAATCGCAATATCACATTAACTACTGAATAGAGTTAAATTACATGTCATAGAGTTAAATTACATGTCATCGACATGTGAAACTTGTCAATAATTAAATTTTGAACAAGCCTATGTCGTTGTCAGCACATGGTTTTTATCTCCTAAATAAAACAAGATAAAGAAGTGAAATGTGATGAACTTAATGGTAGGGGCATCCCGTCTCTCATCACACTGATAAACTTAAATCATATAGTACTCACTTGTCGTCCTCGAGTTGGAAAGACCAGCGGTGATGTGTTTGTGAAGGACAACCCCTTAAACACAGAAAATGCAACACAGTCAAGACAAAGTCACAACTACAAATTAGCTCAACACTTCCAAGAGAATAGACACATAATTAGCTACAATTTACCAAAAAAAGTCATTTTCTCTTATATTTCTAAGTAAAATTTCTGCAGACACCTAGCAAACACTGTTACAATAGTCTGAACAATAACATGTACAGACAAATAATGGACAGTTTCTAGAGGATTCAGAACACACTGTAATGCAATTTTCAACAACAGTAATTTTGACAAGTGATTTTATTTTGTTTCAGTCAAGCCACAGACCAAGATATTTTTCTCTCTAAATTTCAGTCATGTCTGACTACAGAAGCGCTAAAGAAAAAGTAGATTAAATTTGATCAAACACTTAAAGACAACAAATAGTTGGCTGGCAATCGTATTAAGAAAATGAATTCACAAGCTGGTCCAGTCATTAAAATCCTCTCCTGCACATAATTCACCATCAAAAGAATATGGCAATTAGAGACCTTATACTCGAGTATGCTCTGCACATGTCTACTAAAGTCTAACGAAATGCAGCAGTTTTATTTTTACTCACCAGGTGGCCAATATTACTGGCCTGCAGGCTGTAGAAACCAGCAATACCATAATGATTTGAGCCTGAAAAAATTATTGAATTATTATAAATGCAGTGAATCTCAAATCTGAACAAATAATAGCATAACAAGCAACTGCAGAGTTTGTAGCCACTAAAATTGTCTTGTTCAGTTACACTTTTTGACCAAACTACAATCACCCGACACAGACACTATCAGATTAAACTGCAATCTTCTAAGACAACAAACAAATTATCTTTGAATTAGCAAATCCAATTACAAGCATCATTTACCAAAATAAGCTACCTTGCAATAAATCAATTTAGAAAATGCACAGATGTTGTAGTTGTTAGTGCATACTTGTACCCACTAGTTTCCAAATATGACATGTGAAATGTGATAGTGAGCATCCACGTCTTTTTTACCATTTAAAACAACTATAAAGCTATGCAATAGCTTCATAACAAGAGAAAATCGATGTTAACTATCTACATTAAACTGGTTAATTAACTTCATTTTAACATGAATCTCAATGTGTGGGTCAATTCAGAGTCTTGAAAAGGTCGGAGGTACTTTACAAGTACTGAGATGAGTATAGCAACCTGGCATTGGGTCTTGTATGGCAGACGACCCCAAATATCAATAAACCTACAAAGTACCTTTAGCCACAACAAATCCAATTCCAGCATCCTTGGACTTCTTCAGAGCGAGACCCATGGAAAAGTTTCCGACAACCGGACCAAGAACATTCCTGCCATCTACATGAGCGGTTGCAACGGTCTCCTTCAGGATCCCCGGTTCCACATTGCTCACAGTTATTCCACTTTCGATGTCCTTCACGTACATCTCTGCAACAAAAAATAGACTCGAGTTCTACGATCGCAATTAGCACCGGGCACAGAGAAAGATCTTCCCACAGAAAACGGCATCATCATTCATCATCCAACAAGTACAAGAGTGATGTTTGAAAGGCAATACACAGACATGAAGAACAAAACGCAAGTTCGACCCACTAACACCATAATTTTATGGTGAACTCAGCCTTGGGGCAGTTTTTAAATGAGCAGCAGTAGAATGGATCGACGTCTGTCATACAGTTATAAAATTGACCATTGTTTAACTTGCTATCATGTGTTCCTACAATTTCATGTAATCAAACTACTGTTTATCAGATTGAATTGAGAAAAAGATTATCATCATCAAAACAACATACTGTTGATCCAAGACTCCCATAGAAAAGTAACATTAAATTCTGGTATATAAACTTCACACAGTTCCTCTGGAAATCTCAAATAAATTCATTTTATCATCCAAACAATAATTATTACTTCACCAAGAGTCCATAGGCCCTATAATCTGCATCCTCATCCTATAGTTTCAAACTCCCTATTAATGGCGAAAGAAATTAGATTTCCGGAGTACTTTACAGATACTCAATTATTATCTATCTGACTTGCACCCATTTGATTTAATTACTATGATTTTCTTTATCACCTTCGTGACATAACAAGGATAAGAAACTGATATTGCTACACTTTATAAACATGGCTGTTTCCCAAGCTAAAACGCTCCTCTTCTTCTTCCATGTTTTGCATATATATGTATTAGGTTAGACCCAAAGTATGTAAATTAGGTCTACATTATGCCCAATATGTATCATCATTAGTTCAATAACATAGTTCAAACACAGAACATTTTTCATTTACATCCTGTGTAAATCATCCCACCCCAACTTGAACTACATGTAAAAAGCAATAAATCTGGACGCTTTCATGAAAATGGACCAGATTCATGTTTTAGAGGAAAGCTCGCCTAAAGTGTCTTGGGTCAAATTTTGAGATTCCGGGTTTTTGTTTTATCTGATTACATTTTCTTATTGTTTTTTTCTCCAGAGTGCAAAGGTACACGAATTTTTCTTAACACTACAAGTGGCCGAATTGCACCGAAAATGGCACACGGATTGTCCTTAACACTACAGGTGATCGAGTTGCACGGAAAATGGCACACGGATTTTCCTTAACACTAGGCCTACAAGTGACAGAATTGCACCGAAAATAGTCAAAACCGCAGCAAAATCTTGTAGATAAATTCACTAGACACCGTTTTAAAAGCATAACATTGTTCAGAATACTCGCCAAGGCGATTGAGGCCATGGCTGAAGTGGCCTCGGTAGTCAGCCATGGTAAGGTTATCGGCCAACGCTTTTCCATGTTCAGGCTTCGTTCCGACAGCCACCATCGAACGCTCGATGAAACTTTTGATCTCCGGGAGGGCGACAAGAACCCCAGGGGCGCCCGTGTCTTTCGAACCATATCGACACTGTGCCCGCAGGACGCGATGACCTACTCCGAAAACGCCTCTCGTCTGACGAAGACTAATCACCGAGGCTGCCATTTTAGATGTAAGAAGAGTAAGATCACTAAGAAGAGGAGGCGACCTTCAACCTTGACCTCGTGGTTAAGACGGCTGCTGTGAAGATGCACTTGTTTACGTAAGAAGAGCATAAGCTAACCGTGCTCCATTTGATGATACCTTAAAAGAGAATTTCGAAACGTTAACAATTAAAATCCAAGTACATTTCAAAAGTTATTTACACCCTTAAGCCTGTTCTTAATAATGCACAACAAGGCCCTCGCCAGGCTCGCCTAATGAAGCGATCACAACTTATTAAAATCCAAGTACATTTCAAAAGTTATTAATAATGCACAATAGAGCCCCGGCCTACTGACGCGATCACAACTTTGAACTTTATTTCACTAGACGAGTGAGTTCTGGCTGAACTTGTCATAGACCTACACAGCATAAATAGTTCATGTTGTGGAATGTGGATCGATGCATAACAAGATCTGCACGTTTGTGTTCCTTTGGTCAGGACAATGGAAAAATCTTGATAAAAAACAGACCGTCTCTATTTGTTTTAATGTGCTTTCTGTATACTTACTCTTTTGTTTTGTTCGATTGATATGCTACTCTGCTACTAATATGCCACTGTGCTACTGTTGCCATTGCATGTATGTAGTCAGGGCTTAAAGCACAGTATAAATAAATTTGTGTTTGTTATTTATACTGTGCTTAAAGTGTGCCTGAACGGTCATGGACGGCGTCCATGCACTTATTTAAAAAGCTGAACGCCGTCCTGCCACTTATTGGCCAGCACATCCTGGAAAGGTAATTAAGGGGCGTCCAGGCACTTCTTTTTCTCACTTTAAGCACTGTATGTAGTTCTTGTAAAGAATTATTAGCGTTTGTCTCGTGCTAATAGATCATTTACTTACTTACTTACTTACTAGAGTGCTAAAACTTCAGCTGCGTGTTTTTGGAAATTGAAATATGAAAAACTTTAAGAAATGGCCAAGAAATGATAAAATAATTAAGATATTCGGATATTGGAGATCATGACACCTATCAACATTAATCGGATTTTGATATATGGAATGCACGTGGAAAATTGCGTGCAGGAAATTGAGGCGTTCAATAAGTAATTTTTAAAGTACTTACGTCATTTCCGTCTTTAACGTCTTTCAAGCTCCTCTATCCATCACACCTCGGGCCTTTCACTCGAAATTAAAGACACTCGATCCTGTTCAAGAACTCTTATCCTGTTTCATCTGATCCCCCACCCTCCAATTCCCGGCTCAGACGACACCCACCTTAGTAGCTGTTCCACACCTCTGATCATACGGTACCTCGACCCGGACCACCATGGACTACTCTTACGGACAACCCTTTTGACTCAACGCATTTGATCCTGATCCTATGGTAACTCGACCCGGACCACCACGGACTACTCTCACGGACAACCCTCCTAACACAACGCAGCGCTCGTGAATAAGCCGGTGCCCCGCGCTTGGCTTTCCAGTGGCGCTTTAGAAATTAGGAGATTACGATTACGATTACGATTACGAGCGGGAAACAAATATTCCTAGCTGCAACACTTTATGACGCAAATGAGCAGTGAACCACCTCCCAAGAGTAAACATTTAATTAAGCACAGTGACTAAATGTTTGAAGATTGATATTTGCATTTTTTTCGTGATATCTGAGAATCTGAGACACTTTGTCAAAATTGGCCAAAGTCATTCGCTTTTTAAGTTATGAGTTATATACGAGTTAAAAAAGACGTCACTTCACATGGTTGAACCTGTATTATGTGATCATCTATATAGTCATATAGTGGCGCCTATGGCGTGCGTACTCAGTCATAAACGCGGTGATGCAATTACTTTAAATTTCTCGTTTTTTACCAAGTTAATCGGCGATTCTACGATTTACTTTCATGGATTTATAGTTATAGACTAAACTTGCTTAGGTATTTGTTGAAAATTTTTATAATTTTTCTCGGATTTTCACATTTCAACTTCATGTAAGTCGTACTATGGCTACATCCTTATTATCGTCCGACTGTGTTTACTCGTATTAGACAATACGCCGGGTTTTCTACTACAATTCCCCGCGTGACAAGAAAGACTCGGAAAATTCTATTTCAATCCGCTTCTGAGTGGATTTCTTGAAGAGGCGCTTTATAAATTATTGAAATGAATCTATTTTATTAATAAGCAAGATGGGTGAGGTGGACCGGAATATGATTTTACTTATTATAAGTGTGCTGTTTTACTGCAATAGGTCGGCCATCTAAGCACATACACGATAGAATTTTAGCAGAGCTGCTATGGAAGTAGCCTGCACATGTTTAAAATAACACACGACCCGATCAGTAAGGGTACATAATTTATGTTGTTCGTTATATGTGTCGTCTTCCTACGCCCTACACGCTGCTTAATAGTTGACCGATTTAACACGTCAAAGAACGACGGAGTGTTTCCAGCATTAGGATTTGCGTCCACATTTTCATCAACTTTTTCCAATTTATCAGATTAATTATATCTGTCAAGGTGAGTTTGATTGTTTTCTGTTTTCCTTTGCCGTGGCTGGGCTGAGAGCGCTCCAATATAGTCAGAATAGTTTTCTTGAAGAGGCGCTATATGAATCAATAGAATGAATGGTAGAGGTTTACGACGGCTCAGTCACCAATGTGCATCGAGTAAACAATATGACCGCGCAAGAAAGGGACAGAATAGAGCACTCTGATCTACGTCGATCAATAACCCAATATTTCCATGAAATAAAGTATGTAAGAGAACGAGTACTTAAGTGGTAGTGTATGTAAGCATTATATTAGTTTAAAAACCGACTCTATGGCAATCCATCATTTTAGCATTGTAAATTATTCCACCGGAGCACCATACGTACGTACGCATTTTATCAATCAGACCGCTAATTTTACAATTAGCGTATAAATATTTCAGGAACAATTGTATTTTATCAAGCGATATACTACCCAAGTACTAGCGCTATATATGCACAGAATCTAATTATTTTGTAATCGGTCGTGCCTGAAAAGGTCTAAAACAAATCACGTGCTGTAGATCTATCATTTTGGGCCATTTAATTTCTGCTGCTTGTATATGTTGTGTGAACTCTTAGCTTATTTGATAATAACATTTTTGTGTGAAAATGTATGTTTTCATGGCTTCTTCAGCATTGACTGACTTAATTACTTTTGTGGAAACATTGGGCTATTGATCGACGTAGACTAAAGTACTCTGTCCCCTTCTGGTGCGGCCATATTGCTTACTCGCTGCATATCGGCGACCGAGCTGTCGTAAACCTCTACCGAATGAATGATTGAATGAGTGAGTGAATGAGTGAGTGTGAGAGAGTAATTGAGTGAGTGAGAGCGTGAGATAGTGAGATAGAGTGTGTGTGAGTGAGAGTGTTAGAGTGTGTGTGAGAGAGAGAGTGCGAGTGCAAGAGCGAGTGCGAGAGTGAGTGAGTGAGTGAATAAATTAATGAAATTCAAAGTTATTAGTAATCAATGCTGGTTATTAATGAACAGATGAGGAATTGACATTGAGAGTAAATAATGTCCTTACATCAAGAGTGATTATTTATCAGAATGTCTGTTTCATGGTTTCAATTAACTCTTTATGTTTGAGGCATTCTCCTTGTTTTAGTACTATACTATACTATTTTTGAATTTATCAAGCGCCTCTCACGGTACAACTAATCAGAGGTGCTCCCAGTGCAAAGATCCCCTTGGAAAAAGAAAAGGTTTTAAGGAAATGCGCAGAAACAGCAGTGCTTCCAGATAAGATTTGAGTACGAATTATAGGAGGGAGGCCATTCCAAAGCATTGTGTTCTTCTTGATTATTCCGCCAATCAATACAGTCCGGCGTTTCAGCTTCCTAAATTAAAAATACAGATGTACCATTGGGGAATGGGTGTATATTGTATAAGTCTTATTGCAATGCATTAAAAATTACCATTCGGAATGCTATTCAACTCAATAAGGAATTTAACCAAAGACCTTTAAAGCCAACTTTAGCTCCTTGTTTGTTAATATTTCTTCTACTTAATTTTTTTGGTTGTTTTATGCCTTTTTACAAAGTTATATTCTGGTTTTAACGTTGAAATTGATTTTTATGCTGATGCTATGTGCCATAATGGGCGAAGATGCTGGAACGTTAAAATGTTAGATAACATGGTTTGAGATTGATCAGGCTTCCTCTTCTGCACAGTGTGTGCTAATTGATGATGATTCTGAATAGTCAAATCATGCAGATCAAGTGAACATGCTGTTTAAGTCACAAGAATGCCATAATTGCTGATGGTAAAGAGCCACAAACTCACAGCTGTTGAAATTTGTCGTGTTGAAAGCTTAACGAGAGTAGGGCATATGATGCAATTCAAGGAACCTGTTGGAAACACCAGACCACCATTATAAAACAGTGTGTGCTACACTGTGGACAAAACAGTAGTGGCTCAAACCAGAACTACTTATGAAGTATTCCAGTTGATTGGTTCTTTGTTTCATAGTAGTACCAGTCTGATATTAAAATCAAAACTATCATGGTGCAATTGGTGTATGTGGGGAAAGTTCTAATGAGAGGAATGTAACTGTATTTTACATAATGACTGCTTGGTCTGTTCATGGCCAAGTATTCATGCAATCTCCCCAGACATCGCTCAATATCGCTCAGGTCATACATTAACCATTGCGGAACAATTTTTCTACATCTGTCCAAATAGCATAAAAAGTGTCAAATGGGTTGACCTCTAAATTTCATTTGTTTTCATTAAAAATTCTGTGATTATTATAGTCATGATAAGGAACAAAGCAAGCCTTGTGGAGAACAGAAATCTGTTAAATGGATTTTGTGGACCACTCTAATGTATGTATGTATGTATGTATATTTATGTATGTAGGTAGGTATATATATATATGTATGTATATGTATGTATGTATGTATGCATGTATGTATGTATGTATGTATGTATTCATGTATGTATGTATGCATTTATGTATTTATGCAACCGATGATTTCGACAGTGAAGATGAATGGAAAAAAATTCTGTCAGAAATTCCTCAGGAGCCTCGGGTATATAGGGTGGGCCATAAAAAAGTAACCACCTGTGGTTTTTAACCCATATCTTGACCAAACATAAGAATTTTTAAATGAAACTCTACAGTCTTAAATGCAATTCATATTTACGTACAATGGTCAAATTTTCACAAAATATTTCAAACAGAACAAAAGTTAGTGAGGCCACCCATCGTGTTTTGACGATTCAAAAACGCGACGCAACAAAAAAAAATTAGTGCCAGACAAAACACCAAAACAATTTTGAACTTCATAAATGAGTGAGTTATAATTTTTTAGCATTTAGACCCGAGTCGTAAAGTGATCATCTAAGAAGAGAGAAAAAATCCAAAAATGGTGCATCATAGGTTGGTCCACCACAGACGCCGGTAAATGGTACAGTTAGGGGAGAAACAGGAAATTCTGATACCTCTTCAGTCCAGTCTATTGCCCCAAAGGCAACATCATCTGATGAAACCGACCCAATTTCACCTTCGCCGAGCGTGTACCGAATTCCATCGGTAAAATCCGTATCAATATCGGAGCTTCCCTCTTCCAAAGCCACTTCACTGTTGTCACTCGAACCGTCGGACAAGTCTTCATTCTCAGATTCGCCAGGATTCAAATCTAATTCATCGAGCAATCGCCTTGTTTCAGCGTCGGAAAGATCACGCGCTCGCTTTGTCCCCATTTTTGGACATGTAAATATCCGATTCAAATGTCCGATTTGATTCGTTGATTTACGTAATAAAATGCAAATTCTAGGGGGATCTTCCATTTTTTTCTATGCCTAAATATAGTATCTAGGCCCGCATGACGTAAAGTCAGAAAAATAGAATACATTTCATTGATAAAAATACGTCATTATATATGGAGCGCCGTACTACCATTTGCTACAGTCTCGGTATGAGGCCCTAGTCAAAATCAACTACCATCCACTACCTCGACGGCATTTAAGGGTTAAATTTTTATAAATTCTGATGAATGAAAATGTTGACACTGAATACTTTCTAGTGTCTAATTATTTTAAAATTCTAAATTACACTGACCTAAATCTACGATTCGACATCTTTTTTAATGGCACTAACCCTACTTTATTGCCATTTTTTTCCTGAATTTCCTTTGCATCGTATAATAACTGTAGTCTATAGAAAGATGCTCCAGGATCTATAGGTTTTGCGAGTGCAATACCGGTACATAGCAACTTAGCTAGGGTCCCTGCATGAACACTTTAAGCTTGGGTCTTACCCATTAATGAGACTAACGAATGGGCTTGATAGGATAGCTATAAAAACTATTTTTACGTAAAAAGCATGAAAATTATCATCAATTATTTGCATAGTTCAATCCAGTTCATCAGAGTATGAAAACATATATAGGACAAAGACAGCTAGCCACTGCCGAAACTAAACGCTGCCTCTCAAAACGTCCAATTATTATCACTGAAAACTTGAAAAGTATAGGCCTACAGAAAATTTCTAGTTAAAAAGTTTGAGGTCATTTGGACCTCGGGAGTCCTTGGACTTTGTAGCCTACACCTGCGTTAATTGTTTGACTTTGAATACGCAAGCAGGCTCAGAGGACACAATTCCGCGTCATCCACAAAATTTCCGTTTCTTATAATTTTTTTCCCCATTTTCAAATATTACAGCATTGGGCAAAAGTTTATAGGCCTATAGTCGGCACCTTCGCTAACGTGTTATATTGTAAGCTAAGACTGATATGGCACATTTTCGTGTCATCCGCAAAATATTTCATGAAGGTCTATGTAGGGATTGTGGAATGCTTCAGATTGCGATTAAATGCAATAGATACATAGAGTGCAAAGAATTTTCATTGTCCACACCCGTCAAACTGCTGAACTGCAAGAACGACGGCTTATGCTGTGAGAATTCGCGACACACCAATTCTTCGCGACACACCTGCGACACACCAGTTTTACGCGACACACGGTCTATTCGCAACACACCAGTGTGTCGCGACACACTGGTTGAGAACCTCTGTCATATATGGCAGAATTTCATGCAATTTTATATGTAAGTCTGTAGATTAACGTCACAATAATCAGTCAGTTTTTGTGTATCAGGTACATTGCAGCAATTTGCGTCAGAAAACAGATCTCAATACATAGGCTGTTTTGAAAGATTTGGAATACATCTTCTGAATCTCACAGAATTACATGGCTAATCACCCATGTATCATGGGTGCATCATTGTGTTTCGATACTGTTAAATGTTGACCTGTAATTGAAATAAATTAAAATATTTGAACATTATAAAAAAAACTATTCACATACTTACTGTATTAGGAAAACTTTGTTTTTTGCGCAGAGAGCAAAAGTTGGATATAAACTTTCATTCACACGAGCTGAGAAGCTCATAAAACAAGCACGTGTGAAAGACCGGTATGAGCTGAGGCTGATACGACAGGCCAAACGTCCACAAAAGAAGGATACCCCGCCTGTGGAGAAAAAGCTAATTATTGCTGTCAGGGTTGAGGGGTAAGGATGAATTAGAGCAATCGTCTGCTGTTTAGCTCACAAAATAATGTAAGTAATTTGCTTAACAAAATAATGTAAGTAATTTGCTTAGTACAGTGTGGTTACTAGTTGAAACAAAGTTTGTAATGCTACTAACAGTATGGCTACACTATTGCTGTTCACTGACTGTTACTCTTATTAGCATTTCTTTTGGGCAGTAACATTTATTGCCTATTGACAGAAGGATGTACTGAAGAATTGAAAAATGCAGTGGGACTTGTTTATCGAGCAATTGAGGACAAAGATTGCTGCACATGTCATGTATGTTATGAATGAAAACATTGACAATTTCACAGGCAGGTAATGTAATTAAGATTGCTGTTGAGTTTACTGAATTATTGTTTCTGATTGCGATTGTTTGTTTTGCAGATCAAAAGATTTGCATGAACATCCACTGGAAGCGTTGAAGCTTCTAAGGCTTAAGAAAGCACATTCAGCTGTTTTGCTAACTCAGAACAGAACTACTTTGGAACTTCTGAAGCTGGCGGAACCTTACATAACATGGGGGTAATTGAAGTCATTTGATATGCTAAGGCTAAAAATAAAGTTGTGTTTCCGGTAACCCGACCGACCCTCTTTCATTGCCGCGACTCAAATAATTTTGTAAAACAAATTATTGAAAAAATAATTTCTTTAAAATTTTTTAATTTAAAAAAAACTTGTTTAAAAATACTTTTATTGACATAATATGGTGACATTGCTTCCGTATAGAGTTGGATCTTAGGCCAAACAAATTTTGTGTTTCCGGTAACCCGACCGACTCACTTTTATTGCCGAGACTCGTAAAATTTTGTGCATTTTTTTATTTACAGTGACATTGCCTTAGAGTTTCACGCCTGCCTAACTACTTCCTGGTTGCCAGTCTTGAAAAACCTCTAGCCTTATCATTCTCACTTGAGCCACCTGTAACGGTGACTAGGGAAAATAAATCTAGCAACCTCTAGATGTAACTAGTCACTGGCTTGGCCAGTCTGGAACGACCCCTAGCAGTGATGTTCTGTTCGCACTCATCTTCCCCTTCCCTTCCCACTTCATCTTACCACAAAAGATGTCAACAAAATGAAATTAATAGAATTGTTTTCTAGAGCAATTTTAGGTACAGACAGTCGGGCAATAGGCAGTTTATACTTGCTTAGAACACGTAACTTTGTTGCAGCGTGTACCTTTATGCAAAAAGAGAAGTTTGGTATAATTTTTCGGATAGTCACTGTATAAAAATATTTTACCAAAATAAAAATATTTTTCGACCTACCTACCCAATTTTTTAGAGCTCTGTTACCGGAAACAGCATTATTTTTTTGGCCTAACCTAAATGAACTACAGTGCAGACCTGCTTACTTGCAGTCATTGTAGTCTAAAGTCTCTGCAAGTGGAAATTAAGAGGGCCGCACTGAGGTACATAGTGTTTGATTTGTGTACTTAAGCACTTAGCATGACTGGAAAACGTCACACTTTAACAACTAGCTGTGTTGTTTTCCCAGTTCTTTTAGTATACTTTGTTCATCATAGTGTTAAAGGCATCTATACGTGTATATTATGTTTGCATTTATCCTGTTGCCAGATTTGTCCAATTAGGCCCCAAAAAATAATGTTGTGTTTCCGGTAACCCGACCGACCCTCTTTCATTGCCGCGACTCAAATAATTTTGTAAAAAAAATTATTTGAAAAAATGTTATTAAAAATTTTTTATTTATTTTTTACTTTAAAAAAATTTGTATTGACATAATACGGTGACATTGCCTTTCGTATAAAGTTGGATCTTAGGCCAAAAAAGTTGTGTTTCCGGTAACCCGACCGACTCACTTTTATTGCCGAGACTCGGAAAATTTTGTGTAATTTTTTTAATTGCAGTGACATTGCCTTAGAGTTTCACGCCTGCCTAACTACTTCCTGGTTGCCAGTCTTGAGAAACCTCTAGCCTTATCATTCTCACTTGAGCCACCTCTAACAGTGACTAGGGAAAATAAATCTAGCAACCTCTAGGTGTAACTAGTCACTGGCTCGGCCAGTCTGGAACGACCCCTAGCAGTGATGTTCTGTTCGCACTCATCTTTCCCTTCCCACTTTATCTTAGAAAAGATGTCAACAAAATGAAATTAATAGAATTGTTTTCTAGAGCAATTTTGGGTATGTACAGACAGTAGGGAAATAGGCAGTTTGTACTTGCTTAGTACACGTACTTTGTTGCAGCGTGTACCTTTATGCAAAAAAGAGTAGTTGGATATAATTTTTCGGATAGTCACTGTATAAAAATATTTTACCAAAATAAAATAATTTTTCGACCTACCTACCCAATTTTTTAGAGCTCTGTTACCGGAAACACAACATTATTTTTTTGCCTTACTTTATACATCTGAAGCAGACTGTTGTTGTACAAGTTCAGCTAAATGCATATTAACAAGTCTTTTGCGGTTAATTAGCAAGACTATGTGAATTTCTATGGTGCCTCTTCAAGATGATTACTCAGAGGTGCTCGACTCTAGCATGATTAAAAAAGCACAACTTTGAGTTGAATAAAAGCTTCAGAAGGAGCCTCAGGAAGCAGATGCAGCTCCTGTGAGAACCCATTCGAGACCACTGAAAATTGCTCGAATCTGCCTAGTTGCAGTTCATGTGAACGGAGCCAAGAGCTGCCCCCTTCTGTATGAAGCGAAGGGCTTATAAGGTTATAAATTATGTTGAGTTTATGATTGGTACCTAAATAACTAACCTTTTTGCCATCAAGGCAGTGACCACTAATCTTATACAGATAGATTAAAAGTCTTAACACATTTCAATCCAGATTTGCATTAATTGTATGTAATAACTTTTTTCTGACTTTACACTATTTGCACTCTCTTTCTATTTGTCACAAGCCTATTGAGCTAGGTAGTTGCAACCATTGATGTCGCTTAAGAAATAACGTGTTTTGTGAACACTATATACTGCTCTGTTGAAACCATCATTACTTGAAGAAGAGTCCTCTTTCTGTATTTTGGGTTTCTTTTGTATATAGGGCTGGTTTCTGATCTTGGCATTGGTGCTTTCAGATTTTCATGATGCAGAATGTTGTAGCGAAATGACATAATTTTTTATCAATGGAGTACAAGTGTTAGATGTGATGCTTTTGTCTAATATTGTACAATTTCACTTAACTTATGTAATGTAATGACAGTGCTGTTCAGCATGCGTACCATGACCTGTTTTAAGGGGCACTTTCCGAGTTTTGCAATTTGTGCAAAATTTGAGTAAAAGACAAAATCACTGCCCTTCTTTCATGGCTATTTGTTCAGTGTTGGATGAACTATGAAGAGGCCATACCTGGCATACACTGTGCCGATATATGATTATTCATTGCAATTAATTCATAATAGACTTTTAATAATTTTAAATAAATTTTATTTTTTTAAAAAGTTTATTCATTCAGCTTTAAGGATTTAAGAATGACTTCTTCGATGGCCTGCTGCATCGGAAACGTTGGGCAACATTGCTTTATGCTAACGAATTGAACCGCTTGGTGATGGCCAGTTTGTAACAATACTTCTTTAAATGACAGCAATGTCTAGCTCATGTGCTTCACATTTTGTATAGTTAAGTGCCAAGTGTGATGATTGAAACAGGTATCCAAACACTGAGACAGTTCGAGAATTGATTTTCAAACGAGGTCAAACGAAAATTGATGGCAGAAAGGTTGCCCTGAACAATGCTGTGGTCGAAGAGCATCTTGGTAAGCATCTTGATATTTGCGACATTTGTCAGGTTATGAGCTTTACAATCAATGCAAGGCCACAAACTTCGAAATGTTCATTTATCAACTACACACCACACCAACCATGTCAGGCGCGGATTTAGAGGGGGGCGGAGCCGGCGTACGCCCCCCTAAACCTGCAGCAAATGTTCTCAAACTAAACTGACCTAAAACTAATATAATTACAATTTGGGAATAGGATGTTTGAAGTAGCTGGACCGGCAGAATGGAGCTCTCTTAAACAACAAATTTTTTAATTATTCTGGTCAATATCTTGGCCAGAAGTAAGAATATCGAAATGAAATCTTAGAAGACTTAGAGGCTTAATGACAATTCATATTTACGTACAATGGTCAAATTTTAACAAAATATTTCAAACAGAACAAAATTTATATCACTTTTAGTGAGGCCACCCACCGTTATTTTTGACGATTCAAAAACGTAACGCAACAAAAAGTAACAAAAACATGATTTTATTAAGTCTCATTTCAAATAATTGTTATCAAATAGCATTGATATTGCCAGGTGATAATAATTATTACTATTTTAAACAGAAACAGGGTACCAGCATAGCTGCACATCACCATGAAGTCACTTAGCAAGATAACAATCAAGTTGGTAAATAAGGAATCTGTCAGATTATTAATTTTGTTATTAAAGCAATGCAATTCAAAATTCTAAAAAATGAAAATGGCCAAGGTGTAATGACAGACAAAATGTGTATTCAGACACCTCTTGAGCAAGATCCTAGAGATACATTGAGCAACGTTTACTCTGATAAACAGTGAGAGCACAAACATTAAGAGTTGAGCTGAGAGTTAAGAGATATGCCGTGAATGAAAGGAGATCGGCTCGATTGTTCTGGTTTCATTGAGAAAGCCAATGGCCCCAGATCTCCGGATTTGAACCCGATGGATTGATAATCAATTGCAGAGAGCTATGCTGAAGAAATATCACAATCTGCAACCAAAACCAAGAGCGGTAAGAGAATTGATGGACGCATTGGAGTTAACATGGGAAGATTTGCCTTTGGAACGCATCAACGCCCTGTTGAACTTTGCAAAGAGACTCAAAAAAAGTTTTGGCACTGGTGGTGGGCAGATTGAACACAAGTTGTGAAACATTAACAGGTTCATTTCACAACAGTTATTTGAGATGCGACTTAATAAAATCGTTTTTTGTCACTTTTTGTTGTGTTACGTTTTTTAATCGTCAAAAACGGTGGATAGCCTCACTAAAAGAGGTGTAACTTTTGTTGGGTTTGAAATATTTTGATGAAATCTGGTTCTTCTTCTTTAGTTCTCTGCCGTCAGGCAGGTTCATATGTCCAATGACGCCATGCGTATCTGTTCTGTGCATCCCCCTTTAGTCCTCTGTAGCCGTCCTTTGCCATCATCCAGTCCAGTAGCATTGTTCTCAAGTGGTCTTCCTCTTGTCTTTTCCCCCTCCATTCTTCCTTCTATAATGTCCCTTACTATGGTGTCACTCCTCAAGACGTGGCCAATCCAGTTTCTCTGCCGCCTCCGTATTGTCTCCAGCATTGACCTTCTCTCTCCGACCATCCGCAGTATTTCTTCGTTCGTCTTGTGCTCCGTCCAGCTGGCATGCTCCATTCGTCGCCAAATCCACATTTCGGAAATCTGGTTAACATGTGTAAATATGAATTGTCTTTAAGACTGTAAAATTTCATTTAGAAATTCTTACTTCTGGCCAAGATATTGGGAAAAACCGTAGGGGGTTACTTTTTTATGGCCCACCCTATACATGCCGAATGGCTAGAGAGCACTGGGTTCAAAGGCTTAAACTGAATTTTGTGGCATAGAAATGATTCAGCAAAGTAGATAAGTGATTTTTGCTTTTTCTAGTAAATGCATTTCTTAATGTTTCTAATGTTCATGTTGTCTGAGAGGACACTATAGTATATGAAACTTTTAAACATTGCAGATTGACTTTCATTTGTTGAATATAATAAAAGAGAAATACTAGTTTACAATGGATTTGCCGGCAGTGGAGGAGGAGGAGAAGAAGAAGGAGGAGGAGGAGCCTAAAAATCTAACAAGAGGTTCCCAGATAAAAACCAATGATCCTATGTGAGTAACAATTTTAATATATTATTTGTAGAGAATTGGCTGTGTGTACTTTATAAAAACTTCATGTGCAGCATGGCAGATATGGAAACTTTGCGGCGGGAAAGATATGCTGAGGAAAAGAGAAATCGGGTGTGAACCCACGAAGTCAGATCGGAACATTAGTAACCGTGTATTTTTGCGTCTTAAATATATTCACGCTTATTATGACACAAAAAGCACCGTCAGCTGTTGCCCTGTGCTTAGCCTACTTTCAAATATTGTTTTGAAAATTTTGGGATTATGATTGCGACTGAATACTTGGAACTTCAGTGTTACACGGTACAAGACATGTCTTTATTCCACCCAACTCCATGGACACCACAGTTCAGTTCCCATCCCATTTATTTTGGTCTGTACACATCCTCATGCATTAAAGTTTGTCCTCATTCTACCCTTTTCCGAGTAGGTGTGTTGCCATTCTAACCTCATCCTAATTAGTAGGAGTCTCTCATCCCCATTCCCAGTGTAACAAGGTAAAATGCTTCTTCACATTAAAAATGGTTAATTATTGTTTTAGCAAATTCTAAATTATTCACATGATGCAGCATTATTATTTTTTTATCAGTCACATTTTTACCTTGACATGAATCCTTTTCCCCAATCCAGCTTCCACGTAGGCAAAAATTCGTTCCATCAATCAATCTTCTACAACAAATTTTTTATCAATGCACCTTTTTCATGCAAATAACACTTATTTATCAGAAATCCAGCTTTAAATTAAATTAAGCAGAAATCTTCATGACTGCTCTCTAAGTAAAAATTTGTTTCATTAATTCGACTTCTGTTTAGCGAATATTTTTTCACCAATCGAACTTTTTAACGAGTAATGCTAAGACCCATGCAGTGACGAATAAATTAAAATGCTAAAGTGATATATTATCTTTAAAAGTTATTTTAAAATCTTATCTCTTTTTTATCCCGCAGCATTCTTTTCTGAAGTTCAACATACATAGAATGTGAAGGATTTAAATTAGTCCATGGTATATATCAGTATTTAAAGGATTACCACTTTGACTTAACAGATTGGGCAAATTTCTTACCGTTAATTCAAGACATCTAAGATTTGCTGGTTTGTGTGCAGAATCGTAAACATGTGCAAACTTGACATTTTTATTTTTTTGGCAATTTTTGTACAGAAATAAAACAGTCGCAAATATTATTCAAAACAGAAGAATAATTTTCAAGAAGTGCGCACGCGTGTGTGTGTGTCTTGTAGGTGTAGCACTGTGTTTTTGTTGTATCTGCAAGGTGGGCCATAAAATACCCAGTAAGGTTTTTTGGTAATATCTTGGCCAAAAGTAGGAATTTCAAAATCAAATTTTACAGGCTTAAAGACAATTCATATATACACTTGATGACCAGATTTCATCAAACTATTTAATACGAAACAAAAGTTATAGTGAGGCTACCCACTGTTTTTGGACGATTCAAAAATGTAGTGCAACAAAAAGTAGCAAAAAACGATTTTATTGAGTCTTGTCTCAAATAACTGTTATCAAACGAACTTGATATTGCTTCCCAGCTTGTGTTCAATGTGTCCACCACCAGTGCTCAAACCTGTAATGAGTCTCTTTGTAAAGTTCTTGATGGCCTAAGGCTTGTTGATGTATTCCAGTGAAAAATATTCCCAGTCCAGTGAAAAATATTCCCAGATCATGCAAGAATCAATTATCTTATTGCTCTTGGTTTTGGCCGCAGATTGTGGTATTTCGCCAGAATAGCTCGCTTGATAATTTATCGGGTTCCAATATGGGTATTTGGGGGTAATTGGGGTCTTCTCAATGAAACCCACACAAAATTGGCATTTGATGAAGGCATTGGTATGGCCACTGGCGACGTACGGGTGCGAGGCCTGAACCCTGAAGAAGGAGGAAGAAAAATGCATTCAAGCATTTGAGATTTATTGAGAACAAGTGCATCCGAAAACTACAGAAAATCCCGTGGACAAAAATGATAACAAATGAACAGGTGCACAAATAGCAGTGGCCAGAAAAGTACTATTGGCACAAACCAAAGCTAGAAAGCTGCAATATTTCAACCACGTCATAAGACAGCCGCACGACAGTATCGAGAGTACCGTAGTCTGATGACCGGTCTCGTGGAGTGAGGACGAGGAAGACCCAGGATTTCGTAGCTGGACAGCATCTCGCAATGGACTGGCCTCGTGGACACACCTGTTGAACGCGGCTCGTGACAGGAGACTTTGGACCATAGATGTAAAAAACGATGGAAACAGAATAAAAAACGAAAAAAGTCGTTTTTTTTCGAAAAAATAAAAAACGATAAAAATCGGAAACGGAAAATAATTTGACTTTGCTACTTCTAAAACCGCATTTTAACCTTGAAAACATTGATTAGGAACCTATTACATGCAGGCTATCTCTTAACACGTTGACCGCCACAACAATTTTACCTGCTACGCCAAGCCAAAGACGTTAAATTTTCAACATACGAAATTCATGAAAAAAATATTTGTTCACTTTGTTTTCACCCCGGCCCCATCAAACGATTACCCTGACACACCAGCCAACCCATTGTAAACCCACCCCGCCTCCATCCGTCCCACCTACCCCATGCTCACCCCAACCCCAGCCCCACCCCATCCCAGCACACACCGCCCAAAAATCAACCCCACACTCTGGTGTAAATTTTTACTTTTGGTGTCACCCACCCTGCAGCGTCCTCCTGGCCTCACCACGGTTCCGACCATTACCCAACCCCACCAAATCCCTCCCCATCCCCACCACGCCCACCATCGAACACCACCCCACTTGCGTAAATTTCGGTTTTTCGCTCTATTCCGCCCTCACACCCTGGCCGCACCTTGCGCACAACCCCGAAACCTAACCCAATCCATACCACCCACCAATACCTACAAAACTCCACCCCATCCACACCCTGCCCCATTCCACCACACCTTTCCCCACTTCACCCAACTCCACCTTCTGGGGTAAATTTTGGATTTTCGCTCCACCCACAGCCCAACGTCTCCCCACACTTGCCCTACACAGATCTCACCCCATACTTCACCCCATCAAACCCCAACCCCATTCCACCCCACTAGACCCACCTCACCCATCAACCCAACCCCTGGGGTAAATTTTGGGTTTCTTGTCCCACATCACCCAACCCTTCCTTCTGGGATAAATTTAGGATTTTCGTCCCACCCACAGCCAAAACGTCGCCCCGAACTTGCCCCATCCTGGTTCCACCCCACACCCACCACACCAAAGCCCCCCAACCACTTCCCCCACCCTGTCCCGCCACGCCCCACGAAAACTCCACCACACTGGAGTAAATATCGGTTTTTCACCATACTCCACCATCCAGCCCTGGCTCCGAGCCGACCTGCCACGCCCCTTCATACTCTCCAACCCACTCACCCCACATCATCTCCCCACCCCACCACGCCCCTACCACTTTCCAAATTTGCCCTACCAAACCATTACACCATCCCCAGCCCGTCCCTGCCAACTCCGAACCTTTGTGGTAAATATTGGTTTTCGCCTTACTCTGTCGTCCAGCCATAACTCCACCCTGCACCCCACCCCACCAAGCCCCACTTGCCCTACCCAATTTTATACCAGGCCCCATCCTCCTTCACCATCCCAGATAAACCTAGACCCCATTCTCTGGGTAGATTTCGGTTTTCGCCCTCTCAGCTCGGCCCAACAACATGCTTTGTTCGCCGTATTCTACGATACGAGTTAACTCGTACTGGGCGCCACAGGACGCAAAAATTGGTACGAGTTAACTCGTACTGGGCGGTGAACGTGTTAAATGATGTTGTTAAACGATGAAATAATGACTTTGGTTAGCTGAATCCTTGAGAGTTGGCGGAAAACATAAGGAATATCAGACAAAATTAAAATTAAGGAAAATAATAACAGAAAGTAAATGAATAATTAAAGTTAAGGAAAAACGATAAAAAACGATAGGAAAAAACAAAACAAAAAAACGACGTTTTTGGGAGAGAATAAAAAACGGGAAAAAGTTTTTTACAACTATGCTTTGGACAATTACACTCCACTCGATTACACTTCCACGATCAATGACTTAGGCTACTCTGCTTCTGCATGAAATGGGCATTTTTTGGATATTTTGCTGTGTTATTTGTTTGGACTGGAGAGCAAATCTACTGAATCTGGACGTCAATTCTATCCACACAGCAGTGTGATAGCGACTTCAGCATTTTGGTTACTTCACTTGAAATAAGCATTACAGTACTTGGAGGCGATGACGTGGATTATGTTGTCGTTTAGTACCATTTGTGCCCAGTGTTCTAACATTTGAACATGAATAAAGTAAAAATTCATGTAATTTTTAAATAAATAAAAAATTATGGTGATGTCAATAATCATGATATGGCTATTCTAATATAACCATTATTATAATTATTTAGAAAAGAAACATGTACCAGCGTGGCTGCACGTGTATGTGACTAATGACTTCATTTAGCAGGATGACTATCAAGTTGATAGCCTAATTCAGTGATTTTCAACCGGGGTTCCACAGAACCCAAGGGTTCCGCGGGCGTCGGCCAGGGATTCCACGGCAGTTTGATAGAAATTTTAGTCCTAAAAGTATCAGCAATGAGTAGATTCCTTCCCAAAGTTCAGTCACTCTTGCTTAAAACACATTGTTACGTGAATGTATTGTTGTTTTCTATTGACTAATTATGTCATTCAATGCTTGTTTTTCGGAAGGCGCATGCATCAAATGGGAGTCTATAGGCCTG
Source organism: Lumbricus terrestris (assembly GCA_949752735.1). Classification (NCBI taxonomy): domain Eukaryota; kingdom Metazoa; phylum Annelida; class Clitellata; order Crassiclitellata; family Lumbricidae; genus Lumbricus; species Lumbricus terrestris. The sequence goes on along the minus strand of OX457037.1, from coordinate 31,845,542 downwards.
GGCCCTATAGATTACCTGCGTTTCCAACTGTTAAGTCGGACAAAGCATTTTCATCATCGGTTTAAAACTATTTGAATGCTTGAGATCTGTTCTGACTAAACAGAATGTGCTGAGCACTGGGCCAACGATTTGTTTGGTTAATTAGTTCTTTTATGAACAGTTCATTTGAAGTGCCAGTGGTTAAATTTTTCATCCAGAGGTAGCAGGTGTTCAAATTTTTTTAAATGTAAAGGCTGAAATATTTTTAATCGCCTGGCCTAGGCCCTATACTCGCTATTTGCTTCTCGGAGAGTCACATTAGATATGTGAAATAAGAATTAGATGTGATTATTGTGACAGAAGTACTTTTTCAGGTGCAGAGATAAAGTTTTAGATAAAGTTTAGCAAACGAAGCTGACGCTCCGCAGATAAGCTGTGTCCCTCAGGCCTACCATAGCCTCTTGTCACTCACCACACTCATGACGGTTGATTGATAGTAACTTTGTTGGCGAAATAGAGCAGAAAAATTAATGCAGTTATTTTGTGCACTGGACTTGCACTATAGCATATAGCAGCGGCGCCCGCAGGCGTACGCACTTACGCAAGTGCGCACAGCAGCGGCGCTTGCTGACGTACGCACATACGTAAGTGCGTACAGCGCGATGACCCAAAAGGTATGTTTTTTGGAAATTCTAGGTTGCTGACTAAAAAAAAAAAGGTCAGCAGTTTTTTCGGCGGATAGAAAAGGTATGTTGTATGTTTTTGGGAAATTCTAGGTTGACGACTTTAAAAAAAAGGTCATCAGTTTTTTAGGCGGATGGAAAAGGTATGTTTTTAGAAACTTCTAGGTTAACGACTAAAAAAAAAGGTCATCAGTTTTTTCGGCGGCGACCTAACGAAAATTTTTCCCTGTTCGCCCTCCATCGAAAATTTCTGTGCGTACAAGAAAAAAATCCTGCGGGCGCCGCTGGCATATAGAATTCTAAAGCAAGTATTAGCAATGTGATACTATAACAGACTGCACAAGAAGCGCAGTAAAGTACATCTAAATATCACATAATTTCAAAAATTAAACTGTGGGCTATGTATTTCTTGAAATACTGGACGGGTAAAATGCAAAGGGTTCCGCGAGCAAATACCTGCCTTGGAAAGGTTCCGCCAATAGAAAAAGGTTGAAATCAATGGCCTAATTGAAGATTTTTCAGATTTAAAGTTATGTTATGAAAACAAGGAAATTGAAATTTATGAAGCATTAAAATGGCCAAGGTACCAATGTTACATAAAATTCGAACGTGCTGGTACGGCGTTTGCCAAAAATAGATTTCTATGACGCTGGTTTTCTCAAGTTTGAAAATCATGAGGTATCCTTACGATTTCGTATTGTTGCTTTCGCAACTCCATGTTTCTATAAGTTCTCGCTTCTGAGAAGTCCTTACAATTCAATATTTTCATCAAATCACGCCTAACCTATGATTTTTCTCATGAGTCGCCTATGAAATGTACTCAACACTGTAGCACTTAAGGAAATTCACGAATCAGAAGATCTTACACCTCTGTGTTTTCAATAGGATCACCTCTCGAAAGTCTTACAGGTCGTAATTTTTATCAAATTCATGGCTAAAATACGACACCTGTCAACCGGGCAGAACGGGATAATCCTAACGGTCCATTAAGGAATATTCTTATCTTATCTTATTATGCCTGACTTAGGGCCATAAGCAGAGACTTCTCCATAAATAATAATAGTGAATTATAGTTATTGTAGGGCTAGTGCATACAGCATGCAACATTACTCTATTACAGCGGTTCTCAACCTTTTTAGGGCGGCGACCCCTTGGTAACATTTTGAAAGTTGTGACGACCCTAACAACAAAAATTGATCCAGTTACCCACCCAACGTCACTGCATTTTCTTACCATTGTCTTTTGTTATGCATTTTACTTCATAATTCGAAAAATGCTTTTGGCAATTGTGTTTTCTGCAAGGTTTCTTGCGATTTTTTTCTTTGATTTGACCGACAAATGTCATTACAAATAAAACTTTGTAGACCCTACTTACCTAGGCTATAGTTTCTCTATTCATGCTGCATCTGTTAAAAATAGGCTATTTTGAAAATTGGTCAATGGTTCTTATTTTCTTAATAGTCATATCATCGAGCTGAGGGGTTTTGGGGGGCTATCAATTTCATAAACTTTAACTTCACTTGTGTTCTTAAAAATGAATGTTCCGAACAGGGGTAGGGGATTGGGGAGGGAAGTACCCCTCCAACTGTCAACATTTTTTGAATTTCCACACTGCAGTGGTCGCATTTTAAGCCGTCATCTCAAAAGATTTCTTTAATTTTCAGTGCTGAAACATATTATTTAAAACTTCAATAAATGTCTCTTCCCATAGTTTAAAAATGTTTAATTTGCACGCTATTTGGTAGCACTTTTAAGCTGTCATATTAAGAAAACCACTCATGATTTCGGAGACGTGGTTTAATATTTCAATTAATATTTCCTCCCCATTGTTCAAATTTTTTACTTACACAGTCATGGTAATGATAGCATTCAACTGGCATCGAAACAAATTGCTCATTATGGATAAATAGCCGATAACACTGTAGAAACTTATAATAGTTTCTGAAATAGGCCTATTCCCAAATGTTGGATATAAGCAGCTCGGCCCCACCACAAATTTCGGAGAACTGTTCCCATTTCTCCTACCATTCATAGACGTCAATAGCAAGAGCACAAATTATTTGAACAAACCAGGTATTGCTTTATTTTTGAGAGGAATGGTAAAAGTGGAATTTACATTTGAAAACTAAAATGGCAAAAATTAATTTGGATGTCGCAATCTAACAAATAATTCCTAGCAAATGTATAAGGAAAATTTATTTGAAGTCACTATGGTGTAGCGTTGTTTGGCCAATATGTTCATGCGTAGCCATCATGCATCTTTTGAAAATTTCTGAAGGGTGCAGACGACCCCTCGCAAATCGTCAGGCGACCCCCGTGGGGGTCGCGACCCACAGGTTGAGAACCGCTGCTCTATTAGCTGCTATTAACGGCAAACAAAAGTATTTCTTAAAGTGTTTATGTATTTATAATATGAAGCACACCATGCTAAAAAATTTCTAAGCTTAAGTGTGAATAGACCTCACTCTGCTATATTATTTTTAAGACTACAGTAAATAAAATACTTCCCACCACTGAATGAAACATAGTAAGAAATAAATAAGAACAAGAAGCAAACATGCGTGATCATTCATTGCAGTTTCTTGCACATATAGACTAAATTCAAAACTTAACAAGTTTTGCCCCTGAAACTTTTTGCATCTGGGGAAAAAAGAAATTAATCCCTAATACTGTTGTTAGTGTTAACTTGCTTTGTGATTAATAGTTATTTGTTATTAGTTATAATTGTGTTTATTGGTGTTAATATTTGTACATTTTACTATGAATATATACACGAATGACATACATTGTATGCCATAAATCATAGTCGGATACTGTTGAAAGATTGTTTATTTTCGTTGCTTTATATTCATCTTCCTCAGCCGTCCTCGTGACGAGGGTTGGCCGCATCATGAATAATCCTCTTCCACCCTCTTCGATCTTCCATGCTCCTTGTGATCTGTTCCAACGTCATCCCAGTCCAGGTTCGAATGTTATCCATCCATGTCGTGCAAGGTCTTCCTCTTCCTCTTCTCCCCGGTGTTGTACCCTGTATCAGGTCTTTTTCCATGCTGTCATCTTCCTTTCTGATTATATGACCATAGTATGTCCATCCATCGTGGTGAAATGACCTCTTCCTCCCCATCTCACCTCTGCAAGTCCACATATGTCAATTCCACACCTTTCCAATTCCCTACTCACTATTTGTGTTTTCCCCAGTTGTAATAAACTCCGCACGTTTGCTTTATATTAAGATAATGCAATTGTGTGAGATGCTTAGATTTTATTTATATGTTAATTCTCCTGGCCATGACTGACCCCTGCAAAAAATCTTTTGGGCGACAATGAATGGGGGGCCATGTTCCATGGAGATTTGGATAGGGGTATGGCCGGATTGTCCCCCCTGGATCCGCCCCTGTTTGTAGGCGGACTACTTTCTCTTTGCACACGGCGCCGCCTGGATTACTTTCCTCTGTACATGGTCCTTTTTGCACACGGCTCGTTGATTGGCAGGCGATAGCTGAAGATTTTAATGAAGGGGCGAACAGCTGCGCGATACAAGTTAATTAAGAGGCGGAGACAGCTGCGCGATAAGAAATTAATGAAGAGACGGTGACAGCTGCGCGATAATAATTTAGTTAAGAGGCGGACAGCTGCGTGATAAGAATTTAATGAAGGGGCGAACAGGTGCGCCGATAAGAATTTGATTATGGTTCAGGGATGTGACACGATAAGGATCTACCAGTAATTAATGGGTGAACAGCTGCGCGGGTTAACGATGCGCGACGGGAAGGTCTATGACTCATCGTGAGTGTGTGGATATCCCGTGGCTTGTGGTCCGGTAGCCGATAGCCAATAGACAGTAGGCCGCTGCCCATAGGCAGTAAGCCGTAACATGTAGCCGCGGCTTGTAGTAAATGAGAGGCGTGGCAGAGGTCACGTGGGTGAGGTTGAAGATACAGTTGGAATCTACGAGGTGAGGTGGAGGATACAGTCACCCCACTACTCTCATTGTTATTAAGCGGATGTTTCAGGCAATCTGGCAATCGTATGCAAAATGTTTATACAATCAGTAATCTTCATTGATTTTTGTAAAGCTTAGAACTCTGTTTTCCTTTTATTTTCTTGAACCAGCATTGACAGCCGCGTTCTGATTAATGGAAAATATGCTGCCTCAGCCTTTTGGTTACATACCAATAATACTACTATTCACAAAGGATACGTTGTACCATCATGTAAAGTAAGTTAACTGTAATGTCACAGTGGGACTCAGTGGTGGATGGGGTATGTTTGGTGCATTTGAGTCAGAAGGTTGTGGGTCCAAATCGTCTGTTTAGAGTGCAACAGTGCTAACTCCACGTTTTGAAATTGTTCCGGAGAAAACTTTCGATGGCTGCCAATAATCCAATTATTGTTATATCATTATGCTATATGGATATTTGGATAACAGATTTATGTCCTTAGTTGGAATTATATCTTTTAAAAAATTTCTGTTGTCCCGTCTGAAATAAAAAGTTTTGGACGGACAGTGGCCAAAATGACAGGCAATAGCACCTTTGCGCATATGAAACTATATTCGGATCTGAAGATAGGTATTTTTTGTTTCATTGTTATTTATGGATTTTTGGATCACAGATCATTTCCCTATTTGGAATGATGCAATCTTTTTTAAATTTATGTCTCAGAACCTGAAATATAAATGTTTGTGACAGAAAGTAGGCAAAATTAAGGCCTAGCCTATGACAGGAGATAGCCTTGGCCTAGCACGTAGCCTTCCTTGTCACATTCCGAATATTTTCGGATCTGGAGATACACATGTAGATCGCTTTCAACAACTCAAATATGCGGTTCAAAATTCTTTTAAATTACTATCAAATATAACATGAAAATAATGTAGTCTCAGTTTTTAAAAAAAATTATAATAAAGGAAGAAATGTGTAAAGGAAAACGCGTCCTATACCAAGCCACTCTTAAATACGCATGTTTTCTCTTACGGCATATTTTAAATTTTATATTCTCTTTAGTTGTCACAATTCCATGATTTAAGCACAGTTATATGTAAATAAAAAATTCCGACTAAAGCAAACAACATGTTACAGATTGTGATAAAAATAATAATTTTTTCTGCACTTTACAACTTCCCTCGGAAAAACTTTTTAATCACGTCTTCTGCACACTTCTGCTTAACGATATTTGCATGCATAAATGCTTAATAATTTTACTCTCACGCAATATGTAATTAGGTAGAACCTTTGCAGATAAGACAGAGAAGATGGCTCTAATGTTCATATAGTTGCTGTTTTATTATTTTTACTCAGAACAATATGATCTTTGCACAGGTCAGACATGACATGGGTAGCAATAGAATAAAGCAGAAACGTTTTTTAAAATCTGGAGTTAGCACTCTTGCACTCTAAACAGACGAAATCCACCTCAGGCCGCCTCATACGACCCGAAGAAGTCCTTCGCTCGCAATTACTTAATGCGCTTTGGTGTGAAAACCCAATACGGTGTATGGGCTTTAGTTGGGAGCGCCTCTGAGGAGAAATCTTGAGGGGGTGCTATGACAAGTGCCCACACATACATTCATATAATTATTTCTTGGTATGTTTAAGTTTTGCTAAATTATAGTGTGCATTATTTGTGGTCGTGGTTATGTCACTCTTACGACAGATGTTGCATTTTATGATGTATTCACTTTTCACATGTTCCTAAAAAGGGAATGCAGAAATGTAAATTCAAGTGGGACTGGTCTCTCAGATCTTCATATATAGTGTTAGCTAGGGTTGAACATGCATGCATATTTGAAATTATGTTTTTCAGTGATTCCTGCTAGTTCTATCTCAATGCAGCAGTCCACACACCAATGAATGGTTTCCAAGTAAGAGGCTGTCCATTTATTACATATGCAGAGAGAGGTCACCAGATTTTGGGGATTTTCGTGCGGGTGCGTGCAGAGGAAGTGAGGGATCTCGACAAAATATATTAGACGCAAAATAAATGTGTAATTCTGATGGCCACATTGTCCCATTTATAACTCAGTATTTTCCTCTAATCATCACATAGCATTTGATTTCATTATAATTAAATTCTGTTCAGATCTAAACAACTAAACAAACCATAACAGATAAGAAATGTTGACTAAGAAAAAAAATTGAGGTTTAAGAAAGTAAATACTAGCCTAGGGTAAGGGTAAAATAATTGTTTTTTTCTATGGCTTTGGCTAATTATGTTTTTTGTAAGTCAGGTTTGGAAGCTTATTTGTATGTGTACATGGAAATGATAGGGGTTACACAAAATGTATGAGTTCCAATAGTTGATGCACCCAAAAGCTCGTACGTAATAAATGTATGAGCCATAATAAATCGATCAGAATTTATTTAGTGCCCCCAATATCCCTACTTAAAACCTGCTACACTTCTGCCTTTGCTTCTTGTATGTTAAAGCTCTTTTTTCCAAGAGACTGCAAACTGTTTTAAGTTGTTACGTCATTTGCAAAACATTTTCCAGGAAGTAGTAATAAAAAGCAAGGCCAGGCCAAAGCCTCCTGTCAAAGACGAATGTGATGGGGGACTACTTAATGAGTGGAATGCGTACAAGACACTTGCAACTGGTTGCGGGCGAGGAGCAGCAAAGAAAAAATTGTTGAATGACGTCGGCATTTCGGCAGCACTGTAATTACACTTTGTTGTTCTTTGCACATGGCTGATACTATGTGATGAAAACAAACTGTAAAAATTTCAGTTTGGTCATGTAGGCCATGAGATTTATGGTAATGAATAAAAGTGTGGAATGTAAAGTATGGTAAGCATTATGGTGTCACTTCACTTAAAGGTAACACTTCTGAACCAGTTCATCATCACTTTAATTAATAGTGTTACTTTTATTGTCTACTTTGACTCCACTAAGGTTTTTATTGAATGGCTACTTGTCTTGTGTTTGCACTACGAGTTGGAAATGTTCTTAATCTCCTTGCCGTTAACCCCGAGTACAACTCGGGTCGGGAATTTTATGCAAAAACGGTTAACCCTGAGCCACACTCGGGCTACATACATACCGTTAACCGTTTGTGAAATTGAGAACAACTTGGAAGGTGTCGCATAGTCAAGGAAAGCATATTTCAGGTTGTTAGGCCAACCACAGAGAATGAACGGCTGTGCATTGTCGCAGAGCAAGTGAAGGGAACCAATAAATCACCATGGACAGCAAAGCACAGTGCACGGCAGCCTATGCAAGTGGAAATGGGGAGGCAAAGCTCACACAGGTAAGAGGGTTCCCAGTCTGATAAGCATCATCACACCAAAAGATGCAATCCTAAATGAGATGTGGGAAAGGAAGCCAGTGCAAGACCTCCCTCATGTATTGGGATACACGGTCGAACTTGGTGAACCCATAAATAAGTCGCACAGCAGCCCGTTGGACCATCTCCAACCTCTCAATCCGAACCTGCAAGAGACCAGCAAAGATGGAGGCACAGTAGTCGAGGCGGCTCAGCACAAACACATGGACAAAGGAGGCTGCAGGTTTAGAAGTGAGAGAACGAGCAATGACCCTGAGCTGTGGCAGTTGGTAGCAGCAGCAGCACCTGATCTATATGAGATGCATGGGTGAGTTCAGAGTCCAGAAGCACTCCAAGATCCTGCACCACCGAAGAAAAAGTAATAAATGGGAATTGAGATGAGAGAACGCTCAGGTCGAGCATAGCCATTTGTTGCCTAGTACCCACCAGCCAAATGAATTGGGTTCTTGGGCATTGAGGCGGAGTCGGTTTAAGGACATCCAATCTGTGAGGCACCGATTTCTTGTTGCATGGTGCGAGCGACCTCAATGGCTGCGAGTGGAGGGCAGCGAAAATATGCCTGTGTGTCATCTGCACATAGCTGGTGTATAACGCCATAAGATGTTAAGAGCGTGCCAATGTCAGAAGTGTAGAGCAATTAGAGTAAGAGAGCCAGGACAGAGCCTTGTGGGAGACCAAATGCAGCCGGGGTCCAGGGTGACCTACTTTCTCCCAGAATCACACAACTGGACCCCCCAGGCTAAAAAAAGGTGTGATCCACTCAAGTGGACAGCCAGAGCGTCCAAAAGAGATAGAAAGGCGTTTAATTAAAATTTCATGATAGACCGTGTCAAATGCTGCCACACAATCTTTTCAATTGTTTTTCGAGGTAAAGGAGACATTGGAGATCGAGCGAAACTTAGACAGATCCTTGAGGGCAAGTCGGTCACGTTTCACAGCAGGGAAGACGATGGGTCCCTTCTGTGAGTCAGGAAGAATGCCTTTTTGGGGAGACCGGTTACAGAGGAGAGTAAGAAAGGGGAGTAGATCGTTTACGTTATCCTGGATCAGGCTGGCAGGCAGAGAGTCCAGCTCACATGATTTCAGAGTAGATGACATGATGATGGAACGTAGCTCGACGGATGAGATCGCCTTCAATGCGTCGTCACCAAGTACTCAGGAGTTGGAACCGACGATGTCTGAACGTACGGACCTGAGCTTTCTATCACAGTGAGCTGTGAAAGTCAAAGGCAGAGAATGCTAGAGTGCTCGAGTGGGAACCAGATCCATGACGGCCCAGGAGGTGGTTAAAGGTGGACCAGAGATGCTTTGGATCTTTCGTGTTACGGGCGATCTTTGCTTCCCAGTGCTCTCTTTCCTTGTAGTGCGCTTGCATCCGACGAACAAACCGGACCCAGTTCTCCCGATCAAGAAAGAACTTTATTCGACAGTGTTTTCGCTCCAAGCGACGTGCCTGCTGGCGCAGTGAACGGTATTTCACGTCAAATCAGGGAGATAGCGTACTGCGACGTTTGGTGAGAGCGTGAGATGGGAGAAAGTTGGAAATCAGATCATCCATGATCCGCTCATAGAACTCGAACAACTCAGTAACCGTCATTGTTGCCGTTGCTTCATCCGGTGCAAGTGCAGTCCGCAGAGCAGTGCCGAAATTCATACACATTGAACTTATATATATGTATAGACTACTCGCTGAATTACCCGGCGTTGCCCGGGAAATTTAGGTTTTTTGTTCTCCGCCACGCCTGATGCCGATCCCATTCCGACCTTCTCAACCCGCTTTCTTCCATCGGGCCCAACCCGGTCCCACCCTGTGGTGCACGGCGATGCATGTGAAATTTAGATTTTTCTCCCTAACCCAGCTCCCAACCGCCTCTGCTTGCCTGGTTCGCCAGCCTAGATTTTTCATCCCAGCCCATCTCTAACCTGGGCTTTCGGGGTGGGTTTGTCACCTCTCCAGGGTAGCCGGCGTTTGCGGGTGAATTTTAGTTATTTTGCCTCAATAATGTTTAGACAGATAACCTACGTACGACACGGTAGGATATTAATTACCGGTATCTGCAGTCATTATCTTGCGAAACCGATCAGCCCTCGGCGAAAAATGAGGTTAAGAAGTACCAGTACTGCAAATCGATAGGCGAAAGTAAGCGGCATCTTAAATACTGATACATACGACGCGCTAAGATATTAAATACCGGTATCTATTGAATCGCGCACTATAAAATCGGTTTTAGTTGTTTTTTTAGTGTAGGATTGTTCAAATTGGATATACATTGTACAAGCAAAAGAAAGATATTTTTGGAATCAGGAAACAAAGCCGATTAAAACCTGATATAGAAACATTCTGAGAAATAGAAACAAATTAATCAACTTTTCCGGCTCAAAAGTCACTCCAGCTCGTCAAAGAATTTAAAGGAAGGTTTCCTCTTGACCATGTCCAAAATGGCTAAAAAAAATTCACACGTTCCAAGATGCATTGGATTTAGAACTTCAGAGTATTCTTTAAATACTTTAAATACTTCCCAAGATAACAAAACTTCTGTGATCCCACACTCCGAAAGCATTTTGCAAAACTACAAAATGCCCACTCTTTAAGATTTGATATCTCCAGTTCTGCTTCATCAAGTTTTGTTATTTTATTTTTACATGTACAGTTTCTTTCATAGATTCCAAAAATATAACTATTATTATTGTGTGTCTTGTATTTTCAGCTGCATTAAATGTCAAAGATGCTTCATATGCTATAGATTCTGCAATATTCAGTGATCTACAATTCTGCATCTCCATATAGGCTATACCAGGCACAATGCATTGAAATTTTATTTGTATACTATGTGGCTGGCAATGACTTGGAAAAGTTTTATTTCATTACTAGTTCACATATTCTGGACATAAGATGTGAAATTTGACCAAATCTGGCAAGGGGTCACCGAGAAATATAGTCCCAAAAAGACCAAATTTTTTGCATTTCGAATAAATAAATTGATAAACAAATATTTCCCTAATAATATCAGTATAAAATTTGTCAATACAATGTGTTCATTTTAATGTAAATGGAATACAGCTAAGTCTTTTGCATAACAAAATTTTATGAACTTTTCTTAATCATAATCAAGTGAAATTATATCATTGGTGGTCTATCAAACTGCATACTATAACTATTAAATAAAATGATACAATAATATCCTGAGAAATAAATAGAGAAATTGATTTTGCTGCTCAATTCATTGATATCTGCAAGTTTGTAATTTTTTATAGTTGCAAATCTTCAAGTAATATACATATCTATATAAATAAAAATGTAAAAACGCTATAGTTTGACAAGAAGGATCTGGGAAAATACTTGACCGATTGCTTTCAAAATTTTACCAAAACGTTCCATTCGAACATAAGCGGGTTTGTGTATGCCTTTTGGGAAAAAGCGCAATCTTTTCGACCAAAAAACACAACTTTTAATTCCAGTCGTCAATTCTCACCCGACGTTGCTTTCAAATACGGCCGTGTGTTTATGCCATCGATATTAATATCGATGGTTTATGCATATCCGCGTCTGTTCTTATAGCGCATTTCTTACTGTCGGTTTGTGTCGATTTGCTTTCGAATGCGGCTGTGTTTTTATGCATATCCGCGCATGTTCTTATAGCGAATAGGCCTATTGGCTGTCGGTTTTGCTATCGGGAACGGAGAGATGAGGGAGGAAGGGAGGGGAGTGAGTGGGGGGAAGAAGGAGCGGACGAGATAGAGGGAGGGATGGAGGAATGGGAGGGACGGGAGGGAGGGAGGGGACAGGAGGGGAGGCGAGGGAGGGGGACGGGGAAGGGAGAGGATGGAAAGGGGAGAGGGGACGGGAGGGCGTGCGGGGACAGGAGGGGAGGGGCGAGGCAGGAGGAGGGGACGGGAGAGGGGGAGGAATGGAGGTATGTAGGACAGAGGAAGGAAGGGAGTGAGGCAGGGGGAGGTAGGTATGGAGGGTTGGACGGTCTTTTCAGCCACAGCAACGCGTGGCCGGGTACAGCTAGTATCTATATAAATAAAGAGAAGATTCTGTCTGTTTGACCGGAATGCATTTCCACAGTTTTTGAGCTTTTCACTCCAAACCTTCACTACTGTGTTCGTCTCCGCATGGGGCACACAGTGGAGGGGTTCGCGAATCTTTGCCACCATGGAGGTCAAGGTGGGAGGAAAAACCCTCATTTTCCCTATAGGCCGTTTCTCTCACAGGCTTTTTGCAGCACTTTTCTTTCGGCCCCATACGCATAAAAGCAGCGGTTGACACCATTTTAGAGGTGTTTAAAGACAGCGCTTTTTGCCAGTCCAGATTTCATGGGTCGTGTACCGGTGGAGGCGGTGTGGGGGTGGGGTGGGGTGGGTGATGGAGGGATGGAGAGGGTGTGGGGTGGAAATTGTCTCTGGTGGCGGACCGATGGAGGTCGGAGTGTGGTGGGGTGTGGTGTGGTGGGGTTGTGGCCGGAGCGGGTCGAATCCTAAATTTCCCGGGCAACGCCTGTTACCCCAGATAGTATATATACACTGTGTCCGGAAAAGGGAACCCATTTTGTATGATGTTTCCATCAATCAAGTTGAGTCGACGAAATTCTTAGGTGTGCATATAGATCAAAATTTGACCCGGAAAGTTCACATTAATCAAATTGCATCTAAAATTGCAAAGATATTGGTATTATTTCCCGCATTGCTTATATCTTACCAAAGACAATTAGAATGAATTTATATTATTCCCTCGTCTACCCTTACTTCACGTATTGCAACCTGGTTTTGGGCATCGACATACAAATCTAGGCTTCATAAACTAATTATCTTACAGAAGAAGGCTGTTCGCATATTAGCGGGTATTTGTAAATGGGAACACACTGGCCCTTTAGTGAGCTTCATCTCCTAAAAATAGACCAGATAAAGGATCTCCAAATTTGCGAGTTCTTCTTCGACTTGGACGCAGTCTTCTTCCTTCGATATTTCAAGGGTACCTCCCTCACGCCTCTGACATCCATTCGCATTTCACTAGAAATTCATCTGCATATTGCCATGACAGAGCTCAATCTAACACTAGGCGTTTTACTGTTAAATCTTGTGGCGCTCAAATGTGGAATAAAGTACCAATTGATATTTGTCAATCCAGTAGTCTGCAGGTTTTTAAAAAGAGGCTTCGTGTTTCTCTTTCCTCCACTAAGTCTACTTAGAAGTGTACATGACCACATGTAGTTAAGGTTTTACTTAAGTATATAGTTAAGTTTGCTCCTCTACATGCTATTTATAATTTAAACTTTTTGCAATCTGTCATCACCTAATTTGATTTAATTTTTTGGCCATTTTTTGCTATCTTGTATAATATTTCTTGGAATTTTTTCTTATTTGGGTGACCCTTCCCAGCAGGATGTCAATCCCTTTAGGGCCCCCCCTTTGTAGCCAATGCATGCATATTTTCTTTTTTTGATGTCATCTTGTTTTCTGGTTGCAATAAACCGAATTGATTGATTGATTGAACATTCATCGATTTTTGCAATTCAGACAACATTTTAATCCTGACATATTTATCTAATGTTGGTGAAAATATAAAAGTTCCAGTCACAATAATGATGTCAAAATGACGTCATTTGCAGTCATGCATGGTTTCGGTGGGTATGTTTGCTCTTGGTAAAACGGAAATCCATTTAATAGAACCGGGAGTGAAAATAAATGCAGCTTATTACAGGAATTGTTTGCTCCATATAAAATTTATGCCTAATATCCAGGAAAAAGCGGGAATACTCGGGTTAATAAACATTTCAACAAGAAAACAAGAAGGCGCTCCAGCTTACTGAGCTCGTTAAACTGTTGAAGTTGAACTGTTGACTAAGGAGATCGGATTTCATTCCTCCTATAATCTTTGGCTGCCAAACGGCCCGAGCTTGAATCCAGTTGATTACCAGGTATATAATTTGGAGACTATTGCAGGAGATGATGTACAAGACAAGGAAAAGTGGCATTGAAGAACTCTGTGAACGAATTGTTAATGCCTGGGAAGATTTTGTTAAGCTGGTTATCGATGCTGCTGTTGGCTATTAGTGCGACCGTTTTCAAACCTGCGTTGAGGCCGAAACGTGGACACTTTGAGCACAAATTGCAGTCTGACATAATTCAGATATAAAAATAAAATTAAACTGACATTTATTATTGATAAATAACATCTTAAAAATATTGACATTTTAGATAATTTTTTGCACTTATCTCTTAAATTTGAATTTTCATTCAAACGACGTCATAGTGACGTCATTATTGAGACTGGAACTTTTATATTTTCACGATTGTGTCTGAATTGTAAAAATCAATGAATATTTACTATTTATTTTCATATTTACAAAATGGATCCCTTTTTTCGGACACTGTATATATTAGCTGGGTACTCTTTCAAAGCTAATGCTAGAGTGAAATATCTTTAATTTGACGTAATAAGTTTAAATATATTAAAAAGTTGGCAGAGTTATGTGCATGAAAAGTCGGTTCACTTATTGTGGACCACTCTGTAGATGTTCTGACTTCTGAATTGTACCTTGGTTGAATATGCTTTTTAAACTGTTAAATAAGCTGCTTATAAGAGACCAAATAATTTCATTTTGGATAGTTATCTACATCATGTACTAGAACTCATACAATCGCATTTCCCGTTCTTGTTATGTTTCCACAGTTACTATGTTCTTCATCGTAATCATGTGCTTGCCTACTTGGTTGGCCTTTCGAATTTTACTTGAAGCTAAACTTGCCTGTCTTTTAATGGAAAAATTAAATGGATTGAAGTCATACAGCCAATTTAGGAAATATTCATGGTTAAAATTTATTGGAACTTATCTTCATGGTATATACATAAGCTGATTGTCACAAATGAGCTATTTTTAGATAATTTACACAAAAGATTTTGGCTGTTTTACAAGTTTAAATGATTTTAATAGAGTTATTTAAGCACAGTAAAAATAAATACTTGCAGCTTCCATGGCATAACACCTACACATCACTTTTTTATAATGGAAATGCTGGGAGAGACGCTTGTGTCTCGGCAGAATGCCGCTGGTGATGATGGATTGTCATGGGTGGTGATTGGAGATATCATCATTCAGGTAATAAGTACCTTTTTTTGATAATGATAACATCATTGGCCCTAAGTTATAATTACTCATGTAAACAATATCTTATAATATATAGTGTAATGATTTTGATGCATATGAAATAATAGTGTTGATGAAATTTCTGAAGACTAAGCGGTTTAAAATAATGAATTTGTTAATGAAGCTTGACAAACTATAATGACTCAAAGAGGGCAATATTAAATAATTATTGCGATGATAATGATTAAGATTAAGTCGAATCTCTATAGCAGCTACTGGTTAGGGCAATAATCTTATGACTTTATGCTTACGATGGCTTATGTAGAATATAATCTGACCTTGTGACATGATGATGATCATCACATCATGATGATCATGAATTGTAGCCTAACCTGTGTTATCTGTAGTTGGTGAAGTCATTGGAATTCATACATGGCAAGCATCTTATACACAGAGATATCAAACCAAACAATATTGTGTTTGGTTTGGGAAATGACAATCCCAAAGTGAGTCATTGTTTATCTTGCAAAATTCTTGTACATCAATATTCTGATTAACAGCAGCTTATTCTTTCTACAGGAATTAGAGATTATGATATAATACTTGAGATTCCAATTGAACATGCACGGCTTGCACGCGATTATGATATAATACTTGAGATTCCAATTGAACATGCATGGCTTGCACGCACATGATGTGTCAGAGTAGTTGTTTGTATGTATATGAACATTTATATAGCGCCTTGCAATAACCTTACGAAGGCGCTTAATGCAGCTACCGAACAGTTGGCACGCAGATAGCCACGTTCGGTGTTTACACGCAGAGCGCCACACCTAAATCAGATCTCTAAGTTCTGGTATGCGTACCATGTCAGAGGATATTCTACCACCACCTTTAGAGCTATTGGGGAGGGGGTTGTGGAAAATACCTGGTTTTAGAGTATCTGGGAAATAAACCATTCCATCCCAATTATTGAAAAATGCGTACTATTGGTAAATTTAGGCTGTGCTCAAAATTTAAAGTAAGTAATTGATTTAAATGTCCAAAGTAATTTTAGAAGCAAGCAACTGAACTTTTTTTGGTTACTCTATATTAGAGAACATATTCTGTTCTTAAGTGTTCTGAGTGTTCTGAAAGCAAATTACCAAAATTATTTAGTAGATTAAACATCTGTTAATTTCATTGTTCAAAATAAAGCAACTGGAAGTTAATTTGCAAAAATAAACACACGCAGAAGTGGCTTTTCTCAGCCTCTCTTCATCTGGGGCAGGGGTTCTCAAACTTTGTTTTATTGTACCCCAAGTAAAAAAAATCGAATGGTGGCGTACCCCCAGCAAGGTAGGATCAGAAACAAAATGCCATTGCAAAGGCCCCCTGCAGTGAAACTAAAAGTCCATTTAATCTTTGGTGACATCGCTACATGGCATCCTTGCAGTGTTATGGCTGCGCTACGTTAAACGAAATTAATAGCACGATTAATTTTTTTAGTTGCAATAAACTGCAAATTCCAACTCATTTCCTTCAAGTATATTGTATACTAGCTGGGTTACCCGGCGTTGCCCGGGAAATTTAGGATTCATCCCACTCCGGTTCACAACCACACCATACCCACCCTGCTAACCCTACCACACTCCGACCTTCGCCGGTACGCCACTCGTGAAATTTGAGTTTTCAGGAAAATTTCCTCCCCAAGTCCCCACACCCCACCCCACTCTTCCTCTCCCCAGCCCCCACTTCCACCCCACCACACTCCCACCTCCACCGGTACGCCACCCGTGAAATTTGGAGTTTTGGGAAAATTTCCTCCCCCACCCTACCCCACAACACCCCACCACACCCTGACTCCCGCCGGTACGCCACCTGTGAAATTTGGGTTTTCGGGAAAAGTTACTGCCCACCTCCACCCCACCCCACCCTTAGCCTCTGCCCCAACCGGCCCTGCGGGCCGAGGTGTGTTTGGTGGAGGCGATGTGGTCCATTTGAAAATCTGTCTAGCTGTAACGTTTCAGATGAATATATGTAAGTGTTAAAATATGCATGGCAATGTGCGGTCACGCTTGTACCCTGTTTCTTTATAATTAATCGGATCATACCAAACATTTATTTTATTGATGAAATATATATATATTTGAGGCTCCTCTTTGTATATTATACTCCTTGGCCGAAGGCAATTATCTTTTTCCAGGGCTGTACGACAGCATTTTATTTTCATACTAAGCGTGGCGAAAAATGACGTCAAAATGACGTTAACGGCAGCAGGCCGCTACTCAAAAACGATTCAAATAAAGCGTCGATATAGCGCATACTTTAACACGGCGAAAATTAAAATGTCTAATATCTCGAGTTCTAAAGTGAATAAGGAGGTGAAAATAGCGCGCCTGAGTAAGTTGAGTGAAAGTCTATTTATGTACAATGTTTCAGATCAGTAGCTGCAAAAGTGTGAGCGTGCATAACTGACAAACATATGTACTTCCTTTCTTATAGATATAGATTAACCTTAATATTTTCTAAAACCCTGAAGCATGAATGAATAAATGCATAATTGCATACGCCATATTTCTCTTACAAAAAATTTCTACCAACTTCGGCTTAGGCCCATAAATTTCTGCATTTCGTTTTTAGCAGTTTGCTTAACAGAAAGAAGTGAAATACTGCTCAACATGGACGGAGTTTATCAGGGGCTAGGGGCTTAGCCCCCCAAGAAGAGCCCTAAAAATATTTTTGCGGGGAAATTGTATATTATTTCCTATTTTTTTAAGATTTCGAACCGAAGGACTAAAAAAGTCATGAGCTTGTTTGGCCGAGAAAATGGTATTTTTTTAGATTTCGAACAGAAGATCTAGGTTATCAGCTTTTTTGGGCCGGGAAAAAATGGATTTGGATCAAGTATCTGTGCTCCGAAACCCAAGTTATTTTTAGCCCCTCTTAGAACTGAAACCAAACTCCGCCCATGCTGTTCGTATCAGTCAACTGCTCAAAATCCGATATTTTTTATTTTATTTGAGACACTTTTAACATGTTATATATGTGAAAATTAGACAACCGAATTTCTGACTATCAAAATTAATTGTTTATTCAGTGACTTCTTTGGTCTACATTCTTTTGCTTACATTGGTTGGTTCAATTGTAGCTCTTGCTAAATTAGCAATAGTCCGTCCTATTGAACCTCATAAGGTTGGTCAGAATTTTTGACAAGAAGTTGCAGCTCGCGAGGCTTCGTCTCTTTTGCCATTTTGTAAGCATTTAAGAATTAAGATATTATTTGAAACTTGGAGGCTGGATCCATTGGTCTTCCCATCTCCTGGAGTTCAACCAATGTTGTCTTATGGAGTGTTGAAGCAACTTTAGTGGAAGACGTGGCTCAATGGCTCATCATCAGCGAAAAATGTATGTTTTGCTTCCCATGCAGGCTATTATTGAGCGAGGAATTGCTATGATAGGCCTTAATACTAACATTCTTTCATGGAATTTTGCATAGAATGTGTAATTAGCGTCAAGTATAAACTTTCCGCTTAAAACAATTTTTTCTGCCTTTGATTCAACTTAAATTGAATCCAATTAATGTGTACGATTAATGCGTTAAAATTGTAATCACAATTTTTTTAAATATATGTACAGGGTGGCCCAGCATAAATGTCCCGACTTTGCACGCGTATAACTTCGCCAATTTTTTGCATTTATTTATACTTAATGCATCAAGTTAAAGGTATATCACTCTAGTTTTGACTCTAAAAAAGTCGAACTGATACTAGTTTAGGTTTTAGTTATATACTTGGAACAGCGCTAGCTACCATTTTTTGTCATTACTGACGCAATATGGCGCCGTTCCCCGGGAAATTCTATCGTTTTTTGCTAAAACGCGCGTAGACACGATCATTTTGGGTGTTTGTAGGGTCCCTACCATGAATATCTTCTAATCGTAAACCACATCCTTTCAATTTTGCCAACAGCCCTGCACTGCCATGCGCTGCTTCAGACGCTTGCACGCTGCCAGCCGTTTTTTTGCGTAAGGGATAGAGAGTTTGCTGGACTTCTCGTCGACAAATTACTTTAACTTTAGGTCTATAATCTTTTCCAATACGTTATTCAGTGCTTCTAAGACTGCCTGTTTTGCGCTGAATTTACAGGCAGGGCCTGCCCTGGTCATTGTCTTGACTGCAAATGTACGCGGACACACGAGCAATGTTAGTGGATGTGAGCGCCATGCTCTCCGATTCCCATGGTTTGCGAGTAGAAAGTCCTGTTTTATCAATTTTCCGTAGCAGATAATACAAGGTATTGTTTATTCCATCCTCTGTTAGAATATTCGTTAATCATTTCAAACGAATTAAATCCCTTATCAGTTCGTAAAATTACGATTGAAACGCGATCATTGTCTGTCAACGGTGCCAGGTTGCGTCACAAATTACAGCATATTATGGTAGCTTGCGCTGTTCCAGGCATATAATTAAAACCTAGACTAGTATCAGTTCGACTTTTTAGAGTTAATACTAGAGTGAAATACCTTTAATTTGATGCAATAAGTATAAATAAATGTTAAAAATTGGTGAAGTTATATGCGTGCAAAGTCGGGACATTTATGCTGGGCCACCCTGTATATATTGTGGGGCACCGTTGTCTAGGGGTAGAACGAATTGAACTAGAAAGACCAACTTCGAATGAGTAAACTCTAATTCAACATAAACCACATAGCAGTGACACAGTCATATCCATGACAAAACTCAGAACGAAGTTAGGTATAGGTCGTATCGACACGAAAGTTCATCGGCTACTCTCCTTCTTCCCGCAACACAAGACAGTCACATGACATCTCCTAGCGATTAACAATTCCTACAGTACGCCCTCGAACGACTAGTACCGAACTACCGTACATCCTCTAGCGACTAGTAACGTCCTAAGGCCTCACTCCTAACATATCCCCACCCCTCACAGTAAAAAAAATAAGATATCTATCTTCTTTTTTTTATAATACCACCGGAGGGATCACACAACCTGTCATTCCACACCTTCAACACCCAACACCTCACCAGAAACTCACTAAATACCGTACAATGACAGCATGACTCAAAATCACCAACAGGCAATTATCAACAGGCAATCAAGCCCAAACGGAAACACAGTCCGTAAATACAAGAGCTACCAAAAAACCCACAGGGTCAACACCGCTTAATACAACACGGCAAGAGCTCAAAAAACACATGCTCAAAGCACCGAAATCCCGTGAATTACCTAGTAAGGTCCACCCCAACTACCCAAACAAGGCAAGGGCCTACGAACCTACCACTCTCAACACACGGACACCTGACAGGCCAACATACATGCACCTACACTGCACATACAGAACAACGACATCCACTACGACACCACAACATCACCATACACACGCACAGATAACCACCAGAGCACCAGAACTGAAACTTAAAAATAACAATGAACTGTCAACAATCACCCTACGAAATCAATCTGTCACTCACTACACCAACACCATGACAACTACTCCTATGGCACAGATATACAAAACGATAATTCAATCAGTCATATCAACTTAAAATTTTAAACATCATCCTCTTTTTTATAATTTCCACATTTCTATAAAAATAATCATCACATTCCAATATGCCAGATAATCATCGTACCATCAATTACAAAAAAAATCCATACAATCCAAAATTCCAGACCATCAATTTTCCACTCCAAAATCCAAAACAATATTCCTTCCAGAAACCCAGCCAAAGACATCTCCAAAAACACCACCACCATTTCTATTTTCCAAAACCGCCAAAAATAACATCCGGAAGTCCACCAGCCAGCACCAATACCATTTGTCCAATACCTCAGCACCATCAATTACAAAAAGTCCATACAATCCAAATTCCAAATACCAACAAATTATGAACAATGTATACATCCCACAAACAAAACATCACATTAATCATAAGAACCAGCAGGCTCAGGCCTATCCTGGTCGTCCACTATATCGTTCCTGTGGCGGCCGACAACAATCACACCCACAGCGACCGGGTCTGACGATGGCACATTGTAGTTCCCTTCTCCGAGATCGACCAATCCCAACACCCGCGAAGTTGAGCCGAGCCATCCTCGACACCACGTCCACTTCATCTTCATCCACCAACCACCCAGGCGCCGTTTCCAAGACACCCAGAGGAACGGTAGCAGTAGCGCCGAAACACTCAGGCGCCGCCTCCATGACACCCAGAGTATTTTCGCTCGCCCGTCGCTGACCCATGACCGGACCACTGGCGAAGACTCCACGGCCCCGGAACTGACGACATCGCGATGAAGAAGGCACTGACCCCGAAACAGGCCATGACAACGCACCTCGCTGATTCTCGCAATCGAAACCGTCGACCCCATAGTTCAGGTCAACCACCGACGACGCACGTGACTCCTGACAAGAACACCGACCGACCAGACAGGTACATAATTCCCGGCTTCGACCCTGGCGTCGACCACGTGACTCCTGCACCGAACCATGCGACAGCTGATCCATAGGCTGACCTTCAACTCCGCCCACGTGACTTTCCTCCGTCGTCTCAAACCTACCGTTCGTCCACAATTTTCGACCGTTTATCCAATAACTGTTGCAATAACATTGAGGACTACCCACAGTTCCTCTTTTACTCGCATTTGAACCATTTTTTTCCGACGAAACAACCAAACGCCACGAACAGTTCCAATGACACCTCCGCAGCACGTGCTGTCGTTGAAGCTCCCTGTCCACACGCACCTTTTCGCCGCTCTTTAGACGGGCCCCCATATGTGGGGCACCGTTGTCTAGGGGTAGAACGAATTGAACTAGAAAGACCAACTTCGAATGAGTAAACTCTAATTCAACATAAACCACATAGCAGTGACACAGTCATATCCATGACAAAACTCAGAACGAAGTTAGGTATAGGTCGTATCGACGCGAAAGTTCATCGGCTACTCTCCTTCTTCCCGCAACACAAGACAGTCACATGACATCTCCTAGCGATTAACAATTCCTACAGTACGCCCTCGAACGACTAGTACCGAACTACCGTACATCCTCTAGCGACTAGTAACGTCCTAAGGCCTCACTCCTAACAATATGAAATAGTGTATGTCTGAGCCATTTCAATATGGTTTTGGGGGGTCTCAATTATGGATGTTTTCTACTCGATCCATGTAGTGTAATCAGCTGAAACAATTTGGTTACAACAAATTGTGCCATGGAGTCATAATTTTAAAATCGTTGGCCCTAAATCAAAACAATCATGATTTGAAAATGGTTTGAATCAGGATGTAATTTCGAATCAAATAGGTGTAATTGTCACATTCGATTCGTTTTTGGATAGAAAATCGAAGCTTTGTGGTCCTTTGCTCTGTATATTATGAAGTTACATTATAATATTTTATGCTGTATTTTTCGTGTGCACTGTTTGATAATCGTACTTGTTCAACTCAGGTGTACTTAATAGACTTTGGTCTTGCTACTACTTATGAAACTGAGAACCATCAGCACGTGGAGCAACAGATTGTTCCATTTTGTGGCTGTAACTATTATGTGAGCCTTAATCTACATCAGAATATCCTTGCTTCAAGACGTGATGATTTCATAAGCTTAGGCTTTGTTTTGCTGGAACTGTTGATGGGTGATTTACCTTGGGTATCTCCAGATGTGCGTAATCCACTTTCAGTTGTTTTTTGTCATTTTATCAAGTTTTGCCATTTTTTATGTAGCGTGCTTGGAGAGATATTTGACATAGATCCGTTCTTATGTTTGCTGCAGTGTGAGAATTGTGGAAAAAATAACTGAGTGGTTGAACTATGATCTACTTGGAATTACAGCCTTTACCATGGGGTTCTAAGAAATACTGGGGGTTAAAATCCCCCAACCCTCGGCAGTTCTCACCCTGGTTTGCTGCTGCTTTGGTAAATGGTGTTTTTAAATCAAATGTAGCTGTTGTTATGGGTTGTCCATGTATTTAAGTGACGGATATTTGGGCGATTTTGCATGTGGGTGCTTACGGCGGGAGGAGGGATTTCGACAATGCACATACACAAATTAATTTCTTATTTTGACGTCCACACTAGCATAATTTTAACTGTATTATCCTATAGTCGACTGATGGCATATGATTAGGTTATGATTAAATTGTGCTCAGATCTAAAATTCTAAACCAGTGGTTCCCAACCTTTTTTGACTTGAGGGCCACTTTTTCTAAGTCGGAGGACACGAGGGCCACTTTTTCTTAGTTGAAGGACATTAGGGGCCACAAGGTTAAAATTGTATTGACTAAAAGCATTTGTTATAATTGATTGAAAATAGAATGTTTGATGTTATTTGGAGACATCAAAATAAAATAATTTCTAATAGAAAAATAATAATGTGTTCTATCTTGTCCAAATTGTTAATTTTTTCATATTTTTTGGATAATTCTTTGAGAGATGAGGGCCATTTTCTGAGGCCTGGCGGGCCACTTTCTGAGGCCTGGGGGGCCACTTTTGGACCACGGGTTGGGAACCGCTGTTCTAAACTGTAAACCATAACAGTTAGCATATTTTTGAGTAGTATGACTACAGACGGTCAGAGCACAGTCCGTCTGTTTTGTGTGCGTGTGTCTGCCTGTCTGTGTCTTTGTGTGAGTGTGTATGTGTCTGGGTGTTTGTTCGTCTCTTTGTCTGTGTAAGTCATCACCTACTTAATATTCATGGCACAGATCAGTAATATTCATAGCACTACTAATTAATATTATTGCTAATTGGCCATGCCTACGAATTTGTATTCATAGCGCAGTGATGTCATCATTCCAAACCCTCCATAAGCACCTCTTGACCTTAGTCCGTCTGTCTGTCCATCTGTCTGTCAGTCTGTCTACCTAGGTGATTATAGGCTTAATGAATCATGGGTGTTGTGCTCTCAAGCAATGTTTTTATTAGGCAGGCGCGGATTTAGAGGGGGGCGGAGCCGGCGTACGCCCCCCTAAACCTGCAGCAAATGTTCTCAAACTAAACTGACCTAAAACTAATATAATTGCAATTTGGGAATAGGATGTTTGAAGTAGCTGGACCGGCAGAATGGAGCTCTCTTACCGCGGAGCTCTCTTACCTACTTACCTGAGTTGCTAGCAGACATTGCCCACGTGACCAATGACTTTTGCCGTGACGTCATTCACAAAGTTCATGTACAGACAAAATTTATGTAAATAAAAATTGGTCAATGTAAAAATATGTCGAGTGGTCTGCCGTCAAAACGGCTTAATACAAGCAGTTTTATCATTCGCGAATAAGCCGACTGCCGTTGGTAAGACATAAGCCTATCTTAGGCCTAAATCTCAAAAGATGGCATATGATTATCATTATAATTTTGAAATTCGTCGTGGTGATTATAGCCGCCGAAAGCGTTCAGCTGCCGATATTATGGACAAAAGCAAATCAAGGATATAGAACTAGGCCTACTCATATAATCATTCTCTTAACGCTCAGTGGCGTGCGGTCAATGGATGAGGCGCATCCCTTGCTTATTGAATCTATTTTTATACAAATACTAGTGTATTCAATTTCTATCATTAGGCCTACTATGTTAATTATCGTATGATAAATTGGCATCGACTATATTATTTTTATTTGTCGGCAGAAAGGGGGAGGGGCAAATTCCCAGGGGCCCGGCGGTATCATGATGACCTGCCTTCGCCGGATTCTTTTCATCAAGAGTTAAAGCTTTGGCAGCAGATGTGGAGAAACGCTGACAGCACACCAAGCACCCTGTCGGACACCCTCGCTGACAGCCGCTCCTGTTGTATTATGTATCCAAATATTACCACAATAATTCACATTTTGCTGCTCACTTCTGCCACGGCTTGCAGTGTTCAACGAGCAAATTCTAGTCTGCGATTTGTGAAGTCGTGTTTCCGAAGTACAATGAACGAGGACAGATTTAATGCACTCATTTTATTGTTTGTCCACAAGTACATCAAGTTAGACATTGATGACATTATCAATGCCTACGCCAGAAAGCATCCAAGGAGAATGACACTGCTTAATCCACTGGCATGTGACACTTAATTATTTCCATTTTGGATCAAGGGTTGCATGATCAAAACCGATAACTGATTTATAATCGTTTCACTGTTAACCTTCAGTGGAGACCAGTGGTTTTATATGAGAAACTATATTTTTTTAAAGTTCCATAACATTTTCTATAAAATGGATCATTATAGTTTTGCGTGATCTAATTTCATATATATATATATATATATATTATACGGGATTGGATTGGTAGTATTTACGCCCCCCCTAACCAGAAATCCTGGATCCGCCACTGTTAGGTGTGATTAAAATCGCGACGACGCTACGATGCATGACTGCGTAGACGATAATTGCTGGGTGTCAACCTTTTATGGGATGGCGACTTTAACAAAGACATTCGAGTGTGTCCAAAATTTAAAAACTTGAAAACACCAGATTTTCCACAATTTCTTGTGTCAAACGATTCAATGTTTTTTTTCCATGCTATGTTTGGAAACTCTTTAATCATTTTAAACAAATTAAGTTCGCAAAATGTTGACCAAAACTCGGTCATCGTCTGGTAACGGCGCCATATATAAAATTATCTACATTATAAGGCTCAATGTTTGTCCTTCTGTTTGTATGTCCGCATGTATTTTGAATTCTTGTCCCAAAAAGGGCTGTGAAAAGACAGTCTCGGTTTCCGAAATTTTTGGCAATTCATTCGTACCCAAATTTGTAGGTCAACGCGACTATTTTCGGTTCTCAATTCACTTTAAAACCCGAGATATGATAAGCAGTTTAAATTTACGGTAGATGTTGTAGTCATGGAGATTGCTTAGAGAAGGAAATTATGCAAGGAACGGTTCCTGGAGCAAGATGAAGAGGAAGACCTATGAAGAAGTGGTGGGACAACTTGTGTGAATGGACGGGATGTTCAGAGGAATTGTTGAGAGCAACTGAAGACACGAGAGGATGGATAAAAATTGTCCAAAATGCGACCAACCCTCGTGTCGAGGGAGG
Organism: Lumbricus terrestris; assembly: GCA_949752735.1. Classification (NCBI taxonomy): domain Eukaryota; kingdom Metazoa; phylum Annelida; class Clitellata; order Crassiclitellata; family Lumbricidae; genus Lumbricus; species Lumbricus terrestris. The sequence continues at coordinate 31,819,494 of OX457037.1, read as the reverse complement.
TTGAAGGAGGAGGTGCTAGGTAAGGGGAAACGGTTGGAGCTAAGAACCTGACTAACAATTCTGGTCAATCAGTGATAAACGTAATTGATGATTGAATAAGTTCAGATTCGGGGTCCTGCGAAGGTTTTGAGGTATTCTATTCCACTCCTGTGGACCTGCACATCTGATCGAGAATTTTCTAGAGTTTGTACGGGCACGCTCACTTGTTAGTATTCCTATATTTTAAGCTAGTTTTGGAGCAATACGACAATATGTGTGATACTTAAACAATTGGTGAGCTTGAAATATAAAATTTCAGTAGGTTTTAAATATGGAAAATGTCAAAAAAGTCAACAAACATCGTTAAATCCACGAATGTTTATTGTTCTTGTTTTATGACTCCAAACACACGATAACATCTACATGTATAGCTTGTATACTGTCGAAGGCTTTGCAAGCACAATGTCAACAGCAGATTTCTTTGTTGATTGAGTGGGATAGCTCCTGTTTGCCTCAACCATTTGGAAAAAATACTACTTTCTTCTTCATCAGTTATGACTGATGAGTCAGTTTAATTCCTTGAACAACTTCACACTTTTCTCATCTGTGTCGTTTGCCATTCTCAATAGCTGACTTCAGTTTCCGCCCTGCTGATAATTCTCATTCTCAATCTATTGCTCTGGTGAAAGTGTAAACAGGAATCACCAAATTTCAGGCGTGGCAGTAGTATCAGTGTCCGCTGGGTTGCAAACTCGCTCAGGCAATCCCCCTCCTTCAGTACCACAGCAGTTCCACCCCTCGACATCCTTTAACCAGGATTTACTGTCATTCCGTAAAAATGTTCACCTTATTTGTAGCAGGCAGTTGGCAACATAACAGTGTCAGACCTTCAGCATCGTCTGAATGGTACTAAGTACTGATAATTTTCTAGGACCTTCATGACTGCAACGCTTATCTCCTATAGGTAATAGTTAACTGAATCATATCTTCCTAGATCAATCAAAATTGACAGATCTTGTCCTGGAGTTTCTGCAGCATGAGGAGATTTTTATCCATGACTTTGAGTGAAGAATGGAACCAAATCACACAAATCGATGAATCTGAGTTTGTTCCCTCATCCTTATATTGAATACATCACGTTGATTGGTAAATCGGTATATTTTGATGGCATACACTATACAATAACTTGGCCATTCAACGTGCATGGTCGTGGTCAATTAGGCTCTCCAGTTTCTTATTGAAGACTAACTTCCAAGGACAACCATTGACACCTCAATGATTTCTTGGTGGTCATCTCTGAAACTGACTTTATTTTCAGCAGACTACTTGAGAAAACTAAATGCTTTCTCATGGGAGGATTCAGTAACAGATATGAGTTCTAGTACTCTTATGTTGTCACTTGTCACACCATCCCACACAGCATTAAATCTCTTAAAGATTGGATTATATTTTGCATTTGATGGGCCACAATACAGGATGAAGAGTTTTGGCTAAAATCAACTCCATCACATGACGACAGCAGGCCAGCCACAGAAATTTTATAGCCATCTGGTCTTCCTGAAAAACGTACTCTGCGCTAAAACGCCCGGTGTTGACCTGTGTTGTATCAAAGATCAAGGCTTGGGCATTATGAGTGAGTCTCCATAACTTCAGAAGATAATGAATAACCTTGGATTTATTATATCCTATCATAGAGGTAAATATGGGCATACTGGCTTCTTGAACACTCTATGTGAAATTGTGAATGGTATTGCGTGAAAGTGGAAGGACAAAATGTTTGCATACAAGCGCTGCAGTAGGCTAATTGTGACCAGCAATCTCAATGCCTCGTGATAAGATCATCAGAAGTGTTATTGCTATCAAGTACACTTCTCACTTGATGGCTAAATTTTATAGCTGTCTAATCTTGAATGTGGTGAGTATAATAGCACAACAGAAACTATTTCAGGCCATCTACGCAACAGTGGTTGAGGTTTTTGATCAAGTTATAGGGCATCAATATTTCTAGCTAATACGCTAATACAACTACATGGTAATATTTCGATGTCTTTGAGCACTGTCTTCCAGTTGGAATAGGAAGCTTAATGTGATCTCTATAATACTATTGACAGGTCTAACAAACTGAGAGGGTGCCCTGGTATCTAGCTTGAACTTTAATTTTTTTAACCATCCTAGCGTAGGCTACATATACCGCTGTGCAGTTAATGTTCGCTTCTACTTCCCACTGTCTCTTGTATAGCTGCTCAGGATTATCTCTGGTGAGCGTCCGAATATGTATGTATAATTTATATGAGCATGCTTTACTGTCCCTCCAAGTTTACTACTCGGGGGCACTCCCGACTACAGCGCGGACACTGAATTTTAGTTTGACAAAGCGCATGAGCAAATGCGAATGAAGGACTTGCTCAGGGTCATTAGGCCTACGCGCTGGCTTGCGGTGGATTCAAACTCCAAACCTTTCGGCTGCAAGGCACCGAACATACCCCTACACTACCGCGCCCCACATAGTAGGCCTATAGTCAGCCAACATGGAAGTTTCTCTTATATGGTTTTTCTACGACTGCAATGTCTTTTTGAAAACGTTCACCGTCCTCATCACTATCCATGCCACAATTGTCGATGAAAAATCCAAGTGGAATGGAGAAGAGGATCTTTAAACAAATATTGCAGTCGAGTTTTTGGTCTACATAGAGTCATAGATAGCATGTGTCCTCAATCAAATCCTTGTAGTTTTCTGTCCTGACATTCCCGAGGAAGCCATAGATGACACCAGAGAAAATGCGTCCCAAGCTTAATTGTTTCTTGTCACCTTGAAGCAGGTTGTCAAACATTTAATCTCTGAATAGCTGACTGATTTGAGGACCAACAAAGATTCCCTCTTAAATTTTTCCTTCGCCATGTAATTTGACAGCCAAGTACTTGAAAGCTGATCCAGTCCGGTACATGAATTTTGTGTTCTTCATCACACTGAGTTTGACGTGTAGCGATGGTAGCAGGATTTTCTGGGTTTCAACCAGTGCCAGACGTTGCACCTTCTTCTTTTCGACTCAGAGATTTCCTCTTAAACCACTCTCCTCACATATAGACAAAGTCGACTGTCCTATTCACAATTAAAGCAGCAGTATATTGTATATCCAATGAAAGCTGCAGACTCATCAAGAGAGCCTGTATACATTCAGCGGCAGAGATGCCATCCATATTTTGCTGTATTAGACACAGTGACAACAGGTGTTTTAGGTTTCGTAGGTTTCCTTCACGAGGACAAAATGTCAGAACAGATTGAATGGAAGTTGTTTCCATTATTCTGCAGCACGGCTTTGAGACTCAGTTTCAAGGAGTCTATGAGTAGTTGCGATTCTTGATGGTAATGTTTGATTCCGAGGGCATTCACCATGCTATCTAGCCTACATCAGAGCAGAAGACAAGGTCATCTTCCTTGGTGAAATTATTCTCAAACTGCTCATGACCAATGCGAAACGATGTCACTCGGATATTTTCCAAGAGAAGGTTTCAATCTTTTAAGTCTTTATTCAAGTAAATCCGCCTTGGTCTTGGACAGGTCTAGGTCGCGAACTCGATCATTAAGTTCACCTTGGGTGAGAATGTGTGGTGCAGTTAATGCACCGTGGCAGCGATATAGATCATCATTAGACGTCGAAGCTGCGGAGAACCGGAAGTCGTTTCGCTTTCCTCATCTTCTAATCAATGAAACATTCTTTCGGTGGATCTGGAACAGGAGTCCTTCACCGTGCGGAACGGGTCGGATTGCAGTTGGTATATTCGAGTACGCTATTGACCTTGTCATGCATGCAAAGTAGCCTATAGGTGGAACCATGCAGAAGCAGCAGTCATATGCGCGATTGCTTGGTTCTCTCTAAACCAGTGGTTCCCAACCTTTTTTTGCTTGAGGGCCACTTTTTCTAAGTTGGAGGACACGAGGGCCACTTTTTCTTAGTTTAAGGACATTATGGGGCCACAAGGCTAAAATTGTATTAACTAAAAGCATGCAAAATTGTTATAATTGATTCAAAATATAATGTTTTATGTTACAATAAATTTATCGACGTTAAAATGAAATAATTTGTAATAGAAAATATTCTATCCTGTCCAAATTGTTAATTTTTTCGTATTTTTTAAAATAATTATTTGAGAGATAAGGGCCATTTTCTGAGGCCTGGCGGGCCATTTTCTGAGGCCTGGCGGGCCACTTTTGGCCCGCGGGCCACGGGTTGGGAATCGCTGCTCTAAACCATTGGAAACAGCAATGAGCATCGCCACTTTCTCGCTTTTCAACTGCTTTGGAAGCTTTCTTGCACGCGGCGGAGGGTGCATGGCAATAATGCAATACAACACAATAATGATGCATCGTATTTCGTGTGCAACATTATTGTGTTGCAATATGTAGTTTGAAATACAGAGTTGAGAAAATTAATGTTCACTTACATGATTATGTAGGCCGACTCTGCGAAATGAAAAATTTATACGTGGCCATCGCTGTTTCTCCTAAACGAGAGCCAATCGACAAATGTTATTGTCATTTTCGTGTTCAACACCTCAAAATTAGTAACGACTTGCTATTTTCATTTAAATGTTATGTTTTTGTGTTGTCCAGTGTCATATTTAGATACAGGGCATACACATAAAACGTGTGGGCCTATAATAGTGATTATCTGACCACTTACAAGTCTTTTGAAGTGGCTATAGAGACTCTGTTGTGGTTATTTCAACTCTTTCTTTTGGCCATAAAGGCTCCTTTAGTGGCCATTATGGCTAGTAATGGCACAAGAAAAAATTGCAGAAATGTTTAACACAAACATATACACTGTATTCCAATGAAAAGTAAACTTCAGCAAAAAGTGTCATAATTCGGTCAAAACTTTTAGCATTTGCCTGAAATTTTAGAAGCAACAACAGTAGCCATATTAATTACCACCAACTCCTAACGCTGTTTAGAAATGTTGGTGAATTTGTCAAGTTTATGAGCATGTGAGATGCAGTGCTGAAAACGGGAAATTTCCAACATGCAAAAGCTGAATGGAAATGAAGTTCAGCTACAGATGTTGTTAAAAAATGTCCTGCCTGTTCTCGGACACACGACCATAGATGTAGAAGTGTCGTAGCTGTCCCGGTATACACCCAGCTTCATGTCCCGCAGCTGGTGTCAGCCGTAGCTAGGGGGGTGTTTTGGGTGTTTGAACACCCCCCGAAATGGAAAATGTGAAAAATAATATAATGCATTTACGAACACATGATGTAAAAACCATGAAATAAAACCATGAAAACACCCCCTGAAATATGCCAGATGACTTAAAAAGTTATCAGTTTTTTAGGAAGGGAAATTGGTGAGTAAAACACCCCCAAAATCAAATCCTGGCTAAATCAAATCCTGGCTACGGCCGTGGGTGTCACGACAACTTGTCTACAGACAACTCATCTACCGACAAGTTGGGTCCGGAGAGTTCGTCTACCGACAACTGGCCTACAGACAGCTGATCCAGCGCTTGAGAAATGGAAGCTGGATGAAAGTTTTTACAGGTGAAATGGAGGTTGGATTGATGGAAAAGCGCAAGAGAAATGGAATCTGGGTGATGGTTCTTTTACAGGTGAAATAGAGGCTGGATTGACGAAACTAATGCATCAGAAATAAAAGCAGGATGAAGGTATTTCTAGAACTGAAATAGAAGCTGGATTGATGAAAAAAACGCTTAAGTAATGGAAGCTGAATGAGGGTATTTTTATATCTAAAATAGAAGCTGGATTGATGAAAATAACGAGCTAGAAATAGAAGCAGGATGAAGGTATTTTAGATCTGAAGTAGAAGCTGGGTGCATGTTGAAATACATGAATGAAAATCATCAATCCAGCTTCCATTAACCTCCTGAGACCAAACGTGCATTATAATGCACAACTGGTCTGAGTGGCGTAAAAGATGTGCCACAGCTTACTAAGCTGAGACCTGATGTGCATTAAAATGACCGATTATTGGGCATGCATCTGAGAGCGCTGGCAGCTAAACAGCCTATCGTCGATGTTAGTAAGTATGTCGGCAATCTGAGTTAAAACCTTATATGGAAAGAAAAATGTTAAAAAAATCCATTTTACGGATATTGTATTGTATTATTATGTGAAATTGTAGCATAATTGAGCAATTCTCTGGGCAAATAAATGTCTTTTCAATTTCTGATTGAATCAATAAATGTGATCCAGAGATCTTGTGAACTGCGTGTACATTTAAATGCACATCGGGTTTCAGGTTCGACTGCTTGCAGGACTTGATGTATGTATGATCTATAGTTGTCTAAGGTTGTCTGGATGCTGATGAAGCTGTTTTGGCTACAGAACATCACCCTCACCCCCGACCCATTACCCCTGTCATTGCCCTCCGATCATTAACCCCGTAGGACTTACCTCCTCGCCATTACTCCTGTCTCTTCACACTTAGGTTTAGTGTGTGCATGTTTGTATGCATGTATGTATGTATGTATGTATGTATGTATGTATGTATGTATGTATGTATGTATGTATGTATGTATGTATGTATGTGTATGTATGAATTTATGCACATGTACGCATGTATGTGTGTACGCATGCATGCATGCACGTACATAAGTACGTGCGTAACTTACGAACGCATGAATGTATGCTGCATGTTGGTATGCATGTATATATGTATGTGTATATGTATGTCTATGTGTAAGTATGTATGTATGTATGTATGTACGTATGTGCATGTATGCATGCATGTACATGTATGTATTGTATATGTATGTATGTAATGTATGCATGTATGTACACGTGCATGCATGCATGTACTTGAGTACGTACGAACACATGAATGTACTTGTATGCATATGTGAATGTATGCACATACATACATACATACATACATACATACATGAATGCATGTATGTTTGCATGCATGCAAGCATGCATGCATGTATGTATGCATGCATGTATGTGTATATGTATATTTTTATGTGTGTATGTATGCACCTATGTATGTATGCATGTCTGTGTGTTTACTATGTATGCATGTATGTATGTATGTACGTATGTATGTGTATGTATGTATGTATGTATGTAAGTATGTATGTATGTATGTATGTATGTATCTACATACATACTGCACATTTACACGTACACACATAGGCTACCTAAGCTTACATACATTATTCAGTGCATGCAATCACACCTCCATATGTGCACATATAGATATATATACAAATTTACATACACACATACATACATACAGACATATATGCATATATACATACATTCATACATGATTTTATGTTTTCATTCAAGAAAAGATACCTTCTCGGATGTGAAACGCATGATGATCATAAACTAGTACCTGAGACCCAATGTACATTATTATGCACATAACAGAAATAGCACTTCCTGTCACGTGACTGTTAAACTAAAAATTGATAGGGGGTACATGCACCCTTGTGTACTCAAATTCATAAAAAAAATAAAGAGATATCTCCAGACATTGTTTCAGGTCTCAGGAGGATAAAGTTAAAAAACCATTTTCTAAATCCAGATTCTATTTCATCAATACGAGTTGTCTGTAGACCAGTTGTCGTTAGACCAGTTGTCCGTAGATGAGTTGTCGGTAGACCAATTATTGTGGAACCATCTCTGTGGCCGCCCAACAGTCCAGATCTCAATCCAGAGCGTCCTGGAGGGGCGCGTTTTTCGTTCCCGTATTCATGGCATCGATAACCTTAGGTAGGGCGTGTCTGATTGAAGAGTGGCAGCTGTTTGACCGCATGATCATCAACTGGATCATCAAACAGTGACACCTTTATCTACAGTCGTGTGCCAGTGAGCAAAGAGGACATTTGACACCAGCTGTAGCTGAACTTCACTTCCTTTCAGCTTTTGCATGTTGGAAATTTAAATTTTTCGGTGCTGCACCTCGAACGCTAATAAACTTGACAAACTCACGAAGATTTCTAATCGGCGTTAGGACTTTGTGGTATTAATTATTGCTACTCTTGTTTTTTTATACTTTCAGGCAAATGCTAAAAAGTTCAACCGCATTATGACACTTTTGTCGGTGTATACTTTTCAGCGGGACACAGAGCACATTATGCAATATGTATGCATCTTATGTTCCTGATTCAAGCATTTGTAGAAATTGTAGGGCTGTGGTCTGTGTATTTATGCATTTATTTGTAGGGTAGTAATTGTGTTTCCATCGCTATAATTCCCTTTTTAAAGTTGATAGTAGAAAGCGGCTGATAATCTCCATTTGCTGAATCTTTTGTGATACCTTTCTAGGCATCGGACGATGAAGTTTATGCTAAAAAGAGCGCCTACTCTAATCATGAACTCTGCTCGGTTAGCTATTCTCTCTCCTTTTATGTTTAGCTACTAGGTCCGTAGTTTCGTTGGTCATGATCGATTTTGAATTTCTTCTTGTGATGCCAAGTCAGGAGATATAGGTAGGATTCGGTATTAACCTATTCTCTACTGACTTTTTCTGAACAAGGCTAACATTTTTCAACACGTCCTGGCATGTAAACATGAGTACAATGTTTAAAATCTTAATTATGAACGCCTCCAAGAAAATTTCTGCTATCAAAGTGGTGCACCCTGGGAGGGTGCACTAGCAGTTAAGCAGTACCTGCCATGCTTCTTTTCTGCAGAAGCAAGTCAATTACGTATCAGTTGTCATAAAATTCAGTTTTGGCTAGATTGTCAAGCAGTGTCACGGCATTCACTATAACTTTTTCATGTTTAGTAATGAAAGTCATTGAATCAGTGTGTATGAAGTCCAATATCACACTCTGTACACCCAGTGTTTGTGTTTTGCTACAAGTTACAATACCGCTTAGTCGAGGGTTTCAGCAAGAAAAGCGAATGGGTACAGGTTTTTCAATAAAACCTGTACCCATTCAGTACTTGCAGGATGCAGCAGTAATATCATAATAACTCTTCAATAATTAGCAATATTTTTATAAAATCAATAATTATCGTACAAACAGATGTAGTTCTATCATATTTGATTCTTCCAATTAAATAATAATAAAAACTTAAATTTTATTCTTTGCATTTTCTCACAGGTGCGGGATGACGTCACTATATTGATAGATCAACCTAAATTTTTGGGATAAAGATAAGAAAACTAGAGAAACTCTGCACAGATTGTTTAATCAGCTCAATACAGATCAGAAGTTTAAATGAAAGATATAGTTCATGCAGGATAAGAAATTTTTTTAGCCAATTTTTGAATGCACCCTCCCATGTTGCGCGAGTAAAAAATGGGTTAATATAACTTCTTGGCTACTTGTTTCCGCAGCTCTCAGTGGCTATCTGGACAGGACTATTTCCTGTCGTATTAGACAATAACACATTTTTTCTCAAATTTTATTTATCTTGCATTGCAAACGTATATCAATGTATTGTACATGCTAATTTATTCTGCAGTGTGGTCATAAAGTAACCTTTAAGACTTTTGCCAATGTCTGTGGCAGAAGTAGGAATGTTTACATCAAGTTTTGCAAGCTTAAGGGTACTTATTAATTATTGATGCACAACAGCCAAATTTCACCTAAACATTTTAAAACGGAAAATTTTGTCCACTTTTTTTGATGATCCAAAAGCATAAAAGCAATTTTTTTAAAGTTACAAAACACCACTTTATCGAGACACATCTCAAATAATTGCTATAAAATAGATTTGATATTGCTTCGCAACGTGTGTTCCATGTATCCACGACCAGTGCCCACACTTGTTCTGAGTCTCTTTGTATTGTTTTTGATGGCCTTGTTGAATGTTGATGTGTTCCAGAAACACATTTTCCCATATCAACTCCAACGCGACCATCAACTCTCTTGTCACTCTTGGATTTGGTCGCAGATAGTGATATTTCTCCAACATAGCTCTCTACACTTGATAATCCATCAGGTTCAAATCGGGTGATCTGAGAGCCATTGAATCTTCTCAATGAAACCAGGCAATTGACATTGAGCCAATTTCCTATCATCAACGGCATATTTCTTAACTCTCAATTTAACTCTTAAATTCTTCACTTCCACTGTTTATCACAGTAAGCGATGGTTACAGCTAGAAGACCTTGCTAATTTGAATACACATTTTGTCTGTCATTGACATCTTGGCCTTTTAGCTTCTAAAATTTAAACTTCATTCTTTTAATAACAAAATTAATTATCGGAAAAAATTTTATTTACCAACTTGATAGTTATCTTGCTAAATGATGCTACTGTGATGTGCAGCTATGCTAGTGTACGTTTCTTTTCTAAATTATGATTATAATGATTGTCTGGCAATGTCAGGTTTATTTGATAACAATTATTTTAGATGCGACTTAAATAAATTACTTTTGTTGCTATTTTGTTACATTTTGCGTTTGGGTCATAAAAAAACAGTGGGTGGACTAAATAAAAGTAATATAACTTTTGTTCTGTTTGAATTGTTTTGGTGAAATTTGGCTGTTGTGCATAAATGTGGATTACCTTTAAGTCTGTTCAACTTGATATAAATGTTCCTACTTTGGCCAAAATATTGTCCATAGAATTTAGGTGATTACCTTTTGTGTCCCACCCTGTTCATTTGTTCAGTTGTCAGTATGACATTTAAAATCTCAAACTTTTCATAAAATGTTTGCTTTGGCCATACTGGAGTCGGAAGCACCTCTGAGTTGTTCCATGAAGAGATGCTATATAAATAAATGAATGAATGAATGATATTCTTGAGGAAACTTAAATTGCTAATGTTCTAATGTCTCCAAAATTTCTGTGTTGGCCTACCATGCAAAAGCCGTGCCATGTAAACCCGCTTAAATGGGCACTATATTAAATAAAGTCTGTTACAAGAGCCATTTTGTGTTTGAGGAGTCTCTAGTCATGCTATTATCCAGCCTGTGGAGACTCCATAGTGTTGCAGTTAATATGATGTTGATCATAGTCATTCATTGCTGTTTTCAGAACCAGTGCAGGTCATCTGAATAATGTGTAATTGGGTTCTACCTAAAGTAATTGAAGTTACCTGACCTATTATATTCTTTTTTGCATTGATATATATTACATTTTGCTGCGTAGGAACTTCCCGAATGTGTTTTGAATTTTCTCGATCATGTCACGGGATTAGAATATTCTGAATCTCCAGATTACTCAAGGTTAATCGGCAGCATGAATGTAAGCAAGAGACACTTGTTATTCTGGTAAAAGATGGTCCACTGTTGCTAACTTTCGACATGCATCAGAGTGGAAAATAAACGAAAGTAGCAGATAATTTCTGGAAATGTAAAGACCTTCAGAAAAATGAATGCAGTTTCTCAGATTTTATATTGAAATTTGTTATGGGAAAATCATACATAAAATTTTTCTAAACTTTGTTAGGCTCTGCTCACAATGAAATCAGTTTGCAGAACCAGCTGAGACATTTCAACACACACACTCTGACACACACATACACACACACCCACACATGTATGTAATGTATGTATACCGGTATATGACAAAATTCTGAAACTTTTAATGCCTTACTATGTCAGCAGCAATCATTAGAGGCCTATGGTTGATGACTTAGTTTAAACATCAAACCAAAGATCACCAACTCAGCAATATGACATTTTCACATGAATGCAGTATTGCAGGTTTTGAATGTTAATCTTTCTCTAGATGCATTCTCTAATGACTTTGACCAATGAGTATTGAGCTATGTGGGGTATGTGCACAATGCAGATTTGACTTTTGTGACGCCATGGCAGTTAGAAGCATATGTAGAGATCTGAAGACAGAGGCATATGATGCCTAATTTTGCATATATGTCGTGAAGATATAAGTCTTCTGTGAAAGACTTGTGAATACAATTCACATAGTCGTCAAGAGATATAGTAGAGTTCAAAACAATGCCAAGGTTTTGAGTAATAAGCCAAATTGATAACTGAGTAATCTAATTGTTTAAATTTTGCTATTCAAACAAACTTCTTGTGCTGATGTGGTCCCCAGCAGCAAAAGTTTAAATATATAGTGGACTGAAGTGTTGTTGTTAGACATTCAAGAATTCCCCCTCCTCGAAATTAGTATCTGACAGGTGCAGTATTGGTGTACAAACAAAAGACAAAACAAACTTTTGTATCATGATGCAGCCACTGCATATAGCAATGGTATCCAAGTAAATGAATAGCTAGTTATCACCTAAGTGTATAAAATATGATATGATATGATATTGGCTACATATATACTGTCTACCTCAATCGGACTGAAGGTTAAATATCTGTGTTGAGATAGCATCTTGTGAGAACTATTTCCCCCATGCTTGACAGTTGCTGCATCACATTAGTTCTGTTGCGCCTTTATAATAATGCTCAAGGTCTCAACTGATCATTCATTGAGAGCCTCTGAGTAGTTTTTTACTTGAAGGAGCGCTATATAAATGTCTGAATGAATGAATGAATTCATTGCTCAAGTTAAATTGTTATCGAATATATGATGTGTATTATATAATTTGAAAACACTGTAGTGTGTTCTTTTGCTTATTTTTAACATGACCGTTCCATTGAAATGAAGATGCTAAAGCTAAGTGTTCCTTGATGCGTTGTCCAAGCTGATTAAAGGGTGAGTGCAGAATTTAGATTGTAAAAATTGTAATTTAGCAAGCAAACAATTTGCTGTGACCAAAGCCTTTTTCACAAAAGAATGAAGGGAGGGTAGCTGAATTATGATCAAACTGTTTACAGTAGATCTGCTCGATTTCCATGTTTAACACTTTTGTATGGGCCATAAAAACATGTGCTAAATCCTTTACTTGACTTGTGATTGATTAATTCTCATCTCATATAAACTTTTGCTCAAAAATTTTTTGCCGTTGCCTGCGATGGAGGTGGTAGATACATGGAAACATGTTGCTATTATAAGAAAGCTGGCGTTGCATGTAAAGTATCCATTCCAGTAGTTCATCTTCCAAATGTTGCGATGAGCTGTTAAGACATTTTTTGCGCATCTGGATGGTACCACTTGTCTTTCTCTCCTCTGCAATGCACCAATCATGCACAACAGCCTGGCTGACCTTTGCATCTGAGCTTGGAACCTGATAATGGCTGCCTCACTGATTCCGGTTTTAACCAAGCAGACGAGCACCCATGGGTAAATAAGATCTCTACTTTATTTAGATGCTAAGGTATTGCAAACAACGTCTTGCAAATTGCTTGCCAGAAACGATTAAACGATTAGTTTAAAGGACGGAAGGAGTAGTAAATATGTGATGTCGTCAGCAAAGGTGATTTGGAGCAAATGCTGTGAATCGTCAGCAAACAATGTTGAAAGATATAATCACACGCACTGCTTTATTTTTGTACTTATCCAAAATTAAAATTTTTGCGATTGCATCATGATTTTACATTAGCACTTGGTTCAAAGTTCCTTGTCATGGAAAATTAAAGCCCTGTGAAGGTTCTCACGACTGAATGTATTTAGTTCCGTTTGCATGTACTGCTACGATGAAGATTCAAGCCATCTCTGTTGTTGGCCCAGTGGTTTTTGAATAGTCTTCCTTTATGGCTCTATGCCTAGCTACACCCTCTGACTCAACCAGAACTCTTCTTCACTAAACTAAACTTTTTTTACTCCTTTGGAGTCAAGAGTGCCTCTGAGTAATTTTCTTGAAGTGACACTATAAAAGTTTTCGAATGTTTTCTCGAATGAATGAATGAATGAATGAATGAATGCTTATATATTTTGGTTCAGATGACTTGACGTATGAAAGAGTTGATTTAATACTGTGTTAGTATTCTAGATCATGGTTCTTCTTCCTATAAGTAACTTACTTTTTCTGTTCAAAGTTGAGGGTATTGGTCAATCGAGTGATGCCGGCCGCCATTTGCAATCGGTTGTTCTTGAGTTGTTCCTGCTCATCTTTGGAGTGTCTTTGACATGGATGGAACTGTGAATTCAGTGCCTTCAGCTGAGGTGAAGTGTATGACAAAGATATCTGCAACTATCACAAATTCTGGATTATTTGTGTTGCACTGTTTTCAATACAACTGTTATATTGTTCAAGCGATTCATTGATAAAATATTTGGCTGACTAAACTGAACTTAAACTATTCAAGTTGAGGGTATTGGTCAGTCGAGTGATGCCGTCCGCCGCCATTTGCAATCGGTTGTTCTTGAGTTGTTCCTGCTCATCTTTGGAGTGTCTTTGACACGGATGGAACTGTGAATTCAGTGCCTTCAGCTGAGGTGAAGTGTATGACACAGGATATCTGCAACTATCACAAATTCTGGATTATTTGTGTTGCACTGCTTTCAACACAACTGTTATATTGTTCTAGCGATTCATTGATGAAATATTTGGCTGACTAAACTGAACTTAAACTATTCAAGTTGAGGGTATTGGTCAGTCGAGTGATGCCGTCCGCCGCCATTTGCAATCGGTTGTTCTTGAGTTGTTCCTGCTCATCTTTGGAGTGTCTTTGACATGGATGGAACTGTGAATTCAGTGCCTTCAGCTGAGGTGAAGTGTATGACAAAGATATCTGCAACTATCACAAATTCTGGATTATTTGTGTTGCACTGCTTTCAACACAACTGTTATATTGTTCTAGCGATTCATTGATAAAATATTTGGCTGACTAAACTGAACTTAAACTATTCAAGTTGAGGGTATTGGTCAGTCGAGTGATGCCGTCCGCCGCCATTTGCAATCGGTTGTTCTTGAGTTGTTCCTGCTCATCTTTGGAGTGTCTTTGACACGGATGGAACTGTGAATTCAGTGCCTTCAGCTGAGGTGAAGTGTATGACACAGGATATCTGCAACTATCACAAATTCTGGATTATTTGTGTTGCACTGCTTTCAACACAACTGTTATATTGTTCAAGCGATTCGTTGGTGCAATATTTGGCTGACTAAACTGAACTGTTCAAGCTACTTAGATTGTTCTGACCATTAATTGATGAAATATTTGGTTGACTAAACTGAACTGTTCAAGCTACTTAGACTATATTGTTCTGGCCATTCGTTGATGTTTTAGTTAGCTGACTAAACTGAACTGTTCAAGCTACTTAGACTATATTGTTCTGGCCATTCATTGATGTAATAATTATTGGCTGACTTAACTGAACTGTTCAAGCTACTTAGACTATATTGTTCTGGCCATTCATTGATGTAATAATTATTGGCTGACTTAACTGAACTGTTCAAGCTACTTGGACTATATTGTTCTGGCCATTCATTGATGTAATAATTATTGGCTGACTTAACTGAACTGTTCAAGCTACTTGGACTATATTGTTCTGTCCATTCATTGATGTAGTATTTGGCTGACTAAACTGAACTGTTCAAGCGACTTAGGCTATATTGTTCTGGCCATTCATTGGTGTAATATTTGACTAACTAAACTGAACTATTCAAGCTTAGACTATGTTGTTCTGGCCATTCATTGATGTAATATTTGGCTGACTAAACTGAACTATATTGTTCAGGCCATTCAACGATGTTATATTTGGTTGACAAAACTGAACTGTTCTTGAGTTGTTCCTGCTCATCTGTGGAGTGTCTTTGATAGTGATCGAATTGTGAGCTCAGTGCCTTAAGCCAAGGTGATTCGTATGACACAAGATATCTGCAACTATCACAAATTCTGGATTATTTGTGTTGCACTGTTTTCAACTCAACTGTTATATTGTTCTGGCCATTCATTGATGAAATATTTGACTGACTAAACTGAACTGTTCAAGCTACTCAGACTATATTGTTCTGACCATTCATTGAGGAAATATTTGGCTGACTAAACTGAACTGTTCAAGCTACTTTGATTATTGCTCTGGCCGGTCATTGATGTAATATTTGGCTGACTAAACTGAACTGTTCAGGCTACTTAGATTATATTGCTCTGGCCACTCATTTATGCAATATTTGGCTGACTAAACTGAACAAATTTGATGTAAGTAAGTAAGTAGCCTTTATTTGCATATGTCAAGCGCACATGCATTACATTGAATAACAAAGACGAATACATACATATATCTACCGTAACTATGATAGAGAACAGCAATTAAAATCATGTTAGCTTGTATCTAAATATAATTATAAATGCATCTGTTAATAAAACTGTTTTTAAACAAATTTGTTTTAACGAGAGGCAATAGGAAAGGATGTCCTCTCTTGCGAAGTTGATACTTGTCCTCCCGAAGAGGTGGCAGGAGCTGGTGAATGCAATGGCCAAAGAATTGAGCTCTCTTGAAGAGCTTCTTGTCTGCTCGAGCAATCAGCTCTTCCACTGTATGAATCTTCTCAGAGATTTGCCATCGACGAGCCTTTTTTAGGGCAGCGTTGACGCGCGCAATATCATGTGCCGTAAGAAATCCAGCAAATGAAGGTAGTGCATACATGACTCTAGAGACAACGATAGCTTGAAATATTACGTCCAGCTTCGAGATATGTAGGCCCTGATGTCTCAGCTGGTTCAGTAGAAAGTATCGCTGGTTTATTATACTAAGAATGTAGTTAAAATGACTCGAGAAAGAGAGGTTAGCTTGTAAGATGATTCCTAACAACTTGACACTGCTCAGCTGTTCAATACTGTGTCTTTCAGAATATAAATGACAGACCTTACATCTGGATGGCATGATGTGTATATATATATATATAAAATATTCAATTTTCAAAGCAATGCATATCCTATACATTTATTTTACTGTCTTGAGAATGAGTTGGATATTGTGTATGCATGTGTGGTATGGACTGTGTAGTGTGTTGGCTTTGTTCAGTAGCCTATATCATATTGTATTGTATTGTATGTGACCATTTATAATGCGCTTCTTGCAGCAAGAGCCTTTCAGAAGCGCTCCCACTGCGTTCAACCCGGAGAAAACAGGCAAGTTTTTAGACGAGTGAAAGATGAGAATACACTACCAGAGAGCGAACTGATGGAGGAAGTCCATTCCATAGGGAGGGACCAATGCAGGTAAATGATCTGGATTGAGCCATGGCAGTCCTGACTCAGGGGACAAAGAGGTCAAGCCGATCAGAGGACCGACCTTATAGGATGCAGCGACGTGGCAGAAAGGGGGTGAAGTATATGATCACACAAATACTTCGGAGCAAGACCCAATTGAGACTTAAGATCAGGGTGAATAAAAATCGTGATTTTTTTAATAAAAATAAAAAAATCGGATTTTTTTGATTTAAATCGGATTGTTTTGATTTAAATCTGATTTTTTTGATTTATATCGGATTTCTTTCTTTTTGATTTAAATCGGATTGTTTTGATTTAAATCTGATTTTTTTTATTTATATCGGATTTCTTTCTTTTTGATTTAAATCGGATTGTTTTGATTTAAATCTGATTTTTTTGATTTATATCGGATTTCTTTCTTTTTGATTTAAATCGGATTGTTTTGATTTAAATCTGATTTTTTTTATTTATATCGGATTTCTTTCTTATAGTTCGTATTTTGTATGTAGTGCCTTTTTTGTTTATCAAGTCACATGCTTCATTAGGTAACAGTTATTACCTTTAATTCTACAGCTATACAATACAGGGTTGATAAAAATCATGATTTTTTAACTTTAAAAAATCCGATTTTTAAAATTTAAATCTGATTTCTTTCTACTAGTTCTAAGTTTGGATTTACTGCCTCCATGTGGGTATCAAGCCACTATGCATTATTGTAACTGATATTTGGTATTCGGTAACAATTATTACCTTCTTTAGTTTTGCAGTTATACAATACAAATTAACACCTTTGAAGTGGTATATATGACTTATGATAAATGGCTTTGACGATGCTTTCGCACGTGACAGCCGCCCAGCTATGGAAAATCTCCACTTCTCTCTTTCTTGGGCTTTGTGTGTAGCCTCTTGTATGGACCAACCCATCTCCCGACAGTCCTCTTGTATCATGTCGAACCATCTCTTCTTTGGTCTTCCTTCATTTTTTCTTTTACCATGCACATATCCGTTGACAGCTATCTTTGGGTATCTCTGGTCCCACATTCTGGTTACATGGCCAAAGTAGCGTAGCCGTTTGCTCTGAATTTTGTGTATTATGTCATGCAGAGTATTCAGTCTGTTGTATATCTGTGTATTCCTTATCCTATCCCTTCTCGTGACACCTTCTATCTTATGTAGGCACGTCATTTCAAACACCCTCAGCCGCTGCTTCTGTGCTTCCCTCAGTGTCCAAGTCTCCCAGTTGTACAGCAATGCACTCGGCACCAATGTCTCATGCATCTGAACTTTTGTGGCTTTTCCTATTTTCTTCTAGCTCCAAACTTTATCAGGCACCTGTAGTGCCAGATCCAAGCAGTAATCCGACATCATAAATGATCGGGACTCTAACCCGAGTGTTGTAAGTGGAGCTTTCCATATTTGAGTTTCATGATCAGTTGGTGTGAAAGGCGACGGATCAGGTCTCTCCCTCTTCCCTGGTTCAGATTTAGCCAGGACCAGGTCCTGTTGCCCAGGGGAGATGACGAGGACGTACTGAACCATCCCCCCTAAGTGAAAGGAAACAAACCTGCAAGTTGTGTGGCACAAAAGCATTGATTGAAATTTATTTTCACTATTCGATTTAAATCGTGATTTTTATTACCGATTTAAATCGTGATTTAAATCAATGATTTAAATCAACCGATTTAAATCATCTCCACCCTGCTTAAGATCATGCCTTTCATAGAAGAATGTGACTTGTTGATTATTACCAGTGTGACAGGACCAGCTAGATCAGTGGTTCCCAAACTTCAGTAGGTCGCGGACCGGCAATAATTTTTGGCGAAGCTCGCGGACCGCTAACTTAGGCCTTAATGGCGATGGCAAACAAAAGCGAGCTAAATTATAAAAAAAGACTAAAATATATGACTATTTACAATTAGTCTAAATTTCTATATCCTTGAAGTCTTATTTGTTTAAAGATTTATTATGAGTAAATTTTGCTGTAAAACGCTATTTGTGCAAGATTTTTTTTGTTACATGCAGGTCTAGGTGCGTCATAAATAAATGACAATTTGATAATAATAATAACAACGACCTTTGCCATGCGCAGAGATGCAAGGAAAGATGCTTTCAATTCGCAGAACCCACCTTGATGCTTTTAGCACTTTATAAGCTAACCATCTGTGTCTGCTGTGGTTTTTCTCAGATTTGTTTGTTTACGCTTGCTCATTTTTTCATTCAAAGACATTTGTTTATATTTAAAGTTTTTTTTAACTAAAAGTTTTACAATAAAATTATGATAGACTATATTTTAATTCTGCAAACAGTTTTACAATATGGTAGACAATTTTTTAATTCTGCAACCAGCGTTTACTAGGATAGGTTATCGTTCACCATAGAAAATTGTTTTAAATCGCCATCTGGCAAGTTAAAATAAGACGCAATGATTTATTTCAAAGTTTTAAATATTAAGACATAAATTAAATGTTAATAAAATTTGAACAACAATTCTGCAACCAGCTGTGAATAATTTCACAATTTCAAACAAATAAACTAACAATAATTATTAGCCTACAGTTTATTTTTTAAATTTTAAACTCTTCTCCGCGGACCGGCGATCATCCGCGGACCACCACTTTGGGAACCACTGAGCTAGATGACGGCTTTTCAGTTTTTGACTCTGGTTTATGAGCGTTGTCTTGAAACTGACACAGAATAACATCAATTCAGTCTGAGACTGTTTGAGCTTGAGTCACAATTTAAAAAAATAGTATTGCAACTCTATGTGTTGCTTGTGTGCATCAGTTATGATTTAAATAATCAATTGTTAATTTGAAGTTAATATTGATGGTAGTTAAGAGCCAGAAATATTATGTTAAAAGGCATAAAACATTAACTTTTTGTATATAACTGCCCAAGCCAGACCCTTAAAAGTCGCTGAGCACCTGGACATTTGCTCCATGCTCTAAGTGAGTGAACAGCTAAATGTGATGTACCGTAAATAAAAAGGCGTGTAGCGATCGCATAGCACATTGTAACTGGTGGTTTCAGAATGCACATTTAGAATTGTACTTATTTAAAATACGTAAGTTCTTCAACCATCATTGTATTTTTTTCTGAGTGTTTATTATAATTTGTTGTTGTTTGAAGATATATATTATTCTAAACCATTCTTTTAAGAACGACACACGATCAGTCGCACGAACCAACAAGGTCGAAATGGACAGAACAAGTGCCGAGAGAGATCTCAATTCGCTCTCGGCACTGCGATTTGCTGATGAAATCGAACCTTGTTTTCTCTCGCCAAGCAGCCAGCCATTAGCACAAACTGTTGGATCCGGTAAGAGTTTGGCAGATGATTTGTTTGAGCCTTGGTCATCAAGACGTGTAAAAATCCTGAAGAAGTTTACGACGTCAGAGAAGCTGATAATGGCGGTGTCACTGGCAACAGGGCTGGATTAAGGCATGTTCAACATGTTCGGCCGAACAGGGGCCCCACACTTTAGGGGGCCCCACACATGATATGGAATTTTTTCATTATTGTTAATCATAATAGTGAAATGAGTAAAAAATACTCGGAACAAATTGTCGAGTTATTCGAAAACTACTCATTTTTAGTTTTTTTACATACCTATACAGCTTTTACACATTTGTCGGGGCCTTTATTAGAGCTTCCATTACCAGGCGGATTGATCTTAAAATTGGCCAGAAACACTATATTAAGTGTAATTATTTTTAGTTGCTTATTTAAGCACTTAGTACCTAACCCGATTGCGAGTTTCCAAAACCCCTCATCACACAACGCATGTAGGAATTCTCTACTCCCATTGGCTGCCTTTAAGTGACTCATAAATATTCATGTGCAGTATTTAATGCGGTCACATCGGTCTATATATTATTATGGAGGTCGTTGCTTCGCTCAGCATTCATTAGTAAGTAAGCTAAGTCTGAAACGCCTTATTAGCACGCAAAGCTATTAAATTGGCAGAATGTTACGAAAACCTACGAATTACGCAAAACACGCTCATTTTCATTTTCCGAAATATCAGTAGCGAAACAAATCTGACGGACATAATAATTTCATATTCAAAACGTAATCGTGCACTCCAAATTTCTAAAGCTTACATTTTCTGGCTCATTAAGTTCTTTGAATAGTTAAATAATCCTGCCCCATGAAGTTCCCCTAGCCTAGACGAGTTCTATTAATCGTCATCTTGGTTTCGATTGTACTGAAGGCTGAGATTGAAAATTCCATAATTTGGTCAGCGATTTTGGAAAATGGCCGCCATTGAAGCCGTTGGGAACATTTGCAGTGGCTCTGTTGGAATCCTCGCCCCTAACTATGTTTGTTTAGACACCAAGATGACGATTCTAAGTGTACTGGAAGCTGAGATAAATTAAAATGTGTAAACTGGGGGCCATTTTTCAAAATGGCTGTCATTGGGGCCAGGGTTCAAATATGCGATGGCCCTATAGCCAAATCTTTTTTTCTTTTGACATGTTCGTAAAATGTGCCAAATGTCATGTCTGTATCATAGTCCAGTAACCGGGCTGCAGACCTAGAAAAAAGTAGTATAGAGATGGTTAATGGCTTGTTTGATTCACAAGGAAGCCCTGAATAACTGGGAGATTTTCTGCAAAAATCTGCCTTGAGCAAATTTTTTTACAAGCATTTATCATAACAATAGCATAAAACATAACAATTGTTAGTAACGCAAATTGACTAAGAGGTTAAAATTGACTTCTCATGAGCCCAAACCAAAGAATAAATATTAGGGGAATGTACTAGAACACTCAGGACAGATATCTATTGGGGGGGTATAGCCAGAAATATTTATCTTGGGGTTCCAATTGGGGGTTTCCGATGAAAATGGCCGCAAAAAACATCGATTTTTTAATTTAGGAAATTATTTATTTAGGGGTTAGAACCCGGAAAAGTTTGGACCCAAAACCCCACCCCAAACATGCCCATGTTATCTGTATGAAGAAAGACTGGCTTATTTAACAATAAATTGACCAGTAACAGCTAGTGAGACTCATACATTAAGTTGTTACGTAATCAGGAAAGTTTATTACAAAAGCAATCTGTACCACGAAGGTGCAATACTAAAACCATGCAGAAGCCATAAGCAGGGTTAAGCATAGTTAAAATTACCACTGGTGGCAAACAGGCTTAGCATCCCTGATGTTGCAACTTTGTCTCGTGCATCGACTAGTCGCACAAGTGCTCAATTCAAATGAACAAGCAAACTGTTCCAACAAAGTAGCCTACATGAACCTCTGCCATAGTTTAGCAGTTCAGGACAGTCCTGCCAGATGTGTAAGCAAGTAGCACATCAGACAATCCAGTGTTGGTATGAATTGTGACGAAATGACTGATATAAATAATTACTTTACTTCAAGATTTATCCAAAAACACTCTCAGTAACGTAAGCTGACAATCTCTGTGACCGGTTCACTTGTTAGCACTTCATCAACTGACAATGCTGTGCTTTCCTCTGATGGTAGTAGTGTTACGCCCGCCCTAACCGCTAGGGGACCGGAAGCGCTTGCAAGGGATGCCCCACTTACTCGCTTACTTTCGCCCCCCTCCCCTAGTGTGGCGGCGTACTGCCGGGGCGACAGGGAACCACCTACGGGAACCTCAAGTGTGAACGACAGGGAGGAACGTCCAGATTCTCTTCTTTCATGGGTACCAGGGCCTACAGGACATGTCTCCGCGGCGGTTTGTCGACGCGCGACAGCACCCTCTTTCTGGTGCTCGTCTGAGTTCGTTATCCCCACGGCAGCTTTGGGCGAAAGGGACTCGAACTCCTGAAGAGGTGGCGGAGAGTATTTGGCTGGATATATCTGGCGCTCTATCAATCTCTCATCACTACTGACTGTCCGCCCTCCCTCCGAATCATCCGATTCCTCTAGGGCGTCCCCCCTCAAAGAGCTGGCACGAGACATGGGATTATTCGGTTTTACAACTAATTGCAAGTCAGTCAGTGAATCACCTTCAATTCTAGTTCAATATGCAACACTTTATTTGTTCTTTCACTACTACTTAATTAATATACAATTGGCAGCAATCTGTGCAAATACAATTCTGCCTATAATACTTATCAGTTCAACACAAAGTATTCCTAACACTACACAGCATTTATGGCTGGTTATTACACACTCTGCATTACTTGATACCTATCTCTTATGCTCCTGCATATAACTAGGCTATCAGTTCAGTTCTTATTTCCTTAACTACTGCAGAAGGTCAAATCACGCTATTAATCAGTTACACAAAAGCAACGAATTAACATCAACACTTTGCACTAGTTTACCACGACCACAGCAACAGTTATATCGCAAGGCTACTTCTAGCAACTCTTTCAATATATTCACGCTTCTTAATACAAGCGCTAATTTATCCTTCGCTCTACCTGTAATGCGCTATATAATCTATATCAACGCGTTCCGGCCATTTTAAACATTCATTCATTTACAGATTCAGCACGCTACACTTTAATTTATTTCTACTTCCCTGATTCCTAAGCGGTTTTGCTTATTTCGACGTTCTCCTTCCACCGGAGGCGACCAGCGGTCGTTTACTTTATTATCTATTAATTTAGTTGACTTCCTTATTAATTTAGATGCCCGAAAACTTAGTTTTAAACGAATTTCTATTCAAAAAGATGGCCTAGTCTTTCTCGTCGGTTTCACCTCTTCGCGTCTCTTTGTCCTACTGACCTAGATTGGTCCAACAGCCAATAGGAAGCGACCTTTTACCGCTGTTTGTAGGTCACGCGTCGCTCTTGGCCAATCAGCGGCGCCCACACTTTCGCCACGTCATCCAAAAGGTCACACGTCATGCTGGCGTAATGTCTGCAGCCTCGCTCTGGTGCAGCATAGAGTTAATTAACCGTTATGGCCAACATGGATAAAAATAAGTATAATTTTGTAGCTTTTCCCAAAACGCTACACTCTCCCCTCCTTAACCCGAATTTTCCATATTACTGGAAAATTCAGCAGTGGTCGCGTACTGAATCCGTTGTACATGAGTTGCTAAGGCAGGGTCATCACTACTACTAAAAGACATTGCCGCTTGAGAACAGTCTGAACAGTAAGCAGGCAATTCTACATCAACAACTGTATGAAGTCTCATTTTAACTCTAAGAACCAACAGGGTTCCGAATTCACAACAGGAGAAATCAACTAATTAGCCTCATAGCAACGCTTGTTGTAAAAGTTCAGGCATACAAAGTACGGCATCTTAGCACGGCTTTACTCGTAACAACTTAACCCTAACAACACAGCCGCTTAAATTCTCAAGGTGACTGCAGGGCAATGTTTACGCTCATGTAACATCCTTACTTTGCAATCTCCCTGAAACCATACGTTCGGAATCACCAGCAAAAAGAGGGAGGGACGTCTACTTACATTGAAGGTCTCCAACTCACTCTCGCTCCCTACTCCACGCAGACCACAATTCAGCAAAGGCACAAGGTCCGGGTATCAGGCGATTCAGAGAAAGCATACCACTAGGCCAGCCTTTACCTCACTAGGGTTACTAACTACGTCCATTGGTTACCCAATCCTCGTCGGAATACAGGCCATTGGTGTTTAATCACCAGTCTCTGCTTCCACGAACCCCGGGACTACTAACTATCAGACACAAAGTCTCTGAACTAAAGCAGGGTTGGAGATCCCAATAGAAATATTATCCATACTCTTACACATTATCAGGGGCTATCGGGTTATCCTCCTCCCCAGGTTTCAGGTAATGCACATCAAACAGTTACAGTAACCAATGTACTACAATCCATTTCAGCAACAGCTCGAAGCCACAAACCAAGAGAATGTCCTCTAACACATACAATCATGCTTCGGCCCCAAATCCTACAGATAGTCCTAGCACAGTTAACATGTTATTAGCTACAACATTAACGACAACTTAGACTAACACGAAATATAAGCAATTTGACTAAAAGCAGTTTTCATCCAAAAAGCAACTAAACTTAAGATGAATCATTTTTCTGTCATTATGTATCCAGCCCAAAGTTAACTCTCAGCAGGCACAAATCATCACATCAGTTGCTGACACATTATTACAGGCACAACACGCTACAACAAGGCTTGAACCAGCCACATAAGGCATTATCGCTTAGTGAAGCGTACCTATGCCTACTAGGACGGATTAACTCCATGACCTACGCTGTTACCTCTACGTCACCTTTCCACACAGGAAGTTTACACAGGACCAAGTACACACATTTCCACCAACGGAAGGAATATATCACCATCATTTCCACACAGGAAAAAGTTTACATCCATTTCCACCAACGGAAAGAGTACATCTCATTCATTCCCACACAGGAAAAGTTTACATCCATTTCCACCAACGGAAAGAGTACATCTCATTCATTCCACACAGGAAAATTCTCAAGCAACCAATAACGACGATTGGACGGATTACCGCTTATTACATCTCATTCATTCCACACGAGAAAAACTCTCGAGCAACCAATAACTGCGACTGGACGGATTACAGCTCATCTAACTAACAGACCACCAATCTCCTCTTCTATGTAACCCTTAATGCCTGCCACAATTTCGGTCCACCTACAAGTTTACAACTTACTCACTTACCAACTACTCAGGCCAATGCATACATCAGGATAATTCACCAAATTCTAGCAGCCTGCTTTTCAGTCAATGCGCACATGCAATTTGCTCTTAATCCAGCACATTTTAGATTCAAAAATCTAATCTGTAATCAAGGTTATGCACATCAAAGCTTAAAACAACATGCAATCACAACATTTTGCCTTTCTTCTGTGGCAATAAAAACAACAATGCAATAGAACACACAAGTAAACAATTCTAATCTACCCCCAATGATCTAACCTAGATCAAAGTTATAAACCAAACATTTTATTCATCGAAAAGAACTAAAACCTAGGCTTCACGCCAAAGCCTATAACCGTCGCCATTACGCGACATTACCATCACATTACACTACATTACTCTCTATACCGCCGAGGTGGCACAATAGTGCGATGCGGTCTCAAGGGAGTCATCGCCTCTTCCTCATCAGGGACTTCGACCTGTGCCAGGGTGTCAAGGTCAACTGGTCCGATGGTATCGGAACTCGGACTCACGTCCCAATCGTTAGGGGTCTCCCCGCTGTATAGCTTGAGTTTATCCACATAAACTAGTTTCGGTTGGGCTCGGGCCGACTTTTGGACCTTGTAAAGGACCGGACTCAGTTGTTCCAGGACACGATACGGTCCGGTGTACAGTTTACTCCATTTTTCCTTGATCCCTGACCGTCGTCGCGGGTAAAAATACCAGACCCAGGACCCTATGGCGAGGGTAGCTGGTCTGACTCTCATATTGTACCGTGCTTCTCGGGTAGTGGCTTGGCGCTGCATAAATTTTCGAGCCAGTGCAAAGTTTATTTGTACATTTTCCATTTGACTAGCGACAAAATCATCAACATTCGACATGGCATTCATAATTTGCACATCACCAAGCACTAGATCAATGGGCATGCACAATTCTCTCGCTAGGAAAAGGCGATTTGGAGTGAAGCCGGTACTCTCACTCTCGCTGGCACGGTAGGCGGCGAGGACGTAGGGGAGATGCACATCCCAATCCCGCTGGTTTTGGGCTACCACCTTTCCCAGAAGGGTATTCAGGGTACGGTGAAACCTCTCGACAGCTCCGTTAGTGCTCGGTTTGTAGGGTGAGGTGCGGACTTTGTCGATCTTGAGGAGTCTGCACAGGTCTTTGAACAGAGTTGCCTCAAAGCAGGGTCCTTGGTCCGTCAGAATCTGGCGTGGACAACCGAAACGGCAGAAGACTTCTTTCACGAGGACTCGTGCCACAGTGGCGGCTTCCTGATTACGGATCGGATGGGCCTCAGCCCAACGCGAGAAGTGGTCGACTGCGGTCAGTATGTAGCGGTATCCAGTGCTGGAGGTCGGGTGTGGGCCGGTAATATCCACTCCCAGGCACTCCATGGGTGCTCCTACGGTCATTGTTTGCAGTCGCCCTTGCCTGGGCGGTTTTCCTCTGAAATATTGGGCGCAGGGGTTGCATCGCCGTAGTGCTACGCGAACGTCTTCTCTCCACCCAGGCCAGTAGGCTCTTTTCTGGAGTTGAGACAGGGTACGTCGGATACCCATGTGGCCCCCCGTGATCCCCTCATGAGCCAGTTGAATCAGTGTCGAACGGCGATGAGGCGGTGGAATTAACTGGTAGTTGGCGACCTTGCTGTCTTCCGCGTCGAGCCAAGCCCTGACTAGTAGTTCCTCTTTCAATTCTAGTTGCGGCCACTGGGAGACTAACGTTTTTACTGTTCCGCTCCGATCCCTCGTCTCAGCAAACGAAGGTGGATCGTCCGAGTCACATTTCTTTCGAATCACCCAGCCCAGGTCAGTATCCGCTCTTTGCTCATCTCGTAAGGTGTTTTTGCTCCAATCTTCCGGCAGAGTCATTCCTCCCCGTTCGATATCTCGCAATTCCCGAACGGCTTGTACCTGGTGGGGAAGGCGGGACATAGCATCTGCGTTTTGATGTGCCGACCCGGCTCGGTGTTGAATGTCAAATTCGAATTCTTCGGTAATGGTCAGCCACCTCGCCTGCTGTCCGATCGGAAGGGGCGTTCTCCGCAGCCATTGTAACGCTGAATGGTCAGTTCTGAGTAGGAAACGTCTCCCCAACAAATACTGTCGATAGGTTTTCAGAAAATGGATGATCGCGAGGAGTTCCCTTCTGGTTACGTCGTAGTTCTGTTCCGCCTTCGAACAGAGCCGACTCCCATAGCAGACTACCCGCTCCTGTCCTTCTTGAACTTGGGATAGAACGGCTCCGATGGCGTCTCCAGAAGCGTCGGTATCTAGGATATACATCCCCTCATCTGTGGGAAGGGCCAGGACGGGTGCTTCGGTGAGGAGTTGTTTCAACCGTGTAAACGCTTTCTCACACTCGCCGGACCAGTAGAAGTGACACCCCTTTCTCGTTAGTGCATGCAAGGGCTGGGCAGTTTTCGAAAAGTCAAGGACGAATTTACGGTAGTAAGAACATAACCCAATGAAGCCTCGAACTTCTTTGAGATTCGTCGGGGTTGGCCAGTTTCTCACCGCCGCAGTCTTCTCGGGATCAGTCATGATCCCTCGTTCGCTGACCACATGTCCCAGGAACAGCACTTCACGTTGTAACAAATGGCATTTAGATGGTTTCAGTTTCAGTCCCACTTTAGACAATCTCTCCAACACCTGTGTTAGCCTGGCCAAGTGGGTCTCGAGGTCCTCTGCAAAAACGATAATGTCGTCAAGGTAGATGAGGCACACTTCGAAGTTTAGTCCAGCCATGACCAAATTCATCATTCGGGAAAACGTGGCCGGCGAATTGCACAGTCCGAAGGGCAGCACGCGGAATTGAAAGCTCCCCCGTCTAGTGATGAATGCCGTTTTCGGTCGATCTTTCGGATGAACGGCGACTTGATGGTAGCCCGCCCGGAGGTCGAAGGTGCTGAACCACTTGGCCCCTGCCAGGGTGTCGAGGCTCTCGCTGATAAGTGGTAAGGGGTAGGCATCTTTCCGAGTTTTGGTGTTTACCGCACGGTAGTCAACACAGAACCTCGGGGTTCCGTCCTTTTTCTTAACCATAACTACATTACTGGCCCAGGCGGAAGCGGAGGGTTCTATCAGTCTCTGTTGTAACATTTGACCTACTTGCTCATCGATGACGGGGAGTAAGGACAGCGGTTGTCGGCGAAGCGGCTGTCTCACTGGAGTCTCAGTTCCGGTTTCTATCTCGTGCTGAATCACATCGGTAAAGCCCAGGTCCCATTCGTTTATGGAGAAGGCTTTTTGGTTCCCCAAGACGATGGTTTTCAGTCTTTCCCGAGTCTCTTCTGGAACATCTGGCGCGACCCCCTCCCACAAGGGTGCGAGCACCTCTCTCATTTCGCTTTCGGTAGGTCCTCTTGGTGTTTCTACCACGCCGGCGCACATCATACCGTCTTCGGTGGAGCTATCTTCTCCCATAACGGTAACTGGTTCAGCCGTACACCGCACTCCTTTCTTCACCCATACCGCTCTGTTCGTCGGATTCATCACGCGGAGTGGCAGGTCGAAGTTCCTATCAGGTAGCAGGGTACCCGCCAGAATAAGACCTGTCTCTAAAAGTTGAGGGTTAACCGCCCACTGATTTTTCCATGATTTCAAATTTTCCAACACGACATGGGTTTCAACATCCATCTCGCTGTTCGGCGCGATTAAGGTATCTCGGGAGACTATTACTCGACGGCATGCTCCCCCATAGGTTTTCCGGCGGACCTCAAACCGACGACCCCCTACCCGAATCCAGTTCTGTCCCATGTGCCACAGGGCATTTTCGGCCTGCATCCAGGCCAGGCCTAGGATAAGCTCGGACACTTGCTCGGTGACCAAGCAGGGTATGTCAAATGGTTGTCCGTCGATCTGCAATTGGAGCCGGGTTTCACCAAGCACCTGTATGGCGGACCCGTTGGCGGCGTGAAGTTGTTGTCGGGACTTCTGTATTTCGTCGCCCTTGACTAACGAAGCTGGGCAGAGATTCACCTCGCAGCCGGAATCCAGCAACGCTGTCCGACGTTTGCCCTTTATTATCACTTCCAGATAGGCGTCAGTGCTCCCAGGGACATGTCGGACGCTTCCATCTCTGTGTCGCGCAGGTTTGCCTCGTCTCTCGGTTGGGTTCTCGTCACGGTAGCGGTTGGGACAGCGGCGAACGAGGTGCCCGGTCTGGCAGCACCCGTAGCAACGTCGCTCGTATAAGGAAAATCGAGGTGGACGATTACCCGATCTTTGGTGTTGGGACGGAGGCTCCGCTCGACGCTGGGGTCGCCACTGTCGAAATTGTCGGGGGTCGGGACCGTTACTCTCTAGCGACATTATTTTCCTCTCTATCTGTTCAACTTTTCTTAGTACGATTTCCTGGAATTGTCTCTGACCGTCAGCAGGGGCAGAGTCTACTTCCGTTACAGTTTTTACCCGACTAGGTCGGTGTTCGTCGCGGCCAAGGTTACCATCATCCGCTTGACGGTAACTCTCTAAACGCATGGCAGTCTTATAAGCATGGTCCAAGGTGGTAGGTTCTCTCTCACGAACCTTCATGGCTAAGTCTCTGTCTCGCAGGGCGTCGAGAAAGGCACGAATCGCTATGACTTCACTGTGCACCGAGGTGGGACCAGGGAACGCCAGGATCATGATTCGTCGAATGTCTCGTACTACAGAGCTGAGGTCTTCACCCATCTTTTGCCGTCGTGTGTTCAATTGGGTCTGGTAGAGGACGGCTTGGTCGGAGCTTCCATACCGCAGGCGTAGACGATCAACCAGGTCAGACCAGGATGCTATGGTTTCGGAGTCGAACTCGT
Source organism: Lumbricus terrestris (assembly GCA_949752735.1). NCBI lineage: Eukaryota > Metazoa > Annelida > Clitellata > Crassiclitellata > Lumbricidae > Lumbricus > Lumbricus terrestris. The sequence goes on along the minus strand of OX457037.1, from coordinate 31,789,201 downwards.
AGAGCAGCTGATCAGCTGGCTCTGTCAAGGCACAGGTCAGCCGGGCGAATTTCTCTCCATCTGTCCAACCATTACTGTTCGCACAGATCTCGAATTTCTTTAGGAAAGCTTCGACCGATGTCTTTCCATTGTACCTGTCCAATTTCATATACTGTCTGGGTTTCGAATCAACAGTTCTGCTCACGCGTGATTGGGACTGCACAGTGACCGACGAGGTTGGAGTCGTACTCGGCTGAAAACGACCTTGGATCGTTGGTTGAAGTTCAGCTGTAGGCGGTTCAGCATACTGTTCGAACTGGAACTGACTGTTTTCGCTCCCGGATGTAGACACAACATGGAACTTCGCTTCCAGGTTGTTCTGGGCTGCTCGTGTGGTTACCCAGAATCGTCCATCGTAGGCGGAAGCTGGCCGACACAGAGCGGTTGTTGGTTGACCACCTGACAGGTGAGCGGGAGGGCCAGGGTTCGAGGACAGGTAGGCGGAACTTTGTGTAACCTGTGGCTTCAACGACGAGGACAAGGTCGACATGATTGACTGAATCGACGACACGACGGATACGGACAGTTTGCACACCGAGGCTGTGACCGGGGTGACGGTTCTCACCCAAGGATTCGACTTGACGACGCCACCGATTGTGTTCGGGGTCGGAGCAGGAGGGGCTCGGACGGCGAAAGGGTGCGACGAGGGAGGCGGTGGTGGGAAGGTGGTAGCCCGAGGGTGGACTAGGGTTGGGTGCCCGGGATGTGCATCCGAAGTCGGGAGTCCCAGTTCCCTCGGCAGCGCCGAATCCCCATCCTCCATATCTGAAACTATACACTCAGAGTTAGCAAGGATCCCAACACAACCTTTATCCAAATTCAACATATTAGGATGCAACAGAACGTTATGAAAGGGTCGCAGATCAGTTACCTCCGAACCTTCACTTTCATAATTATTTCCTCCAAGCTTTCTGTTAACCAACCTCGCTTGTTTATCTCTCATGTAAAATTCAAAATCAAAACCCGCATCAATTGCTGCGGTAACAGGGTAGTCCGAAGGACGCTTGGGTCTAGCGCCATAATAAGCCATTTCTTCGCCTTCCCACTTCTCTCTCTCTCCAGGAAATTCTGTCCTTCCAAATTTTCTTGGTTCCACCTGTTCCACTTGTTCCCCTTGTTCCACTTCTACCCCACTTCTGGTACCATTTGTTACGCCCGCCCTAACCGCTAGGGGACCGGAAGCGCTTGCAAGGGATGCCCCACTTACTCGCTTACTTTCGCCCCCCTCCCCTAGTGTGGCGGCGTACTGCCGGGGCGACAGGGAACCACCTACGGGAACCTCAAGTGTGAACGACAGGGAGGAACGTCCAGATTCTCTTCTTTCATGGGTACCAGGGCCTACAGGACATGTCTCCGCGGCGGTTTGTCGACGCGCGACAGCACCCTCTTTCTGGTGCTCGTCTGAGTTCGTTATCCCCACGGCAGCTTTGGGCGAAAGGGACTCGAACTCCTGAAGAGGTGGCGGAGAGTATTTGGCTGGATATATCTGGCGCTCTATCAATCTCTCATCACTACTGACTGTCCGCCCTCCCTCCGAATCATCCGATTCCTCTAGGGCGTCCCCCCTCAAAGAGCTGGCACGAGACATGGGATTATTCGGTTTTACAACTAATTGCAAGTCAGTCAGTGAATCACCTTCAATTCTAGTTCAATATGCAACACTTTATTTGTTCTTTCACTACTACTTAATTAATATACAATTGGCAGCAATCTGTGCAAATACAATTCTGCCTATAATACTTATCAGTTCAACACAAAGTATTCCTAACACTACACAGCATTTATGGCTGGTTATTACACACTCTGCATTACTTGATACCTATCTCTTATGCTCCTGCATATAACTAGGCTATCAGTTCAGTTCTTATTTCCTTAACTACTGCAGAAGGTCAAATCACGCTATTAATCAGTTACACAAAAGCAACGAATTAACATCAACACTTTGCACTAGTTTACCACGACCACAGCAACAGTTATATCGCAAGGCTACTTCTAGCAACTCTTTCAATATATTCACGCTTCTTAATACAAGCGCTAATTTATCCTTCGCTCTACCTGTAATGCGCTATATAATCTATATCAACGCGTTCCGGCCATTTTAAACATTCATTCATTTACAGATTCAGCACGCTACACTTTAATTTATTTCTACTTCCCTGATTCCTAAGCGGTTTTGCTTATTTCGACGTTCTCCTTCCACCGGAGGCGACCAGCGGTCGTTTACTTTATTATCTATTAATTTAGTTGACTTCCTTATTAATTTAGATGCCCGAAAACTTAGTTTTAAACGAATTTCTATTCAAAAAGATGGCCTAGTCTTTCTCGTCGGTTTCACCTCTTCGCGTCTCTTTGTCCTACTGACCTAGATTGGTCCAACAGCCAATAGGAAGCGACCTTTTACCGCTGTTTGTAGGTCACGCGTCGCTCTTGGCCAATCAGCGGCGCCCACACTTTCGCCACGTCATCCAAAAGGTCACACGTCATGCTGGCGTAATGTCTGCAGCCTCGCTCTGGTGCAGCATAGAGTTAATTAACCGTTATGGCCAACATGGATAAAAATAAGTATAATTTTGTAGCTTTTCCCAAAACGCTACACTAGCATCTTAACTAGAATGGCAGAAAATAAGTAAGCAAGTAGTTTATTCACCACCAAATAAAGCAAAACACAATATACACCTACACTAACTCAACAGCAGGAAACTTCAATAGATGTTCCATAGGAGTCATCTCACCGGTCACCCAATACTCCATCAACAATACCCATGCTACTAATACAGATGACAATCATGACAGTGATTGGACCATAACTCCAATAGACTCGGCCAATCCACACCTGCTCCAAAAAGGCTTCCAAAGAAGCTTATGAGCATGCAAAAATTCGATGAGTCGGCACAATACATCTATCAAAGGTGATAAGTTTATTTCCACTGTCTTCAGCCATAGCGGTTGGTCGAACGTCGTGCATGGTGCCACAATGCTAAGCAACCACTTAGCTTAGCTAACACAGTGTTGAATAGATGCACAACACATTACATGAATTAAGATCTACAATGGAGTCAACATAACCAGGAGAATTGTGCTCTTTAATCAGGAGGCATACCGTGGAATGAATCACGTCGACTCAAACTTGCCATGTATTGTGATTGACTTTGTCACCAACCCACTGAGTAAACCTTCTGAGAAACGGTCACCAATCAAAGTTGATTATGCTTTTCAAACAATAAACTTCTGCTGATGGCACAGAGAATCTGAGCTGGGAGAGCTGTCTATGAGCCACTTTGAACTGAATGTACACCATTTGAAGATGAACACTGCATTGCTAATCACTTTTTCCCCAGAGTCCCAGCTCTTGTGCTGCTATTCTCAAACTTTGAAGATCTTGTTTACACCAGTCTCCAATGTCATCGATCCATTCTCGGTAAGGTCTTCCACTCCGCCCATTCCCATCCATATGTCTCAAAACGCTTAGTTCCATTTTTCTGCTATATCCATTCTGCATATATGACTAAATAGACTCAGTTTTTGTCTCATCATTGTCTGCATTAAGTCTTCCTTTGTATTTAGTTTTTCTTCATACCTTCTTCTCTAGTCACATGATTTAGCCAATGTGGAAAGATAATTTATACACATATTACATATCATTTCATCATTGTATACACATGGCATTTCCATTACAAGATCCTCTTTCTGATCTCCAAAGCACAGCTGGGAAATGCCCCTAAATACCTTTCAAACTATATTATACAGCTGTTATCTGCATCTTCATTTCGCCCACTGCATTCTGCTGATCATCTTGATCTTTCATCTCGCTCATCGCATTCTGCTGATCATCTTGATCTTTCATCTCGCTCATCGCATTCTGCTGATCGTCTTGATCTTTCATCTCGCTCATCGCATTCTGCTGATCCTCTTGATCTTTCATCTCGCTCATCGCATTCTGCTGATCGTCTTGATCTTTCATCTCGCTCATCGCATTCTGCTGATCATCTTGATCTTTCATCTCGCTCATCGCATTCTGCTGATCGTCTTGATCCTTTTGTTCCCAGGACTAGGACTGCTCTTGCCCAACATCAGGCGCTTGTTGCTGTTGGTCCCTCTGTTTGGAATGACCATTCTTCCGCCTTCAATAACTGTGGGCTCAGTACCCATAGGTGTCCGATGCCCTCTTCACAATGTCTCTTCAGCTGGACCTATCCAGAGCCAGATGACTCAGTCTCTACATGTACGTCACTTTTTAATGCAGGCTGTCTGTTCTGTTAGTAGTTAAGATTGATATTAATAAAGATTGTTGCATAACTTGTAGGCCCTACATGTAGGCTACAGCGCAGTGCATTTCACTAAAGAAAAAACCTTATAATCATTACTTTATTATATTATTTTAGCATGAATTCCTTTAATCAATCCAGCTTCTATTTCATTAATTCATTATTTGGATTTATGCAGCGCCTATTCAAGAAAGCTACTCAGAGGCGCTGCCAGCCCAGCAACAACTATTTTTATCAATTCAGCTTCAGTTTAAGGTAAACGTGTATTTTGGCATCGACAATTATTCGCTGGTTGCAGTATTTTTTTTCAATCAATCCAACTTCTAGAGTTTGCACAGAATCCTTCCCATCGATCCAGCTTCTATTTATACAAAATTCGTTTCATAAGTCTTACTCTGATTAGGGTTACCATAAGTGCTCAGATGAAAAAGAGGACACTCAAAATGTTCGTCAGCTCCTCAGTCATAACGACCTGCACGAAAACCTGTGTATTGGGCTTTCAGGGCGGCTCTGTAAATAACCACTTACGTTTCGACATTTTTTATGTAAAATTTTCCCGTGAAATTGAAAAATTTATTATTTTATCTACAATTATCATTATGTAACTAGCGTTAGCCTATAGTTATGCGTTTGGCAACCATGCTATTGAGCTAAATACTGCTGGGACACGTGTTTAGTTCACGGAAAGGAAGAGTGTATAACACGGAAAAGTAAGTAAAATCGATTGATCGGGGACGGACGGAGAAAACCCGGACAAAATCCGTATTTCTGGAAAGCCGCCCGGACGCCCGGACAGGGGCCAAAAAAGAGGACGTGTCCGGGGAAACCCGGACGTATGGTAACCCTAACTCTGATGAACCTATAGGTGACAGAAGCTTGAAACGCTTCTTCTTGAGGTTGATTCTTGTCTTAAATTTAGGCTATAAAATTATGTCTTTTGATGATTCGTCTAAAATTATTAAGAACTTTTTTAGTAGATTGTAGATGTAGATTCTATACTGAACTGACACAACATTTGTTACATTATGCGCTTATGTGGATTGTGCAAATTGGTAATGGCACATCGAGTGGCTGAAGACGTCCCGGAATGGCAAAATCAAAAGTTGGCAGCCCTACATGCAACGGCGACTAATTTATTCCGCTAAAGCGATAAACACCATTAAAATTTATAAAGCTGCAACGAGTAAATAATTTTCGACGCTAAAATACACGTTTACCAATTTTAGAATATTAATACGATTAATTACGGACAGAAACGCACACGTAAGCATTGAGCGATAATAACGGAACTAAGCAGCACAACAAACTTCCGAACAAAATGCAAATAACTAAAAACGCTCAAGGGCGATTTTTGCAGAAAATGACCCAGTTGAACCTTGTTATTTAAACTACACAAAAAACCGCTTTTTGCTTGTATACTACTTTTTTCTAGGTTTTACGTCGTGTATAACTTTGAGCTACCGCACTATCACCAAGTGAACAATTTTTTAACCAGGCCGCTGTACTACCAGCCCGATATTCAATGCACAACTTTGAACTGCCTAGAAAAGATGACTTTAATTTCATCTCTCGTGTTCTTTTTAAGACTGTTCGCAGTGTAAATTCTAAGAACTAGAAAGTAATCTATCTTTCGCTTCCAGCCTGAATTCTGTGGACAATCGTTACTTCAGCCTATTTACTTCTTTAAAATACTTTTTGTTTTTGTTTTATGTAATAAGTTGCGGTGTGTCAACTTAGTTTTTTCTTGAATAAACGAAGTATATATAAAATGCACGTGAGACCATCATATTTTGAACCTCATTTTGGGGGTGACCCCGTGGTCGGATTTTGGCGGATTTTAGATATGTTATTCAGCAACAAATTCTGATCAGAAAACCGTTAAAAAAGCTTCTGATCCAATTTTGCCCAGGTGAAACTGCAAATTGCCTGGACTAAGAAAGATCGCCGGGGAATTATTATTATTAAATAAATTTGTAACGCGCGCAAGGTCACACCGAAATGTGAATCTGAGGCGCGGAAATGATTGAGGAATGAGGTGCAGAAGGGCGCAAAACTAATTATGGAGGATCTCACTGCCGACCAGATTCCGGAGTCTGCGAAGAAATCGTGCCACATCTGGTTCCATAAGATCTCTTCCATTTGCGAACTGGTTCCACGGTTATACTGTGAGGCAGCCATCCTCAAATGCTACAGGGTTCTGCAAACAGGGCAACACAACAGAGCTCTTGTTCGCCTGGTGGAGATGTCCTGTGGAATCAGGGACACCCTCATGGGAATGTACGCATTGTGCTACCTCTGTCGAGTTGGAATCATGTCACCAAAGTTTCGGGATCACCTGATGCCTTGTCTTGATGTCTTTATCCAGATGTATGCTCAGATCCACACGGACAGCATATAGAACATTCTCACAGCACAAATGCTCAAACTTTCTCATTATCTGGTCATCTATACCCCGCGCTTGACTCGGTCCTGCAGTGCATAGCGAGTTGCGCCAAAACAGTCGTCCTCGATGCTGTCCTACGAAAATGTCAGAACATTTGTAATCAAGCACTGCTGCTCAGCTCGATTACTGTTGCCTTCAAATCAGAGTTCATTTCAGCCTGTGCGTGCACTTGTGTTTGCAAAGATGTTTGAGGAATGCGAGGAGCTTGGCTTTCCGAAGCACCTGCTGTACCGCAGCCTTGGGCGTTGTGTTGTTTGTGGCTGCTAGCCCACCATATGATCAACAACTAACATTGCTACATGTTGTCTGTAAGGCCATCAGGAAGATCAGAAATCGAAATGACTATTATGGGTGTGCCGAAGTTTGGATAGAGTACATTCTTCGGAAAGAGGGAGCTCAACACATTCCTCGCTGATGTTATCAGGCATATGACTCCAGATGGAGTATCTAAAGACTTCTGCTCGCAGCTACACAGCGTCATTTCAAGGATTTTTGTCCACACAAAAAATTTCGTTGAACTCTTTGGACTCGAGAACTTCAGAAAGTTATGTGACATGTTCCAGAATGAATCCCATAAGGTCAGTGGGAATTAATTGAACAAAGCTTATTTACGCATTTTGCACTTACACCTACAGAGCCTTTGGCCAAAAAAAGATGTTGTTTGTGGTAAAAGAACTCAGTCATTGTTTGGCATGACTTGAATAATCTTGTAAAAAAATTTAAATGAAAAAACAATTTTTTTCATTAACAATTGTTAAATTAAGCATTAAAGGCATTTATTTGAATTTGCACATGTATATGCAGTTATTTTTTAATCTACAGACTATTTGTCAAAGAATCTAAATCATACCCATCCTTAGTCCTTCCTGGCTGATCATCAGCTTTTTACCCGATTAACTCTTAAGTTACCATGTATGAAACTTTTGTCTTAGAATTCAGCTTATGTATTTTCACTTGATTGCAATTCTATATTACTTTCTACACAGTAGAGGTAAATTTATTGGACTAAAATGTAAACTTGAAAAGCAGTGCAATACTTAGGGTTTTTAAATGATGCAGTTCGTGTTCTAGCATGACAACGCCATTATGAATAGATGTCAGCTGACGCTGTCATTCTTTGCTTTAGAGCAGTGCTTCCCAATCTGGTTTTCTCAGCAGAACCCTTTGACGTGAAAATTCTTTGGTGTAACCCCTACCTCTTATTAACAAGCATATTCTGACACAGAGACATACGCTGTGTGTGCAAAGTAGATCGGAAAAGTCTTATAGGCAGTGCTTAAAGTCATAGGCGCAACCAGCCTATGGGACCCACGGGACGCGTCCCCCCAACTTTTTAGAGGCTTGGGACGGTCGCCCCAACTTTCGACGAATGGTCCCCCAACTTTCGACGAGAGGCTTGGGACGGTCCCTCCCAACTTTTGCCACCGACTGCTGCTAATAGCCATTTCAATATAGATTGGCATATTAAGAACGTAGCTTCTCAGCATTAAGGCTGAACCAAGAGCGTTTTAATCCTACCTGTAGGCCTACATCTTACCCCGACAGTGTTGGCGTCTCACAGATTGCACGTGAAACTGTTGCTAAGTGTGAATCACGGAAACTGATCTTTGGTCATAATATTGTGTGACTCTTGAGTCTTGACTTTCTTGCAGTAGGCCTATTTTCGTGTGTGGTGTGAATGTTTCTGCCTTTCAAAATCAAAATACCAGGTCATTTGCAGTCTCATGTGCCAGAAATTATATATCATTATATGTACATACTACATAGGATTCGTTTAGTTAGGTTCTGCTATATTACTCATTTTATTCTTACTGTTTTGCTACTGTGGTAACTGATGTCTACACGATGGGCGTAGACTTTTAGGGGGGACAATGGGGGACGGTTAGAGGTTGAACCTCACCATCCCCCGGCATAGTCGCAACCACCCTATGTGACCCACGGTACGCGTCCCCAACTTCTGAGATCTTTGGACGGGATGGTTCCCAAACTTCCGACGAGAGGCTTGGATGGTCCCTCCCAGCCTTTGCCACCGACTGCTGCTTTGTTCTTTACTTTATACTGTGGTAACGTATGTCTATAACTCTATACCCTGGGAACAGACTTAGGTCCCCATTGATTGACTTAGGCAGTGAGGGACGATCCCCTCGAAAGTTTGTGGTGGGAACGGAGGTGCTTATTTCCCTCCCCAATATTTCATAAATATTTTATAAATATCGTCATAAATTTGTGCGGTTTTAGCCACTATCTATCCATAATTTTGTTTAGATGACAGTTTAAAATGCTACTATAATGGTGAGAAAATTTGAAAAATGACACAATGGGAGGTGTATTTATGAGAAATTATTTTGAGATGATGGCTTAAGCAATCTGAATATTTTTAAACAATGGGAGGGGACGCTTTTGCAGTCTTAAGCCACAACTTTCAACACTGAAATGATTGAGCAATTTCATTCACATGACAGGCTAAAATTCTGTAATTAGGCTACAGTTTTTTAAAGTAATAAATGAAGCAATGGGCAGAGGACATTTATTTTTAAGTCTTAAAGAATGTCTTTCAGTAATAAAAATGAGAATTTTTTTAAGTTTAAGAAAGTCACAAAATTTTACAGCTTGGAAATTTAAGGGGAAAAGAAAAATTTGAGAAGATGCTTTTGAAATCTTAAACTATCAACACTGAAATGACGAGCAATTTCGTAAAATGACAGCCTAAGATGCTACCATTGCAGAGTGGGATAGGTATATCCCCTCCCCAAACCCTCCCCCTGCTAGACGCCTCGCACCTCCTCGATCCTCCTTCAGACGTTCGTTCATCCCCCAAAGCCAGCACCAAGTCTTTACCTATGGTCTACACTGTCAGGAGATGGAAATGGACACATGTTTCTCATTCTTTAGTTCCGCTGTGTGCTGATTTAAATGTGCATTTGAATCAATGGATAATTTGGATATTTGTTGCACGACAATAATTTTGACACCATTTTACCGTTTCTAAGCTAGAGGTTTCTCTAATAATAATAATAATAATAATAATAATAAGCGGAACTTAACTCGATCTGTAGTCCCATTTTCCGGTTAGACGGATTCTCATTCTTTGAGAATTTCACTGTGTCTTAGTTTATATGTAAACATATATTATAATCGATGAATATTTGTTGCATGAATTCTGTCCCTTTAGGGTAGGCCTAAGCTTTGCATTAGCTTTGCATCCCCTGAAGCTGCACCATTTTTTGTAAGCAATGTCAAATGTCAATTACTATGGCTAATTAAGTGATTGATTGACTGGTTCATATTATATACTTTCACAGATCGAGGTGTTTTAGGTACTTTTATTCCGATATCATCATTGCAAATTTTCAGGATAGAACCCAAAATCATTGGCAAAATGCACTCGATTTGGCATCCGTCAGAGATCCCGATGGGGGCTTACGACGCTCTCCCATATCCGCTACTCATTAGGGGTTTCTTGCCTTCGACAATCGCAGCTTCATGCGTTTCGCGCTCGCTATTATTACTCCTACTAAAAATTTCCATTTGGTCTCCCCAACTTTTAGGATTGGTCCCCCAACTTTTAGGACGTGGTTGCGCCTATGCTTAAAGTGTAAAAAATGTAGTGCCTGGATGCCCCTTATCTTTCCAGGCTGTGTCTAATCAGTTTTTTGGCAGCGTTTAGATTTGAAAATATGTTCACGGAAGCTGTTCATGGGCGTCCAGTCACACTTTAAACCCTGTTTATAGGCTGAGCTGCTAAGTTATAACACAGCAATGAATAACTGAATTTTCTTTCATGGTCACTAATATGAAAAATAGGATTTAAGTATAGATCAAGTCCTTTGTAATGTAGTCATACAGAGCAAGTGAGACCTTTATACAGTGGCATTGTTTCTTCGTATGACGTAATTAGTAGGCCTACTACTGTATAGTTTTGGATTAGTCTGATGCTATTATAGAGAGTTGTATTTTTGAATCAGGTGCAACATTTAATCGATTTCCATCATTGCATCATTGTTGCAATATAATTCTTTTTAAAAATATCTTCTTTAATGCTTCAATCTGACACACCGCAGAATGATTACAAGTACATGTTATACGAAATATGGCCCACTGTAGCACGACACGCAGGTCGGCTTTACAGCAGTGGGTTCGGTAACTTAACTAATGGCCTAATTACTGGATCACTCCTGGTCGGCCAAGTCAGAAGTGGGAGTGGCTGTCTATTTTTAGCAGAACCCGAGTCAAGCAACACAACAGCAAAGCGCCAATGGCAGCTAACAGAAAAATTCAAATAAATTTTTTCCCCTGTGTGAGGCTTGAACCCGGGTCGCGCGGATGACTCTCAGTTTAACGACCAGTGCTCTCACCACTGAGCTACGGGACCCCCCAAAAATTCTACAGCTCAGTGTTGATTAAAAATTATATTAGTAATTATCTTAGATAAAAATTTCCCATATAACCCTTGTCATCACATGTAGGACTTGATTAGTAAAACAACAGCATATGCAAACAACATTGCTATCAAATTTCCTCACGAAACCCTTGTCTACTCCTTGCAGAATCCTAGGTTCCGCGGAACCCACTGGGAAATGCTGCTTCAGAGTGCTCATAAATTGTAACTCTCTGGCTACCTGAACATTAGTTATAATATATAGATGAATTTGGCATTCTTTTAGTCCTCTGCTGGCAGTTCCACTAGCCAACAGAACTGTTGTGATCTGCATAAAATGCCCTATAATGCATGGCTTAGAAATTATTCTTACTGAGATGCTGAAAAGGAATTTAGTATTTGATTAAGACATTTATTAAGGCATAGCCTATAACTGAAACCTACTGTAGGTAATTTGTAGATTAGACTAAGGAAGCTTATGTGTGTCGGATTCCTAACTGAACCAGTGGTTTTAGATTGGTGCATTTTAAAATGAATGCAGGTCGTGAAAAGTGCACAGAGCAGAAGAATGGCTGGGCTGTTGTGGATATGCGGATACAGAGCTTGTAGCTGTGCAGTCGACAATAGCTGAACTGCAAACGGCACCAACCAAGGAGCAACAGGACCCGAATAAGGCCAAAAAATAATGCTGTGTTTCCGGTAACAGAGCTCTAAAATATTGGGTAGGTAGGTCGAAAAATATTGTTATTTTGGTAAAATATTTTCATACTGCGACTATCCGAAAAATTATACCCAACTACTCTTTTTGCATAAAGGTACACGCTGCAACAAAGTTACGTGTTCTAAGCAAGTATAAACTGCCTATTGCCCGACTGTCTGTACCTAAAATTGCTCTAGAAAACAATTCTATTAATTTCATTTTGTTGACATCTTTTGTGGTAAGATGAAGTGGGAAGGGAAGGAGAAGATGAGTGCGAACAGAACATCACTGCTAGGGGTCGTTCCAGACTGGCCAAACCAGTGACTAGTTGCATCTAGAGGTTGCTAGATTTATTTTCCCTAGTCACCGTTACAGGTGGCTTAAGTGAGAATGATAAGGCTAGAGGTTTTCAAGACTGGCAACCAGGAAGTAGTTAGGCAGGCGTGAAACTCTAAGGCAATGTCACTGCAAATAAAAAATGCACAAAATTTTCCGAGTCTCGGCAATAAAAGTGAGTCGGTCGGGTTACCGGAAACACAACATTTTTTTGGCCTAAGATCCAACTCTATACGGAGGTAATGTCACCATATTATGTCAATAAAAGTATTCTTTAAAAAGTTTTTAAAAATTGTTTTTTAAAATTGTTTAATAAAAATGTTTTTTTTCATAAAAAAATTTTCCAATAAATTTTTTTTACAAAATTATTTGAGTCGCGGCAATGAAAGAGGGTCGGTTGGGTTACCGGAAACACAACATTATTATTTTTTGCCTAAGGCATTTGAGCCCCTCAAGAGCGATGCTATCATCCTGGAGCTCAATGAGCAAGTCTCTACTGCAGAATGAGGTTTGATATTTGCTCTTGCAAGCTGTCATATTTCAGTATAGAATAACAGCTGTGCCTTAAGCGTGGGTATCATTGACACATCTACTTTAAAATGTTGAGAGTTGATATTTTAACCACTTTCCTCTTACATCAATAGTCATTAATGCTGGTTTAAGCATAAGTGGTTTCACTTCTTCGTATCTAATTGTAAAACTGTTCAACAGTTTATAGAGTAAATGTAAATGTGAAATTTGCTTAAAATTAAATTACAGATGCTGTAAGTTTTGTATGATAAGTGACACCCTGCATTTAGCTGCAGTATTTCAGAATACTAGCAAAATATTTGTTGGGTCAATACACACAGATCACCTGAGTCTGAGATCACTTGAGTCCCCTTCTCTGCTGTGCTAATATCAAATCAGCTATAAACGAAGTAATGCATTGGAACTCTGGTTGGACTTTGTCAGTTCCACATTTGCTACTTGATTATTGAATATTTCCATATTGTTATATGTGTTGTCAACAAATGAAGATTATTTAGAGTTTAGGGAACTACACATTCCCTGAACAAATAATATCCACTTGGCTTTATTTTTGGATTAGTATGATGCTATAGAGACTCTCAGAGAGTGCTATTTTTAAATTAGGTGCAGCATTTAGTCGATTTCCATAACTGCAACATTGTTGCAATATAATCCTACAGCTCTAGATTAAAATTAAGATGTGATTAAAGCTGTTTCTTGTTTTCACTCTTCCATCAGGCATATGATGATAATGAGGTTCACTCTTTCATCAGGCATATGATGATAATGAGGTTCACTCTTTCATCAGGCATATTATGATAATGAGGTTCACTCTTTCATCAGGCATATGATGATAATGAGGTTCACTCTTTCATCAGGCATATGATGATAATGAGGTTCACTCTTTCATCAGGCATATTATGATAATGAGGTTCACTCTTTCATCAGGCATATGATGATAATGAGGTTCACTCTTTCATCAGGCATATGATGATGAGGTTCACTCTTTCATCAGGCATATGATGATAATGAGGTTCACTCTTTCATCAGGCATATGATGATGAGGTTCACTCTTTCATCAGGCATATGATGATAAGAGGTTCACTCTTTCATCAGACATATGGTGATAATGAGGTTTTTTCCAATATACCTTCATGTCTATCCTGTCTCTGATAGTATCTGACGCCATTTTCATGTTCAGGTTCAGTAAATAGATACAGTAAAATGAAAGATCGTGTAACTTAAAGGCTTTAGCTTTTTTGTTGAAGGTGCTTGCAGCAAAGCGTCGAATTCTGGAATTGGACGGTGAGAAAAACATGGCAGAGGCAGAGAAGATGGTCAGAGTTCGGTGCTCAAAGTCGAGAAGGAATCAGACAAAGTAATTCAAAGCAGTTATGATGGCAAAAGATTTTTTTGTCTGTAGACTCATCTCCATTTCAGCTTGCATACCCACTGTAGCCAGGCTTATGGTTTATCTGATCTGTCGCATTTCCTGATGGATCATGAGTCTTGATTGCAAGTTCATATTAATCTCTGTCTCAGAAGTCTATCGTTTAGATTTTCCATATGATACTGTCTTGCAGTGGAGTAGAAAATTGGTGCACCTTGTAATGACAGATAAAGTTGTCATGTCTTCTGACTGACTGATCAAAGATAATGTAAGGAATGCCTTTAAAACATGTAAAAATTGCATGTTAAAATTTGGTACTATTAAAAAATGAAGTCTTGTTTAATAAGGTACGAGCATTTTCACAAATGCGCAGCTTTTTGTATGTGCTAACCATAAATGGTTTCTTTATTGTTAGGAGACAAATTCCAGGCTGCAGGAAACTATTCATATTCTTCAAAAGCCTACACTGGTGGCACTACCATAGGTCAATTAGGTCATGTCAGGTCACTTGACCTCCCTATTTTACTCTTGGCCTGTCTTATAAATGACCTGCCAGAAATTCTTATATCTATGAAAGTTGCATTTAATTTCTTCAACCTGCTGGATAATTCCCTTGACCCTGACATGACCTGCTCAAATTGTATAGCTGGCGCTTTCACTGAAAGCTGAAGAATATAATCACCTTTGTTTGTAAGCTGGTCTTGCTTGTCATAGATAAGCTTTTCGAACTTCTTGGAGATATACACAGGGGTAACATAGAAATGTGCTGTGAGATAAGCAGGATTGTTTGACCGAATTCTTACTTGACCTCAGTATCAGTACACCTCTGTTACGTAGTGTACGTTCGTGTTCATTGATGATAGCAAAAAGGATAGAGGGCTGAGTTGGCAAAAGCTGGCATGAAATTTCATGAGTGTCATCTAATAATAATAATAATAATATCTTTTCTTTAATTAAACGCCTGCAAGACGCACTGCGCTTTACATTTACAGGTTATGCAGTAATCTTAATTAAACTTAACTACCAACTGAACAGACAGCTTTGTAATTACACGGCGCTAATAGCAGCCTACAAAGCAAATCCGCCCAACGGGGGCTCGAACTCACTACCTCTCGCACTCTTGGCCAGCGTGTTAACCACTACTCTACCGGGCCCCCCATCCTATCCAGTTCGAAGTAGGATACTTAGAAGAGGACAGGAAGAAGAAGAAGAGCAGATTCTTAAGCTATCTTGACAGACAGGTTTATGAAGCATACATACTGTTCCCCCGCACTTTGTTCGTGCAACCTGGAATGGGCTCCCTATTAGTCGTCGTGAAGTCCCTATTGGTCTCTGTCACATTTCTCACTGCTGTTTCGAAGTTTAGGTCTCAAAGGAAGATTGACGAAATGCAGGGGAAGGGGAAAGAGCTGGAATCTACGAACTGTGATCTGGTGAAACAGATTTCTTTGCTTCATATTGCGGTCATGGAACCATGGCTGAGGAGAAAGATCTTTGCAATAAAAGTCTCCAGGAGTTGCAGCCAAGTCCTACCATTTCAGGTCACAGGGCTGGTACAGTGACAGCTGGAAACAGTGAACCATCATGGCAGGTAATTGAGGTTTATTACATGATCAGGTATTGCCTGATTTTGAGTTTTATGTAAAATAAAATGTAAACATGTCATATCAAGCAAATTACACATTATTGCGATAGTAATAGTGACAGGGATACTCTGAGAGATAAGGGTGCCAAAGTTTGGTAATATATTGCTTTGATAGTCATTCTCGGTTGTACCAATTATAAAAGTTTGCTAAGGTTCATCAGCCACTTTAGCTTGCATAAAGTAAAACATTTGACATCTATAGACTCGCTCAAGGCTCTATTTTTGGTTGTGGATGAGTAGATTTCTTGAAGGGGTGCTACATACATTTTATACAAGTATAAATTATTGAATACTACTGTATAATATTATCAAGTTAGACTTGTAAGGCTGTTTATAATATTGCAACTGTTTCTGTTGAATTTGTTCTACTTTTTCATTATTCTGTGTGTTGTTGTGGAGTGTGGCCAAGTGTTTACAGCAACATTCAAAGACCTTTACTGGGCGAACTCGTTTGTTTGTTGGCAACTTGCGTCACAGCATCTCACTGTGCGAATTTGGTGAATTGTTTATGCCTCTTGGAGACTGCAGAGACTTGTGCATTCACAAGAATCTGGGTTATGGGCGTGTTCGGATGGTACGTGGATGACATTTTCAAAACATTATTATTTAAAATAAGTATTTAAAAAGATTGTGAAGTCTCATAATAGGTATGATAATTAAATAAAATTGAGAAAATAGAGGCCTACAGCAAATTTTCCTGCAGGAAATGAACATGGAATAAGTAAATTATTGAGACAAGGTGTGAGACTCCTTAATGGCATACCGGTATTTTACTCACATTTTTATTTTCATGCATTCTATTGTTTTATTTGAGCTCTAATAAATATGTACATCCGATGTCAAAAACATACTGGAAAACATAGATACATACCATATGTACATTAGAAAGTAATTTGGCACAACTCAGTTTGGTTTCCATGAATCTGAAGAAGTTTAGTTGGTGCAGTACATTTCATTAAAAGCGCCTCCAACTCTCCTGTGAATATCACAACCTAATTTAATATTGTTAAAAATGAAATTTAAAAAAAAACTTTTGTGTTTTTTGACACTGCTTATTTCATATTGGATAATGTTTAGTAGGCCTGTGTTGCTAATTTTCTCTCACTTATCTGTATGTCCATATTGTGTGTTTTTTTGTCAGAGCTAAAATGAAATGGTAGCTTAGAATAATTTTTGTTTTAGTTCGTATCTTGCACTGCCATAAAGGGGATGGCACACCATCAAGCACACTGTTTGCTCATGGAATGAGTATAGCATAGTAATGCCACATGACAGATGTGGCTTGTTTATCAAATGAAAGGTGTTCAACTGTTGATAAAAGTATTTTAATTTACAAGATGTTAATTTATGTGTATCTATATAGCTATTTAGCTAATTGATACACAGTGTACCTCAAACACCAACTATGTGAGCTTTATCAAAACTTGACTCTTTTAGCCCTAGGAATATTCAAGAAAGCAGGCAACCAATTGTCCTCATGTTTGATCTTCCAGTTTTCTCAACTTTCTGAATGTATAATTTTTCCCTAGTATTCCGACATGCCGTACTAAACATATATGTTTGCTTGTTTTTTAAGGAAACAAGAGAGAAAGCCGAGAAGGCAATTCAGAGCCTGAGTGGAATGCAGATGTGCGGCAGAACACTATGTGTTCGATTTGCCTTCAGCTATGCTGCTCTGAGAGTGAAATTTCTGAAAGAAAGTACTTCAAATGAATTGCTGCACGAACAATTTTCATTCTTTACACCGATTGAAAGAGCAATAGTTGTGACCAATGATCATGGAGTACCAACCGGATGTGGAATCATTGAATATGCAGAGAAAGAATCTGCGCAAGCTGCATTGGCGAAATTAAAATGGAGTTTTTCTCATGTCAATGTAAGTGGTTATATTTCTTGATCAATGTTGTTTTATGTATAAGATTATTTTGTATTTGTTTTGATTCTTTGCATTAATAAAATATGTATTTGCAATAGTTTATCAAGTACAGCAAAGAATATATATCCTCCTGTTCTTACTATTGAACTCATTTGAGACTTGTTCACCAAGAAGAGTTCTTGAATTATATATGGCCATCAAGAGAAGATCAGATGATTTTAAACTGATATTGTGACTGGCAAGAGTTCAGAGTTTTATAAACTATGAGCCCAAATCGAAACTAATTGTTTGCTGATGCCAGTGCAAAGGTTTGATCACAGAGGTTTTATGTTCATGTAGGGTGTATTAGTCATAGCTCTATTATAGCATATAGTGTCCATGTCCACTGACAAGAAAACAATACATCTTTATATAGACTAAGCAGCAAGACAATAATCTTATTTGCTGCTTTTTTAATTCGACTGATGGTACCTCAGAAGAGATACTGTGAATTTATCCTCTATTTTTAACCATGTTCCCAGACAGATACTGTTTCCTTGTGATATTATAGTAAAATATATTGTCAGGATGTCAAACAAGAACTAATTCAAAATCAGAAAGAATTGAGGTGCTCTCTTTTTTTCTTAGTGTGGTAGTAGAAATTTTGAATGCTAGGATGATGCACTGGTGTCCTGACTTGTTTAAGAAAATGTAGCTATTGTAGATTGGTTATAGAGCAGTGAAGTGAGAGTCAAAATTTGTAGAGGTCGTGATATTGCAGAAACATATATTTTACATTCATCCTGTTTAAATTACCCAAGATGAAACTAATAGGTACTTCCATCTGCTGAATGATATTGCATTCACTTAGCAATGTATAAAAATTTGAAAGCTGTGCAGAATGACAACATGCAAAATTTTTTACGATGGTAGATAGGCAACAATAGTTGTGGTGACTTTGCACTACATTATACTACTATTGTTTTCAGATATAGTTTATGATTTATTGTGAAATTTTTATACTTATTTAGATATTAACGACCTGTCATTATTAAGCCACTCCACGAACTGGACGAAACGTTCAATCTGTCTGATTTGCTTCTATAACAGCGCTGCATAAAGGATATGCCAAGGTTACAGTTTAATCTTAAATTTCTTATGATTATTTATAGATGTATGTTAGAGATAGGAAAGCAAAACAGTGTATTTAATTGAATCACAGGGAAGGAATGGTGATTATTATAGTGTAGAATCATTAATGCCTTCTCGAATAATGTGCTGTTCTGCTAACTGCAAGGTGGTCTTACGTCCCCAAGGCTATTCACTTAACACATTGTAATGCTAACTTGAGCGATGAACTGTCAAATGAACAATCAGATTAGACAGACTTGTGGATGGTCAAATGAATGGACTAATGTTCAGAGAGACACTCTGCTTTTTCAACCGGCTACGGCTGACTGAGATTCAGCTAGGTCGGACTGGACTTACATTCAGATGGATGAACTATTGGTCAGATTGAAGGGTTGAAGCATGCACAGGTGGATTATGACTTTAGTTAGATAGTATCTGTGTTAGTCTATTTTACATATGGTGCGGTTAACACTCCATGTTTGATTACTTGTTCCCATCCCTCCCCCCCCAAAGGACTTCGTGTTTACAGGTCTGTACTGTAATTGTATTTCATTGTAATTCGAATCCAGCTAAATTAGAACTTTGTATTGTATTTACGACAATTTTTTTAACAAATACTTATTATCACTGCTAGTCTAGGTTTACAGCTGTTTTTGACACTTATAGGTAGTGTAGACAGAGTTACAGCCACGCAGTTGAATATAAATAACAATGCTTGTCATTAAGATGGCAAGCTAGCTGTAGGAAAAAATTAGGGCCATATGCAGTTGACCTACCATTGCCAATTGTGAGAGTGCATCACCTTGGAGATGGTGGAAGCCAGTGGTGGAAAATATGCAAACGCACTGCCATCTGGGCCTTTTCTTATTGCAAGAAAAATCTGTTATTTTCCTTGTGAGGCAGCCGTGGAATGAAGTGTGAGTTATTCTTTGTTGTTGACATCAGCCTTTGTAAGGATTGGTGACTAATCTCCTATCATGCTGCCTGATTTTTCCACTTATTAATCCATGTTCAGTGTTTTGTTATAGCAGAGTTTGCTAAGAGCTGAAAAGAAGTCGAAAATGATTTCTTCCCTGGCAGGAATTTGGACCCCTCGTTTTTCAATGTTTGATCTAGCATGCTACCCAATAGAATGTCATGTATCTAATTTCCCAGTGCTTAAAGTGTGGACAAATGAGTGCCTGGACGCCCCTTTCCTTTCCAAAAGAAGTGTCTGGACGCCCCTTACCTTTTCAGGCTGTGCTGGCCAACAAGTGGCAGGACGGAGTTCAGATTTTAAAATAAGTGCATGGACGCCGGGTATGTCCATCCAGCCACACTTTAAGCCCTGTAATTTCCTATATAAGTGGAGCCAAAACCGGAAGAAATAAAGGTTTTAGTATAAAAAAACTTGTAAGTTGAAGAAGAAAGTTAAAAGAATTAAATAATGCGATTGAAAAATAAATGATTTTCATAATTTGATGTACAGGACAATGATATAAATTTAAAATTTAACATGAAATTGGAATTTCTCTCTGACAGGCATCAGGAGCAGCCTCCAAAGTTTATGACCCAAGGATCGTTGGAATTTACCGTTGGCTAGAAATGTAAGACATTGTATCAAAAATTCACCGAACAAGAGAAACTATTATGGCAACATTTTCAAGAGGAGACAAGGATGTTGGAAGAGACATTTACTGATCTAGATAAGTTGTATGTAGTTGCAGTGTGGTGCCTTGAAGCAGTCGTTTTGGTGTATTCTGATTAGAGAGTGGCAGTCTTATCTCCCACATTCTTTGTCCCCATCTCACAGGTTTTTTGCCCATCGCCACCCCCATCCCTGCTAGACTACATCACATTCCCCTCAAAATGTTTTCACAAATTTAATAAATATATTTTAACTTGCAAAGTTGAATTACTGATTGAATTTATAAAACACATGCAAAGTAAAAATGTGTTATCGAAAGTCTATGATCGTGTATAGACTGTAGAATTGGTATAGTTACCATTGCTGTGGTTTTATTGCCAGCTCAGTCTCCATTTCTGTGGTATTACCATGGCAGGGAAGCCCATTTCCAAGGTCACTCTCCAATTCTGATATAATATTGTTTGCTTGGTACTTTGCTTTTTCACTGTTTTGGATTTGTATATTGTGAGCCTAAATTTGCTTCATCTGAGGCTTTAATTTCAGACAAATGCTGGAAATAATTGTCACAGTATCCCATAGGCTTTGGAATTTGAATTTCAAGATTTCACGTTGCTGCATGTATTAAAAATCAAAACTTATAACATATCAAACATCAGCATTGATATACCTTTCAGATGTGTGAAAGCTATTATTAGACACTGATTGGCATCTTATAATTCTCAGTTAGATCAGAACTAGCAAACATTTCAGCACATGGCATAGGTCATGGTCTTGAAAATTAATTAAACAAGGACTGTAATCAATCAATCAATCAATCATTCAATCAATCAATCAATCACATAAATTTGTATAGCGCCCCTTCAAGATCTCTACTCAGAGGCGCTCCCAACCCAGGCCTGGTCAAAGAGAAAGGTCTTGAGAAGACGGTAGAAAGAACCAGGAGAGTCACGGGGAAGCGAACGGAGAGCCGCAGGGAGGCCATTCCAGATAGCTGGACCCACCACGGAAAATGCTCTTCGCTGCATAGTAGCGGTACAACAAAAAGGGACAAGATAGTCACCGCGGGCAGCTGACCGCAGCGAACGACGACCCAGAGAAACCGAGACTGGAGTAAAAAGCTCACAAAGGTAGGATGGAGCTTGAGACAGAATGCAGCGCCAAGCTATAGATGAAACTCGATAAGCAATGCGTTGCTGCAGTTGGAGCCAGTGGAGGTCGTCCCTCATGAAGGCAGAAACGTGAGCAAACGGGGAGATGCCACCAACCAAGCGTGTTGCAGATCGAAGGACCCTAACCAAGGAGTTCAGACGGACCTGTGGCAGGCCAACATAAAGAGAGGAGCAGTAATCTAAACGGCTGCAAACAAAGGCATGGACAAGAGTAGAAGATGCAGTGAATGAGAGAGAGCGAGCAACGACGCGCAGCTGTCGAATTTGGTAATAGCAGGCACGTGACAGGGAAGAGATGTGCTTAGAGAAGGAGAGTTCTTGGTCCAAGATGACCCCAAGGTCTCGAACAGAGGTAGAGAAGGTTACAAGGGGAAACTCATGTGCAAGAGCAGCCAAGTCAATCTTGGCCAGCTGCTGGCGAGTTCCCAGCCATATGAATTGCGTCTTCAAAGAGTTGTGTCGCAGTCGATTTGACGAAAGCCAAGAAGTAAGGGTGTGAGAAGCGCAGACCATAAGGCGGACAGTTTTGGCTGCGTCCACAGCAAGGCAATGGGCATATGATTGGACATCATCAGCGTAAGAGTGGCTTCGCAATGAGCAAGAAGCGAGCAAAGAGCCAATGTCTGCAGTGAAAAGGATATAGAGCAAGGGCCCTGGAACAGAGCCCTGCGGAAGGCCCACTGGAACGGGGATCCAAGGGGAACGGGTGGAGTGAAAGACAGTGGAAGAGGAGCGGTCTGCTAGATAAGATGTGAGCCAGTCAAGGGGCAGAGAAGAGATGCCAAAAGAAGTAGAAAGTCTATGAATTAGAATATTGTGATCGACAGTGTCGAAAGCAGCACTCATGTCGTAGAGAGCCAGAAGAGTTACCTGCGATTTGTCAATCGCCTTGTAAACATCAGAAAGAAGATGAAGAAGAAGGTCTCAGTGGAGTGCCCCTTGCAAAAGCCAGATTGGTATGGTGGGAGGAGCATATTTGAGTCCAAGTATCTAAGAAGCTTTTCAATAATTTTAGATATAAAAGTAACATTAGCTATAGGCCTATAGCTAGACGGCAGAAGAGGGTCAAGTCCCGGCTGTTTCAGGATCGGCGTGATGATCGACTGTTTCTGAGATGCTGGTAGAATGCCGTCACGAAGCGAGTAATGGATGTGTTATTCTGTTCTACCCTTGACATGCAGGGTAACTCTAAGGATGTGTCTGGATTAGGATTAGGGGATCTGAAATCATACAAGTAAAGGACAGCATTGGCTGAAACAGTGGTACAGAGGTGGAAGCATTTAGATGATTTTGGTGGCAGTAGTCATGACGATATCAGCGATGATGCCAATGTCTGCTTGTGCTTTCGATTGCAGTTGCCGCTGGTCAACCTGGGCAGCCCGTTGTTGACAAGGTCAGGTCACTTCAAATTCAATTACACTGGTTTTGAAGAAGACAAAGGATGATGGAGGCGGAAAAATCAAAGGAAGTGTTGGTAAGGTCAAGTTCAAAGGTGGAAAATGGACGGAAACTGCTCCATTGCCAGTCACAGAGACTCTGTGCACAATTCCGAGTCTTAAGGAGGGCCAGGAGTACCAGTTTCGGGTGAAGGCGGTGAACGACAGTGGATTGGGAACTGCTAGCGCTGCATGCAACCCTGTGATTGCCAAGGAGCCAAAAGGTTTGTGAAGCATGGAGACTTCAAATACATAGTAAGCTTACTAGGCCCTACATAGTTTTGATGATAGTTTGCAGATTGACTGTTTATTTCTTACTCATCATGATAATAAGCCTCTTAAAGTTAATTTGCTAGATTAGTTATTTGATTAAGTCCATTTTACAACTTTTTATAGAGCTATTGTTCTAAAAGTCACGATCAAGTCATCTCAGTCTGTAATGAAAGATTTAGGTTTAAAACATTTTCCTGCATTTTCCTGGATGTTACAGATAAAAATTTCTACTTCCTGTCTTATTTTGTCTGCATGAAATGTTTTGATTGGTGTACACCTGTTTGAAGACAAGTAACAGATTATTACTGTGTATATGAATGTATTGTGATGTTTGATGAGTACTTGCACCTCACAAAGAAAATGTTGCTTTTTTTCTTGTCAGATAAACTCCATGCTGCCAAGTATGCAGATGAATGTGTGATGAGACGATGCAAGCGTTTTGCAATTGCAATGCCAGAGATGGCTGAAGAACCAGCAGCCAAGGGTGTCAAGAAATTACCAAATAAAACAGCTGTAGTTTTGAAGCCAGGCCGGTTCCAGAATTGCTTCGATTGGAAAGCCCAGTTTCGGCTGCAGACAAAGAGTGCCACCATCCAATATATTAACTCGCACTGCCATCTTGACCTTCTGTTTCGTCGGGCCGGCTTCAGGGGCACATTAAAGGAATTCCAGAATCTGCATCCAGAGACATTTCTTCCAAATTTTGCTGACTGCATTGCAGTATTCTGTAACCCGTTCGTTGTCTTGGGACTCATGTCTGTTGGAAGGTGAGTTTGCTGACAAGATGATCAGATTTTGTAATATTATCAGTAGTTGCAAAGTTTACTTGAATTGGAATGGGGTTGAACCCGGGTTGATATCATAATTCATTTAACCAAAATGAAAATGCAACTTGCATTATTGTTGAATGGTGTTGCATTTATGAATGTATATGGATGACTAAGTTGATGCACAACCAACTTAATGCAACCAGAGGATCAGAATTATGAATAATAGTCTTGTACTCAAAAGAAATTGTAAATTGTGGCTTGTGGAGCACCTTAGAAAGCACTGTACAGTACTCTATGTAATAATTAACGGTACACTGGTGTGTACCGTAATCTTTATCTCGAGACTTCTTCATCACCCACAAAGCCAAGTCACATGAGCCAGATTATTCACAAGTGCTCAGTAAAAGCACAGTTGATCAGCAGGGTTCAAGATGCAACTGGTCAGTCTGGTTGATGTTTTTTATTTGAGAGGTGGAGGTAGGTAATTTGTAGAGGAGGAATCAGGCACATGGTCACGTGGTCAGGTTGTTGGGTGTAACCTGTGGAACTATTGCATAATTGAGATTTACTGACCAGATGACAGCTGGTAGGTGGTATACGGTAAAAAGAGGATCCATGTTTTCTTAATTTTACAGCCAAAATTCTTGCTGTGGAGAACTTAGAGGTTCTTGTGTTCTAAGACTTTGCCATTGAAATTGCAATAATCTTTCAAAATGTTTTCTGAAGAAAGTATTTGGACTGTTGGTTGTCAATTTACCTTTGAATCTTTATATTGGCTTTTTGGTTCCATGGTATTTAGGGTAACATTTTGTCTGCACTCAGCTGTCAAGTTCTTTTTAAATTTTCAGACAGTGTTTTCAAGTTGCTGTTGAAGGAGAAAAATGTATGATTTGCAGTTGGTTGTCATCCTAAACATGCCAGTGAGTTCAATGCTCGAACTGAATGGAGTCTAAGTCAGCTCCTCAGAAATGAACGTGTGAAGGCCCTGGGAGAAATTGGACTCGACTTCTCCGGAGCGTAAGACTCAGTTTATTAAATTATCTCTATTATAATTGCCTTGGATGATTTCATGCCTGCTTGGACAGTCCTTGGCCCAGCTGTATATATGTTGTGGTGAATGCTGTCTAGTGAATTTCTATGAATCCTATGTTGTTTCCTCTTCATTCATTACATTTCATCTTCTGCTGCTTCAATTGTAAACACCATCCATCATAGCTGTCTGACTTTCTGCCTCCCTGACTTTATTGATCTTAAATAAGAACCAGTTTTGACCCTTTCTGCACATCGATTTTGTTTTGACTGAGTGCTTGTGAAAAACTGGTCTGGTGCTGTAAAAATCTTCAGATCATCATTACAAGAACAAGTATCATTGATTAGAAAGGGCAGAGTATGCTAGGGTACAGTTCTCAAAATTGAGAGTTTATGGCAACTGCATTTATAGGAAGTAGCTAACTAAAGCAAACTGGGTTCTCCATGATTTTACCGATCTAACTTGTTGAATGCTGTGCATAGCAAAGACTGATTTGCAGTAAACGATATTTTACATGGTTATTTGTTCTTAGTCTAATGCTTACTAGCATGCTGGGCAGTGAAGCGACAGGTTGGCTTCAGATCCCCACCAGTACAGAGATTTTACTAGGATATTTCTGCCCCACACCCAGGGCTGAAAGTGAGCCGGATCTGTTGGGGTCTGCGACCCGGCATTGATTTTCATGACCTGCTGGTGCCGGGTCTCAACCGGGTCGCGTATTTAACAATTTTGGGCAAAAATATACCAAAAATAGGTAAAAATGGAATGATTTTGGAAAATTTTGGGAAAATTAATAAACAAGGTCATCAGAAATATTTTCGGCTCAAAGGCGTCGGCTCGTCCACCAAAGTCAGACCCGGCAACTTTTCCAAAGCACTTTCAGCCCTGCCCACACCTACTCCTTAGCCAACTCAGCTCTAAAGACTACGCTGACTACAGTCTACATTCTGTCAGTGGGAAGATTAGACCAGCAACTCAGAGGATTAGTCATCTGCTCTCATTTGCTGTATTGTTAGTGTAATGATCATTTACTGTTATTTGTAATGAATTGTGTTTTTTTTATTTATATGTACGGACTGCTGTAGTTAAATAGAGACTTTTAGGAGCTTCGCGTTAGCCCTATACACAGGAGTATAGGATTGATCAATCAATCAAAGTTTGTTTATTGTAATATTTGTTTATTATTCAGTAATTATTTTTATGAATAACTGTGATATGTTGTATGCAGCTTGAAGGAAACTGTTTTGTATTTCTGTTTTGACTTAACATTTGTTTTTTATAGGTTCCGTTGGCTTCTCAATGTTCAGATTGAAGTCCTTGAAGGACAAGTGAAAATTGCAGTGAGACTCAATAAACCCCTTGTGATACATGCACGAAATGCCGAGATGGATGTTGGGTATGTGCTGGAGAAAGTAATTAATTGCTACTGTTACCGGTCCTACACATGCCTGGAATAGTGCATATGACTTCAACATGTAAATTTACCTATGGGATCATGGGTATCTGATTGGAAGGTTTGAGTTAGTTCTTTGTTATATACAGACCACAGCATTTAGACATAAAACGACGGTCTTTGTTGAAGGCCCAAAAAGTTGCCAGGGAACTGTATATGTGTTAAGCCACTCGTTGCACACTCTGGATATATATCACATCCCAAAGTAATGTGCGTGAATATATTTGTTCATTTTCAATTGGGATGACAGGCTGCAACCCTTTACTTGGCAAGCAATACGTACATACAATCAATAGGAAAGGCAGAAAGAAGTGTTTTATACTAGGCTAATTGCACATGGATGGTTTGCTGCTTGTTTACTAGATTTGTTTGCAATATCAGTAGCCATTCATGCATGGAGCACTTTTCAGTGGCTTTTAAGTAGGTGCCGAAAATGTGTTTTGAGATTTCTGCTCATCGCACCTCCTCCCCAACTCTGCTCTAAAGAGTAAATGAGCGTATACTGTTAGTGTGATGGTCAGACGGCAAGAGAGAGAGAAAGAGAGGACTGACCATGCACTGTCATATGACCGGCCAAGAAAGTGAAGTTGTTAATGCCCATTGTATTGCTGGCTATCCTCTTTTCTCATCTTCTCTTCTACTTGGTTTAATGCTGTGTAATGTTTTATTCAGCTGGTACCCAGGAACTACAAGATTCACCGGCACTGCTTCGTGGGAAGCTGGAGAGAGGCGGAGTCATAACTGAACAAGTTCCCTTGCTCCTATCTTGGCTTTACTCCTGCTGTGACAAAGTCAATGCCCTTCTCTGACCTTCACAGTGTGATGCTCAACCTTCCGCTTGATAAACTGCTCCTGGAAACAGATGCCCCATATTTTGTTCCAGCACAGGTTTGTTTGGTCTGTGATAGTTCACAGTTTGTTTCAAATTTAAAATGTAAAATGCTACATGGAGCAGAGATATTGCTACATTATTTATCAAATTTCAGTCTCTGATTGTATACAGCACAACTGAAATATAGGAAAACAGGACCAAGACTATAATCTTTGGATATGGTACAATAAAATGAAGTTGAAAACCACTGTTCTCAGAGGTTAAATTCCTCATACAGAGGTGGAGATCCCAAAATTTTTAAAAATCTAAAAACCTGGACCTATTTTGTGAATTACCGTATAATATGACTGATACTTGCTATTTACTCTTCAAATAAACATAATACGTGTGAAACGAACGCGATACTCATTGCTGATAATTAGGTGATAGGTCTCCTATTTTAGGTGGTAATCCCATAGTTTAGGTGGTGGATGTTACTGTTTATGTGGCAGATCTCAAATTCTTTGTGGTGGGTCTCAAATCCAGCTGAATCCTGCTGAATTTAACCACTGGGTGTTGTAATAGAAATGTTTCTTTAGAAATTTAGATATTATGATTCCATTGCAAGTTAGCTACAGGTATAATTATTGTTGTTCAGATTCCTCGCACATTTACCTTGCATTGATTCACTAATTTTTTCAATTCAGATTCCAAACAACGAGATGCCTCTGTCACATCCTGGTTTAGCGATCACCGTGGCCACTCCTATGTCAAGAATTTGTCGGTGAATGAAGTCCTTCATGCATGTTTGAGAAATGTACGAGAGATGTACAACATTTGACAGATTTTTCCTACAATGTAATAATTAGTAGCTGTCTTACAGGTGTTTGTGTGTGGGTGTGTGTGCATGTGTGTGTGTGTGTGAGTTGGAATAAGCGTCTGGATTTTGTCATATTGAAGTGGTGCTGTTTTATTGCACTGGTGCTGATTGTCACAGCCATCAAAATCTAGGGTTTTAAATCTAGCTTTAATAGGGAACTTTATGCTCAGAGGCCATTGGGTGATCAATATTAGAATGAACTAGGACCTAAAACAAATGTAGCTGAGATTCGTTTAAAGATTATATTATAATAAAACAATATCAAACAGTAAAATACAATCAATAATCCTATCTACTTATTGTGGCGTATTATCTAATAATATTATAGCTTGTTTCTTATCTTCCACGTTGGACTTTTCCAGCGTAGATGTAGAAGTTCTTCAGTTCGTATGGATTGGAATGAAGGTTTGAAGAGGAAGGAAGGTCACCTTCTTCTTGCTTGCCGTCGTTTCCAATTCTCTTCCGTAGCTGCGTAGACGGAGAATGCTGTAGCTGGCACAGCACTCTGTAGTTTCGTCCACCTCGTTGTTTCTCCACAAGCAACGGTAGCTTCTCGTCGCTTGCTCGTCTTGTTGTAGTTTCGCCCCTTTCTTCTGCCGTCGAACTCCAATCGCAATTGTAGTTCCGAATTCGATCTTCTCCGATGTCGATCGCAGTGCACTCGCAAGTGTCTCACCAAACTTCGCAAAGTTTCCGTACGACAAGCCTTGGTATCTCTATTCCCAAGGACTTATAGTCTCACCAGTGGGACAGGCCGACAACGTGTCGCCTTCCACACCCAATTCACCGTCAGATCTTCTGAATTACCGACAAGGAACGCCACAATCGTCAATGGCCGCCCTTGCTCAGAAATCTACGTCTTCTTCCTTCGCCATCTTTTCGCTGTCTAACTTTTCGTCTGCCGTTGTTGCCGTCTGCTCAAGTTTGACGCTGCTTTCTGCCCTTCGTTGTGTTTCGATAATTGATGTAGCGCGTATTCAAGAATTGTTATAGCGCTATTATTATTATCTAACTTAATGCCACAAGTAACATTAATTATAATCTACAATACGCCACATATTGTCTAGCTTAATTCTTACCTATTTAATACTTATACAATGCATCATTTAATAGGTTTGTTTGATAAGAAGCATTCTACCGCTACAAATGCCCCTCCTTCAAAAGACTGTTTACAGGCTTTAACAAACTAACCTACTTAACAAACTAACCTAGTAAACTAATTCACTTACTATACACGACATGACAATTAATACACTTTACTCACTGGCTTACACTTCTTCATTTACTTTATCTCAACTTATACTACACAATCCCTCTACTTAAATAGTCGGACATAACATTTTCGGACCCTTTAATATATCTAATGTTAAAGGAATAATTTTGGAGTGCCAAACTCCATCTCATCACCCTTGCATTTTTCATTCGACCCTCTTTCATATATTGCAATCCGCAATGGTCTGTCTCAATTGTAAATGTCTTTCCACAAAGATATCGGTCGAACCTGCTTATACCCCACATGATTGCTAAGCACTCTCTCTCTTCCACAGAATATCTTCTCTCTCGCTCTAACAGCTTCCTGCTCGCATACGCTATGGGATGATTCGTCCCCTCGTACTGCTGCATTATCACACATCCGATTCCACTCCCACTTGCATCAGTTTGTAGGATGAAATCCTTCTCTAAATTTGGAAGTCTCAGAATTGGTTCTTTCGCCAATTCGTTCTTCAACTTTGTAAAGCTAACCTCCAGCTCTTCATTCCATTCTACTATCCCAGGTGCTATCTTCTTCGTTAAGTCACTTAACGGTGCCATAATTTCCGCACAGTGTGGTATGAATTTCCGATAATAGTTTATCGCTCCAAGGAAACTCCTGACTTGTTTCTTTGTCTTTGGACGTGGCATGTCTATTATTTTATCCACTGATTTCTCCTTTGGACTTATGTCATCCTTGTTCAACGTATGTCCCAAAAAGTCAATCTTTCCATATCCTATTGAACACTTCTTCGGCTTCAATGTCAAATTCGCTTGTCTCACTCTTTCGAAAAATATCTCCAATGTCTTCAAATGTTCTCTCCATCCTTTATTATGTGCTAGAATGTCGTCGACATAACTTTGAAGATTTTCTGTTCCTTGAAGAATCTTCCTGATTAAACGGTTGTAACTTGACGCACTATTGATCAATCCAAAAGGCATCACATTGAACTTGTATATCCCATTGGCACATACAAATGTAGTGTAGTCTTTCGATTCTGGACTCATAGGGATCTGCCAATAACCCTTGCAGAAATCGAACTTGCTGTAGATTTTACTACCACTCAACTTATTAAAAATATCCTCATTTGTCATCATAGGCTCAGGATCAAATATTGTAAGTTTGTTTAGCTGTTTGTAATTACAACACAGTCTATTGCTTCCGTCTGATTTCTTGACAACCACCAGCGGTGCTGCATAAGCTGCCTCTGATCTTTCTATCACCTTATTGTCTAACATCGTCTGGATCTCCTTATCTATTTCTTTTTGCAAATGGTATGGTGTTGGATAAGCTCTTTGTCTTACTGGCTCTTCACTCGTCAAATGTATTTCATGCTTCACTAAGTCTGTTCTCCCAGGCTTGTCTGTGAAAATGTCTTCATATTTCTTCAGTAGTTTCCTCATTTCTCCTTTTTGTTCTTCATCCAAATCAGGATTTATATCTACATCTTCATAGGTCTCTGTTTGTTCACTTACATATAAATCCAATATTTCTTCTTCTTCATCTTCTCCCACTTTTCCGTCATATACTACTGCTGAAATGTACGCTACGGTCTCGGCATCTTCTCTTTCGTGGTATTTCTTCAATATATTAATGTGATATGTCTTTATCTTTCCTTTCTCGATTTCAACTCTGTAATCATAGTCTCCAATCTTCTCTCTCACAACATATGGCCCTTGCCACTTTACTAACATCTTGTTCTTACAACTAGGCAATAGTAACAACACCTTATCACCTATTTCCAACTTCCGGTATCTCGCTTTCCTGTCATAATACTTCTTGTTTTTAGCGTTCGCTTTGTGTATCGCTTTCTGCGCCATATCACAAGTCTCCTCAATCCTTTCTCTCAAATCCTGCATATACGTATATACGTCCTTCACTTCTTCTTCCACTGTCTCATTGGTCCATAACTCCTTCAGGATCTGCACTGGTCCTCTACACGATCTACCAAATATTAGTTCGAATGGTGTGAAACCGTGACTCTCATGTACTGTGTCTCTCAACGCAAACAGTAATGGAGCTATATAACGATCCCATTCTTTCGCTTGTTCACCAATCAACTTCCTCAACGTCGCTTTGATGGTTCCATTAAGCCGTTCTACACATCCATTGCCCATTGCATGATATGGACTCGTCATGGTGTGTTTTATCAATAGCATCTTATTTACTTCAGCCATGAGTTCAGAAGTGAACTGGCTTCCACGATCAGTATGGATCTTCTGAGGCACTCCCATACGACAATAAAATCCGAACAAAGCTTCTGCAACTTCCTCAGTACTAATTCCTTTCAATGGAATAGCTTCCGGATATCTTGTACTCAAGTCTATGATGGTCAATATGTATCGGTAACCCCTTGCAGACATAGGGTTAACTTCTCCGATTATGTCTATGCATATGTGTTTGAATGGTACATCTAATACAGGTAGATGACCCATAGGCGCCTTGTGGTTCACCTTCTTGTCAACTGACTTTTGACAAATATCACAACTCAACACATATCTCCGTATATCTTGTCCTATTCCAGGCCAATAGAATTCATTTAGAATTTTATCATGTGTTTTCCTCATTCCTAAATGAGCCGACAACAATGAATTATGTGCTACTGCTAACACTTTATCCCTCAATGGTTTAGGTACCATTAGTTGCCATTTCACCTCATCCTTCTGTACTTCTTTGTATCTTTTATACAACAATCCCTTCTTTTTCACATATGGTTTATCTTCTATGTTGTCTTCGTTACCATCCCATTCAATTGCTCTTTCCATTTGTTTCGACATAGTTTCATCTTGACTCTGCAACTCCTGTATCTCTTTTACTGACACATTCAAGTTCGGCATCTCCGCCACTTTCAATGGTTTGTATTTTGCTACCTTTTTAGCTTCTGCCCTAGTCTCCACAACTGCTACTGTCATTAATTTTTCATCTTGATTCCTCATCACATTGTCAGAAAATCTTACTGTTTTCTTTGCACCAATAGGTCTTTCTTCATGTTCTGTTTTTCTAATCAATATTCCTTTGTTTTCCACTTCAGTACATTTCTCAATTATTTCTTTTGGCTCATGATTTGTCACACTCTCAGTTCTTTCATCCTTAACCATGTACTTCAATCCTTTGATTTTCCCAATTATTACTGGCTTTATTGGCTGTTCCATCACCATCGCTTGTACTTCACCATTAAAATGTTCACTCTCGATATACACCTTAGCCAATGGGAAACATCTTAAACTCCCATCAACTAATACACAATGTGTTTCTTCTCCAGTCAACGCTTCTTCATTTATCAAAGAACGTTTTACAATACAACAACTTGCGCCTGTGTCGTATAAGCATCCCACTGTGTTTCCATTAACTGTCACCTGGTATTCACTCTTATCTTCAAGGCTAATACATCCATCATTGTCTTTTATCACCATTGCACTAGCTGCCATGTACATTGGTGGTATTTTATTATGTTCACCCTGTTTCATCTGTTGTTCTCCTCTTGTAACTTCAACCACTCTCTGTATTTCACTTTCTGGCTTAACCAAGTGTGCTCGACTTTCGAATATTTGTACTGCTGCTGCAGTGTGTTTAAATGTACCCCTGTTTTTCTTTGGGCATTGATATGCCTTATGGTTCTGTTCTCCACAGAAAAAACAAGTAATCTTATGTCCAGTTGCAATTTCTCTTTCTCTACTGAACCCTCGGTTTTGATGTACACCCTGATTTATCTTCACATCACTTCTACTCCTGTTCAAATTGTACCCAGACTGTTCCTTGGGTCTGTGTTCAAACGGTCTACCGTTCAACCTGTCACCATGGAATTTCACGTCTGATTTTGCAGACTGCTCGCTGTATTTGTAACCGTGTGCTTCAATGTGTGATTCCGCACAAACCAACATGTCCTTCAAACTCATTTTACCTTTCTCTTTTATAAACATACGAAGTTCAGTACTGCATGTCAGGTAAAACTGGTCTTTCAACAAGAGATCTTCCACTCCTTCATAAGTTCTCTCAAATCCCGCTTGTGCTAACCACTGTTGCATATACCTTCTCAATCTATGCACAAAACTAGAAGGTGTCTCTCCTGATTCCATTTTACTGGTTTTGAACTTGTTTCGATAACCACCTTCAGTAAGTTGAAATCTCTTCAACAGCTGAGTCTTCAAACACTCATAATCTTGCACTTCATCTGCAGACAACCTTTGGTATACTTCTAGTGCTCTGCCTTCCAAATGTCTAGCTAGCGTCAGCGACCAAACTTCTTTTTTAACTTCGTACGCAACACAGGTTCTCTCGAATCTCAACAAGTAGGCATCTAAACAATCCTTTGACTCGTTGAATATAGGGAATTTGATATTTCTAATTCCTTTATTGTTTTCTCGGTGATCTCCCTGTTGTTGACCATCACCGATCCTCATGTAGTCACTCTCGTGCTCTCGGTTTTGTTCCCCTCTCGAATCAATTTCACGCATTCTCACCTGTGCTTCAAGTCTCTTTATCTCTAACTGGTGTTCACGCTGTTCTCTGGCTTCTGTTGCCAAGCGACTTTCTCTCGCTTCTGTCTCAGCTGCTTCACGATTCAATCTGGCTTCTGCTTCAGCACTCCTGATTGCTTCCAATTCCAGTTCAGCCTTCTTTGCTTGCATTGCAGCCTCTGTTTCAGCTTTTCTTGTTTCTACTTCGGCTTTTCTCGTTGCTGCTTCTGTTTCAGCTTTTCTCGCTGCTGCTTCAGCTTTTCTCATTTCTGCTGCTGCTTCAGCTTCCATCTCTGCTTTTCTCGTAGCAGCTTCTGTTTCAGCCTTCCTCGTTACTGCTTCTATCTCAAGTCTCTTGACTTCTGCTGCTGCTTCAGCTAATTTCATCTCTTTGGCGATCTCCCTCTCAGTCGCTCTATCTTGCCTCCACTCTGCCTGTCTTTCTTTGACAAAGGCACGTGTCTCGTCCCCTTCCATGTTCATCCGTTTGGCAATTTCTAACCAAGCTTCAAAATCACTGACAGACATACTTACTGTCTTACTTGCTGACTAGCAACTTATGACAAAAATATTGGCAACTATGTGCGCTATTTAAATTTCTAACAAATAGAAATTGTTCAATTCTGCAAAGTGTCAATTCAGTTCCACAACAACAACTAATAGTTCATACACCTACTGCAGTATCTTCAATCTACAATTTCAGATTTAGTCTCTAACAATCTCCTAGCTATAATTGTTCAAAGTTTTTCTAATACTGTTCAAAAGACAGTTATCTTTACTGATTTAAATCTTTACTGACTTAAATCTTTACTGACTTAAATCTTTACTGACTTTTATCCCGGACGGGCCCCCACTCTTGTCACAGCCATCAAAATCTAGGGTTTTAAATCTAGCTTTAATAGGGAACTTTATGCTCAGAGGCCATTGGGTGATCAATATTAGAATGAACTAGGACCTAAAACAAATGTAGCTGAGATTCGTTTAAAGATTATATTATAATAAAACAATATCAAACAGTAAAATACAATCAATAATCCTATCTACTTATTGTGGCGTATTATCTAATAATATTATAGCTTGTTTCTTATCTTCCACGTTGGACTTTTCCAGCGTAGATGTAGAAGTTCTTCAGTTCGTATGGATTGGAATGAAGGTTTGAAGAGGAAGGAAGGTCACCTTCTTCTTGCTTGCCGTCGTTTCCAATTCTCTTCCGTAGCTGCGTAGACGGAGAATGCTGTAGCTGGCACAGCACTCTGTAGTTTCGTCCACCTCGTTGTTTCTCCACAAGCAACGGTAGCTTCTCGTCGCTTGCTCGTCTTGTTGTAGTTTCGCCCCTTTCTTCTGCCGTCGAACTCCAATCGCAATTGTAGTTCCGAATTCGATCTTCTCCGATGTCGATCGCAGTGCACTCGCAAGTGTCTCACCAAACTTCGCAAAGTTTCCGTACGACAAGCCTTGGTATCTCTATTCCCAAGGACTTATAGTCTCACCAGTGGGACAGGCCGACAACGTGTCGCCTTCCACACCCAATTCACCGTCAGATCTTCTGAATTACCGACAAGGAACGCCACAATCGTCAATGGCCGCCCTTGCTCAGAAATCTACGTCTTCTTCCTTCGCCATCTTTTCGCTGTCTAACTTTTCGTCTGCCGTTGTTGCCGTCTGCTCAAGTTTGACGCTGCTTTCTGCCCTTCGTTGTGTTTCGATAATTGATGTAGCGCGTATTCAAGAATTGTTATAGCGCTATTATTATTATCTAACTTAATGCCACAAGTAACATTAATTATAATCTACAATACGCCACATATTGTCTAGCTTAATTCTTACCTATTTAATACTTATACAATGCATCATTTAATAGGTTTGTTTGATAAGAAGCATTCTACCGCTACACTGATAACTTTTGTTGCATGCTGTACTGATACTCCTGTTTTGTAGAGCCGTTGTTTGTGTTAAAGGTTCGATCAGATGCAGTGCCGGCGCTAGGGTACCTGAGGCCCCAAAAAACTCTAGGCCCCCTACCTTAAGCTGTCATTTTGAAAATTCTCATAATTTAAGTGCTGCAAGACATGGTTTAATAATTAATACTTAAATTTCCACACTGTACAGGTAGAATTTTAAGCTGTCAGCATAACAAAATTGCTCTTTTTTCAATGCTGTTCTTTAGTGTTGCCTTCCAATTGTTGAAACTTTTTTAATTTGTACAATGTATCTGTTGCATTTGAAGCTGTCATCCTAACTAAATTGTTCATAATTTCAGTGCTCATGAGGCATGTTTTAAGATTTCAATAAATTTCCGACTTCATTGTTTAATTTTTGATTTGCACACTGTAGCCTAATCGTCGTATTTTAAGCTGTCATCCTAACAGAATTGATCATTATGTAAAGACAATGGATAAAACTGAAGAAATTTATTATACTTATGAAATATTTCTGAAATATTGGGAGAACCTAAGGACTCCGTCCCCATCACAAATTGTGGGTCCACGCCTCTGTCCCCTCTAGCCTAAGCCTCAGCCCTTGGTTGAAGGACAATTGCTGTATTGGTTTTCGTAATATTATTTTGTATGCTTTGTTTAAATATATAAAATCTATATATAAATATATATTCGGTGCGTAGTTTCAGGAATGAACAGTCATGAAAAGTATAATTAATTGCCAGCTAAATTTGGAGGCCATACACGTCCCAATGACATCTGGGGCCTACACAGGATTTATTTGGGGGAGGGGGCCTCATGTAGGTTCTATTTTGAGGCACTCCATTAGTGTTTAGAATAAGTCATAAACGTTGTGTTTGAGGATGTAGACTCATATGGCCTGAATTAGTCTAAATGGCTAGCCTATTCTTACACCCAAATCAGTATGATATTTGCATTTAGAACTTTTATATGGCAGTGCCATGGTTTGTTGAGGCATGCACCAGACCGGATCAGGGCCCCTAAGTGAATGCGCCATTTTAGCATTTTGAGGCACTCCATTAGTGTTTAGAATAAGTCATAAACGTTGTGTTTGAGGATGTAGACTCATATGGCCTGAATTAGTCTAAATGGCTAGCCTATTCTTACACCCAAATCAGTATGATATTTGCATTTAGAACTTTTATATGGCAGTGCCATGGTTTGTTGAGGCATGCACCAGACCGGATCAGGGCCCCTAAGTGAATGCGCCATTTTAGCATATATATACAGTCACAAAAATAGGCATAATGATCAGCTAAATTTGGAGGCCCCTTGCAAACTTGAGGCCCCTAACCAGGGGGTGCTAGCGCCGATGACACGAAACGGAGTATCCCCTCTGAAAGCTATCCGGGGGGTGAATTAATCTATCCCCCTGGATGGAATTAACCGGTCTATACTATCCGGGGGGATACACCATTCAATCCCATTTTTTGAAAAATGTGCATAATAAAATAATTTATGCTGTAATCAAAATTAAAAGTGACTCTAATTGTTTTAAGTGTCCTAAAGAATGCTCAGATTAAGGCAACTCGAATTTATTTAGTGACTTTGAGTGTTCTTAAGTGTTTTGAATGTTTTAAGTGCTCTAAAAACAGGGCAAAACAAATTATCTAGTAAGAATAAACATACCTGTTTGTGTCATTGTTCGAAACAAAGCATATGAAAATTAATTTGCCCAAAAAAATACACGCGGAAGCAGTTTTTTCGACTTTTTTTAATTTGGGGGATACAATTAATACGGGGGATACTCTATTTCGTGACACCGGCACTGGGCAGATGGCGTTGGTAAAATGAGTGGTAGCTAGGAAGTGATGAGTTCCCTGTTGGGCTGTCGACCGTTAAATTCGATTCCTGTAATAACTTTGTGATCATCTGTCATACTACACTGTGTCTGGGGAACCTTAGACCTTAGTCCTTCCACGTGCTAACAGCGCATTGGGCGACACAGCTCCTCCACACCACTCTGTCCGCGGTTCTCTCAGCCTCCTCCCACATCATTACACCATCGTCCAGATCCTGTGCAACAGTGTGTGTGTGTGGAAAGGGACCTATTTTGCTAATATTAAAATAAATAGTGAACATTCATCGATTTTTAAAATTGAATATTGAACGCTATAGTTAATAATCCATAGTTCAAGGCACATTAATAGTTCAAGAGCAAAGTTCAAGAGAAAGCAAGAAAACAATATAGGGCCTATCATTGCACTGCATTTGGCATGTAGGTCTATACTTGGCAATATGGTTTCTTTTGATATGACGAGAAGCACAACCACTCTCCTTAACTTTCGGGTTTCCAGTTGAGAAGTAGCAGTAGGCCTAGAGTTTTGTTTCTGAAAATAGTCCACCACTATCACCTTCAAAATTAATGTACCACTGGGATGACACAATGGGCCATGAGAGAAACCCCTGCTCTCCAAGAAGCAGGCAATAGTGTAAAATAGCCTATAATGACTAATTTTTCTCCAACCTTTCTTTTCTATCTAAATTAACCGAACGAATTGTCCTTTCCCGGCTAAACGATTACCTCTCCTCCAACTCACTCCTCAACCCCTACCAATCTGGCTTCACTAAACATCACTCCACAGAAACTCTACTTGTCTCTCTATATAATAAACTGGTTTCTGCCGTCAGTCATCAGCAAGTCTCCTGCCTCTGCCTCCTCGACATCTCCGCTGCATTCGACACCATCGATCACAATCTTCTTCTTAACCGACTCTCTTCTTCTTTTGGCGTCTCTGGCACTGCTCTACTTTGGTTCCAGTCCTATCTCTCTTCCAGATCCTTTTCTGTTAAAGCCTCCAGTCACTGTTCACAACCCCTTCCACTATCTTGTGGCGTTCCACAAGGCTCCGTCCTGGGTCCGTTGCTCTTCATTCTCTACACCACTCCTTTAAGTCATCTCATAGAATCCTCGTCTGTTGACCACCATCTCTACGCAGACGACGCTCAACTCTTCATATCCTTCTCCCCAGGCTCTTTTTCCACCTCCATTGCTCAACTTCTCAATGTGGTCAATCTAATCTCTAAATGGATGTCTTCCAACCTCCTCTGCCTCAACCCCTCCAAGACAGAGTTCATCATTCTTGGACTTCCTGACCAAATCAAGAAAATTCCAGACCCTTCAATACACCTATCGACTAACTCTTCGTCTCTTACCTTTACTTCTGATGCTCCTGTCCGAAATCTTGGTGTAATGTTTGATTTGCATCTCTCCTTCTCTAACCACATCTCTAACCTATCGCGTTCCTGTTTCATGCACATCCGGGACCTCCGTCGCATCCGACCTATGCTCGATTTCAAAACTGCTTCTACCATTGCTACGTCCATCGTCCACTCAAAACTTGACTATTGCAACTCTCTGTTCTTAAGCCTTGACTCCTCACAACTTAAGCGCCTCCAACTCATTCAAAATTCTCTAGCTAGAGCCGTCACCAGAACACCCAGACATCATCACATCACCCCCATCCTCAAGTCACTTCACTGGTTGAAAATCCCAGAGCGAATCCACTTTAAAGTTCTCTCCTTAACCTACAACTCTTTGCAATGCTCTCAGCCAAGTTATCTTCGCGATCTCTTCACCATCCAGCCTACCCGTTCTACACGATCATCCGCCTGCCTGACACTTTCTCGACCGCCGGTCACAAGTCATCTCAAGTTCTCCAACCGAGCCATATCCATCTCAGCACCACGCCTTTGGAATGACGTACCTGCCTCCTGAATTCCGATCCTTTTCAGTCCCTCCACCATCACTACTAATCACACACCAAAACCTTCCTCAGGCTCCTCTATCCATCACACCTCGGGCTTTTCATTCGAAACTCAAGACACTCCTTTTCACGAACTCTTACCCTGTCTCATCTGATCCTTCACCCTCCAATTCCCGGCCCAGACGACACCCGCCTTGATAGCTGTTCCGCCCCTCTGATCCTATGGTAACTCGACCCGGACCACCACGGACTACTCTCACGGACAACCGTTCTAACTCAACGCATCTGATTCTGATCCTATGGTAACTCGACCCGGACCACCACGGACTACTCTTACGGACAACCCTTCTAACTCAACGCAGCGCTCGTGAATAAGCTGGTGCCCCGCGCTTGGCTTTCGAGTGGCGCTTTAGAAATCTCGAGTTTACGATTACGATTACAATTAATTTTTCCTTATCAGTCGATCTCTCGATCGTTCTTTACAAATATTTAATTATATTCCCACGGGGTTTATCGTGCTGAGAGCGCCTCTAAACGGTCTTAGGCGGCGCTATATAAATGCATCAATGCAATACAATCAGTTCATGACGCTAGCCATTTGGCGGTGATGGGTACGAATAAATGACCATAATTATTGTTGCCGTTGACCGTTAAAAATAACGTCACGTCGTTTTGTGACGTAAACCATCGATAACCTAGCTAACAGAAATCTGTGCCGTAACGAGAATTTTTTACCGAATGGAAACCTCGAAATGCCACCTTATAAACGAACGACCCAGGTAAGACCACACGTTTTCATTGCAAAATAGCAGAGATCGATCTTCTCCAGATAATAGTCTATATATAATCGGGGAATTTTCAGTTTCTTTTAGAAGACGTTGAAAGTTAAAGTTCTGTCTCAAGTGAAAATGATAAAACGATTTCAATTCATCACTAATTACTGTTCTGCAGATACGATGCTCTTTCCGGTTAACAAAATTAGTCCTGATTTCTTACGCGGTGGGTATTTTTCATTAAGATCCCCTTGTTTAGGCCTACGTACAGAATATAGGGCCTACAGGCTCTTGCCAGATGAGAAGTTCATTTTTATATGGACTAATAAAGCCAGCATCTTCATAGTGTTAGAGTTACATTTTACTGTAGGCCATAAACAACAGTCCCCAGACAGCATGAGATGAAAAAGTTACATTCATTTGAATCAGGGCCATAGATATATTATGATCAGGGCAGGTCCCAGACATTGTTAGTGATTGGCTTTGACGCCCATCTTAGCAAACTTGTTTTCTTTCGTATCTGAATCTATGTCGTGTGCCGCCGGTGTGCGCATGCGCAGTGGGTCAAAGTCATGCTACCAAAATGGTAAACACGAAAGCGCGAGTGTAAGTTTGCGAAGTTTTGACAGTTACAATCAATCGATAAACTTAGGAATTTTAATTTCTTAGTATGCCAGCTCATTGTACAGTAATAAGTTGTAGCAACGGTGAAAACCGACTGAATCATCTAAAGTTCTAAACCATAAATTAGTATCCATGTCTAATGCAGTGGCTACACTTCGGGTAGCCGACCTACATCGAAATGTCGAACCCGCTTATTGCTAAAGTCGTCCCATTCAAAGTTCTTTTTTGTTGATTTAATTCTGTTCAAATTTTTTTTGCAACGTTCATTGAAAGGTAAAAGTGCATTTTAGCGTTTTTAATTATTTGCCATTGCATGGGTTTCAGTGTTTATCTGATACAAGTCGGATTGACGAAAAGAATTCTTGCAAAATAGAAGTCGGATTATTAAAAAATAATTTTTACTGAAATAGAAGTAGGATGTATTAAAACAATCTCGTTGAAATCGAAGCTGGATTGATATTTGTAATTCAATAGAAGTGATTTTGATGATGAATAATTCCTGCCTAAACAGAAGCGGGATTGATTAAACGAATTCTTGTCGAATTCTTGCTTAAACGGAAGCAAGAATTCGTTTAATCAATCCCGCTTCTGTTAAACGGAAGCTGGATCGATGAATACGATTCTTGCCAAACTAGAAGTTGGATTGATTAAGAATAATAATGCTGCAACGAGCCAAGAATTAAATACGCTAAAATGCACTGTTGCCCAATGAAATTTTGACTTATTTACTCTGCAACTTGAAGATGACTTCACGATGAACTGATCCCCGAAGCAATGGTTCCATTTTAATTTGCAGAGTTCTTCATTAGAGGTGCGAATTGTACATCCATCTTCACTATTCTAGATTAGACAACAATACATGTATCGCAAAGGACACAACTGATTTTAGTCCTCTAACATTGCTGTGTTTGTTTCTCTTACTTAGCAAACTGTATCTCCTCCATCTCTGTAATGATGATTTTTCACTGGCTAGATGTTTTCCAAGCACTTGATATACACTCATATATATATATATATATATATATATATATATATATATATATATATATATGTACAGGGTGGTCCAGCATAAATGAACCAACTTTGCATGCATATAACTCCGTCAATTTTTGGATATTATTTTTACTTTATGGGTCAAATGAAAGACATTTCACTCTAGTATTAGCAATGATAAAGTCGAACTGG
Source organism: Lumbricus terrestris (assembly GCA_949752735.1). Classification (NCBI taxonomy): domain Eukaryota; kingdom Metazoa; phylum Annelida; class Clitellata; order Crassiclitellata; family Lumbricidae; genus Lumbricus; species Lumbricus terrestris. The sequence continues at coordinate 31,747,104 of OX457037.1, read as the reverse complement.
TGCCAGTTTGGGTTTTAATTATATGCTCGAAACAGCGATAGCTACCATATTTTGTTATCATTTGTGACGCAATCTGGCGCTATTGACATACGATGATCGCATTTTATCCTAATTTTACAAACTGATAAGCGATTTGATTCGTTTTAAATGATTAACGAATTTTCTAACAGAGGATATAATGAAAATGCATCGAATCATCCGCTACAGCAAATTTATAAAACATGATCTTTTATTCATAAACCATGGGAATCGGTGCGCACATCCGCTAGCATTGCTCTTGTGTCCGAGTAAATTTGCAGTCAAGACAATATATATTCCGTGTAGACCCTACAAGAAAATCTCCCCGGGAAATTCAGCGCAAAACAGGCAGTCCTAGAAGCATCGCATAACGCATTGGAAAAGCTAATCTAAAGTTATTCGTCGATGTGATGTCCAACAGCTCTCCAACACTGACGCAAAGAAACTCCTGGCGTGCTGCTAGCCATTTCTTTGCATCTAAAGCAGCGCATGGCAGTGCACAGCTGATGATAAAATTGAAAGGACATGGTTTAATGATGCGAAAATATTGATGGTAGAGACTCCTACAAACACCCAAAATGATTGTGTCTATGCGTGTGGTGGCAAAAATCGATTTGTGAATATCCCGGGGAAACGGCATCATATTACGTCAACAAAATATGGTAGCTGGCGCTTTTCCGAGCATAATTAAAACCTAAAATAGCACCAGTTTGACTCTTTCAAGTGCTAATACTAGATTGAAATATCTTTAATTTGACACATAAATTATAAATAAAGTCCACAAATTGGCGGAGTTATATGCATGGAAAGTTGGTTCATTTATGCTGGACCACCCTATATATATATATATATATATATATATATATATATATATATATATATATATATATATATGTGTGTGTATATCAGCATCATTTAGTGATGTAGTTTTTGTGGGGTTTCGATTCTCGAGGATACACGCTACCAGTACTTTCTCATTTATTTGTTTTAGAACATCTCGCGCGAATCATTCGAAACTACCACGAAGTTGCCAGACGGGACCGTCACAAAATCACGAGGTAGCATACAGTATGTTGTACCTGGTGCTGCAGTTCCTGGAGCAAACCATGCGGCTGCCCCTGCTGCCCAAGTTGCAGTTGCTGCCCAGCAGGCAGCTGCTGCCCCTGCTGGCGCACCCGTTGGCCCACCAGTTCATCTCGTTGCACCACAGGGCGTTGCTGCACCAGGTGCAGCTGTGCCCTTGCCAGCAGTGGGCCAGCATCCAGCCAATGGATTTACCATCAAATCATTCCTTCTCAAAATTGTTGTTCCAACTGGGCTCACCGCCCTTGGCGCCATTGCCACTTATTACATCACCACTTACCTTTGAGGTATGGCAATATTACTATAATTGTTATAATTACTAAGACATTTGCTGTATAATGAACTCGTTGCAAAACCTGGTCAGTGCTTCAGTTCATCTACTGAGAAGCACTCATGACCCAGACCCGGTTAAAGAGAACAGTGTTGTGGTTAGAGTGATACATCGCTGCACTTTCCGGCATGGTTCACTAACAGTTGGAGGCTGCCAAGGTCAGATAATTAATTTGAAAAGATTCTTAAGTTGAGTACGACCATAGGGGCTGTCCCTATGGGCATATTATTATAATAATAATAATTATATGGAGCATATATTATGTATGACGGGACTTCAAGGGAGGGGATGGGTATCTGGATTTCGGAGATTTGCATACGAGTTTGTACAGCAAGGGAAGAGTTTTGACCAAATGTATACACCAGATAAATTTCTAATTATGATGTCCACATTAGCATATTTATTAGTCTGTGCTATCTTATATAGTCATCTGATGGCATTTAATTACATTATAATAAAATTCTTTTCATATCTAACAAGTTGACCATAGCAGACTTTAACAAATTTTTGCTAGCAAATATAACCATAGCAGACTTTAGCAAAGTTTTGCTAGTAAATATGATGTTTAATCAAAAATAGTAGGCTATGGTAAAATAAATGTTTCACAGATGACTTTAGCTGATTAGCTTTTGTGGGATGGGGTGAAGAAGCTTATCTGTATGTATTCATGGGGGTTCCACAAAATGTACAAGTTTCAGCAGATTAAGGGGTCGAAAATAAGAGTTTTGGCATACATTATAATATATGGATGAGTCCTTAAAAATCTGTTTGCATTTAGTGAAAACAATCAAATTAATGTTATATGAATTAAGCACTTCTTCTTCGTTAAATTTTTGCTTCTGTCATTCTGATTCTGTTTGTGCTAAAGTCCAGTCGGATCAATTTTATGCCTCTCCTTTGTCATTTAAGACATTTAAAACTAATTTAATTTCTATTGGTAATCCTATGATATGAGACTTGAGTTCTTTCTCTGCCTGCCCTTTGTATTTCTAGGGCATATTTGCTTACTGCATTTGATGATGCTTTTGCTTGGAGAAAATTTAAACAAATAAAATATGATCAATGAATTCATGTTTTGGTTGTGCCAAATTTATTTTCATCTGCTTTGGCAGGATATTTTAAAAGATTAATTCTGCATACCATACTTACATATCAAAGCCTTTTGTATGAAAATTATTATGTCAGCTATTGCCATAATAACACTCAAACATTTTCAATTGAATGTGTCAGGAATAATATATCCAATGACATTCGAGAAATGCTCAACTTAGCACCATTAGAAAATCTATCTGCATTTATTGAAGAGAATATATTAAATAAATTAGGCACTTCTTGTTAGTTAAATTTTTTGCTTCTGCCATTCTGATTCTGTTTGTGGTAAAGTTCACTATATCTCGGTCCACATTCACGTCACCTGGGGCATTTGTTGATTGTGAGTTGTCGGGAGCATTGTTCGATTGCCCATAGATCTGCTGAAGTAGGCTGCCATCCAAATTGCTGCCACCCGAAATAGCACCTCCCAAACCGCTGTTAGGTTGATTGTGTGCATAAATGTCACATTTTAATACCTTATGAATGTGATCCATGCAAAATTATTATTTTCTTAACACTCTAATCATCATATGCAGTAAGCAAAATAAGATGCTATAGAAATATGAAGGGCAGACCAAGAAAGAACTTAAGTTTCAATTAATACTGTCACCAATACAACTGAAAATGGTTTTAGATAAGGGCTCGGAGCCGTGACAACTCCGGGACGAACCAGCAAGGTTCAAATCTCTCCACAAGTGCTGTCCAGAACTCTGCAGGGGTAGCAAACCAGCAACAGTCCAGGACGAACCAGCAAGGTTCAAATCTCTCCACAAGTGCTGTCCAGAACTCTGCAGGGGTAGCAAACCAGCAACAGTCCAGGACGAACCAGCAAGGTTCAAATCTCTCCACAAGTGCTGTCCAGAACTCTGCAGGGGTAGCAAACCAGCAACAGTCCAGGACGAACCAGCAAGGTTCAAATCTCTCCACAAGTGCTGTCCAGAACTCTGCAGGGGTAGCAAACCAGCAACAGTCCAGGACGAACCAGCAAGGTTCAAATCTCTCCACAAGTGCTGTCCAGAACTCTGCAGGGGTAGCAAACCAGCAACAGCAGCAAACACCTAATGGAAATAACTTAATCGGAGGTCTTCAAAGCCAAACAAATGCCATGGACGTGGATCAACAGGTACAGGTAACGGATCAATGCCAGTCTATTTATATCCAAAATTCACTCATTTTTATCGCAACATACATGTATGTTCACCAGAACCCCATTACTTAACTATTTATCAAAGCCAGATTCATAATCAGAGGTTCAACATTTATATAGTTTAAGTCGAATCTCCAACGATGAAACAGAACAGTTTAATTGTGCTGTGGCTTTTCAACGCTCTGCTAATGTTGTTGATCTCAAGTAGTAAATATGCACGAATGCACTAAGTCTCTCATCACTGTGGCAACCTAATGTTTGAGCCATGCTTTGTAAAAGTGTATAACATAGTCAGTGCTTAAAGTGCAGGAAAAGAAGTGCATAGACGCCCCTTACCTACCAGGCTGCCCTGGTTCAATAAGTGTTCAGATGAACAAATAAGTTCATGGACGCCGTCCATGACCGTCCAATCACACATTGAGCTCTGGTTATAGCCACTGTCTTTTCAGATGAAATACCACGTCTCTTGAATCATGTTGAACCTTTAAATTGCCAAAAAGGTACTTCCATGTGCTATGTGGGAACTTAGCAATAAACAAATTTATCACAATGTGACAAGGTCCTGATGTGGTATCAGTGCATAACAATGCTTACTGTGTAGCCTTCTTCATGGCTAAGTTTAGCCCCACATTATATATTTTTTTTAGATACAGACACTGTTTATTACAATGGGTTGAACCTACAGATAGGGTTTTCGTGTGAGTGCAATATAATGTCGTCAGTGACATTGAAAGATGGTGAGGTTATAGACAGTGTTTGCCAAAAAACGTTGCACTGTAGGGATTGAATGTAATAATCAGCACCAAGGCAGACCAAGCCTGGGTCTGATAGAGAAACCATAATGCAATCATTCACATGCATGGGATGAGTGGAATTCTGTGTTCTGCAATGTTTTTGTCTGCTGAACTGACATCGGTGATTGTTTGACTGCACTTAGGTATACCTAAGCACCAGACGTGGCTCATGGGTGACTAACCGAGTGGGATTCTACGGCCTTCTGGTCGACTTCATCTTCGATCGTCATTTCCTCTATGACATCAGGAATCATATTATGCAACGAAGCGTCTTCAACTTTTTCGTCGAAGGAATTTTCAACAGACGCTTCAATCACCAGCTGTACGGCCTCAAACCTGACCACCGATTCGACGCGCAGCACATCATGGTGAACGATGAACTTCCGAACAGAATCATATCCGGCGGAATCGTCGTGAAGCCGAACGTGCGGAGAATCACGGAGACTGGAGTCGAGTTTGAGGATGGATCGTTCGAAGATGACATCGATGTCGTTATCTACGCAACTGGCTACAGCTTCAGCTTTCCCTTCATCGAGCACAAAGCTCTGATGGTGACGAAAAACCAGGTTAACTTGTACGAGTACATGTTTCCGCCGACTGTCCAGCCGCCCACCATCGCGGTCATCTGCTGCGTCCAATCGTTCGTAGCCGTGATGCCAATTTCTGAACTGCAGGGTCGACTCGCCGTCAAGGTCTTCAAGGTACTTGGCTCTCTCTGGCTCTGTGTGTTCTTCTATGTCTTGCTGTTTCTCTGTCTCTGTTTTTCTGTCTCTGTCTTTTGCTTCTCTAACGGTTATCTGAGTTTGTTCTGTGATTTGAGTGATGCTATCAAATGAAGTTGGACATGGGTCATTCCAGCTCAACTCAACCAATGCCTCCCACTCGACCATCTCCGATTTGGCTGAAATTTTATCCACGTGTTGCAGGGTATATTGGATGGAAAAATCCAAAGTCTTTAAGAAATATTTCAAATACTTTTCAAGATATCGTGGATTCCGTGACCCCACCCTCCGAAGGCATCTCGCGAAACTTCGTGATGTCCACTTTTTGAGAGTTGATATCTCTAAAATGGTTTTACCAAATTGGATGATTTTTTTATACCTATACAGTTTCTTGCATAGATTACAGAAATATAAAGAAAGTTATTGTGTCTCCTCTAATTTCAACTGAATTAAATATCAAAAGTGCCTTCATATTCATTTTATATCGTATTTTTGCAATAATCAGTGATCAATATCTCCATATATACCAGGCACAATGCATTCATATTTTATATGTATACTGTCTATGTGGCTGGCATTTACTTGGCAAAGTTTTACTTCATCACTGATACCCATCTGCTGGATATCTGCTGTCAAAGTTGACCAGATCCTACAAGGGGGGGTCGAAGAAAAAAATATTCCCAAAAAACATCAAAAAATATACATTTTTTATTGCATTTTCGGATAGAGCATGGTTCAATTGATAAGTGTTCCAAAAATCCCAATGGCGTTTTTTGTTTTAAGGAGTTTACAGTGTGCCAAAAATGGTCGTTTTTGGTATCGCGAGTTGCATGCAATGGTGGTATTTGACAAATTTGTCAGTATTATCTATCAGCATAAAAGCTGTGAAACCATTGTTATCATTTATATAATACAAAAGAAATATTACTAAGTTATGCTTGCTTAACCTACAACAAACATTTGCATTTTTTAAATCATAATCAGAATGAATTTTGAACCAAATTTAGTGTTCATTAGTATACATACCAACAATGTACAAAGTTCTGTTAAAGTCACAGAGAAGTAAAAATGATTAGTTAATGTCGTTTTTGCATTAGCATCATATATTTTGAAAGTTTTTCTGTGCATAGGTGGAAAATGTTCTCAGCACAGTCTTCCATACTGAATTGTCCAGCTGGCATTCTCGTGCGCTGTTACTGCGTGCTTGAGGTGCTGGCACTAAGCAGAGTACATGTTCCAACGGAACCTAGCACACGTCATCATGTCGTGTTGTCATGTCAGACAATATGTTGCCCTACTTTTTGTACTGGTCATGAATTTGACAAGTACATCCTTTCCTTCTTCTCTTATTAATCCAATGTACCAGTTGTTGTCATATATTGCAGACACATACAGCCCAGGTTGACACGTAGTAGCATCCAATCTGCAGCTCTCAGTTGCTTCCTCTGAATCATTTGTGCGAAATTCTCTTGGCAGCACTATACCTCTCTTTCAACTTGAAGTCCTTCGCATGCTGCTCAACTGATGCCTTAGAAACCCAGAAGAAATTAATACCTATAATTTTTTATTTCCATAATTGTATAGGTCATGTGGAGTCAAAATCCGATCATTGATCAGGGCTTGCAGACTACCACGTGCAGCAAGTCGCTTAATACAATTCCATCACAAGGACCACCTGCATCAGTGTTGTTCTAAATCGTCTTCAGTCTGTGTTGTATGACTTGTCTCTGCCTACTACCTTTGTGTCCCAGTCACCATGGATGATAATATTCACATCTGTTTTGGCAGCTCACCCAACACTTTCCCATAAGGCATCATACAATTCTATGCTTTAATCTATATACTGTCCATGTTGGTTACATAGTCCTTGATCAGTGCAATAAAGCATTATCACTACTCTCTGGAATCTTGCTGCAATGCTACTGGCCTTCTCTGGGTTGTTTCCAATTAAGGCATGTTTAGCTCTCTTACTAATAGACACGTTTTACTGCTTTTTCTTTGTATTTCTCAAGTTATGAGAAATTGTATTCAAAGCATTATGAGTAGGTTGCCATTGGGCTGCTCTGTTTCAAAGTTCTTGGTATTGCATGGAATTTTATTCTGTTGATAGGAAATTGGATCAGCTGCAGGGAAGCTGGGCATTCTTTTCACTTCCAGAGGATATTTTTCACCTGTGCAAGTAAGTAAAGCATTCATGTGATCCACTGATATTCTGTTGCTTTATGTGCATACGAGATGTTGCTCTTCCTAAAATGATTGGAAGAATTTGCATAATCATCCATTGGTTCATATGCCAGCCTGAACGTGCACTATAGGCCTACACAAATTTGAATCTACACGACAGTTAGCGATATTGTTCTTGTCTAATCTAGTAAATAGCATCGACGGGCAGCCATGTTCTTGGTTACACCACCTACCAAAATAAAACAAGTCTATAGTTGATAGTTTAACAGGAAAAGTACACTTCATAAATGACTTCGCTTCAGCTTTGAAGAATTAGTCATTGTTTACTTCCAGGTTTGAAGTAAGCGAGCTAATCACTTTAAACCTTATAAGACTCTACAAGAAGTGAAGGTGGCATAAATTTGTGATACATTGACAACATTACACACTTTAGGACCTGTGTGTCAGAAGTAATTTTATTATGATAATGATCTGTGTGTTAATAAGAAATAAAAGATTCTTCTGCTTTACTCCTTTACATTGCAGACGTTAACACCACGTGCTGTGTTCCCTGGTCATTGCTGTTCAGTGCTCAATGGTATTATATGCTGATGGTATATATGGAAAAGCTGCAGAGGCAGTCTCTTTTTGCTGAGAAATTAGGTGAAACACTTGAGATTGTTTATTTATAGATATTATCCAGCCACCTGTGGTTTGAATATTGAACAAGTTCGTATTTTAACAGCAATCATCATTGTTGTTTCAAATGACAGGTTTTATCAGCATGCTTTGTATGTTTACTGAATCAAACAATTAACTATTACTGTGTTGCTGCTAAAAGGTTTAGTTTGTTGTAGGCTTCGACTATTCTCTACGCTTTTGCCAATCACAAAGACAAACTGAAGGCACTTGAGATGTTGGAACCAGTAAGTGCCACTAATCTTTCAAATGCCACTTCATCAGCACCAAATGTCCATTTGATTGGTACAGTTTTATATTTTGAGTTAGTGTTAACAGTATTCTGCTCATAATGTTCATTGGCATTGCGAATTGTACATTTATTTTTATTGAACTATGTGAGCTTGTTTTTTATTCAAATATCTGAGCTTGCTAATTTTTTTGGGCATTCATGCTCAGTCTTGAAGCAAAAACTGAGGAGATCCATTCACAGCACTCACTTCAGCATTGGTACCAAGGAGTAATCTAAACCAGTCTATATTAAAATTTTAACTAGGGCCAAACTTGCCTCATTGAGAAGTCAATTACCCTTGGCTTGTGTCAATGGCTTAGTCATCCACTTCACATGGATACAATGGAACTCACTCAGTTACTGGACAACTCCCTCATTAATACAACATTCATTCACTCATTCACTCACTCACAGATCCTTTTTACTTGCAAACCTTCCATTTAGTAAAGTAAAACTTGTGCTTAAATGTTGACTTTATTCAGCGTCTTTGTCGAATGACATGCAACGAAGCTCGTGATATCATAGGATCTTTCAGCATACAGAATGACAAGTTACGAGCTCTGGGAGTCGTCAAAAGGTAGATAATTGTACTGTTCTCTATCCTAGACCTTTTTTTGCTTCTACTGTGACTAATCAGATTGGTGCTTTACTTTGACTTTGAACTCGTGATGTGTTTAGTGACACACAGTGAAACCTTTGAGTATAAGATGAGATTTGAACATTTACCTTCCTTAGTGGATACTTTTCTTGTCCTTATTTTCAATTGCCCTTGCAGTTGCAGATGATTTTATTGCCTCAAGTACCAAATGAATAACTGTTGCTCTCATCAAAATATTCTCATTCTGGACTAAAACTTAGAGGAAGGAGTAATGGAGCCCCAAAAGTTTAAAACCTGTTGGGATCAGAACCCAGGATTTTGTGTGACATCTATGAGATTGGGATTTATCTCTTCCAATAGCCAGAATCTTACGCATCTATGCCGTTACAAAGAAAATTATGATGTGAGAGTTTTATTCAAGAGCCTAAAGGAGCCCTTTAAGTACGTGAACTTCGGTAATTTTAGTTCTTAATTAGATCAACAGACGTGTCATTACAGGTAGCTGCTATAATTTTTTGTGTAATTATGTATTTAGAATTCGTTCAAATCTGGTGAGCAGAGTTGCTGTTAATAGTAATGACAGTGATGTTTGGTTTTCATATATTTAGGTACATTTGTGACAGTCAGGTCAGAGAGGGGCAAGAGATTGTCATGGGTTGTTACCCATTCGAGGATCATAAGAGGAAATCTCTTGGCATACTGCATACGGTTAGCACATTAAATGCCTATGGCAGTCTCCTGCATTTTGATCAGACATAATATGACATCTTCAACATTTGATTTGCACATAGCATGCCTATAGGAAAATTCTTTGTGTTACCTCTTCAGCTCTTACTCTTAGTCTGTTCTACTAACTTTAGAGATTTGCAGATCGTGTTATGCAAAGACAGATAATCAGATCTTATCCAACAATATTGGTTCTGGTATTTGTTTTGTTTGTTTGTATTAATTAATTTTTTTATTAATTGTTGATCACAGATTTCTTACTCATTAGAGCCAACTGAAATGAGTTCTGAAATAAATCAGTTTTATTTATCCTATTCTGAGAACGTGTCAGACATACTACTATGTAGCAAGGGTATCAGTTACAGTGGGGGCGAGTTCTATGAGTCAAAATGACGAGTTTAAGCATCATGTTGCAGTTACATATTGTCACATGTCACATTAAATCTATAGGTCCTTATACACGGATGTGAAAAATGGTGAGCAGACAATTTGACACCAGACAACGTTTAGCAGCAGACAATTCAGCATCCGAAAATTCGACACCAGACAATTTGTCGCTACTAAATGTTTTTTGTTTAGCAATAGACAATTTGGCATCAGACAATGAAGTCGAATTGTCTAGTACCAAATTGTCGTATAGCACCGTAAAAAACACTAGTAAATGAATATCACTAAGAAATTGTCTTAACATGCCATTGTGTCACAGTGTCTGCTTAATTTGTTAAATAAAACTGCCTATTCCTAATAAATTACAAATTAAAACTTGAATTGAAGCAAAGATGATGACATATAGAGCAAAGATGATGACATATATTGAAATATAGAAATGAATGTAACCAGGGCTGTGCTAGTAAATTTAGAGATGAGTACACGCTGAGCGGGAGAAAACCGACTTTTTCGGGCCCTAAATTTCTGACGACCTTTATTTAGTCATCCGGCCAAAAAATTTCCCTTTTTCCCCATTCGAAAAAAGCTAATGACCTATTTTAGTCATTCGCTCCGGATTTCGTGAAAAATACACCTAAATATCCTTTGCCTCTTTCATGCGTATACCCACACGTTCTTTGTGAGGTGAGTATACGCTGTATATCCGCATATACCCTGGTTTTTCTGCGGTGAGTATACGATGCCGTTTTTTCCCGGAGGTAAGTATACGCCGTATACCCGCATATACCCTTGATTACAGCCCTGAATGTAACGAACTTATTTTGTTGTTTTGCATTTAGGATTAGGTATGCTAACAGCAGAAGTAATTGAAAGGTTTTAAAACATAAACAAATTGACAACAAATCCACGTGTTAGTTATTGATGATGTCATTGTTTTTGCATGTGCAGGTGAGAGGTGATGTGTTCGACCAGGTGCCATCTGGTGCTCACCAGGGTTATGCCCCAATGGGTGCCCTCTATACACAGTGTCGCCCTCTGGTGCCTAATCTCTATGGATCGCTCTACGAACAATCACAGCTGACACCAGTAAGTCTGAACATGTACAATAAATTCAAGTTTGCAAGAAATGAAAGTTTGTAACTTTGTTATAAAACGGCTCTTTCTTTGCATTTCTCTTTCTATGCATATCCATGCAGGCATACCGGCTTTCCCTAAAAACAGCCGTTGCTAATATTATAATTATTATTATTATATGTCTGTACTGATGTAAATATTCCTGTAATGCATGAGAGATGATGAGACTCGCATGCCGTAGGAGCACCAGCCACGTCAATATGGGCACAAAAATCTTACACAACAAGCATATGGATATGGAGGTTGGAATGTATGAAGGGGAGAGATGAACGGACTGTTGGCGGGAGGCATGGATGGATAGAGAGGAAGGGAGGAAGGTGAGAGATGGACGGATATTTGGAGGTAGGAGCGGAGAAATGGATGGCAGGACGGACAAAGAATCGGTAACACCAGTGGTCAAAGTGGTTTGGGTGAGCAGTAGGAATGTCGAATGGATAAGCAGTGGGAACGCTGAAAAAGAGTTTTATTGGAACGCATGTGTTCCAGGGTTCCATGTATGGTGAGCAGTGGGAATGCATGCAAAGAATTTTGAGAGCAGTAGCAATGCTGTTCCCATGCACTCACACCCACTTTAACCACTGGGTTAAGAGGAAGGGTCCGTAGGGTGAGAGGAACAGATAGACAGAGAGCATGAAGGAGATTTCAATTACATATCACATGACAATGCATCACTTGACAGTTTCAGTTTGCTTTTAAACTGTTTTACAACAGGCAATCATCTAGAGCAGGGGTTCTCAAACTTTATTTTTATTGTACCCCCAAATAAAAATATCGAATGATGGCGTACCCCAGCAAAGTCAGATCAGAAACAAAATGCTATTGCCATGTCCTCTGGCAGTGACAACTAAAAGTCCATTTACTCATTGGTGACATCATTTATTAGTCTAGGCCTCTGTATAGAGAGCAAACTCTAGTTTGAATCATATAATCTTATCAACAATTTTTAAATGGAAAATTGTTCTATAACCTCTGGGGCCTGTAAGAGAGAGGAAAGAGCCAACCTATAGTGCTGTGCACGGGCTTGTTCAGACTAGCACAGATTTACAATATCTGGTTTAATATTTGCCAATTTAAAATGCAAATTTATCCCATGTTTGTTTTTATGGCAGGAATAGTTAACAGTTTCACCCAGATATGATGTGCTGAAAGGAATCACAAAATATAGAGCTCAAATTAATCATTTGGCCAATTCTGCTCTCTGCTATTTGAGCTCTATATAATTATTTAGGCTGAGATTTTCTGGCTTTGGTACTTTCAACCATTTATACATTAGGCCTATTTGTTTCAAAATTATAGTAACAGGCCTAAACATAATAAATATGTTGCATGCACTGCATTGTATGGGAGTGTAATTAGGCTATATGCTGTGAAAGAAAGAAATGACGATCGATGCTGCATGTTATACGTTTTAACGTTAAAAAATCACTGCTAATCAAAGAAAGATGGACACAAAGTCCATAAACTCAAAGAAAATTTATATTTCTGGAAATTTTCGCGTACCCCTTACCGGTGCCTGGCATACACCTGGGGGTACGCGTACCACAGTTTGAGAACCCCGATCTAGACACGGTTTATTGTATGTTGTGTGCTTTGTACTTCAGGGTCAAGGCAAAGTGGAAGTGCCAACATTAGCCAGACCCACAGTGCTGCCTTCTAAGTATACAGGCCATCCTTCCTACGCCTTTCCACAAGGACGAGACTATGCAGAGGACAGGAAGTACCCAGGCTGCGGTGCCTATGGAGAACATCTCTACTACCCAGGGTTTGGTGGGAAATGTCCAGCCAAAAACCCTGTTTATGCTCACTATCCAGCAGGAGCAAGTCCCCTGGCCATGCACCATGCCACGGCCGCACCTACTGCCTTCCAGGTCAACACTTCATACAACTAATCATGATGCAAATGGATTTGCAATTTCTAATTTTGTGATCTATGGAGACTTTCTTTTGGTGGTTGATAGTGCTCGAGTTTTACGTTTAATATATATTACGTTTGCAACTGTGTTTACCAGCAACAAAAGTATTATTTTATTATTGTGTGCATACCCAGCAGGGGTGAGAAGGAAACCACTAACTTTCGGTCTTTATCAGTCTACTCTTTCTAACTTTTAATTTAATTTCTTTTAGGTTGTATGGAGATTTCTAAGAAACCGTGTGAAATTTTTATTTTAACAAACGACTTGCTTGCATTTTTATGTTTTATAACAAACATTACCTGCAGATATTGTGTTGTTGAAGTGATTGTAGCTAGTAACTATAGTGCAGAAGTTCTCGGCCAGTAATGACATCATTTACATGGTGCCCAAAAATTATCCTGTAGGCCTACTAATGTGCATGTCTGACAGTGGGGGAGGGGTGCCTGGTTTTATTGATACAGCACTGACAGGTGCAGTGAAGTTAAGATACTTGGATGGATGACCATCCATATGAATGCCATGATGTAACCATAATATTATGCTCACCTGACCCTCCATCCTTCATTGCTAACAAATACACAAAATTTGGCAGGCCAGACAATGTGTCCTGAACCCTGGTTGTCGTGGTGTTTTTTACAAATGATCCTTCCCAATGCTTTTGAACAGGTTCTTTAAAGGCTTCCTCAATGCAGTTGTATTTGGTCCACACTGTGATGCCTTTAATTATTTGTATGGCAGATTAAATCCTGTTATGATATCTGTTAATTAAAAAAATTGGACAAATCCGGGTGACCCACTACACCCAGTTACATGTTGAGACACATTAAATGGAAGACAAAAATTAATGTGAACATAAAAATGGTGTTAATTGCTGGCGAAGAGGACCCTCGGAATAAAGTTTTTAACAGCCTTTGCTGGTAGAACGAATGGATTCAATTACAAGTAATTCTGATAGCGGTGGGAAAACACTGGAAAAGCCTTATCCTAGGACGTGATTGACATTTAGCATTAGCTTACAGTATGAAGCAGCCCAGGAACGACACGGGAAGGAACACCAGTCATGTTCATGTCAATTGTCTGTACTTTTTGATTATAGAAGCCATGAAGCCGAAATAAACTTGGCATCCATTGAAATAGGTAGCACGAAAAAATTGCTTGACATTTTAACGATGACTTGCATTGGCTTCCGAGTCGCCTTCAGTAAAATCTTCGTTAAAGTGTTTGTGCATGAACTGGATAAATACAATGCTGTTCTACAAGAACTTGTACATAAATGATAACTCATACAATATACAGGTGAGAGTTAAGTACATTTGCGCACCTTGACATAGACATACTTTTCCAATAATGTTCAGAACTTCAGAAGATGTGTAGGCCTATACTATGCAAGGAGAAGCAAGAGTCCCTATTCTTGGTCTGTATACATGATGCCTACAGGGTATACAGTAACAGGTAGGCATCATAGCATTCAGGCCTAACTACGTTAGTCCTCAGTCCTGTCTGTAGAAGGCACTGCCCTTTTTTCTTATTTGTCTGATGTCTGCATCACACAGGCAATTACGTGAAGATGTGTATACAATTATGGGCCATAATTTTATATAGGCCTACACATTTTCACGTAATTGCCTGTGTGAAATTTATGGCCGATACCATACGGTCACTGTAAAAGACACTGACTTTTACAAGACCCAGGTCCTATATGGTCCTCAGACCTCTACGTCGAGGCCATCCTATTGATAGCACAGCATCAACGTAACTCTCAAATCAGCCACTGCATTTAGGCCCTACAGCTAAAATTGAACTGTTGTGACTTATACTGGAGCCTGGAACTACCGGTATTGTACTTTCAGTAACATAGGCCAGTTGGATATGTCCAGTCTTAGGCCAATACACGAGACTGGTCATTGGCATAAAATATATATTCTCTAATAGGACTTAATTGCTGTACACGTACTGTTACGAATTCATTGATAATTTCTCTTTAAAAATTTGTTTTCAATGGCATCTATCTTTAAAAAGTGAATTCAATTTCAGAGGGGCAAATTTAAGGTCAACCACGGAAGCTAAGTAGCTAGCCTAACAGGAATAAAATTTAATGTAGAGTGCTTCAATTTAACTCTGTTCAATTCCCAATGGCCTATCATATGCATTACTGAGGCACCAGCTAAGGACCCCTGTTGAGGCACTTTCTAAATTAGAGACCAACTGCCAGTAGGCCTATGTAGGCTATGTGCCATGACCAGTTGAAAATTCTTATTATCTTCTAGCAGTATAGGCTATCTTCACAGCCGTTTAGGCATATAGTCATATCCGGAGACTAAGGCCTTAATTGGGCTTCCAGGCAAAGCTCTGCGGCACTCAATCGAACTGCTAAAGAAAGCTAGGCCTACTCACCCTGCTGTAACAGGCGGAGGATTTAAGACAGCTGCAATTAGAAATGATTTAATCAATTGCTGACCGAGCATCACAATGACTTCGCCCGCTGCAATAATATTATTTTCTTTGTTGAAATGGTGTCTCAGAAAAATCCAATGAAGCCATGCAGAAGAATGCCACGGATCAATGCTCAACAGCAGTCTTATCAAATTAAGGAATTTTGATTATCTGCCGCTGAATATTAACAGCTAGATTATTTTTATTTATTTATTTTTCCTGAACCAAAACAACAAACAAACATGATACAATTATATGGCAGTGAACATATAATATAATTATAGGCTAATACTTTAGCACTAATTATTTGGTTAAGAAGGGGAGACCCAGAAGGGATGGACAGTCCCGTTAATAGGGCCACCAATTATTCATGTAAAATTTTAAAAATACTTTCCTATTAAATGCTTTTCCATTTTGCGATTCAAATACTATTATATGGGTGAGACTATAGTAAAGACTGTTCAAACCGTTCAAACTGCTTATCTCCATATCCACGAGATATCGCCACATCGCTCTGGTACTGGACAGCAGTGGAAGAACTAGCCTATTTTTATGATGGTGGTGGTGGTGGTGGTGATTACTGTTCAGTGTCACCAGATTATAAAAGCTTATCATTTTTGCCTCAAATTGTAAAAATTTCTACAAAATTTAATTGTATAGCGTACTTGGGTCACCATTGTCCATGTATACTTCATAACTTTAAATAATGCTAAAACTAGTGTAGTCGAGGTTTAAAATGTTTTAAGGTAATGTGTGTAATAGCGTTTTGCTCGAACTTTATTCACGCAGAATAATAATAAAATTTGTGCATGCATTGAGTTGTTTTATGGTCAGCCGCTCAAGGTTAAAGCACACTCACAAGATGGCACTTTTGCCGTTGTCAGTTACGTCATAAAATGTGGGACTGCTACAATAATTAATCTATGCTTTTAGCAGAGACACAAAGCTGGCGGCGTACGGAGACCAGAGCCGTATATTTCCAACGGAGACGATAGTTCCGTGTTTTAAGATTCCGCACAATAAAGGATATTTTACACCTCGCATCCAAGAAAGTCACTACTAATCTTAGAACCTGGCTTCGTCGTATTATATGATGTCATTGATGTGTCATATCGGATGAATCTAGCAATGGGCAAACTAGAAAACGTACCGACCGATTTACAGGGTGCGCTTTGTTTATGATTTCTGGATCACCTCCCACTTCCGAAACAAATAGTTCACGTGCTATGCATGCTGGGAATTAAAGCGTTTTAAATATAACGAAATACGCATAAGTTGAATAACAAACTTTATTAAGTGAAGCATATGGTGTCTTTAGCACTTCTGCATAGCGTAGTTTCAGTGGCACTACTAGGCAGTTGTGGATGGTATATCATGACTTATTGAATGCTGGAATTTATTTTGTGCATCAGATTTAAGTCTAGATTAAGAAAAATGCGTT
The DNA here is from genome assembly GCA_949752735.1 of Lumbricus terrestris. Lineage (NCBI taxonomy): Eukaryota > Metazoa > Annelida > Clitellata > Crassiclitellata > Lumbricidae > Lumbricus > Lumbricus terrestris. The sequence goes on along the minus strand of OX457037.1, from coordinate 31,730,152 downwards.
GAATATATAATACATTCTCTTCTTTTGGTTCTCTGCCTTCCTATGAATGATCTGATGTGGTTTCTTGCCCGAGCCTATGTCAGGTGTAACTCGGTTGGCCAAAATGTCTGATGACAGATTTTTTAAAGCCATTAACATTGATTCCCCGGTCTTTACCCCTTCCCTTTTTTAGAAACGGATATAACCTTTGAGCTAGACCACATAACTTCTCATTACAGGTCTATTAAATATCTTCATGACTTCATCTCGTTTATTCTGTATAGGCATATCTACTAACATAATATTTTATCCAGGTTGCATTGCACAGTTTCTGTAAATTCCCTGTACAATGTTGTCTGTTTAAGTTGTGTCTGTGTCAGCTTAGTTCTAATTAATAAACGAATTGATTGACTGATTAATTGACATCCAGGTTCGTATGTCCCATGGATCCATTCGTCACGTCCGACTATCTCCTTCAACTCGTCGTAACCTCCTTTATTATCCAGTCCAGCAACATCATTCTCAATCTTCCTCTTCTCTTTTTACCCTGCATTCCGTCAGTTATGGTTCTCAGGAGAGAGTTTCCCCTCGTTATGTGGCCCAACAATTTTTTTTGTTAGCTTCTGATTATATCTATCAGAAATCTTTTTAATCATTTGTAGAATCTCTTTATTTGTCCTCCGTTCCATCCAGTCGATTTTCCATTCTTCACCGTATCAACATCCCTTGAATGCCTCCAGCCTTCCAGTTTTTCTATGTCTTCCTTCCTCATGGTCCATGATTCCAATCTGCATAGCGCCACACGCCATATCATAGACATGATAATTAATTTCTTTCTGATTCTTATATAGCCGGTGTTGTACAGTAACTAAGTAAGAGTAACGCATTACTGTGTTTAAGCAAAAGTTTGAATACTTTCACATGTAACGAAGCTTTAAAAAATCGAGATACTTTTACTTTCAACGAAGAAAAATTTTACCTATGTTTCAAGTTAGTAAGTTTGTTGTTGTGTTTGAGGAGCAAGAGCATTTTGGGATAGAAATGCTTTCAGTGTTTGAATCACAATGAACACTGCAAAGTCTTTGGAATGACTTTGAAACTCCTGTAGAAATGTTTTGTGAATTTGATCTGTTCTGTTTTTGTAGAAGGCATACGAGATGCCTTGGGACGAAGAACTAAAGTTGCTCTTGCTAGGGCAGTTAATTTGGAAGTCAAGCCAGACAAATACGATGCTCGTATCATGGTAAGTACATGTAGTTTGTTTTCAGTTGAAGCAGATTTTGCCTTTGTTGTTGAGTATATTTTCTGAGGAGCTTGTCTGCAATTTCATCATTGTTTTCATTAATAAATTTGTGGATCTGTTTCACAATTGAGTGAAATGCAGTACAGTTTACATAATTTGATATTGTTTTTCCTTCTTATTCATATAATATCACATAGGCAAATTACTTGTGATGTATATCATGAGATGAAACATCAATATCTGATTGCTGTTTATATATAATTAGCTCATAACAATGTTCATTATACTAATTGCATAAACTTTGTGCTTGTTATGACACCAATAATGTCCTATGAAGAATTTTGTTTAGACTGTATTGTCATTCAATCCAAGTTACAGTTTCTCACTACTGCCTGCCTTGTGTTATATTATATTTAATTGATTTGAGTGATGTTGTAACACTGACTGCCATACAATTTATGAAAGCATCCTGGTTAGAGGATCTGTAAAAACGTCACAGTGCTAGGATCTCTGACGAGTGCTTGATACCATTAATCACTGCTTAGTTATTTGACTTACACATCAGTAAACAATGAAGAAAACTGACAAGACATGTTACAGACCACAGCCTCTTGGCTTTTTTGCCTTGATTATGCCTGCCTGTGTTTGCAGGCATACGAGATTTTAAAGTTAACAGGCTTCAATGCATCCGAAATTCCTTGGCCTGCATTGTGCCGTGTGCATCTTCTGTTTAAACTCCTTTACTCTACTGGGTTCACTGCTTGGCTTTCTGTTGAATTCAGAATAACACTTAAGCTGGCCTGTCTGACCTATGTAATCCTCACAACTACATGTAGCTGTACTACATACCGGCAGTGGCGTAGGCAGAAGCAAAATGTAACCCGGGCAGCAGTTGTGCATATATATATATATATATATATATATATATATATATATATATATATATATATATATATATATACTGGTGGGGTTGTGGCCGGAGCTGGTCAGGACACCTGAAGGTGATAATTTCCATCTGGTATAGACGGGGCTCTAGCCAAGGAAAAGATGATGCCATCAATTGAACAGTTCAAACATTCCTCAGAGGTTCTAATAGATGACAGACTGTGGCGAAATTGGGTTCGCCTCCACTTGTGTAGCGCCCGCCCACGGCGCCGCCGGCCTTTGAGATTTCTTCCCCCCGCGCTAGTGTTCTTTCTGCGGCTGGTATACAGCGCGCGGTCGGTCGCCGGCTTGTTTAATTATTGGCGGTATCCTTTATGTGCCTCTCCCCCACGCGTCGGCAAATCCTTTATGTGCCTCTATTACCCGCGGCTTGTAGTATTAGCCGTATTGGCGGCGTCCTTTATGTGCCTCTCCCCCACGCGTCGGCAAATCCTTTATGTGCCTCTATTACCCGCGGCTTGTAGTATTAGCTGTATTGGCGGCGTCCTTTATGTGCCTCTCCCCCACGCGTCGGCAAATCCTTTATGTGCCTCTATTACCCGCGGCTTGTAGTATTAGCCGTATTGGCGGCGTCCTTTATGTGCCTCTCCCCCACGCGTCGGCAAATCCTTTATGTGCCTCTATTACCCGCGGCCTTGTAGTATTAGCCGTATTGGCGGCGTCCTTTATGTGCCTCTCCCCCACGCGTCGGCAAACCCTTTATGTGCCTCTATTACCCGCGGCTTGTAGTATTAGCTGTATTGGCGGCGTCCTTTATGTGCCTCTCCCCCACGCGTCGGCAAGGCCTTTGTGTGCCTCTGGCCTCTCTTTGAAGTCCGTCGCCGGAGGGTGCATGCCCCTAGTGTATATAAGGGAGCCCGTTGCTCCATGCATGCAGTCACCGAGTCAGCGAGGAGGAGTCAGACAGTAGACACGTTCGAGATAGTTAGTCAGCGTTACGTCAGCGGTCGGTGTGAAGCTCTGTCGTGTGCAGTTGATGACAGTCGTGTTGCCGTTTTCGTGAATAAACTGTGTTTCCTTACTTCATCGTCGTGTGTTTCCTGGGTGAGGCGAATCGGTCGGAAGCGCTGCACTACCTTCGAAATACAACGAAGGCGGACTCGCGTCTCCCTCCTGAGATGACACGCGGGCATATTTGGACTGGCACCCGCCCGATCGGTAATCGGCCATCCTACGGACCGAGAGGGCAACTGTTTCTGCAGTCGGGGTGTTTCAGAGGGCGTCTTTCCGCCACAAGACTTTGAAATGTATCTAGCCTGGACTGATAACCCTTTCCTCAGGGTCAGCGACCTCTGACCCTCTCTTCCTGCTGCATGAACTGGAGAGCATGATTGTGAGAATGCCCTTCGAGTAGGCCTAATGGAGCAAGACTATAGCTTGTAACCGTATACAGTTTAACATCCATTAATAATGCCAGGTTCACGAAGGGCAGATGGTGAAGGGCAGACGGCATAAAGTATATATGAGTACAGATATGCGTTACTTGTATATATGACCCGTCAGTTACCCATGCAGTGAGTCTTTTGACCGTGCAAGAGTCAATATTAGCCCATAGGCAAGTGTGACATCGTTATCCCAAATTCCCAAGACACAAGTTTTAAAGCACCAAAAGCAATTCAAATAAAATTAAAATTTATCAATTTCTCGATTCCGCGCAGCCCGGGCAGAACTAATCGCCAACCCGGGCATTGCCCGTAATTGCCCGGGCATGGCTACGCCACTGCATACCGGGTACCTTTAGTTTCTTCTCTTCGTGCATCCTGTCTGGGATCTTGTCTGGTCTCTTCTGATCTTTGGTTGAGCCTCAATTTAGCATGATCGGTTGGTCAAGGGGGGTTGTGCATTTTGTGTTGCTGTCCCAGGGAATCGACTGCCAATGCAAACATCATGGTTCTAAGCTATTAAACAAGTGTTACAAATTTTTAGAAAGTGTAAACTTTTTTATATAAACTGAATTTTTACTGTATTTAGTATCATAGCTGTATCCGAGGAATATACAGGTGATTTGCCTTTGCTTAGAAATATACTGATTAGAGTTCCACCTGAAATTGTATAATTGGAAGGCAACATTGCTTACGTATGCATGGAGGGGACGGGGGGGTTACAGTAAAACGTATAGATGCATACAAGGGAGAGGGATCCGAAAATACGCTTTTTTGAGTACGTGATATATGGATGACCCTTATCCAGTGGCAGAGTGTTGGGTAGCTGTGTGCCCATTAGAAATGGACACTGTTACCAGGATGCATTCTACTAACACTTTTGACTCTTTTATCTGCTGCGTCATTTGTTTTTAGCCTTTTCATGATGGTATTGAGGTTAGGCCTAATTTCTTAGCTAAAGGTGATTTCAAGATAAATTTGTTTGTTTATTTAGATTTTGTTTGTTTATCACTGGTGAGCCATGGGGTGTTGGCATGTAGCTTTAAAGCAATTTTAGAGCTAATTTGGTGGTTATTGGCCATGTATCATACAGTTCCAGAGTAGCAGGAACAGTATTATACGAGTTCTTACAAATACTTATTAGATACTGTGTTACCCATTTGTAATCTGGTAAAGTTTCACTTTTTATAAGTGAAATTTAAATGTGAATCTAATTAACATGAGGAATCAGGATGTCATGCCATCTGTTTCTACGTGTTTAATTAACAGGCCAGATGTGGGGAGACATGTAAGATGTGTTAGCAAGCTTATTGCCTATTGCTACTTGCTAGAATTTATTAAATCAATGCACACCAAAAATGAGTGATTAATCCTAATTGATTGAAATCTGATCCATTCGCTAATTGTTTACATTAACCTCTATTCTCTAAATGTAATATATATACTAATTAATGCTGATTCGAATTGATTAGCAAATTGAGCTAATTCTAGTTGATTAGGTTTTGTAAAATTATGGTAAGATCAAGTTAACAAAGTTATGTTGTGTCAAACTACTCAAATCAGTCAATGCGAATTATTTCTTAAGTTGGAAATAAAAAAATGTCAATCTATAGTGAGAACTGCAGCACCACGATTTCATATGCCTACAAGGAATACATTATTACGAGCTAAAGACACTACAATAACGTGCTGCTGTAACTTGCTGTGCTTTGATTAAAATTTGATGAAGCAAATATTTGTACAAAACATCGATATGTAATTCCAAATGCTTCAATGTCTGACCAATTAGCATGAGATTTTGCTAATTTTAATAGATAAGCAGAATTTATATAGGTAGCCAATTCTATTTTCAATCAGTTGGCAATATAACTAATGATGTTGATATTTGACTCACATGCTGCACTGATCTTGGATGTCTTACCTTGGACAGGATAAAGGACAATATCATCAATATAATTCTTAAATACTCTGTTGCATGTTTCCCAAACACCTCATTCAAGCGCCAAGCCTAGTTGCAGCTTTATGACCCATATAATTCTGGTACTTTTGTCCCTTGCCTGGCATAGCCAGTTCAGTTGACACCCCAGGAGCTTAGCTATTGTCTCTACCAATGTTACTACAGCTCTGTAGGCTATATATATATATATATATATATATATATATATATATATATATATATATATATATATATATATATATATATATATATATATATGAATGTACCAAGTGCTTATAAATGTGTGATTGTTAATGTATTTGTAATTATTTTATGAATTACAATGCTAATTACCAATTGTAATAACCATTCTAGTGATACAAAGAATTTAAAATAATTATATTTAACCAACTGGACCAACTTGGGTTTCATGGTCTATTATTATATTAATTGTAAACTCGAAATTTCTAAAGCGCCACTCGAAAGCCAAGCGCGGGGCACCAGCTTATTCACGAGCGCTGCGTTGAGTTAGAAGGGTTGTCCGTGAGAGTACTCCATGGTGGTCCGAGTCGAGTTACCATAGGATCAGAGGGGCAAAAAGAAAAAAAGCAGATTTTTCCTATTAAAGTTTTTTTTGAATAGATCCAGATGTTGAGCTTTTAAGAATAGAGAAAATTTTGCAAATCACGGACAAGGCCTAATTATTAATAAAGGGGATCCTGTATTATATTGAGACTCTAGTTTTCTTCTTTCCCACAACATATAATTAATTAGAAATCATATTGGATAATATTGTTTAATTACTTCATTGATCTGTTGTTGTCTTGTTATAACAATCCTGTATCTTCATTTAAATCCAGTTATAGGCCTACCTATATAATCTTTCCTCATACCATGCTATAATAGAGCTCTGAATGAGTCATGAGGCTGGTGAGGACTTGTGCAGAATTATCTCTGAGTGACTTATACATGAAGAAAGAGGATAGAAACTATTTATAGACTTCAGTACAATAAATCATGATCCACTGCTTTAATAAAACACTAGTTGGCAAAAGAGAAATAATGGTTGCAATTAATTGGTCACAGAATCTATGTAGTCAGCACGATCTAATGAAATCTTGAATATGCTGGCAATATTTATTGCAGTATACGTTAGTTCTGGCATTAAAACTTTTAAAAGTAACTGTTTTAGTAATACTAAGACTATCAAAACAGGGCATCTTCTTTGCATTTTCAGCAGACCTGTATGGTTGGAATTAGTATGTCACAAGGCTTTGTCACTAGTTTAATATGACACAGTTAAGAAAGTTCTGTGCAGCACAGCTCCTCTTAAACAATAGGAAACCAGATCATGTGAGATACAGCTGCTCTTAAACAATAGGAAACCAGAGCATGTGAGACACAGCTGCTCTTAAACAATAGGAAACCAGAGCATGTGAGACACAGCTGCTCTTAAACAATAGGAAACCAGAGCATGTGAGACACAGCTGCTCTTAAACAATAGGAAACCAGAGCATGTGAGACACAGCTGCTCTTAAACAATAGGAAACCAGAGCATGTGAGACACAGCTGCTCTTAAACAATAGGAAACCAGAGCATGTGAGACACAGCTGCTCTTAAACAATTGGAAACCAGAGCATGTGAGACACAGCTGCTCTTAAACAATAGGAAACCAGAGCATGTGAGACACAGCTGCTCTTAAACAATAGGAAACCAGAGCATGTGAGATCCATTGGCCGTTTACAGGTCTTCTGATACTGCCCAGTGCCCATGGTAAGTTAGTAAGTAAGTAAGAATATTCTGTAATATACCACCAGCAAACGCACAGTAGTTTACAGAGGAAATAATTAATAGAAAACATTTATGCAGTTATACAACATTCGCATAATAAAACTTCTTTTGGCAAAAGAATTAATTCAAGGAAGGGCTAGATTATGTGGCCTTGGTTGAGTATTGTATGGAGTGACCTTATCGGGAGGGAGGAGATCGTGAAGAATGTGACAAGGATTTAAGAGGATAGAGCGGAAAAGGTGAACTGGAGATCTATAATATATTCTATGTATTAGATAACTTGGCTTGTCCTGGCTCTTGCCGATTTAGGCATGGACTTCCTGCAGTTGTGGTCCTGCTGTGACAAGCACTTAATATTATCTGCCATGGGACAGGAGATTATCTGCCATGAGACAGGAGGCATGACCCTTCAAACTGCTAGTATGGACAGTACTTTTGCTGATCATACATTGTACATGGTTTGGAGTAATGCTGTTTATGCAGAGGAGATGATGATTGGTTAAAAGGTGTTGTGTTGAAAGTTATTGAGCACTGGTTTTTCCTTGACAAAATCACAATGCAGGGCATTGTTCAACTTAAGTCTGATTATCATCACTGATTGTTCGACTTAAGTTTAATTATTAAAGTCTAATAGAGGACGCCAACAAAACAGGAAGGACGCATTGAGAGTGGATGCATGGATGATATTGAATAGCTGTGTGGAGCAGACCTCGAGAAGCTGGGTCATGCGACTCGGAACAGACTCGAGTGGAGAGGCATTGTGAAGAGGGGGAATGGACATTAGCCCCCGGACAAAAGCCCCCGGACATTAGCCCCCCGGACAAAAGCCCCCGAGGTAGGACATTAGCCCCCCAGTCCATTTTATCATTACCTAAAAATGATGCACAAAATGTAACAATAGGTCTAAGTTAAGCGAATATCTATAAGCCTATATATACATTGCACATTAGTGCAATATTGTAAGAATATGCTAAGGTAATTGAAGGTTTAATTTGCATATTATAAAACATTTAAAGGCATTAATTGTAGAACGACGCAAACAACTCATTTTGTAAAGTCTCTCATAAATGTAAGAAATTATAGGTCCAAGTTTGTGAAATCTAGATAAACGTTTAATTCCTAACTGACTTTAATAAACCTTCGTTGTAGCCAAAGCTGACACTAACAAGTAGGCCGACCTAATGTATACGATTCCCATTCCTTCATTTCTCTGATGTATTGAATCTAATTTTGAATTGAAACGAGGCTAATAAACCTTAATTGTTGGACACTAAACAAATAGACAGTATAGGCCCTATACGATACTCCTTTGTTCATTTAACATCTAAGTCTATAAGCTTAGGCCTACTGACACAATTAGGACCTAAATGACACTAAGAACTTTCGTTTGCATGTGAATGCCAGTGATAAGTAATCAGTTACGGCACTATTCTATGATTTGCACAAAAGGGGCTTTTGTCCGGGGGGGCTAATGTCCTAGGTAAAATCGGGGCTTTTGTCCGGGGGGCTAATGTCCTACACCCGTGAAGAGGGCATCGGACACCTATGGGCATTGAGCCCATGGTTGTTGTTGTTGTTGATGATGATGATTATGATGATGATGATCTAGCATTTTATTAATTTTCTGATTCTTCACAGGCTGAAATTAAAGTTTTTTGGCAGATTTTAAGGATGATTGTCATTGATTGCAAAGCCATAAGAATTAGCAGTGTTTGGTGTGTGCTGGCTGTTGTTATTCCATACTTATGAAAGGCTTATATATGACTTTGTTTATAGGTCATATAATGTAGACTTTAATTAAGTTCAATAAGTTTGAAGTCGCCTCTTTGTGTAAATCCAGTTATGAAACTGACCCGTATTGGTAGTTAAATTGCTTTTCTGTGAAGAACTATGGCTTCCTGTGCCTTAGAAACTCATGAGCTGCAGTTGGAGACTTTGTCATTGCTGATTTTTATCATGCACTTGTAGTGGTTGGTTGGAGCTGATATATATGCCTTACATGATTTTTCACGAGTGGGTATGACTGAGAGCCATAAAAGTCAGAGCATGCAGTCATGGTACTGATAGCATGCTCAGCACAGTGGTCCTTCATAAGAAAAGCCTGTCTGGTGGTTTGAGGTCCCTCTTCAATCAGATTATTATCTGGACTCAGTCTTAAGTGCCTGGCAGATCTGTGCATTGTCATTTATCAACAGCTATGATCAATGACTAAATGTGGCTATGCTTCTCATATTTATGTGTATGTTGCATGCAGATGAATAGGATCTAGGATAAGGTCATTGAAATTTTGAACAGTTCCGTTTTTTTGCTCCACTTACGGTTGAAGACTGTTGCCACTTCCTGTCTTTGGACCTGTGTGTGTTGAGATTTTAGTCTAAAGTGCTATTGGCTGATAACATTTTTGATGTTAACTCTTACATTGCTTACAAATCGGGGCTTTGAATGATATTAGCCAATGCATTCCCAATGTTCTAATTACATCAAATTTCATCAATTCAAGATCTAGTTTATTGTGATGTATAGGATATGTTCCTAGTTTGTAAGTTTCATGCTCATGATGTTGCATCCATAAAAGTACGGTGAGCACCAGAAAGTAGACTTGAGCACCTCTTTGTATTTCACGTTAGCATATCCTTCACTTTTCTATGACTAAAAGCATAGAAGATGATAATAATATAATGATTATCTTCGTTTATTATTTCGAAGTAGCACTCTGCCGTATGATTACACTTCATAGCATGAACAGACAATTTCCAATTACTACAGGAATTAAATTTGACTGTTTGGCAGCCGTGCAAGGCATCCATCATGTCCTGCTCATTTTAACAAAATGTAGATCTGGCAAAGGAAAAGCGTAGATGTGATGGCAGACAATTGCGGTATTGATGATGGCATTAAGTGTTCAATCACACACATTGAACTTCTCTGTGGTGCAGAAGTCAGTCTCTTCAGGTAAAAATGTTGGCTGGCTAATCATCAGACACCAATTAAAAATTTAAGCATCTTGATCCAGAATCTCCAATTTAAGACAGCGACCTCCTTTACGCAATTGGACAAAAAAATCAACCTTGGGGATGGTAGCAGGGGAGGCGGAGGAAATCCCGTGTCCATGCAGATCTGTTCCGTGTGTCAGGGTTTTACCATTGCCCTAAGTTCCTCCAGAAGCAGTTGTGTCTGCGTTGCATTAATTTTTTAATTAATTAGTGTGGCCGTGGATATTTTAGTAAACCTGTGTTATGATGAACCACTAAACAGCATTTCTGTTAACTGATATAGGCTGACGTGATACAGGATGCTGACATTCATTAGTTAATTAATGCTTACAGCTGGAATTAATTCATTATAGTGAAAGTGGAATGTCTTCTCGTTTTTTAGAGAATATTTATCATCATGATATCTCAACACAGATCTGTGAACTGCAGCAGATCTAAATATATGAAAATGTCAATGACTATTATATTCATGGCTAGTTTACTGCATGCAACACCAGTTCTGTCACAATACAATATCTGTGTTATACATGGTCATTGGTCATGCTGGATGTTCTTTGTGAGATAGCATGGCAAGAAATAATGCTATTTAGTTAGATTTAAACATGAGAGCTGTGTCTTGGCTTCATATTTGTTGGAATTCACACCTCTAGTTGCATTGTCTTAAGTAAAGTTCAAAGAATGCCAGAAGATGTTTTTTCAGAATTATCACTCAACCCCAGTTTTATTCTGATATTAGGAAATTCGAGTCTTTTGCGCTACTTAAGATAGCATTGCAAGAAATTGCAATTGGAGTCATTCAAAATTCAAAACTTGTTACTGTAGACAAATGCAATGCTGCTTATTTTCGTGATCATTCTCAGGGGAACGGACATTAGCCCCCTGGACATTAGCCCCCGGACATTAGCCCCCCCAGACATATTCCCCTTCAATTTTTCGTAGAACATTATCCCCCGGACATGATCCCCCATGTGCAAATTGTAGAATAATGCCGTAACCGATAAGACTTCGAATGTTCTTAATGTCATTTAACTACCTCTGAGCTTCGTAGCCTTATTAGCGTCGTTTCCATTCAGAGTCAAGGTGTCAGTATAGGCCTAGAATTAGATTTGAAATGAATGAATGGGAATCGTATGTAGGGCCTATTTGTTTAGTGCGTAGCCTTATTAGCGTCGTTTCCATTCAAGATTTATGAGAGACTTTAGACTATGTTTTTGGTACATATAGAGTTATAGACTATACCTAAGTCTTAATTATTACTTATTGACACAATGAGCTGTTCGCGTGTTTCTACATTTAAGACCTTTGAATGTTTTCTTTTTAACACAATGATTTGTTCGCGTGTTTCTACATTTAAGACCATTAAATATTTTCTCATATACATATCACACCTGGAATTAATTGACCATCTTTTTACCAAGAAAAACTAATGTGTGATGTATAGATATTAACTTAACATAGGCTTATTGTTATATTTTGTGGATCCATCATTTTTAGGTAATGATATCTTAGACTGGGGGACAATGTCCTACCCAGGGGAATATGTCCGGGGGCTAATGTCCGGGGGATCATGTCCGGGGGCTAATGTCCTACACCCATTCTCAGAATCCTATTAAAGCACACCATTGTACATGAGTTTGCTGAATTGCTGATGTACATGTTACAGAGCAATTAGGACTAATTTTCACAATAAATTAGTGATATTGTTGAGCTGTTTCCTCTCTCTAAATTTATTATGAAGTAAAGGTAGTTGCTGATATAGAAACTCTTCAGTTGGGTTTAACCCTTTAGTGACGAGCATGTACTGTGTAACCAATGCTACTGGTCAATAAAGGATCAAAGGGATTTTACTATGGAAATGCAAATATGACCCCAGGACGCATAACAATAGAAGGACTGACTTTAAAGCTCTCAACATATATGGTTTGTGTTTGCCAAAGTCATGGTATTTATGGATCAGCATACTTAAACTAACCAAGCCTATTGTTGGCTGACTTTATTTTGCTTGGTAGCAATGAATCCACAGCTCTAGCACTTTCTAAAAGCATTCATGTCACTGCAACAACACCTTTGTATAGCATTGAAAGTCTCCTTACTTTCCAGTCCTATCTTCCGAGAATCTTGTAGATTGATAATGTGAGAACATTTCTTACAACAGAGTTTGTTGCTATTTCATAGATTCCATTTACTTGCTTGTTGTGTGGATGTTGACCCTATTAACCTATTTACTCTGCAAAATGTTAAAGGAAGCTCAGTTCCACACTTTCCCAGTGTTCAATAAAGTCGTGATCATCAAAGCTGTGAAAAACTTTGGGATTTTTTATGCGTGTGGTTTTCATAAAATGTATTTGTAACTGGTTATTTTTCGTATTTGTATAGGTTCTCATGGATTATATCGACTTCACATTTTTGGGAATGTTTTAATAATAATAAATTAATATGTGTAGTTTTCATAAAATGTACATTGTACAACTGTTTTTTCATATTTGTATAGGTTCTCACTGGTTATTGCAGTGGCATAGACAAGGGGGGTTTCGAGGGTTAAAATCTCCCATTGGCCTAGGAAAAAGTTTTTTTAAAGGTAATTTATCCACTTAAATAAGGAAAAAACAATTTATTGTAGTAACATTTTTTTCTTACTTTATTCCCTTTGTTACTTTATTCCCTTTTTATTTACTGTAGTACTGTTGGTTTGGTGTTAGAAAGGGCATCCGACCAGGCAACAAACCAAACCCCCTCCATCATAAATGTCTGGTTAGGCCACTGAGTTATTGACTTCACATTTATTGGTGAATTTTTAATATGTGTAGTTTTCATAAAATGTACTTGTAACTGTTTATTTTTCGTATTTGTTTAGGTTCTCACTGATTATCGACTTCACATTCTGACACCAAAACCTCCAATGAAGGTTAGTCATGCACTGATATTATGCAGACACTAATATTATGCAGACAGTTGATGAGAATTATGCAAATGAGAAGGAAATCCTGTCTTCAGTTTGATTTACGGAGTTCTCTTCACAGATTGTGTTTTTTAAACTTTTTTCAGTGGACTTGTAGTAGAATTTTTTACTCTGTTGGATGAACTTGTTTATATAATTTTAAACCAGAAGACGTTTGGATCAGTTGATGACTAAGCAACTCTGTTTAAATAGTAACGTGTACATGAACTAGCACCAAGACCTATAGTTGAACTAATTGACCCTATGCTCATTACAGATTTAGTTAATAACATCTGATTTGAGCACCTGCTTCTGGATATTGTGTTAAGTAAATGGTTGATTTTTGCTGTGTAAATGTTGCTCAATGAAGAAAAAATTGACAATAAAGAGTTGAGTTTTGAATGTATGAAAGGAACACGTTCATGACAGTGTGTTGCAGATGATCCGTGCAGAAAGTGCATTCACCTGCTGTCTTGTTGGTGTTTGGTGCTATGTTTGGAGACTGGTTTGAGCAGTTTGAGAATATTGGTCATGTTTAGAGGTGCTGTTTTTTCCTCGACAATGTGTGGAAAGATACTGTTGAAATAGCTGGTGAGAAACTTATTGGTTTTTAACGAGAAAACGATTTAATTGGATTTTAATGTTCATAGATCTGTGACTTTGTGAAGGAAATGATATTGATTGACACCAGTGTTCTGCTTTTGCTCGAGCCAAGCAACCATCTGTTTAGCTAAATAGCAGTTTGACTTCTGCTTTGATGACTATGGGTGAGGACGAACCACCAGAAAATTTTATGAGCTGATCTTAGTCCTGAGTAGCACAGTCATGTCCATGGAATGTCATTTGTATACATTTCTGCAGAGCATTTTCTATCTAAATAGTATATATACAATGTTTGTGGGAGTCTGTACAAATCTGTGCACTTTACACTGGTCTTACATAGTCAGTGCATTTCTGTACAATGTAGTTTCGATGCTGAGCTCAACGTGCGCTTAATTTGAGGACCGAAGACAATAGCTTGCATAGGCTGGATCTATAACCCACTGGACTTATTTACCAAAATGTAGTTAATTTTACCAGAGCTTAAACTGTGCTTTCTAAAGAATCTTTCAATCCATATAGCAGCTTATATGTGTGGCATATAGTAACTTACTATGACTATGTTGCTGAATTTTCATAGGTTCAGTTACATGATTTCGTGCATGCATTTTATGTTTCTACTTCTGTGAGATATTTCTGTTGGCATGAAATTTGTTTTTCAAATTTGATGTTTCTGTATACGAAATTCTGTTCTTCATTCGCGTTGGTTGATACTTTCCAAATCCTTTGCAATTGCTATCTACACTGTGGTTCACTAAACAGTAAGCCAAACTGTTTTTATTATATCTCTAATGCCTCATAGTTAATCATACTAAAAGTGTCCCAATATTTAGAGAATTGAACCAAGAATAGGATTTCAAAATATCATGTAAATTTGAACGGATAGATATGGATATTTCAACTTCATCTCCCGAAATTTCAGTTTTCATCAAGTCTGTTATGGTGTTCGTTGCATTTTCAACGCTTGATAGTTCCAAATTTTGGTCCTCAGTGATCCTGGAGTAAAAATTAACGGAGTATATTATCGCAGCGTTCTGCTGTCACAACTTCTTCCACCTGTTATGAGATATCTATAGCCTCAGAAGGCTATTTCTTTTTCTACAGAACAGTTCTAGCCCCCAGAGCCAGATAAACCATCGAAATGCTAACAAGAGAGATACCATACTTAATTTCTCCCACACTATGGCCTCCTAACAGTCCAGATTTAAATCCTGTCATCTATAACATCTTGTTTATGTAAATAATCAGACAATAACTACCGTACTTAAAGTTTCTTCACAAAAATATTAAAGACTTTTTTCATATTTCAAGTAGTTTGTTACAAAACCCAAAAGAAAATTGCTGGTAAACTGAAATTTCGGGAGATGAAGTTGAAAGATTCATTCATATCCTTCTATCCATTCAAATTTATGACATAACTAGCTGAATTACCCGGCGTTGCCCGGGAAATATAAGTTTTTGTCCCCAGCCACGCCTGACCCCGTTCCGATTTCGCCATTCTGACCCCGCCGTCCATCGACCCCGAAATTTCGGTATTTTGCCTGCACGCTGGCCTTATTTACGTCCATAAAAAATTTTGCTACGCGATCGGCCAGATGTGACGTAAAGATTTGAGTTCAAAATAATGACGTCATGAGTTTGGTGAACATATATACCGTCCGAATTTTCGATGGAGTAAATATCATGCCGTCATGCCATTGGCTGTAGGACTCTGTTAGCCGAAATGGACGCGAACAACGTGAATGGGTTTTTAATCGCTTATAGCGTGGAAGTTAAAATGTCTAATTTCTTGGGTTATAAAGTGCATTGACAGCTGAAAATAGTGGCGTTAAACCACAAATTCAGGTAAGACTCAATTTAAAAAATTTTGGTAAAACGAATCGCTGTAATTTCCGAGTAGGCTCTGGCGAGAAATTCAAAATACATCCGGACATCCCACAAACAAACAAACAAACAGAAACACTTTCTCCCTTATAATATAGATATTTTGGAATCATATTCTTGGTTCAATTCTCTAAATATTGGGAAACATTTAGAATGATTAATGATCAGGCGTTGGAGATATATGAAAAACAGTTTGGCTTACTTTTTTTGAACCACGCGTATATAGCCATGCTGTGTCATCGTCCGATTCGTCTACCTGTAAGAGAGGCTCTTAAGAGATCCTTTAAGTAAGTGTTAGAAGACAAACACTTACATAACAGGTCATGTATCAATGTATGCCTTCAGTCATCCAGTTAATTTATGTAACACAACTTCCGGATAATCTATTCATGAACAGATTTATCAAAGTGTGTGTTCCGACTACTAGGAAGAATAAGATATGATATTGCACTGTTGAACTACATGCAAAAGGATTCGTTTCGTCTTGATTTATGATTTATATCCACACAAAAAACAAGTCATGGTATCAGAGTAAGGATACAACACATGCCTTTATGGTACACATTCATTCTAGTACATGCCAAATGTATTTTTTTACCTAAGCACACATGTAGAGTTGTGCACATACTAGATATCTATATATGCATACTTACATAATACTAGAGAACTAGATATCTATATATGCATACTTACATAATACTAGAGAACTAGATATCTATATATATGCATACGTACATAATACTAGAGATGTGTGTCGCAGTGGTCGATCTGTTACAGCACTCGGCCTGTAACATTGAGGGTATGGGTTCAAACATCGCCGTGGTCAGTAGCTGTATAGGGACCTTGGACAAATCTTTCGCTCACATTTGCTCAGCACCATTGATGCTCTGTCATACGAGCGTAGTGTGCACTTTGGAACGAAGGCATTATCAAATGCAGATAACATATGTATTGTATATAAGTGTCATTT
Organism: Lumbricus terrestris; assembly: GCA_949752735.1. Classification (NCBI taxonomy): domain Eukaryota; kingdom Metazoa; phylum Annelida; class Clitellata; order Crassiclitellata; family Lumbricidae; genus Lumbricus; species Lumbricus terrestris. Next base: position 31,713,491 of record OX457037.1, on the reverse strand, counting down.
TTTAAAAATTCGGGCTGCATGCCCTGAGTTTAGTAAGCGTCCGTACTGGATATAGTGCACACTAATTTATACTAACTCCTGGAGACTAGAGAAACATGTTTTCTACGATGTCATGGTTCCTGATTGGTAACTGTTCACTAGGTTTGAAATCACCGCCCTTTGACTTCACAGGCCACAGACAAAGTCTGCAGATAAATAATTAAACGCTATTCATTATCTCCCCATAAGTGAGCCTGTGACTAATGTATACAGTAAGCTGCTTAAAATAATCCTAAGTTTTAGCAAGGTTTGCTAAACTTTGCTTGTGTATATACATATGCATCACATTCTACACCAGGTGTCCGATTTGCCATGGCCACCAACTGCTGACCTGGTTCTTTGCTGTCTTTGTCTACACAATAGTAATGAGCTTTTAGACCCTGTCAAAACAACATTGGCAAAATACAACTGTCAGCTAGTCCTAACAGGTGGCCTCAGCATCTTTATGGCTCTCAGCTGAGCAGCTGGAATACTTGAAAACCAGTCTGAGTCTACAGCTGTACATGTATGTTGACATACCTGCTCATTCATATGCACCCATGGTGGCTGGATTGAGTCAGTGATAACTCAAATAACTTCCAGCAATAATAATAATAATTAATAATAATAATAATATCTAATAATAGCAATATCTAATTTATAATGAAATTGTGTGGTGCCTTCATAAGTCTTTGAACATAGAAAATTCTATTGGTGTGCTTCTGTCCACTTACAAGTGTAAAGGTGATTACTGTCATACATTGAAAATTTCTGAATCACGATGCTTTTTTTTATCGGTGTCTGTTGATTAGCCAATCACCATTTCTACCTGAAGAGACCGACTTCTGCCCTGAGCAGTTCATCGTATATATATGATGCATCACTTTATTGCCTACCATCAATATCGTTATTGCCTACCATCATGTACGGGCCACGTCTGTGTGATATACTCTCCAAACTCTAGGGTTTAGTTTGGAGTTTAGCGTTATGTGTGGGACAGTAAGGTGAGCAGAATGTCATTTCAGAAGAGCAAAATAATGGACTTATCGATGGACAGACTATGATGGGATCTGACCACTTTGGCACCAGTTCCATGTGGTGTTCCACATGGCTCAGTCTTTGGGCTCCTTCTCTACATGGCAGATCTGACAAAGCTCATCGCTGTTCTCAAATCATGGTGCCACCAGTTTGCAGTTTGCTGATGATTTCAGCCTGACTCAATTTGTCATCCATCTCACACATACCAGTATTCATGTGTGTCGAGTACAGGAATAATCATTTCAGATGAACAGGAATGATATCAGATCTGATGAACTATACTGCCATGCTATGCAAAAAGAGAGTAAAGTAACTCAGACTGTGATGGTAAGGAGTTACGGTCTTTTTGCTTAGCACGGCAGTATAATAGTTTAATTAGGCCAAAATTGCAGTACATGTGGTTGTAAGGCAAGATCTGGGTTCATTGGAGATAAACTACCGGTATGTGGGAATATTCTGACTTGAATATACAGCTCACTGTTTGCGATCTCGGTACTGTTGTAAAATGATTTTTAGGATCATTACGATACTTGTTAAGAGAACTTCGCCACTGGTCGCACTCTGCCTCCCCTTTTTGTAACCAATGAACAAGATGTGTTAACCTGTTATGCATACTTTGGTTGCAAAATAAAAATATTTGATTTGATTTGTGTATAACTGTATACATAAATGTATAACAGGTCATGATCTGAATCTTACTATTATGGTTTTAGGATCTGCTGATGATTTCATGTTGAAAGTTTTATTGGAGTGTTGATTAGTTTTGCTGCTGTGGAACTGCTAGTTGTTTATAAGACAATATTTCATTTTAAAGTTTTTTAACACTTGTTGCAACAGCTGAATGGATTGCAATTACAGACTTTAAAAGAAATTCATGTTCATTAACCAGTTTTATTATTGGCAGTAGTAGTGCTGACCAGTGCACTCTAATTTTCTTGCTCCAGTTGTGCATTTTACATGGGTGATCAGAACTGTGTGACCTATTGTAATTCAGTATTCAATTGTCTCAATGCATAGTCATCATTATGACTTCTCACAATTAGTTACGTGTGCAGCTGCTGGCCTTGTTCATGGACTGCATCTAAGGTCTTCAGTTACAGATTTGTGTCTTAAAAACTAATCTGGTTATTTTTTCAGGCTGGGGTTCAGCTTACAGTTGCTGTCCTTGTGTGCCAGACATATTAATGGTCTAGGACTGATCCACCTTGCTGACTCATACTTTCCACCCACTTTTAATCCCACCATGACAAGCTTTAATAAGATCCGTTTTCTCTGGGCGTCTATGTTCCAATTTTCACATGCCAATCCTCATCTATGGAATTCTATAATGAGATCTGAAGGGCCTCTCCCTTTTTTTATTTCTCAAATGGTCGAAGACTTATCTTTTACCTGCTGTCTGTTTTTAAGGCACATTCATATTAATTGCCATCTTGTACGCATCTGATTAATAGTAATAAAAAACCCATAAAAGTGCTGGTGATTATAAAATTGCATGCACTGATGAATACATGTGTGGTCTTGGACTTCATCTAAAGTCTTCAGTTACAGATTTAGTTACAGAATACATGTGTGGTGTCAGGTGTAATCTCAGATGATGTTAACAAGTGATGCTGCATGCATTGTCTCCATCAAAGCACCAGTCACCTAGACTTGTTCATCAGTTGTGTCATTAAGTGATGGAAGAATGTATCTGCATATTTTTATTTGTTTGCAGTAAATTAGTCATATCATCGTTGTGATGGTGCACCAAGCTATATTGCTGTTTCTGTTTAAGTTGCCAGGTTGTATCCCTGCTTATCCTATGACAGGCATAATTCCTATCTTATGATTCAAGTTGGAATTGTTGAATATGACAATCTAATGGTAGCTGTTTTTTTGTGTCAGGTGGAAAGTAATTTCCATTTCTTGGACATCAACTGTTTGGAAAGCAGAAATTCCAAGAAGGTACGTGCAGCAATGATCTGTTTGTTTTGAGTTCAAGGAAGTGACTTAAGTGGTGTATATGCAAATTTCTACTGAACTGCTTCAGTGAGAACCCGGTAGTTCTTAGGTTTCTGATTTCTAAGTTTATCTTTCTGTTATCTGTAAGAGGTCCATTGTTTGGCGAGCATGGTTGTGCAGTTGTGTTTCTTAGGTGTGTTTTCTCATGCTGTACCCTTCGCTGTTTGGCACTATTTGAAGTCATCAAGTACTCGGTTTTTATACAAGGTTACCTTATGATAAATGGTCGCTTGCTATTTTTTGGCTGAATTGAATTTGAATTTTTTTCAGTACCTGCTATAATTATGCTTCATAATTGTCATAATTGTGTTAAACTGGTGTATGTTGCCCTAGGTCTGATGTGTGAACTCAAATCTAGGTCACTACTTATTTGATGCAGTGATTGATTGGGAAACTGTTGGCAATTATACTTAGATAATTATGGTGAAAGTCATTAGTTGGATAATTGTCTGTAATTTAGCTCCTTGATTTAATACTAAATGAAAGTGACTTTTTGTTTGCCTTATTACCCAATGAAAGCAAAAGTATTCATCTAATTGTTTTAAGGTTTAATTGAGTATTATTCAGAAAGAATATTTTGACATTAATTACCAATCCATCAACTGGACGTCCAGCTTTTCTTATGGGTTACATGACTTGATGCCGGCTGAATGAAAGCCACGATTGCCGCAGCAATAGACAGACAGAGAGTGTCTTGTCAATTAGGTTGCTGATCTATCACGCAAACAATGTTGACAACTCCTACAATGCATTACAAATTTAATTTACATTAATAATATGATGTAATAATTAGGGCATAGCCGGGTGCCGTTTTTCAACCGGGTACCGGGTCCGGGTAGTTTGAATAAAATCTGCCGGGTCCGGGTACCGGGTCCGGGTATTAAAAGTAATCGTTAATCTCTAAACTGAATAGTATGTCCCCACTTTGAATGCTGTCAAACGAACACCGCTCAGTTTGCTAGCTACCTTTGGTGGAATTGAGTAAATCTCTTCTGTGGCAGTTTTACTACAGTTGAGTTCTGCCAGGGGTTATTGATTGAGAGGTGCCAGTATTACCCAGTAATATCTGTTCATGAACTGTGTTGATAAAATCATTCTATAGTATAGAAATTATGCTGATCTGTCCAGTCAGCCAAGAGGAGGTCAGAGGCCCGTGATAAACAGTCCTGCTTCTGTGGTGTATGCAGTCCAACTACATGTAGACATAGTTCAAAGTGTACCATCCCTTAATTTGTGAGATGCATACATGGTCCTATTAGAGAGGGGTCTATTAAGCTTGGCTGCAGTCATATAACAGGTGGAAGGTATCCTTTCTGACAAGTACTAGTCTCTCTGACTTAAATGAGGGTGTGACAGACCAAACAGGTTTTAAAGATAAAGGGATTAATGACAGATGACTCTTTGCCAACTTATATAGCTATGGTCAGTGAGCAGCATACATATATATATGTGTGTGTATAATGTATATATATATTTATATACACACACATATACGCTCTTTCCCCCCTTCCTATACTCCCTAACCTTCTACCACTGTTCCTCCCCTCCTCCTTCATAATCTCCTTTCTCTTCCCTGTTAGATATTTCAAACAGCCAAGCAGCAGGAGGAAGAGGAAGGGGAATACTAGAAGAGAAAGAGGAGGGAGGAAGAAGAGAAAGCATGAAAGAGGGTGCCATTCTTATATTTAAATATATATATATATTTATTCAGCCACCCGGTCACACATATAATTATATATATATATATATATATATACTATTTACTCCCCCTCTTCTCCTTCATTGTTTACCACTGTTCCTCTCAGGAAGGGGTGTAGAAGAGAGAGAGAGGAGAAGGAGGAAGGAGGAGAGACAGCAAGGAAGAGGGTGATACAAACTCTACATTCCTCCTCCTCTTTCCTCATCCTCTTGCTGGTAGGCTGTTTGAAATAGGATAGTCTAATATAAAGCAGGCTGTCTGTTCTGTGATTGTCTGTCCATTGTACTATAATGCAGGTGAGAGATTTAGCAGGTTAGCTGTTAAAAGCCCTTTGATGTGTTGTATGCTATTCATAATTACCACCCGGCCCGGAAGACCTTTCATCACCGGGTCCGGTTATCTGCCGGGTGTCAAATACCCGGCATACCCGGGTATCCGGGTCAGCACCCGGCTGTGCCCTAGTAATAATAGCAATAAATTCTAAGTACTGGCTTTTTTTCAATGATGAGGAGTGCAGGATCTTTATTTGTTACATGTGCAAGCCCATCAAGGCAAATTAGTGCTTTTGATTAGTGTATCAAATGAGTGCTTTTGGATTTATTTACTGTTAGTTTTGGAAGGACCAAATTGGGTGTGGGCAGCAAAGAGTAGACAGATGGTAATATGATGCCTGATGATGCCTGGCTCTGTGTGTGTCTGTAGATGGTTGTTGGACTTGGTGTAGAGTCGAAGAGGCTCGTGATGATGTGACTGGCTGTGTGTGTCTGTAGATGGTTGTTGGTGTAGAGTCGAAGAGGCTCGTGATGATGTCTTTGTCACAAGATGATAACACGGATGAGTTTGATCTGGCAGTTGGACATGTTCTTGCTTCTTTGGCGAAAGTTTTCCCGTGTGTTCCTACAGAGTGAGTGTTCACTGATTGTTTTTAACCACCCAGGTCTGGCTGATCAGTGTTTGTCATGGTTGTAAAAACGTTTTTCGGTTTTTATTCTGGTTTTTTTATTTTTCGCATAATTTTTATCATTTTTATAATAAATAAAGTTACATAAATGTAACTTTATTTATTTATTTACTGTCTATTATTATTTTTCTTATATGTTGATCAGCATGAACTTATGTGGACTTGTGTTTACAATTTAAATTTGAAAAGATTTCAATACCTTTAATTTTTCTGAATTAATTATTAAGCAAAAGTTCTAAGAAAAAAACTACAGGTGATAGATTAATGTTACTTATACCAGTTGGTTTTGACCTATTAATAAAGTTGTGTTATTTGCAGATTAAGATAAAATTGCGTAAGTAAGGTTTTTAAGCTTAAAATTAAGTTTCAGATGTAGCAATGACAAATTAGTTTCGGTTTTTGCCGGTTTTTTTGTCGTTTTTTCCCCAGAAAAACGAGGTTTTTTCCTTCTTTTTTTTAAATTTTCATCAGATTTTGTTTACATCTATGGTGCTTATTGCTCTGTGCACATAATAATTTTTGTTTAATCAACAATCCGGTTGACAGACCGCAACCGGTTACAGTGTACAATTATGCAGTTGAAACAATTTACAGGAACTCAGATTGCAGAATACATAGATCTTAACTATACCAACTGAACAGACAGCCTGCAATACTTGGCGCTAATAGCAGCATACAAAGCATATCCACCCAACGGGGGCTCGAACTAACTACCTCTCGCACCCTTGGCCAGCGTGTTATCCATTACTTTACCGGGCCCCCATCATCTCTCAATGCCACTATATATGAACTGCTTTCGAGAACACTTCCCACCTTGTTATTCCTTTAAAATAGACTGGCAGCATTTGTCTATCACCATACATGTAAGGTTCATTCAGCGTTTGTTGACTAATCGTGCAGTCAAATCTGAGTTGCAAGTGCAGAAACTGGTCTTAGTGAAGTTCGTTTTTTTATGTTGACTGCGTTGCACTGAACCACTGCTTCGCCTTCAGCGTATTTATTATCTTATTGGAGTTGTTAGGTTTTTGGCTTGCTTAGCCTCTTAGGTTTGCATGCCTTGTTGTCACATTGCATTGCCTTTGCCAAATCGATGTAGTTGCAGATAGGGATTGGTCTGCTATAAAAGAATTGGACGAGCATCCAGCAGACGATCGCCGAAGCATGTGTAGCGCCGAGAAAGGACCTGGTATGGGGAGGGAATGTGCCCCCTCCCCATAAGAAATTTTTGCGATTTTCGCATTGCAATTTCAGCATTTTAAGCTGTCCTCTTAGCAAAATTACTCTACTATTTCAGTGGAGGAATTGCTGCCGAAATTGGGCAGCCATATGTTTTGCGCCTCTGAACAGTGTGCACTCGAGAGGCGTTACATAAATTTTTAGAGCACAATGCAATACAATAAAATACAATGTAGGTCCTACTTTGTAAGCAAACGTGATAATGATATTGCTTTACTAAGTGTTTAAGGACCAAATTTGACTGTCTGAAATTTGAAAGATAACATTGGAGAGAAGCCATTTAGTTGTGCAAATTTTAATATGATTGTATTATTTATTAAAATAGTAAAAACATAACTATAATCATGTTATAGGAAATTTGTATTATGGTATATTATTCATTCATTCATTCAAGAATTTTTTAGCGCTTCAAGGGAACTACTCGGAAGCGCTCCCGACTCTAGCACAGCAAAAAGGACAGTTTTGAGTTTAATAAAAAAAAATGTTTCAGTAATAACCCCAGGAAGTAGACGTAGCTCCTGTGGGAGCCCATTCCAGACAACTGGGCCGATGACAGAAAAGGCTCTATTCTGCATTGTTGCAGTACGTGCAAAAGGGACCAATAGCAATTGCCCTTCTGTGCTGAAAGGAGGGGCGGTGGTCTTGGGTTCTAGTGGAGCAACAAAGCTCTTGCAAGTAGTGTGGGGCAATTCCAAGCTGGCATTGCCTAACTGTATGGCAGCGATCCTAAATTCAATGCGCTGTCGAGTAGGAAGCCAGTGTAATGTCTCCAGCATATAGCTGGACACATGATCAAATATAGGGATATGTCCAATTAAATGTGCTGCAGAGCGTAAGATTCTGTTTAAGCACATTATTCGATTGGATGTTATTCGGATCATTATAGCTGTTATAGCAGTTCATGTAATTCAAAAACACAGATAGTAGCCTAACTAAAAACTCAAAGTGTATAAAATACATTTTGCTAAAAACTATTGGACCTACCATTTTGTCCTAGTGATGCCTAGATTGAGCGCTGCCCTCCATGTCCGACCTTCCCCAACCGACGTGAATTTTGGCTGTCTTCTGATCCCCCCTATTTTTCACTGGGTGCAAGCTGCACCCGCCATGTATAGGGATAGAAGCCCCTGATTGGTGGAGTAGGGGTGCAAAGCTGTATAGTTGCAAGGCTTGGACATTGTTGAATATAAAACAAACAACTGACATTGATTACCTATTGAGATACCAAGAGGAGGGCGCAGGTGAGAGAGGGTTGGAGGAGGTCAGAGGGGAACACGAGGTCGTCCTTGTCACAATCCTGCTCAACAGCAGAAGACTGAGGAAGAAGAAGATTGAGATGCAAGACACGATTATGTTACCATGCAAGGAACCATTATGTATAGCTGACTAGTTGAGATGGTTGTAGGACATTAGCCCCTGGACATTATCTCCCCGGACATTATCCCCCCGGACATTAGCCCCCGGACATATTCCCCGATTTTGCGTAGGACATTAGCCCCCCGGACAAAGTCCCCCTATGTGCAAATCGTATAATAATGTCGTAACCGATAAGACTTGTCACTGGCATTCACATGCAAACAAGAGTACTTAGTGTCAGTTAGATCCTAATTGTATCAATAGGCCTAGGTCTAGACTTAGATTTGAAATGAACGAATGGGAGTCGTATACAGTCTATTTGTTTAGTGTCTTACAACAAAGGTTTGTTAACGCCAGTTAGGCTGCGTCTGAGCTTCGTAGACTTAGACTATTAGCGTCGTTTCCATTCGAAATTAGATTAAATAACTTAGAGAAATGAACGAATGGGAATCGTATATACAGTAAGTAGGCCTACTTGTTAGTGTCAGTTATGGCTAAACGAAGGTTTATTAACGACATTATTTTATGCATGAGCTTCGTAGGCTTCTTAGCGTCATTTCAGACCTTTAAAATGTTTTATAATATACATATAAAACCTTCAACTAACTTAACATATTCCTACAGGATGTTAAACTAATGTGTAATAAAAAGATATTCATTTAACATAGGCCCATTGTTACATTTTGTGCATCATTTTAGGTAATGATATCATAGACTGGGGGATAATGTCCTACCCCGGGGGGGATAATGTCCGGGGGGCTAATGTCCGGGGAATAATGTCCAGGGGGGCTAATGTCCGTTCCCCGTTGAGATACCCAGATATAAACAGTCCTGGCCCTTTAGGAGGGATGATATAATGATTATTTACATGTATTATATAAACAAAGGAACACTTGTACGACCTTGGCTGAGGTGAAGACACAGAGGAGCTGGAATATTACTTGCACGACCTAGGCTGAGCCGCTGAGGTGAAGACACAGGTGAGTGGGGAGACAAACAAAGTATAGCTAATTTGCATAGAAATAACCTTGGAGGAACCGGGCAGCTCGGCGTGTCTAGGGAGTTGAATGATCTTGGGCACTAGCCTGTCCGGCAAACTTGTAGCAGAGGCTGATTGGCTAGCACGTCTCTATACAGACGGCGTGGATGTATATATAGAGACGTGCTTGCCAATCAGCCTCTGCTGAAGGTCACGTGTCTGGTCTACGGAGAAACTGCCGATTTCCGAGCTTCGGCTTTAAGTCCAAAAAAATTGTTAAGAAAAAGTTTTTTTAAGAAATTTTTTTTAAAGAAAATATTTTTAAATAAAAATTTTTACAAAATTATTTGAGTCGCGGCAATGAAAGAGGGTCGGTCGGTTTACCGGAAACACAACATTATTTTTTTTGGCCTAATCAAGTTTATGATGTATGTGTCCAGAGTTGGGGTTTCAACTCCCTCCAGTCTTTCTTTGAGCCCCATGGTAAAGTCGGTTTTTCAGTCCTCAATTCCAAGTCTATCATAGTCCAACCCCCCAGTTATTTTTCCACAATTCTCACACTGCTTTCGACTGGCCGATCTTGTCTTTGGCAGGCTACATGTCGCCTGTGCTTGCACTTACACTTCCTTTGTTCTGCTGACCAAAGTCACTTTTGCTCGTACCTCTACTATGCAGAACAGGTCCTTCTCGGTGGTAGGACTCTTGACTTGGAATGGCCTCTTTTGATGCTTGAAATAGTTTTATTTGGCTTTGCTAAGGTTGAGAGCACCTCTCATGAGTAGTTCCTGTGAAGAGGCGCTATACAAATTCATTTAATGAATGAATGAGTATTGCCTTATGTATTCCATCCTAATATCTGATATCTTTTGAGTTGCTTAATGATGCTCTTTGTAACATTGTTTAGACCATTTACCTTTGAGGGAAATATTAATAAAGCCTAGAGTTTTGTAATTGTAATCGCAGATTTATATAAATTCATCAGACACTGTCCATGCCTTATTAGAATCAAGCAGAACGGTCTTCATTTGCTTGCTTACAGAATAGGGACAAAGAAAGATCAAAGCGCTTATATTGTATAGTACTAGGCAACCTATTCCAAAAGTTAATGTCTGATCGGAAGGTGACTGGTGTGCCATAATTAAACTTTGTGCATTGGGAGCACCTCTGAACTGTGTACCCTAGTAGGGGCTTTATACCGGTAAATGTTTTAATACAATGCAATTTCAGGTGAGCTCATGATGCAGTTTTGTTAGTTAGTAAGTTTTGCAGTGCCGCGTTTTGCTGCATTAGAAATTTTTCTTCGTTCATTCACCTAATAAGTGTACAGATCTATATAAAAATTGGGCTAATGCATGTTGGCCTGTTAACTGTGGCCCCAGATCTTAGCTGATTCCATTTTTAGGCGTATTGTTCATGTTTCTCAGACCAGTGCTATAGAAATAACTGACCAATAGTCAACCTTTCTCTAAATGTTTATAAATTATAGTACTTTCTTACTATTACTACTGCTGTGATTATTATAAATGCTGTGTCTAAAAGAGAGGTTGACGACCATGTTGGAGCATCTTTGAGAGATTTTTTCCATGTGCTGCGTAAAATTTTAATCAGAATAAGAAATCCAGTTTGTGTCTTGTTTGCTTGTTGTAAGGGACTACTACTGGTGAACATCGGTTGCCAAGTGTGGATGAGATATGGAAGGACATAGCACAGAGGAAGAGCACTATGGCTGACAGATATGTTGAGTCCCGGCAACACACGATTCAAGTTGATCATGTTACATTCATGGAAGAACTGGCCGTCTTCGTTGACTGCAAATTTAAATTCAGTTTAAATTCAGTATGTTGAAATTCTCTTATTGACCTTCTGTGGCATCTGGTAAAAATCACCACAGATTCATTAATTATACCATTATTAACGAATGTCAAGGCCGAATTTAGGGGTGGGGTGTTTTGACTGTTTGAACTCCACCTCAAATTGAAATAATGTATAAATGAAATAATGCATTTGCTAACACACAAAGTAAGAACTAAAAGGGAATTTTTTATTGAAACTCTTATTCCTCTGTCAAATTTTACAATAATTCAGATCATGACGACGATCTAATCATAGTGATGATGTGGAAGTTGCTTTAGTCAGTTGATTTGGTTGCTTGTCAGCTTGCTTAAGATTGAGTAGGACCCCTCCCTTACTTCCCCTCTCAAAGACTGTTTGACATGATATTGTTGTGTCATTTCTGTTGTGTGACTGTGTGATATGAAATCCTGTTTTAGGTCCTCCGAAGTTTTGCTTGGAAATGATCGACAAAATAGAGTTGTCATTGTTGGGAATACCCATTTGTGTGGCCGCAACAGAAGATGAACTCTACATGCACTGCAGCGTCCGTGATGGCGTTGAATTCATCAATGTGTTCGACCGCAACAACCTGCGTGAAGTGAAGCAGGTCATCCAGACACGTGACTACGATTTGCATCCACGGCAAATAGTAGCCTGTGACGTGGCAAAGTGTCTGTATCTTTTGTGCTATAAAGGTAAAAGTTTGGCAATCAATTCAGTTGACAAGATTACTAAAGATGATGATGATGATCAGTTTCATATTTCCCCTTGGATAAGTGATTTGCCACCGAAAGATAAAGGGAAATTCATTATGTCCGTAGCTGCAAATGGCAACCTGATGCTCTCGAGAACAGACGGCTCGGATGAAATGATACGCGTGTATGATATGGAAGGAGAATTGCAGCAGGATATCCGATTGTCTCTGGATCTTTTCTATGTCACACGCATCATCCCAAAATCAAATGGAAACCTTCTATTTGTTTCTTTAAGCTACGATTTTAAGAAACAAATAACGGAGATCGACAAGGATGGGAAGATTGTGAAGCAATTTCAGTCGTCACTTCTGGCACGTGATGCTGAGTATGCAGACAGTGACGGTAGACTGTTGATTGTCGAGCGGAACAACAAGATGGAGCTTTTGGATCCTGCCAAAAGAAGACAGGGATTTGAATTGTATCAAACCATGGTTCAAGGTACGCACATAGCTATCACATTCTAGTTTCTAAGGCCTCTGTTCAGCATTGTAGCTGTACAATGGAAAGATTTCTTGTATTATTTTATTTCTTAAAGTACTGTAGCAACTTAATCATGACCTAATTTTAAAAAGACGTGTTATTGCTGAACATCAGCAACTGTTGATGCAAAAGGTCAAGGCTGCAATTATGGATTTGCACTTGAAGGGCCTGGGCTTGTATTGACAAAAGAAGCCTCAATTTCAGGAACCTAACATTCTGAAATTATGCTGCTATGCTGCTGCATTGTTTTAAAAAGCACTTGGTGCATGTGTAGAACTAAATAGGTACAGTGATCTTACACTGTGGCTGTTGGATACATCATCAGCTATACTGAAAACAGTCGCAGGTGAACAGAGAATCGGAGCTTTTACTAAAAGCTCTGTTGTGGTATTACTGTTTGCTTGTGGCCTTTTCTTACTCAGTGTTTTTTTCATGAAACGTTGAAAATAATAGTGATCTGCATCATGTTTTTCAGCCAGAGCCTGGTATGGTGACCTTGATCACAGTGATGGACTGGTGCTGAGAAGGCGCACAGTTCCCCAGGATAACCCATCACCTAGCAAGAAGGCTAAACGATCCCCAAAGACATCTGGAACCCCGAATCCTAAGAATGGTAATGGAGGAGTACGAGCAGCTCCTGACAAGAACAATGACGGTGGAGCAGCGCCTCGGTTGTGACGCCACAATTCCACAACTTCAGAATAATGTTTAATTCACATTTTTATTTATCAACGTCTTTACTAAATTTTTGACGGAATGCATTACAACTATTTAATTGCACTTAATATATTTTTAATGATTTTACCCGGTTTAAAAGAGTACAGAAACGGAGATATTTGCAATTCATGATTTGTACTTTTACTCGTTCTTATGCCAATCTCAATTCGTCTCAATCATAAACTTTTATTCTACATTTTCCTGCTTTCAATTGTATGAACTTGAACTAGAAAAGACTAACGTTCTTATAAAATGTATTTACAATAATGTGGCCTTTTGTTTGAACCAACTGTATATACACTTTATACATATTTGAAAAAGCGCATATAGTTCTAATCATAATTTTAAGGACACAAACATTTAAGAATTTCTGTGGGATATTGTGAAATCATACATTGGATCCTGTGGCTAAATGTGTATTTCCAAAGCCTTGCATATCATCAAACTTTATGATGTAGACTACCAGTAGGGGCCATCCATAATTATATCACATGTGCAAAAATTCTACTTTTATAATGCTTCCTCTGCTGCACTTCATCCATTTTGTGAATCCCTTTCTCCATGCATACATTCAAGTACAACTGACCTTTAATCCTTTTACACAAGTTAATTAGCTAAAGTTGTCCATAAGACATTTTACCATAAGGCTACTATTTACAGACCAGCAGAATAACTGCTATTAAGAAATGGAAATTCTATTTATTGTGAGTATGTGTGTTTTGTTAAGGATCTTGCATGCTTGTTTCCCTGTCATTTTTGGTTGCAAAATGCTTTAAGTGACAGAGATTTGGGGATCCACAAGGTTCATGGGTAGCTTAGCCAATGTCTGATTAATAGGGAAGACATAGTCGAAACAGTAGGTGTAACTGAAAATTGAAGCGTGCAATTTTTCTTATCATTCCAGAATTTAAAAATGGCTTTCTACCCCCATTCCTTTTTTTTTAACCCTACACCTGTTTCACAATTGATTTGCTAGTAGAAAACCTTTTTGGGAAGGGCCAACAGGTTCAGTCTGGGACACAGCTTGCATTGGGATGTTTGGATGTGCTGCAGGTTATGCATTATTGTCCTGAATTGATTTGAGTTACTCCTCCTGATTCCAAAACCATATATATATGTATGCCACCACTTTTGAATGTTTTGCTTGTTTCAGGATATGGGGTTTTCGCCACAATGCCTCATGCTTGTGGTTCATTTCTGCTGGAATATCCTGAAAAGTAAATGTTAGAGAAAGAAGCAATTCATCTGCCAACACAGGACTACATCTATTACTTTCAGTGGCAAGGCACGGAGTATGCGTAAGTATTATAAATCTAATTATTAAATTAAATGTTGCAGAAGCCCACGTTTCATATTTAGAGATGTGTTATCACTTGATTATTGAGACATTGTCAGAACGGATTTTAAACTTACTATGTTGGTTATGCTTAGTAACAGCTCACAATTCAAACTCTACAGTTTTATACTTTAAGAATTTACTCTTCTTAAACATGTGTGATGGGTGTTATTTGATAATAGCTGCTTTCAATACAAGGATGTTGCAATAAGTTGGCAACTTTGTAAATATGTAAGCTGTTTATACAAACATTGACTTTGAAGCAACCGGGATATTTCATTGGTGCTGGTTAAATAGTTTGGACACTCGTTGATGTTTAATTTATCTTCCAAAAATGTGATTGCAATGTTGAGATGCTGTCAAACCAATATTCTTAATAGACATTGATGTTTGGTTTCTGAGTAGAGATCTTGCAGGGGCGCTATATAAATTTATGTGATTGATTGATTGGTTTGAGACAATCTCAGACATCTATTCCTGCATGCCAGTTGTAGCTATAGTAAGATTCTTTGTGCCACAACAGGGATATATAGGCAATGTGACTGATTAGCAGCTGACGATGATTGCCTGATTGTTAACCGACCGTCTTGCTATTTTTTCTAATCTTGCATTCAGTTTAACTTTTCATTTGCTACATATGTTGAATTGTAATCTGGTCGGTATAAAGGTTAAGAGCACTGGGAATTAATCTTCATTCTTCTGTTGCAGCATTGATGGCACAAATTCTGGAAGATTGGGTAGTCTTCTGAATGACTTGCCTCGGAAACTGGCAAACTGTTACACAAAAGTTGTTACGATTACAGGAAGGCTTGAGTAGTCTTCTGAATGACTTGCCTCGGAAACTGGCAAACTGTTACACAAAAGTTGTTACGATTACAGGAAGGCCGCATGTTCTAATAATTGCTGGAAGAGACATTGCTCCGAGTGATGAAATACGCTATGATTATGGAGGTGGCGATGTGCCATGGAGAAGGTGAATTATTTAATGACATTTTTATTTATTTACGGTTATAATATTTGTTTTACTTCTTAATGTGATGCTAGAAAATTTCTCAGTCCATAGTCATAATATTTTATCATCTGTATCCGAACCTGAGATGATAAGGCATTCCTATAAAGAGAAGATAAATCTTGTAATAGGGTCATTCCATGTCAAATCAACCAGACCTTCCCACCTTCAACTTTGGATTTTGCTGAATTTTTTTATCTCTTTGTACACCATTTCTAAGCACAAATGCAAAAATTAGTTATTTAACTTACGAATTCTTTTTGTTTCTTCTTAAGAATATTATTTTACTGGTCGTACACTCTCCTTAGCTACCTGATTGATATTCCTATATATTCAGTTCAAACAGCCATTTGATACTAGTTTTGTCAAATAGACATTTTCGTAACTACAGGGTCAAGTTTCAATCATTTAATCAATCTTTTGAGTATTTTTCTCTGGTCAGGTTGAGTCAATTGCTTCCTCTGTTTTATTCTCTTCCAGCAGCCTTTAACTTCTTATCTGCCAAATGGTTTTTCATAGTGTACCTGATTGTTCTACTGCAACCCTTTTCATTATGATAAGAACAAAAATTACATGATCAATCATTGATCATGGTCTATAATGGAGGTGTCACGACAACTGGTTTACAGACATCTCGTCTAACTCGTAGACTAGTTGTCGTTAGACCAGTTGTCTGTAGACCAGTTGTCGTTAGATGAGTTTGTAGACCAGTTGTCGTGGAACCTATAATGGAGCTAGATGTGTTACCCGGCGTTGCCCGGGAAATTTAGGGTTTTAAACACTACTCCACTGTGGTACCCATCGTAGACCGCTAGATTTCGGGTTTTCGCCAACCCTCCACCCCACCCCGCTTGCCCCAAAAGGCCAAAGGTGACCCGGCGCTGCAGGGCGCTGCGGAAATTATTACTCGGCGGGTATGACGTCATGGGCTGTAGACTTTACTGAAGCGTTATTATTGATGAAATATGTCTTAAAACGCGAATAACTCTGCTTTTAAATTGATTTAAAAGCTGAAAATAGTTGCGCTGACCTTATAATTTGGGTAAGAATCAATTGCAAATTATTTTTAAAACCGATGCTGTTTCATTTCCGAGCCTATTTTGCAGGGGAGAGTCAAAAGCGTACAAACAAACAAACAAACATATGGAAAGTTTCTGCCTTATAATATAAGATCATATTTTTTATTGGAACAGTCTGTCTATAAGAAACCAGAAAACAGTACAGAGGAAGTGCAATTAGCTAAACTATTTCTATTGGAGGACTCCAAGAAAATTTACAGTGCTCAAGATGCAGATGCATATCATGACAGAGGTTATCCAAGCTGGAGAATGTTGTCAAGACACGGGCCAAATTCAGGTACTTCAGTATGCCAATCTTGAAACAGAGTATCCAAGCTGGAGAATTTTGTCAAAACACAGAGAAAATGCAAGGTACTGCACTTGCAAATGAGCTTCTACAAACTGTGAACAGTATATTATCAAATAAAGATATGGAACCAGCTTTAGAGGTTGATGCATTTCAAATTGCAGAATTAATTTGCTGTACCATGGAGATGGGAGATCCTAGCATAATGTTGGAGGAAGTAGGTAACTGTACATATTTTTATGTGACTCTTTGAAATTCAAACTGGAGCCCATTCTACATTTATTTTTCTGCAAACTGTAAATGTATCTTTTTCATTCATTCAGAAATTTTTAGAAATTTAGATTCTGTTTTGGCCTAGGTTTCATTTGTGTTGGATGCTTTGTTGCACTAATTCTTGAACTGTTACCTGTATAGACTACTTGGAATTATTATTCACCGCTGATTTATTAGTAACCCGCTAAATAACATACCAATAGTGACTTGTCTCAGTAATTTGTTTGCAATGAGTTTTATTTGTGCATGTGTTACTTTTCTGTTGATGTTAGGCAGTAATGCCATTTTTGGCATCATTGTATTATTGTAAGTGCAGCATCCAATCTCCTGCATAATGGTTGTCATTACATATTTCTTAATAATGATTTAATTTGAATAAACTGAAATTGATTTTTATTTATGAACAAATTCAAACTGCTGGAACATTCACCTCATTCAAGAATTAAGTCTGTTTCTTTGACAATTCTTTTATAGAACTTTGAGAGCATCATTTTCAGCTGTGGTGAAGGTATCATTTCTGAGTCAAGGTGTTCCGTGGAATTTGAAATATTTCCAGTAAGTGGATTGTTTATTTTTTTGGATTTAACTTCTTCCTGGAAAATAAAAAAAATTCTTTTGCAAAATATTGTGTTTGTCGCTTTTACAGGAGCTAAAAGCAGACCTTTTCATGAAAGGTTGTGGATAACAGTATTAATAAGTGTTTATTTTGATATAATTGTTGCTTCCAGTGTTGTCTATGTGGGCCTGTATGCCAGAATTGTGATTTGTTGATCGATCATCATAGTTCGCAACCTATCCATTAAGGGTCTCCTCCATCATCTGGCACTGTATCCTGGTCAATGTGCACTTCGGCTTTCTCTTTTCTCGATAGTGGGTCCCTCTGTTTGCAATAGCCTGTGTAGCCTGCATTCCCTTATGCGGGACGTGTGCAGCTCTTTTGTAGGCTACTCGAGACATATAGTGCATTTGCTTAAGATCTTAAATGGCTGCAATTTTTCAGAATTTTGACGTCGAATAGAAGTCTGTTGAAAATAATTCAGAAGATATGTCTGATAAGGAATATGTTCCTGATGAATCAGGCGATAGTGATTCTTGCCAGTCATCTGATTATAAGGTCTTTACTATTTCTGACTTGCTCTATTTGAAGTGTTCTGTAATAGTTGCTGCAATAGCCCCAAATTCTAATGTGTGCATCACAATTTTGGTTTGTACATCCGCACATGTGGCAAAAAGTATGGGCATGTACATTAGTACATATGGCAAAAAGTTATCGTAAGAATTGATTTCTGTCATATGCTTTAATAATAGTGCATCTGAACAAGTTGTTAAGTTTCCACTAATGGGTCATTCCATGTCAGATCAACCAGACCTTCCCACCTTCAACTTTAGATTTTGCTGAAAATTTTATAATTTGTTTGCCCACCAATTCTGAGCACAAATAAAAAAAATTTATCAAGATATTTCAAAATTTGACCGCGATATGTCGTTTTAAAGTGAGGTTGGGTAGACGAAAATTTGCGTTCGAATTCGCGACATGTTCTCTGCGGCTATATTCAACATGAAATATCTCGAGAAGTTGTGCAGGTAGAGGCATGAGGTTTTCACTGTTGTATTCAGCAAGTTGGTGGTGACACAATGAGCTTATAATACTGACTGTGTCTTGTGTAGGGACTCTACACGACAGCTGCCAATATGCCATCTCAGGACTTGCAAACTGCATTTTCTTGAATTTGCCTGACCCATATGAGAAAATATAGGTGCAAGAAATATATAATCTGTCCATATTCTGATTTAGCAAGTAATTGGCTTCTACTGGATGTACTTTGTTGTGGTATTTGATTGCAAATTTTTTCATACTGACATGCCAATCTTTGTCGCACTGACGAACGGGGGTCAACTTCACCAGGCGATATTGTGAAAATGGACAACTGGAATTTATCTTAGCTTCATATTGATGAAAAGTGCATGCCATAAGTATTCTGGTGATATAAAAATTGTAGTGGTGCTCAGAAGCATTCAGGAGTATTGCTTGTTTAATAATATGAAAATTTGCGTTCAATTTCGCGAAATGTTCTCTGAGGCTATATTCAGCATGAAATATCTCGAGAAGTAGTGCAGGTAGAGAGGCATGAGGTTTTCACTGTTGTATTCAGCAAGTTGGTGGTGACACAATGAGCTTATAATACTGACTGTGTCTAGTGTAGGGATTCTACAGGGCAGCTGCCAATATGCCATCTCAGAACTCGCAAGCCGAATTTTCTTGAATTTTCTTGACCGATATGAGAAAATGTAGGTGCAAGAAATACGTTATCTGTCCATATTCTGATTTAGCAAGTAATTGGCTTCTACTGGATGTACTTTGTTGTGGTCTTTGAATGCAAATTTTTTTCATACTGACATGCTACTCTTTGTCGAACTGACGAACGGGGATCAATTTCACATGGCAATATTGGAAAAATGGACAACTGGAATTTACCTTAACACTTTGACCGCGTGGTACGTGTATACACGTACCTTTTTTGTATTATGTAGACGCGTGGTACGTGTATACACGTACCGGAGTTTATACACTAGTCAGGTCATCTTTAGCGTCCTGTCAATAAATTTAGACGCGTGTAAGTAAATAATATTGTTTGTAGAGCCAACTGGCGAATACTTCTGATTTTTTCCATTATAATAGTTGCCACTACACGTTGTGTTATCGGAGCTGCATGTGATACACACTAAGTCTTGTGTGTTGTTGCTGTTGCAATAATGGCGTATCGTAAAAGGTTCACAAAAGATAATGTTCTGAAGCAATTAGATATGTCAGATGATGACAATTTTACTGACAATGATAGTGGTCGAGATAGTGATTTCGAAATAGGTGACAG
Organism: Lumbricus terrestris; assembly: GCA_949752735.1. Lineage (NCBI taxonomy): Eukaryota > Metazoa > Annelida > Clitellata > Crassiclitellata > Lumbricidae > Lumbricus > Lumbricus terrestris. Next base: position 31,693,562 of record OX457037.1, on the reverse strand, counting down.
TGAACGAGATAGCGATGGGACGGAGGATTACGACGCACCGATTGTGAATGCAGGTAGGCCTGATGAGAGTTCGGATTCGGAGTCCGGTGTTGCTACAACAGTGCCAACACCTCCCACACAGGTATGTGCGCCACGTGTTTCACGGTGTTTGGGATGTTGTCAGCAGCAGTTGCATGCCAAAATATATATCATTCCAATAATAGTCATACCGCTGGACTAAACAGTCCCATCAATGTAACGGAAATCGGAAGGGAATCGTCGCCAGCTGTGGTTCCGCTTTCTAGTCGTCCGCTTTCTCATCAATACCCAGGATAGACCAGCCGAGACTTCAGTTGCCCCAAGAGCATTCGATAATCATAAAGAGTCCGATCTGTCGCGGCTCTCAGGACAGCACTACATGGACATTCTACCACCCACTGAGCGCAAGAAATCTCCATGTACAAAATGCATTGTCTGCAGGAAACGTGGAATTCATAAAGAAGCGCGTTACATGTGCGGAACATGTGCTTCTAAGCCTGCACTCTGTGTTCTGCCGTGCTTTAGGGACTACCATGCTATTGCCAATTATTAGTTATGATAATAAATGCTAATTGCCGTCGCATTCCAATCTTATCACAATTTCCGATAATTGCTAACGCGTCATCGCGGTAACGGGTTGCCGCGGTAACGGGTTGCCGCGTGCTGGTAATCTTTTCTACCGCGGTCAAAGTGTTACAGTGGCTTGCTGTTGGTGGAACTTTTGTTGCTGCCTAGTGCATTGGACATTGGCACAATTGAAGAACTTAAAACCAATTACGTATTTTGTATATAAATGTTGTTTAAATTTTACAGGTTATGTAACATTTGTTGCTTGGTGTTATATTTACAGATGAGCCTACAGTTGGCCTGCTGCTATTACAGTCTGTCAAAGTACATGCAGTGAGTACTTGATACTCAGTATAGCAAAGCATGGATTTCTCTCCTTTGGGCACATATTCTTTGACAGAATATGTGCTCAGAAATTTGTGTAGTGCGTTGACAAGAGACAATTCATTAAAATAGCCAGACCATATGGTGAAATAACAAAACCAATTAAATAACAAAACAATTCATTAAAATAACGAAACCATTTGGTAATATAACGAAACCATTCATTGAAGCAACAAGACTTCGTTAAAATAACTAAACCATTTATTAAAATTGTAAGACTGATCATTAAATAGCATGACCAGTCATTAAAATAATTAGACTTCATTAAATAAAAAATTAGATTTCATTAAAATAATTGGACCATTCGTTAAATAATAGCAAAACTGACTTATCTGTGAATTATTTTTATATGTGTCCATTTACAGGAGGTGGTTGATATGGTTCTTTACATTATCAGTACTTTCCAGCCAAACGCTGGTTCCCTGCTTGGCCAGGAGACGCTCGCGACCCAGAGGGGAAAAGGTCGCCAGCTGTGCCTCTTGCCTTTGGAGGACTCGGAGATCTTCTCGTACTGCGTCCATCTTCTTATCGCCTGTCTTAAGGTGCAATAAATACTTTGTTGTCCATTTATGTTTATCATTGTGTCCCACTGACTTGTTAGCCGGGGAACTGTTTGTTGAATACAGTGGTTGTGGTCTGACTCTGCCTTCTCATGCATTCGATTATCGTACGTATGCTGGAACTGTCTGCCATTAACAATCCGTAACATTGTGAAGTTCTCAAAATGTCTTTAATTGAGTTTCTTTATATCTGTTGTGTAGCTGTGTTTGTCACCTTTGTGAGGTACGTAGGCGCTATATAAATTGCCCTATATGCATACATACATATTATACATACATACATACAAAATATATACATGCATACATAGGCGCAACCACCCTATGGGACCCACGGGACGCGTCCCCCCAACTTTTGAGTGGTCCCCTAGCTTTATTATTATGGTCCCTCCCAACTTTTAGGACGTGATTCATTATGGTCCCCTCCAACTTTTAGGACGTGATTGCGCCTATGCATGCATACATACGAGACGTAAGAGAAGTTGCCCTTTTACGTTTCCAGGCAAACTTAGGGAATTTTTTTATTGTAGCAATCTTCAAATCGAAACTATCGTTTACTTTACCAAACTTAGGAATTTTACTTCGATAATCATAGGGTTACTTAGAATTGTGGATAAATATCATGCAGCGAATAACGATTGCTTTTACCTCGCATTGTTTTAATATCATTTGATTAATTTTGTAGAATAGAGCTTGGAAGATGAATCCGGGAAGTGAACTGTCGCTTGGCTATGCCGCAAACACAGCTCAGCTCGACATGGTTCTTGGTCACATGATAGTCTTGATGCAACACGATTGGCCAAAGTACGAGCCAATGATGTGCGAGATTTTAAATGGCATCAAGAAACGCAGCCATTTCGCGTACAGCCTTTTCTTCAACTACATAATTAGTATCCTTTTACTGTTTGTTGCTCAATTGAATTAAGTTAAATTTTGGTACAATGAAATGTTGTGGAAAAAGAATCAAGTAGATGTTCCAACCAGTTTTAAACATGTCTCACAGGTTACATGGTTGTGCATTTTGGACCAGTAAACTTGCCTTAAGTACCTAACTTGTCTTTGTCTCCTGGATGCTTTGTCTCTTGTTTCACCCTTTGCCAGAACAGTGTGGAGTTCCTAAGCTTCCTCAGTTCTAAATAAACGATCATCCAGATATTATTGATCATTTAAATGGCATCTAATTTATGAATTCACCTGACTGTGAAGTGTTCAATTGTCAGCAAAAATAGCAGAATGGTTTGGAAAGCTGGTAGTACTTAGTGAATTCTATAGATGAAGACCTTGCAAGATAAAGCTTGAGGCTTGGAAACCACGAGTGCTTTGGTAATTTGGGACAAACTAAAACTTTTCTGAGGAAGATGATCTAAACATTGACTCAATTTTACCAATTTTTTATGCGTTGCAATTGTTTAACAACATCTGCAGACATTGATCTGTTGGAAGAGTTTGCATTTCTACGAACACCAGAGAGAGGACGCGTTAGTCTCGACATTCTGCTGACGTCGCCAGGAAAAACGGGAACACAGTAAGTGACACTTGAACAAATGAAATTTGTGTATCTATTGTTCCGGTTTGATTGTCCTAAAGTTAGTCATTTTGAAAGCAAATAAACTAGATAAACTCTTTTGGGATCATTATCATTATATTCGTTTAGAAAGTTTCTGTTGTTTGTGATTGTAGATTTATGTTGCACCAATTCTCAAAAATCAGGCATTCCACGGCTCTTTTAAGAAATTTTTTGAACTGCACAACGAGCAAATTTTTTCCTACTTGGGATTTGTTGGCAAAAATTTCTCACAACTTTTTTTAGTCGTTTGTGAGAAAAAATGTCGCAAGTTGGTAGTGAAAAAATCTGATGGCCTTTTTTTATTGTTTGTCAAAAAATTGGCCCAAGTTTTCTCAGAAATGGTGCAAGTTGTCGCATGTAAAAGCTGATAACCTTTTTTTGTCATCCACTGGAAATTCTTAAATTATGCCTCCCTCTTTATTTTTCACTTCACGTGTCCTTTGTTCTATTTCGCTCTTCCATTGCAAACCGGCCGGTCTCACGAAATAGAGTATCCCCCGTATTAATTGTATCCCCCAAATTAAAAAAAGTCGAAAAAACCGCTTCCACGTGTATTTTCTTTTGCAAATTCATTTTCATCTGCTTTGTTTTGAACAATGACACTAACAGGTATGTATGTTCCTACTAAATAATTTGTTTTGCCCTGTTTTTAGAGCACTTAAAACTTTTAAAACACTTAAGAACACCCAGAGTCACTAAATAAATTTGAGTTGCCTTTGTCTGAGCATTGGTTAAAATAGGACACTTAAAACAATTAGAGTCACTTTAAATTTTGATTACAGCATAAAAAATTTTATTATGCGCATTTTTCAAAAAAGGGGATAGAATGGTTTTTCCCCCCGGATAGTTTAGACCGGTTAATTCCATCCGGTGGAATAGATTAATTCATCCCCCAGGATAGCTTTCATGGGGGATACTCCGTTTCGTGTCACCGGCAATGACCTTTTTCTAATGATTATCACTGCACAATGTTGCTTTTACAACTGCACAAATTCATTTACAACTGCACATTTTGTGTAGAACTGCATGTTGAAAAAGGCCCTGAGGCATTCCAGACAGCCTAAAACCACAATCACAGATTGTAATGGGTTCTTTTGTAAAGTTGAATTAAAGTTAAGTTAGTGTTGTCAGCACCGTTCTATCTTTATGAGCTGTGTCACAAAGTTCTGCAGAGTATGGAGTTGTATTTGAACTTTAATAAGGCCCAGTTTAGACCTTCTCAGAAGTCGTGGCGTAGGAATCATGGCCATCAGTAAGAACCAGCTGTAGGTGATACGTATGAAGTTAGTAAGTAGAGGACATTTTATGTGCAGCACATGTAAAGTTTAAAAGGTATTGTACTTCTATGAGTACAACTATGCTTAAGAGCTTTTGCTGGGAATTTCCTTAAGCTAACTTAGACGTTAAAGAAATTTCTTGTGCTTCTGCAGGGTATAGACATTCTTGTGCTTCAGCAAACTATTAACATTGATGTATAAGCTGGTTCCATCTGACCACTAGTGAATATGTTTATTTATACTGATTTTGTTAGATGTATCTTTTCCGTGGCTTTGGCAGATTGCAGGAACTACTTTAGCATTTCATTTGTTACAGACCACGTGGTGTGAACAAAGGTGCGAAAGAAGATTTCAAGGCAGACGACAAATCACGAGAACGGAGGAAAACATTTCGCTGCTGCTTCGAACATTTATACTTGACGAGGCGGATATCATAACACAAAATCTACAGGCTTAACAGGCACTTGGAGAATCTATAAGACTGATGCCAAATTTCTTGTTATATTCTCATTTTAACAATGAAATGTGCTTGGCTATGAAAATTCTTTGTTATACTTCTGCTATGCTGTGCAAAGCATGCCATTTTGACTGATCAGTAGTTTATATGTACGCACAATGCACGTATTTGTTGCAGATGAAATAAGTAAAAGTTCTTCCTGTTGGAGCCAAATGATTTTTTTTAACTCGAGGTGCAACGTTTATAAATAGGAACTACGGTGAACCAAACTGATTTAAATTCATCCTTACTTCTCATAAAAAACGGTCATTTTTGAACGAGGTCATTCAATTATCCGAAGCTTGACATCCCTAAAACAGGCTTTCTTTGCAATTGGAATAATTATTAGTTGCTGGACTTGATTTTGGAATTGTCTCTCCCTGTAGAGCTCTGCCAATTCTGCCCAGTCACAAAACTTTTATTGTTTTCAATTTATTACTAACCTAAGTTGTCGAATTGCTTAACTACCGATGATCCTGCCTTAACCCCTTCGCTGCGCCGGGTTTTTAATCCCGTAGGCGTAATATATATATATATATATATATATATATATATGGGCCGTTATATGATGATAGGATGTGGTCATACGCCTACGAGATTAAAGTTTTATGACGATAGGATGTCCTCATTTGCAGGGAAGAGGTTAATCGACTGATATTATAGATATAGTAACCCATTACGACTTGGTTTTGGAGCGCCATCAGTGAACACCTTGTGCCTTAGACACTTGCAAAACAGATGTTAGATATGTTACATTTAATAGAACTGATGATTCATGTTACAAGTGAAGAGCCAGAAGTTGCGTAATAATGAACTTGCATTTTGAGACTGAATTACATTTACTCAACAGTGTTACATCAGAATTACATATTCTGTAATTACGTCATGTTAATAATTAATTACACATAGAATTACATTTTGCTCGTGGTCTTACATAAGAATTATTGTACATCAGAATTAAACCATCTTCATAGAAACTAATGCTAGGGTTGTTTTTATTCAGAGTTCTGCTTTTGAAAAGTTCTTTAACAGGCACTATGCGTACATACATTTGTTAAAACTTAATTGAACATAAATACTAAGCAAAGTTGTTGACCTAACTTCCCAGGATGACCTCTGGGTTTTTAAATTTAAAATGAGCATCTGCTAGTAGGTAAGTAAATACTCTCAAGTACGAAAGACTATATTCAAAATCTTTACCTAATGAAACCAGGATGTCATCTTTTATCTGCTGACAGGACTTGAATGTGGTGGTTCTTCAAGTTCACTACTTTACTGTGTATTCTTTTAAATTGTTTTGCTAACCTATACAATTCCAGTTGTTAATGAAATTTCAAATCTATGGTAACAGTGCAGAGAGAGAACTTCTGATTCGTTTCACTATATAAATGCCCAACTACAATTATAATTACCAGCAAGCATTATCTTGTTGAAATGTCTATCTTCAAATTATAACTATAATAGCACATTTAGTTGAATTCTTGACTAAGATAGACTCAACATTTATTTTGCTTCCTTAATCCCTAAATGATGACAAGTATTGTTTTCACAGTAGCTTATACTACTTATACTCAAGTCCTCATCTTTCAATGGTGAAGGAACTGTGGACTACATTGAGACTGGCACAAGTGTTGTTTTCACAGTAGCTGTTGCCTCCTCAACTCTTCACCTGTCAAAGGCGAGACATCTTCACCTGTAACATCTTCACCTGTCAAAGGTGAGACATCGTCTTCACCTGTTAAAGGTGGCACCGTAAACTAATTAATTTCGGCCACCATTCGATCGATCTCTTCCCAATCGAGGCAGCTGTTGATGCTGACACCGTCGATCATTTCGAGGTCTTCAACGTTCACCATGTTCGTGTAGTCGAGCGGTGACTCTCGGTCGCGAATGGCCATCAACTCCGACAGTTCTGTGTCACTCGCCTGCAAACAATCGTCACAATGGTTGAGCGAATATCGAGAAGAAAAGGCGTTTGAGCTAACTAAAAGATATGGTTGAGCGATATTTCAGTTGCATGATTCTTGGGCATTGGTAGGTGAGGAATGGCCACCGTTTTTGCCTTGTATTGTATCTGGTGATGAAAATTATATTCGTTTTATTGAGTTCTTGCTGACATACCGTAGCCAGTTACAAAGAAGAAATGATAAAGAAAATCATAATTCAATCAAATGGGTGGAAGTTCGAAAAAGGGGCAATGGTCGAGTGCCTGTAAAGTACTCGAGAAATGTAATTTCTTTCTGAGCATTTGTAAAGCACCTATTTATAGGGCAAACCGTTCAGAAGCACTCCCAGTGTGCAAGGTCCCAAGAGAAGAAGCAGTTTTTAAAAATAAAGTCTGCCAGACAGAATTTGAGAAGAGAGACTGGAAAAAAATTGTAGAGTAGACAGAAGGAGAAAGTGATCGAGACTGAGCCACAGCACTTCTAGAATCAAATGAAACTGTGCATGGTTCCAAACATGAATCCCGTTAGCCTGACATTGTCTTTGGATCTCTTGTGTGCGTCACTTACAGTGGGAAGTGGGCTACGATCTTCGTAGAGGATCTTTCGAACATTCTCATCCATGCTCCATGAACTAAAGTCGCTTGAAACATCGACGTCTGAATAGGGATTGGCGTACGGACGATTGCGCCTCTGCGAACGGGGAAGAAGACCGGCCGACTTTTCAAACAGACCTACGAAAATCAAAACAAATCTACGGCTAATGTAACAGCAACAATATATTCAATTTAATTCCCATTTCTGATGCTGCAAAGAATTTATTCATTCATTCCAAAAATTTGAGTATCATCCCCTTCAAGAAGCCTACTCAGAGGCACTCCCAGTCAGAATTACGAATAGTCTCTAGGCAAGTAGTCATGCTATCGTTCCTGTGCCTAGTTGATCAAATGCCAGTGCTATAAAAGTTGCCAATAATTTTCTGCAGTGTCTAAATTGTTAATAACTGACAAAGATAATTAAGGAATGGTGTAGATTGGAAATAATAATATTCTATTCATTCCGGCATTTTGAGTTGGAGAAGAAATGTGAGAATATGATTGATTTACTTAGGAATATAATATACAAATTATTATTTACGTACCGTACTTAGAGTTTCTAACCTTACTAAGCAACAGCATTAAGCGTAGTGCACCATAAGCCAATTCATTTTGTCCATCTTATGTTTTTAAACCAATTTACTCTATATATCTCATATATTTACTCATACTCATGCTATCCATATTACACAGCAACACCATTGGCCTGCACCCACATGCTTTACTGCACTTCAAAATAAGTGTATATTATCAAAGCAAAATTCAAATCAATTTGGTCTAAATTCTATGGCACCATTACCAACTCCGACATGCTTGTGTTGTATTGCTTGTTTAATACCTTTTGGGTTTCATTAACAAGAGTGAAAAGATTTTGCTAACGTTGTTGAGGCATGAGGCGAGAGGTTGCAGGTCGCATCTTTTCCAGTCGAACTGTAGCCGGGCATTGGAGCTCCTGTAGCTGTTCGGTGTACGTCCTTGGAGGATGAGCTGGTCTGTGCCATCGGAGCCCAGTGGTTGCTGGTGGGGCTTTGAAGGTCGCTAAATATGACAAAGGATAATGACGGAAAACTATAAGGGGTCATTGCATAATTACGTAACGCTCGAGGGTGGGTGGGTGGGGTCATTGAAAACGTTACGAAACGTTACATGGTTGGGTGAGTGGGAGGAGCTGAACGTTACGTAACGCCTTGAAAAAATTAATGAATATTAAATTACCATCGAATGACACTTCAGCCATGATGTGAACAAGTTTAAACTTCGTGACATGCATTGATTTAAAACGTAACCGAAGTAGGTCTATATATCTGAAGAAGACACGGCAGCAGGCACCAGTTACATGCCAGGTCAACATTATCTGTTCTCCCATTTGTGCAAACCGGAAACCGCTGTTGGAATTAATTTTTCGGAACAGTGAGAAATTTGCCAACGGAGCAAGCTTGGGAGGTGTCCTATAGTCAAGCGAAGCTCGTTCCAGGTTGTAGGACCAACCACAGAGAACGAACGGCTCTGCGTTGTTGCAGAGCGAGTGAAGGGAACCATTAAGTCACCATGGACAGCAGAGCGCAGTGCACGGCGGACTCTGCAAGTGGAAAGGGGGAGACAACACTCATGCAGCTAAAAGGGTACCCAGCCTGATAAGCACTGCCACACCAAAGATGCAATCCTGTAAGAGATGCACTGCGGGAAAGGAAGTCAGACAATTTATTAATCACGAAAAGTTACAGAATGCATTACACGAAGTACATGGCTGTAAATGACAGACATTTAAAAAAACATGAGATCCGACATATTGTGTGAATATGTCGTGTTCCTAATACAGGTGGGATTACATTTTCTCATTGTCTCACATAACAATTATTGTACATCAGAATGGTTGAGTGATAAATTAAAAAAAATAATGCCAGAGACTTTTTACTCAGAGTTCTGCTTTTGAGAAGCTCTTTAAAACACACCATGTTGGGTAAATAAAACATAAAAAGTCGGAACAGAAACAATAATTTATCACCAGCAAATGCAGAGACGTGAATTCATTATGGGGCGCGGTGGTGTAGTAGTGGTGGCGTCGTTGCCTTGAAGCCGGAAGGTTCGAGGTTCGAACCCACCTCAAGTCGCCGCGTAGGGACCTTGGGCAAGTCCTTCACTCGCAATTGCTCAGCGCTTCGGCGTGAAACTCCGATGCAGTGTCCGCTCTGTAGTCGGGAGCGCCTCTGAGTAGTGAGCTTGAAGGGGCGCTATAACAAGTGCGCATACAAACATTATATGCTCTGATTATATTATTCGCCTGAATTTGAGGAGTCGTGACGTTCTTTTGATGATTGTTGGCGTCTCTGAGTTGTCTGCAGCTCAGACTTGCCATAAGCTGATTGAGGTTGGCTGCCATCAGGCAAGAAACATCCACCCGACAATCAATTAATATTATTATGGGTGCTGTAAATAAATAATTAATTAATTATAAATGTAAGTTAATAAGTATTGAACAAGCAATTCCATTATGCATTGTTTAAGACATTAATTATGCTACAAGCTAAGTAAGTATTGAACAAGCAATTCCATTATGCATTGTTTAAGACATTAATTATGCTACAAGCTAAGTAAGTATTGAACAAGAAATTCCATTATGCATTGTTTAAGACATTAATTATACTACAAGCTAAGTAAGTATTGAACAAGCAATTCCATTATGCATTGTTTAAGACATTAATTATGCTACAAGCTAAGTAGGTACTGAACAAGCAATTCAATTATGCAATCTGTAAGTAATAAATTATGCAACAATTTAAGTAGGTATTAATCAGTAATTAAATTCTGTATTCTGGCGATATTAATTGCAAAATTTCAACTACCACATTGCTCAAAATAAGTAAAACACTATCTTGCACAACCATAACGAAAAAACTCCAAGAGGTCCCTGCATACACAATGATTATTTCTCTAGTTGCCACCACTTCTGGATGTAAGAACACCACCTCAGTGACTCAACACAAATTATGTATGTTTAATCAATAGCAGAACAATGTAGTGAATATAATTATACTGTATTGTATCATTATGCTATTATTATTTAGGAAGTTTTATATAGTGCCTCTTCAAAGTAGGCTATTCTAAGTGAAGTGTAAAACAGGGAGGCCGTTCCAGGTTGCAGGAAAATCGACCGATAATGAATAGCAATCCACAAGCGGGGAACCAGAAGCTGAACTGTATTAAGATGTATTCAAATGAAAGCATGAACCATGAACACGTACGTGCTGATCCAGTCTGGTATCTCCAGTGAATTTCATTTTCTTTTCCTGAACCCTGTTTCATTTCTTGTAGTCGTTGAGTGTAGGACTTTACTGTACGAATTGTTGGCCTCTGTCTCGTCGTACCAGGAATGTGAGTTGACCCTATGAAAACAGAATATTTCGCAACACATAAGCGTCAAAAACTATTACCAGATCATCAGAGTTTAAATACAATGTTGAAATCCATCATTGGGGTTCAACCAAATAAATATTCGCTAAAACAGCAATACCCAAGCCTCAATGAAAACCTTTTGTGAACAAAACAATTCTGACATAACTACACTAAACTGCATATATATTCGAATCTAAACAATAATTTTCAGAGCAAAAAACAGGACTCAACCAAATCTTGCAACATACACGTTTTAGCAAAAACTACTTTGAACAGTTAATGATGTGCAAATGTAAACGTTCTCAATTTCTCAGTACCCACAAAAAGCCACGTCAGGGAGACCAGATTATTCGACAGAGCATTATCAAATCAAGTCAGCAACAGACACGTTGCTCTGTTCTGTCCGGTGCCAGGTCAAAATCGGGGAAGGTCAAACTGACACTTAAACAAAAAGAAATGTTGGCACAGACTAAACTGAAATAATTGCCTACAGTCCTAGACATTACCTTTGCGCTTACATGCGAACTATTCTTAGACAGCACCATATTTTCCATTATGGAATGGAATCATACAACTTATGCTATACTTTGCTCAAATGGGTTTTATTGCAGCCTTAAACCATTCCTTTTAGCCATGGCTGTTTCGGGAGCACTCCTTAGTAGTAACCTTGAAGAGGCACTATATTAATCTCAGTTGCAAATGAATGAACGAATCATAGTTCCCAAAAATAGACAACCGTAAATTCTTTGTTTCTCTTCGAGCGACATATCCCGTTGTCTCGTAGGTGACAACCGGCTGTCCTGTACGGATGATGACCTCTTAGCTACCGGAAGTCGACTCCTGTCTTGTTCTTTCTGGTCTCTGAAGCTTCACAACATCTCGAAACGACTTCAACTGGTACGTCTTATCACCAGCTTTTCCTTTTCCGTTCTCACGCCCCATGTCTGGTCTCTGTTCCGGTGACCGTTTCCCCTCCCTCCTGGCTGTTACCCCAACTGCGTTGCCTCCCTTCAGAATCACCTCTGCTTCTCGTTCACAGCTTTCTAAAAGCTCAAGATACTCGCAGTAGTCATTTTGAGGGACTTTGGAATTCCCCACCGATCGTCTCATCCCCTTGGTTGTACGCGATGTATTAACAGCAGACAGGTGGTAGCGTCTGAGAGTTGTGTCGGCTGTCTTGATTGGCCGATCAATGACTGGCTTTGATAGGTTCGGCTGGTCGGAGAGCAGGTCGGTGAGAAGTCCGGCGGCTTCCTGGGTTCGCAGTTCCATGTTGACCAGCTGGAGTTGGTTCTTCTTTGTTGCACGGTCTTCGTCCATTGCTTCCCAATTGTTCCGTGTCAACTGTGAAATGGAGCACAGGATACGCAATATATGAATGTATTTAACAAGAACAGCACACAATATCAATTTTATTGTAATTGTTTTGGCCCTAAGTACACATGATCCCTAGGAAATCAGGAGAGCATTGCTCTGGAATGACTTGTCTTAGAAGGTGGTTGTATTTTATTCATTTACTTCTTTTTTTTAAAATTTTTTAAATATTTTCAACAAGAAACACCAGTAACAAGAAGTACAATAAATTAGGGAAGCAGTAGCTATTGTTATATCTCCTCTGGAACCGGCTCAGCTAAAGTGCCTCGAAAGGCCACCGAGTTGAAACGCTGAACGGTTATAGAGAGGCATTGCAACAGAAAACAGGTCTCTTTCAGTTCGCCAGAATACAAAGTTAGGATGCGGCCTAAATCTGACAAAAAAGTTTAGGCCATTAGAGCAAATTGGACCTAAAGTCTCAAGGGCAAGAGGGACAAAAAATGTATGTTAAGAAGAGCGATGTATTTGGTGTCTTTCCTATCCGTTGCGAGCTCAGCTGCCGCACCCGCAATTCTATTAATAATTTATTAAATTCATTATTATTATTATTGTTATCATCATCATTATTATTATTATTATTATTATTATTATTACTACCACTACTACTACTACAGCAATTCATAGCCCAATCATATTCAAATGTTGTTGTTCTGCTGTTTATAACATGAATCTTTAGAATTTATGAGAAATGACAAAAAAATATATCCTGAAAAACTATGACGACTAGTGTTGTGAGGCGGAAACTTTCCTCGGAAAGTTTCATATCTTTCCGGAAAGTTTCGGAAACTTTCCGACGAATCTTTCCGGAAACTTTCCGACATATTTTTATACCAATAAAATATTATTAAATACATACTCAATTCTAATGAGTCCGAAATTTTCTTTCAATATAATGCTACTAAATACATCAATCACTATCAGAAGTTAGTGTTGTGAGGTGGAAAAATTGTCCAGAAAGTTTCATATTTTTCCGGAAACTTTCCAACGTATTTTTCCACCAATAAAATATTATTAAATACATACTCAACTCTAAGGAGTCTGAATTTTCTTTCAATGTAATGTTACTAAATACATACATCACTATAAGCAGTCTTAGGTGGTTATAAGTAATAGTTTATTCAATAGATGGCACTGCTAGTGTTAGTGATAATTGTTCACACAGCCCAAAAATACCGGTACATTTAGGAATTAAATGCAATTAAACTTTGCTGTATATTTAGAGAAAATATTTTTTATCATTCAGTCACCTTCATATTTGTGAGTTATGAAAATATAAGACAGAAACAGAAATTGATGCTGTACTATTTCATGCTTATATCAGTTTTTTACACATTTCCTGCAACACAGCCGACTGCAGACATGCAAGATACAACTAAATTTCTATAGGCTACTCTAGTCTGAAATGCTGATGAACAGTGTTTATTGCTCATATTAATTATTTTTAAGTTCAACATTGTTTGCATCGACAGAAGTACTGTAAATAAAAGGAGTTTAAACTATAAGAAAAATTTCTGAGAGTGAAATTCTGATAATTTCTGATTTTAATGTGTTTTCCGGTTCTTCGGAAAGTTTCCGGAAAGTTTCCGGAAAGTTTCCGGAAACTTTCCGTCAAAATACTTTTCCGGAAAAGCTACATCACTAATGACGACCACTTGATAGAGCTTCACCAACTTTTGGGTCGTGACTCGCAGTTTGGGAAACACTGCCTTAAGAGACTGCAGGAGCAAACTGATCTAAGGAAAGTAAGTCCATTCTCTATGGAATGGGACTGACTGAAGTCCATTCCATAGAGAGGGACCTAAGTCCATTGCCAAGGGAAGGGATCTATGCAAGCAAAGGATCTGGATTGAGCCCTGGTGGATATTATTTAATATTAGTACTTACTTAGTACTTAGTCCCTCCCGTGCAGAACTGCACATCGGGCAACGTAGCCTATTTTCTGCGTTGTTTCTGTTGCGTGCGTTTGTTTTACCTGGGTGGGTTGCAAGCCCACCGCAAAACCCTCCTCCTTTATCCTGGCTTGGGACAGGCACAGGCTACCTCAAAAGAGGTAGCCTGTGGCGGAGTTTAATATTAGTACAACTCTTATTATCATTGTTACTCTGAAAATTTTCAATATGCATAAAATTACACAGAAATGTGAATATGATGTAGCCTACTCCACAATGCAGGAGAGCGCCCCTGTGGTACATTCCGGAAAGAAACTTGGCAAATATAATAGAATAAGGATAGAAAAGAGAAGATGTCTGGAAGGCTCTACCATCTTCTGATTGGCCTTTGGTGCATACGGTTGGACCTCCGTGCCGCGTTTCTCTTCCACTTCGTTCTTGAATCTCTTCATCCGCTCCATTCGCTTCTTTTCCATCCATTCCAGCAGACGTCGTCGCTTCTCATCCTCTTCCTTCGTCTTCTCCTCCTGTTCCGGTTGCCTTGGAGACAGAGCCTTGAACAGCTTGTGAAGGTCGTCGCGGGTTACGTCAGCTCCACGACGCGTTGTGTCTCTAAAAGAAGAAGACACAAAACAATGTGGATGCTCAATCAGAAGAATGCTCTGCCTAAGGTTGACGATTCTTTTTTGGTGGAGATAAAAATACAATCTCAAAATACGTCCGCAGCAGTCCATCAACTGTTGTACACAAAAATGAGCTATACAAATCATCTCATTCTAAACGTATGAGCACTTGTTACAGTGCCTCTTCAATATATCTGCTCAGAGGCGCTCCTGATGACTACAGCGCGAACACTGAATTGAAGTTTCACGCCGAAGCGCATGAGCAATTGCGCGTGAAAAACTTGCTTGCTAGGGTCCCTACTCAGTGGGCTTGATGTGGATTGGAACCCGCAACCTTCCGGCCCTAAGGCAATGAGCATACCCTACACTGCAGCATCCCGCAATACGTATACATCTTAAATTCTGTTTGACAGGCAGTACATTGTCTATAGGTCCAAAGATGTCTGTCTCTAAATGCAAAAATGAAACTTCTGAGTTCGAGCAGCAAGAGAAGTTTGTGGATTTGTGGAAAACATTTGTGGAGTATTTGTGGGAAAAGGCTTCATGGAAAAGGATTTGTGGACAACAACTTGTGGAAAGGATTCCTGGAAATGATTTTCTTGAAAAGGATCAATGGAATTTTGTATTTTTCGTGAGAGTCGGTTCCACTAACAGAGCACGCTCAAGAAGTTCATCTGCGGTGAAGTTGGAGCAGTTGGTCAGTTGAAGTTTGGTTGCATCTCCATGGAAATCATCGCAGCCACATTCTGTAGGATGCTCAGGCGACCTGCACGACAACAACAACAACAAATTTTAAAATTATTTCTCCGCCCCTCTACATCACATTTCTGTAACTTTGCATGCATTACAAATGCTTTTAATATTAATAATTTAATAATATTATGATTATTTAGGAAGTTTTATGTAGCATCTCTCTACATGAGCACCCTTCTCTCGTCTTTACACGCTTTCAGTCTTTCTAGATCTGTTTATAAATCTCTGTCTCTAATAATAAAAACCTAATTCTTCTCTCTTGATGCTCACTGGAAGTGCTATGGAATGGTCAAGATTGTCAGCGGCTCTATATAAATTTAAAATTAAATTACTTTACAAATGCATAATACAATTCTACACACACACTCACACGCACGCATGCACGCACACACCCACACACTCATAAACATACACACCAGCATTATATACAAACACATACAGATATAACAGGACATAAAGAAGACTAAAAAGAAGCTACTTCAAATAATCGAATAAATCAGAAATAAGTCAGTCAATGGTAAAAAAAACATAGAGCCCAATGTGAGAATTAAATTCGTCAGAACAAACCTCGATTCAGTTTTCTTTCTTCTTTCCTTCTGCGTAACATTTCAAAGACAAATAAAAAAGGTGTCGATTTCACACATAAAATGAAAACAAATAAGCAAAAGGGTTGCACAAGTTAAAATATTTCTGTATCACATGCAAGCGGTGCTTAGAGTGTAGAAAAAGAAATGCCTGGACACCCACCCCTTCCTTTTCCACGCTGTGCTGGCCTAACAAGTGGCAGGACAGTGTGTAGATTTGAAAATAAGTGCCTGGACGCCGTCCATGACCTCCAGCCACACTTTAAGCCCTGCTTGCAAGAATTGCAATAAACACCATTATATACAAGACAATATCATGAGAACGATTCCAAAACTGAATCAAAATCTTTTAATTTGCCAACTCACCATAATATAGCAAAACTTCTTATTGAGGAGACCTGCAACTAAGAAGAGCGAATGAAGAAAGATTATGGAGGTGGACAAGAGTTAGACAAAGATGGATGACTTTGGATTCGATCCAATGACAGAAGGATATGGAAAACTCGTGGAAGAGACTCAATAGCAGTGAAGGAATGGCAAATTCGGACATATCTGAACTAGTCTAAACAGACAGAAAACTAGAAGTTCTAAGAAGACAATCACACAAAAATCACAATAATTATTAATTAATTAATTATATTAATAAACTGACATTAATTAATTATATTAATAAACTGACATTAATTAATTATATTAATAAACTGACCTCTTCAAGAACTTTGTTCCCAACTTCTTCGAGCTTAGTAACTACCTGCAACAATAAGATTTCTCCTGCAGTTTCACCAGATTTTGGTGGCTATAAAGTATGAAGGTTACATGGAAAATCTGTACCACTATGGGGCACGGTGGTGCAGTGGGCATGTTCGTGGTCTTGCAGCCGAAGGGTTGCAGGTTTGAATCCACCTCAGGTCGCCGCATAGGACCTTGAGCAAGTCCTTCAAGTTCAAGTTCATTTCATTTATTTCACACAATACATAATGTTACACATCATTGCATAAAAGAAAATAATTCAATTTAACCCACATTCTGTCTGGAAGGGGAAAAAAGCTCAAGTGAGCTTAACGAGTCCTCCTTACAATATAATCTAAAGTTTTTAGACCGTCAATGACAAGTATCTACTACTACAACTTGTATCATATTACTACTGAAGACATCATTCATATTTATAATATTCCTATTTATGATATAATTGGCGAAACAGGAAAAAAGGAAAACAAAAGAAAACAGAACAAAATAAAAATGAATTAGTAGCAGGATAACAAGAACTGTTTATAGCTTTTAGTAAATGTAGCTAGCGAGTCAATAGACTTAAATTTAGTAGGTAACGAGTTCCAAAGCTTCGGGCCATATACCAATGCTGAATGTAGAGTTGTAGACGGGTATTTGACCTACAGACAAAGGACTGATAATCGGTCCTTGAGCGAGTTTACTCACAATTGCTCAGCGCTTCGGCGTGAAACTCCGATCCAGTGTCCGCTCTGTAGTCGGAGCGCCTCTGAGTAGGGAGCTTGAAGAGCGCTATAACAAGTGCACATACAAACAAACACTATGATACTACAAGAGGAGAATAATTGAAATAATGAGAATGAAATAACTGAAGCAATCTAACCCTGATAAAAAAAAATCAATCAGTAATTGAATGACTTATTCAGTCATCTATCTAAAGATTACTCTAAAGATAAGTCATCTAAGGATTGATTAAATCATCTATCTAAGGATTGATACAATCATCTATCTAAGGATTGATGTCATTAGCTATTGAAAGACTGATTAAAAATAACCTATAGATTGAACGACTGATTAAACGAGTTGTCCAAGGATTGAAATCTTTACCAGTCGAGTGTTATCAAAGTCTTGCTGCATCTTCTCCGCCATTCGTGCGATTTCATCCATCCATCGCGGTTTTGCTGCACTTTTCTTCAACTTTCCAGCTGATGTCAAACTTTGCACACAAAGGTGAAAACAGTAAGTGAATTAGATGTAAGTTTCACAGCACAATTTGGCAGTCACACTATCATAGCTCAATCTAGATGCTTTGCATGCGCAGGTCCCTCTCTATGGAATGCACTTTCACCATCAGTTCACTACGTCTTTCTCTCTGGTAGTCTTTCCTCATCCTTTTCTTGCCCCAAATCCTGCCTTTTCTCTCTAGGCCGATCACACTGGGAGTGCTTCTGAAACGATTTTGCTGAGAAGCACTTTATAAACGGTCATATACATGTACAATACAAAACAATTAATATGACCACCATGTTATAGCATTACTCCTATTACCTATTACAGTTAAATATTGATTACTGCTAACAGTGGCATAGCCAGGAATTTTTGATGGGGGGGTGGGGCTTATGGCCGGAAACCCTGTTTTTTGCTATTTTTTCTTACTTAAATGGATAAATAACCTTAAAGAAACTTTTTTCGGAGCCCCCGAAACCACCCCCTTGCCTACGCCACTGACTGCTAAAGTATTAGTGCAACACTAACAGTATTTCAATAGAATGCAATAACCTCAAGATATACACTATACAGCAGGTCATAGATGCAACCAGACAGAGATGCCTTCTTACCTACTAGCGAGAATTTAACATCACATTCTCTTATGACGTTTCCCCACCAAGACTACTTTTCACATGAAAACCGAAAACTTACCTCTTCCAATTAGTTTTATTCCTTAATGTTTGCTTGACTTCATTTTGAATTTTGCTAGGATGACATTATCAAGATACAGTTCTATTGCATTGTCATTTAATCCCAAGTTCTTCCCCCCATCACTAAGCTGGTCTCTGTCTCTCCCCTTTAGACATCTTCTCCCCCACTGACTAACTAAGGTTTTATCCATAATGCAGTGTCCATTGTTTATTCAATAATCATATAATAAATAATGACAACATGCTATTGAAGGCATATCTAAAGGCCAAATGTAATGTAATGTAATGTTTAGGATGAACATCTGGGTGTTCCAAAATACAGTTTAGCAATTGCAGCCTTGAAACCACTTACATTTCACTACAATTTTACATTTACTACAGTTTACATTTCACCATAAATTACATCTCACTACAATTTACATTTCACCATAAATTACATTTCACTACAATTTACATTTCACCATAAATTACATTTCACTACAAATTCCAATTCACTAGAATTTACATTTCAAAACCAGTTTCCATCAATCAATTGGTGAATGACGGTTTGTGCATCTGCAATCTACCGGTACATACATTTCTGCTGGATCTGTTTTCTTGCTGAAGAGATTGACGGTGACAGCATCTGGGCCAGAACCCTGCATCACAGGTTCAGCCAACTGATTAGATGAAACTAAATATCACAACACAAACCAAAACACCAAATCATTTCACAAGACTACAAATAATCACCTCCAAAATTCATCTAAATCTCATCTAAATTGATCCAATCTCATTAAAATTCATCCAATTCCATCCATAATACACTTAAATTCATCTAAATTCATCCATAAGAAACCACAAAACTAAAAAGCTATGGACCATTCACTGCTGCACTTTCTTTTGATGGTGATGCCGATGTTGCACGAGCAGGAGATGCTGCGGATGATGAACCAGTTGCCACGGCAACCTCCTGTCTGGACTGCCTATCTCGAACAGATCACATGATATCAGCCAGGGTTTCAGAGTTTATGTCGACCACATTCAGGTAGGACCGCATTCCATTAGCTGCCTGATAACGAACAAAATTCAAGACATCGTTGTCCATTATAATTCAATATCATTTCTCATATTAAAGATGCATCTATGCATGTATGTATGTATGCATGCATGCAAAGCAGGTAAATATCCATTACTTGACAAAGGGAATATTGTACATACAGTGATTACAAAGTTTATAACATCTGACCAATCACACTTTGCTTCATAAATCTCTCAAGTCTTGTTCCTTTTGCCGTGGCTGAGCTGGGAGCACTCATGAGTTGGTTTCTTTCTACCACAGCCTTAAAACCATCCTCTTCATCTGAGGTTGGGCCAGGAGCGCTCTTGAGCGGTAACCATCAAGAAATAAATTTCCGTAACAAATTAACGAATTATGAGCGAAGCCGTTAATGTTCTGAAAGATTCTCTACCAAGTTCCGTCATAGTACCTGTGAAGCATCCGTCATCTGGCCAGCATCCCTCTCAGCAAACCGGAGCTGCATGAATACATCAGGAGGCAGAAGAGGTCCTGATGGTGGCTGCTGCTGGTTCAACCGATTCTCATCATAATACTTCTTAATGGCTGCAGCAACTGCATCAGAATCTACAGCATGTCATATCAACCATCAATTACTTGCATTCCTAATTCGATTATGAATTCACGAGTCTTAGAAAAAGAGTAGAATGCTGAAAACGGTGAAGATGGAATGAAGGAAGATCTGCACAATCAAATCTGAGAGATAGTCACTCATTCATTCATGCATTTATTCATCCTGGAAATTTATATAGCACCTCTTTGAGATATCTACCCAGAGGTGCTCTCTGCGCTGGTCCATAGTATGATGTCAAATGTCAGTACAACGAATAATCACATCAGTTCAGTTAGCAAAATAATCCTAGGTAAGCTGAAAGAGTCACCAGTGGTCGGCACACACACCTACACACATACGCATACACCTACACACACACACCTACACACACACACACACCTACACGCACACGCCAACACACACCAACACACACACCTACACACGCGCGCACACACACACAAACACACACATACATACACTTGGGCCAAACATTGGGTTCCTCTTTTCAGCCTGCAATGTCAGTCAATTGAAAGTTTTAAATCAGAACACAGCGACTCTTACCATGAAGTTCCCCTTCATTTATCTCTGTGTACATATCTTTCTTCAATACACTCATTTCCTCCTATACAAACACAACATATATGTACAAGAGACTGATATATTATTGTCAACAATCTTTAACACAAGTAAACACACTGACATTAATCAACGTTCTAATACCAACACTAACAATAAATACTTTAAAATTTAATTCAAATTCAAATATCAAAGTAATTGTAACTTAATTGCAAATTTATATAGTGACTCTTCAAGATACTCATTAAAGGTGTTCCCAACCTACCACAGTGAAACCACTAACAGAATAAAAACTAAAACTATCATTAAAACTAGTTATTAGTGATTAATACTAAATTACTAATGGCTGTCCCAACACTGATAAAAATATAATAAAAATCGTAACACTAGCACTGGATGACATCTTGACCAATCAATAATAATAAATAAATAATTATATATTTAGTAATAATAATAAATTTATAATAACAACAACAATAATAATAAAATAACAATCATAAAAATAATAATAATTATATAATTAATCTTTATGCTAAGTAATTTTTAGCTATTAAACAAATCCATGTAATATCTGCAACATAACAATAACAACAATAATAACAGCAACAATAACAACAACAACAACAATAATAATAATGTCCATTCAACAGAATGAAACCTTCAATCATCTGATAAAACACAGTGAAAACATCTATTACATTGTCTCCTTCTTAACTACCCTACTAAGGTACCCTGCTTGGGATGTTACACAGTTGCACAGACCAGTACCTTTGGTTTGGAATGGAGCGCCATGGCTGCCTGATATTGTAGCTTGGCATTCAGGGCCGCATTAAGGCTAGTGGGACCCGGGTGCTGTGGTAACCTTGCGGGCCCTCCTCTCAGTCTTCTGTCAGCCACTGGTCTACCATGGCAAAGTTCTCCCACACGCATGTAATTATACCGTGTTTACTAATGAGTATACACTATACAGCCAAGGGATACTTTTCCTTTGGTACGCATTGCTTCCAAGGAAAAGTTTCCTACACTAGTAGATGTAAGTCTTCAATGCGTGACATTCATGACAAGGAACGAACGACTAGATTCTTCAATTGTTATTTATATTTATAAGCCTTATATGCTTAGGCTATATGATCCCTCCAGCTGATTTTCTTCATTGTTCCCCACGTCCACATTTCGAGGACCTCCTGTCTTCTTATGATTAGCCCTATATTGCTTGCTCTCATGGTTCATGTCTCACATCCAAACAACATCACGTGCACTCCATGTCATTGTTTTATCGTCCGTTTCTCTGGATTCCTGTTTCCTCTTTTCTTTTCAGTTTATCGTAATTCTTAAATTTAAATTTATAAGCTCGTTCTTCCTATTTCCTGGTCTAATAAAATATAGCATCATGTTTCTTTCTCAAAATCCAATAATATCATGGCAAACCGCTCTTTAGAGCGCCATAATCTTCTTGCACCAATTATAAGGTCTAGGAATTATCGGAGAAGAGTAGGCCTACAAAGTGAAAGAGATCGAGACAAAGGAAGTGAGTAGGATACAGGCTGAGGGCAGATTCACTTCGAAGAACGGTCATGAAGAAAAAATGAAGGGAAGCGAACAAGAGGAGGACCACGACAGATTATGCTGGATTGGATAATAACAAATGGATAGGCCCTATGGAAAGTTTGAGGAGGGGCATCGGACATTTCAGCCAGCCTCGGAGACAGAAAACTACAGAATATAAGATGATAAGATATAACAGGTTTAAGAAAAATTTTTAAGAGTTATCCAATAACAACTTAACAAGTCTTCTGACGTTATTTCTCTTATTATTTTAAAGAAGCCAGTCAAAATGATTGACCCACAACACCTAATTTAAGATAGCCCATCACTGTTGATACTTCCCAAACAGGGCCGGATTAAGGCATGTTCATCATGTTCGGCCGAACAGGGGCCCACACTTTAGGGGGCCTCGCACAAGCGGAAAAAATTTCCGAACTTTTTTTGATTTTTAACAAATTTCAACCAAATGACTAAAAAGGGTCATCAAAATGTTTGGCCGAAGATCCGCAAAAATTTTCCAAACAGGCCCAACATTTCTTAATCTGGCCCTGTTCCCAAAGATAAATTTACAATAACAATAACTTCCTGCGATTTCAACCAATTCATAAGCTGGAGCTAATAAATCGGATGTGTGGGAGAACTTTGCCAAAATTTCATCGACGATAGCTTTCATTATTGTTGCAGTATTCTTGCTAAGAAATTTAATCATTTCCGAAAATTCGGGCCCTAAAGCTGGGGGCCCGGGTGCTGCAGCACCCTTAGCACCTACCTTAATGCGGGCCTGTTGGCATTCGTATCAGCCACCGAACCTAGTTCATCCTGCTTTGCCAGATATTCATCAAACATACCTACAACGTATACATAATTGTAACATCAATTGGGATAATACCATAATGTGACATAGCAGAGGTTTTGAGTGACGGCTCAGAAGACATGTAATATGTGCCTGGAATCTAATTATTACCATCATCTTTATTATTACTATCATTACTATTATTATTATTAAAATTAGTATTATTATCATCATCATTATAGTCATTATCAAGAGGATTAACAATGCACAAGTGAATATAAATAAATAAACAATATTATTCACTGACCAGTAGCATCTCAGCTTAATCAGATGACGCAAGCAGGTAATCTCCATTTTATTTTTGAAGCTTTCGACCGAAAGTTGGAATTTGCAGATGGCACAACTAAACTATTGGGTCAGACATTTAGAATGTTCTCCTATGCGCTGCAGTAACCTTTCCGAACCAAACCAGTGGCAGTTCTTTCCCCAACAAAATTGAGACCAGAGCTGGAGATGAACACTAATATTTGACAACCTGACTGAGATATGATTCATTTCCAGGATGCAATAGAAATAAAACAAGATTTCCTCAATTAATTATTTGACCGATGGACAGACAGACACGCAGCAAACAGACAGACTGCCACCTGGAGTGAGTGCATATCCGGCATGCAGTCTCACAGTTCCTTATCCACCTCATCCACCTCTTCCTCTTGCTTTCCTTCAACGCTCGCCTCTGCATCCTAAAAACAAGAAACCTTGATAAAGCACATTTCTTTACAACCAGTAATGATGCAAAACAGTCTGCCGGTTAAATTATGGAATACCAATTAAAATACCATTTCAGTTTCTCTGCCAGTTGAAAGCTAAAAAAGGTGATGGCCTACTCCTACAAAATGCAATTTTATGAATACAAACATATGGACAGATATTAAGTAATGGAACACGTCACCGCCACCGCCCCACCACCATCGTCGTCATAATCATCATCATCATCATCATCATTACTGTCAGTTTTGTCATCAACATCACCATCACCATCATCATCATCAATCATCATCATCATCATCATCATCATCAATCATCATCATCATCATCATCATCAGTTACAGCAAACTGCATAAAGTGCATATAGAGTGGACATATAATGTAAAGCACATACTTCTCGCTTTGGTTTATTCCTCATTGCTGATTATATTTGCCGCTTAAATAGACCTGTCATACTCGGGATTATACTAATTAAATGAATCACATTGTTCAAGCACTAGTCTAAAGAAAATGGTTCAAGTTATCAAGGGGTTTCAACCTCTTCCAATGCCTATTTCTAGGTAATATCAGGAGACCCCAAATACACAGGTATATGCATCTGGGCTAACCAGTATGTGAATTGTAGAAAAATAGAAAAATAACTGGGGGTCACACTATGATCCATGTGGAGTTGGGATATCTTAAAAAGAAAGTCTTAACTACAGGGCCCTAAGAAAGAACAAGGGCTATGCCAGGACCACTCTACCGCAACCTAATGGCCATCATCATCATGGTATAACCGCCTATGGGGACTCAACTAGCGGGGTTGCAACACCTCTTCCGAGTCCCCTGTGCAACCAAATGGAAACTATTGGCATCATTAGTTAACTACTGCTTCATTATATTTGCTAACTTTGTTTTCTTTGATGCTTGATTAGATTTCTTCTTGTTCTTGGTTGCGAAATAATTGATTTGATTTTGATTTGAACCTCAACCCATGACAATCCTCAACCCTTGGTCATCCGCCTTCCCTCCACGCATACATACTAAATGGAATAACCTTCAGAGAACTTGAACTCTGTGAGAAAGATCTAACTCACCTCAGATTTCCGCTGTCGTAAAATTCGCCTGCATGACAAGGAGTTCCTGTGGGTCCTCCACCGAAAACCTTCTCGACTCAAGCTCATTCATGACGAAGTCGTACAAAATAACCGTCTGCTCCAAGTCCTTATCAAAGATCTTATCATTGGGATCTTTCAACACCACCACCTCCTCCTCGCTCTTCTTCTTCCCTTTCCTCTCCTTCCTCTTCCCATCCTGCTTTCCGTCTCGGAAGTTCTTGTTAAACACGGCCATCTCGTCCAATTCCTCGTCGTGTTCTCTTCGTTTCTTATTTCTTTCACGTGGAATGGGAGTGACCACAGTCAGAGAGCTCGAGCTCTGTTGGATCGTATATGGAATGACGTCTTCCACGTCGGATGACTTCTCCTCTTCCCACTCCTCGCTCACTTCCTCCTTGATCGTTTCCCTCGATATCCCTCTCTCCGACTTCATCGACCCGGTTCGTGAGTTCTTCCGAGACGGGGGAACCTGCCCCACTTCCCGAACCATCGCCACGGTAACCTCGTTTCCACCCACTTCGAACGACTTTGGTCTCGTCTCTTTGAAGTTGTCGACCAGCCAGAGACTGCAATGCATCAACCACTCCGTAAGTCGCTCCAGCTCGCCAAAACCTTCGCCGAATTCCATCCTTTCCAGCATCCAGCTGGGAACGAGCGGCGCCAATAACGCTTCCAGTTCCCGATGGGAACCAGTCTGCTCGACGAGACTGGTTGCCTGTTTAATGTCCTTCGCGTTCCGCTTCACATTGCTGCTGTTGCTGTTTCGGTTTCCCGATGAAGGCCGTGCCGCCCCTTCTTCCATAAGCTTCGAGATAATTCTGAGGCCGCATCCAGCACATCCAACTCCACCGGAGATTGCTTTTCGCTCAGTCGACTCGAAATCGAAACAACAGAAGACGAACGAGTAATAACAGCTTCTGAGCGACGAGAGACATCGCCAGTGCTGGGGCTGCGGAAAAGCCCAACCTTCCACTGGTGCATCTTCGGAACCTCAACCACCACTTTCACCTCGTTCAGCTTCCGCTTTGCTGGTATGGGTTGTTGAGATTGAAATGGTTTTTCGACGCTGATTATCTCAGATGTTGTTCTTGACAAAACCTTCTTTGGCAATGAATTCAACTCTCGTTTTCTCACTTCTACAGAATATTTTTCCAACAATGGACAACGCCATTTGGCGTGACCCGCTTCTTCTACCGTTCTTCCTAGACAGACGTCGTAAAACATTTAGAGAAACTGCACGAATTGAACGCAGCTTTCGAAAGGCCTAGAACCAATCTCCAGGTGGCTTTCCGGATAATTCCTAAAGACAAGTTCGTCGTAATCCGGAAACAACACCCGCTTTCGCTGCGTGTTTCTACCAGTGATGGCTGCAGCTTCGTAATAAACCAGATTCATCGTCATTCCAGTTTTTCCATCTCCCGACGTATCATCGGACAGGAAATCACCCTGCCAGACTTTGAGAATTGACTGGAGTCTATCCTGGGTCTCCGGATCCAGGTCTTCCAACTTTGGAAAGTGTTCGGCCAGAGTTTCTGCCGTCCGTGTGTTGCTTGGCATTTCAAGAATGAGTGACAGGACGATGTTGTGTATGTGTCGTTCGATGTTTAACATTTCACGGAACGGAAGGAGATGGATTGCCGAGTCAAGCGCATCTTTACAGATCAACTTCCACTTTCGGCCTTGCACGGATGAATTGTCATCGCTGACCTGCAGAATTTGAAAAATTAATAAATTTATTGTATTGTATTTGACAATTGTAAACCACCTCGAGTAGGTTGAACCACTCACAAAAGCATCTCCAGTGCGCAAGGCACCGTGAGAAGAAGTAGGTTTAAGAAGAGCAAAGGATGAAAAGAGAGACTGCCAGACGGAATTGCAGAGTGAACAGAAGCGACGAGAGTCATACCACAAGACTTCTTTCAAGTACAGGTCATAATTTAAGCTAATCTAATGATTTAGTGAGGCGCGGTAGTGTAGTGGGTATATTCGTTGCCTTGCAGCCGGAGGGTTGAATGTTCGAATCCACCTCAAGTCACCGCGTAGGGACCAATTGCTCAGCGCTTCGGCATGAAACTCCGATGCAGTGTCCACGCTGTAGACGGGAGCGCCTCTGAGTAGTGAGCTTGAAGGGGTGCTATAACAAGTGCGCATACAAACATTATCACCATTAGCATAATGTACAAGGAATCGAATAATTGTGCTTCTAGCAAACTGAGTTCCCCTTCCGTGTGACTTGTCTAACTCCTTTTATAAACAACTCACGACCTTTCCCTGCGCCTCTGAATAGTTTATCTTGAATGGGTGTTATATAAATTCCTAGATAGATAGATAGATATTGTACCCAAGTATTGACACGGCATCCGTGAAAAACATTTCAAAAGCATTTCATACAATATATAGTTTGCATTTTCCATTACAGTGGCGTAGCAATAGGTTGTGCAGCTTGTGCAGTGCACAAGGGCCCCCGGCTGTCAAGGGCCCCCCGGGGTCAGAGTCAATTTTTTACTTTACGGATATTCAGAATGTATTCAAACCTACATGTACTGCGTAGGCCTATACACACTCAATAATTTTTTGGGTTTGAGCCGGAATGTATAAACAACCGGTTTGCGATGCGCTTTGATTAGCTTATTACAAATATCTTTACTCTCTGCAGTCTTTAGCCGGAAGTAGTAGTGCTGTCATATAAACATATTTTTGTCATGGTCTACGCAGACGTGTTTAAAATGTATTATCTTTGTAGTAAAATGTGAAATTTAAGCTTATAAAAGATAACTGAATGGTATATTTACTTGGAAGTTGCATATTTTTTAATTCTCGTTCGGAACTCTCTTTCTGTCCCCAAGTTATGCTCAAGTCTTATTTAAGTGGCGTTGCTAAGCGTCAAGCACGAGAAGAACGTGTACATAAGAGAGCCAAAATGCAAAAAATCTCCACAGTTATGTTGTCTGTGGAGAGCAAGCTTGCACCGATACGATGACTACATCAGACATGGGGGAAGTGTCGTAGCAATAGGTCGTGCAGTCTGTGCAGTGTACAGGGGCCCCCGGCTTTAGAGGGGCCTCGCAGTCACAGTCAATTTTTACTTTAGGAATATTCAGAATGTATTCAAATGATCAAATCCACATAGGCTACATGTAGGCCTATACAACGGTGGCGTAGGAATGGATTGTGCAGACTGTACAGGCTGCACAAGACCCCGATGACTTCATCAAGCCTGGTGATAGAATTGATTTCAGTTTGATCGTTGCTGAGGTGGTGGTGACTTTGGATATCGACACCGAGCAGAGAGGCACTTCGGAAATTACTGTGGTGTGCCAGTTACTTCACAAAATAATTCTGGAACGAAGGCACCTCAATTATTTTTTGCGCAAGGTATTCGCCCAAGTGAACATTTCAGTATTTCCGAATTTTTTATTCCTCTTTTAGACTTACCTTATAGTAACCCAAAACTTGAGTCAAAATAAGTTAATTTTAAAATTTATTTTCGAGTGTGAGCTATAAGGCCTATGCAAATAGTCTATCGCAAAAGCCAGGCGCTTTGCACAGCCTTATTGTTTGAAATCTTGAGGTTCAAACATTGAAGGGGCCCAACATGAAAGCCCTGCACAAGGGCCTCAAAAACCTTGCTACGCCACTGTTCCATTATCTAACATGACAATGGAACTGGAAATACTCAACCGATTTTTCCGTTTCCATCCTCTTCTGCCGGAGAAGTGTCGACAGTTTGTCCATTGCTTCCATCATCCACAGAACGGAAACGACATCACAGAAAGACGAGAGAACGACTTGGACCGAAGCATTTCTCTCGTCTCGGCTGAACATTGATTTAGAAGACACGTAACCTTGCAATAGCTGGGCAATGTCTGTCTCACCAGATCCACCCTACGGAAAAAAACATCTTCAACTTTAACTCTGCAATGTACATTATGGATATGTCACATCTGTACAGAGAAAATAACAGGTATCATTATTACTATTATTATTATCATTATTACAACCGGAATCATGTTAGTTTTGGTTTCTGATTTAGCTTTTGTCATTACTGTTTTTATTGTTATTACTATTATCAGCATTATGATAATAATTATCATGAATTATTATGAATTATTATTTTCTCCTCAGTCCCTTTTGCTTGTACCTACGCTATGAAGCACCGTGCCATCTCACTGGTGGGACCCTCAACCTGGAATGGCTCCCCTTTGACACCATGCTCCCTTCTAGAACTCTTTCTCAGGCATCCTCTCTCGTCCTATGACAGTCTTATTTGGCTTTGGTGGTTTGGGAGCACCTCCGAGTAGTCCCTGGAAGAGGTACTATATAAATTCACTTAATGAATGAACGAATGATTATAATTACGACAAGAGTTGAACTGCTTTGCCATAATTTGACATATTTGTCCGATTCTCACTTTGTTTGTTCTCCTCTTTTGTCAATAAAATCTCCAGATTCAAACCAATTAATTGGCAATATTTAGTTTTATTTGATTCCAAATTTAGTAACTTTTACAATTCATTGACTATTTTCTTAGTGCAAAACAGCAGACTTGATTTATTTTAGTCAATTATTAATATCTCTATTTTCGTCATAATAGTCCATTTGAAATTTTGGGAATTTACAATATTCATTGAATTTGAAAAATAAGTAAAAACAAAATAATTATTGTGTATTGCCTATGGCCGACTACATGAGAAGTTGAAATGAGTTAATCCCGAAGATGCACTTAAATGCAAACATCCGAATATCATTGTAATTCGACAATCTGATTACAGAATCTGATTCTGTTGAGGCCCACCTCCGATTTTATCCTCTGAGCACACGCCTTCATGACTTTTGCGGCGTACCATTGAGCCGCGGGTCGTGCCACCTGAGATGAACCCATCACTAGAACAATGAGGCTGACAATCATCGACACCCTGCGTCTTAGTTTCAGCTCAATCAACTCCACTTCGAGATGAAGAACTCTTTCCTAAGACATAACAAAAGCATCAGCAGCTTACAAGAAAATCCGTCATTCTGTAACAATAAAAATCCTTGTTTTTAATTTCAAAATTCAAACTGACACAAAGCGGTAAGATTACAATTCATAGGATGAATGGATGATCACAAGTTATTACAGGAGTTGAATTCAGCTGCCTGGCAGCCATGCAAGGCGCTCATCACGTCCTGCTGCACATTTCACCACTGCCATCTGCCGAATGGAAGGTTGAGTGGATCTTTGCCACGGTAGCAAGAAGTGATTCTGCACTCTTCGTCCCAAAGTGTCACCATCACCTTAGAACCCCTCCCCAATCAGAAATGTAGTTTTGTGGGTTTGAACACTTTGTTTTCCAATGACTCCTGTAATATCCCAAAACCGTCTGGTAGTTTCCCTGACCTATCAGATCTTTTAGCTGAACTTTTAATTATACTTTCGTATATGCAGCATCATCAAATGATACCTTTCGAACTGTGATAGAAGTATCACAGAAGATGTTACATGATATAATATCAAAATAGAATGTTTTCGAATTCATTCATTCATTTCAGACATTTATATTTTTAGTATCATAGTGTTGTGTAGTGTCGTGTAGTGTTGTGTTGTTCAAAGTAACGAACACGTACGTCCAGACATACAACACTTTAGCGGATTCCTACAATCAATAAAA
The DNA here is from genome assembly GCA_949752735.1 of Lumbricus terrestris. Taxonomy (NCBI): domain Eukaryota; kingdom Metazoa; phylum Annelida; class Clitellata; order Crassiclitellata; family Lumbricidae; genus Lumbricus; species Lumbricus terrestris. The sequence continues at coordinate 31,662,856 of OX457037.1, read as the reverse complement.
TCAGTTCCCCAAACGACATTAGCAACATACTGTGCGTACAGGGTGAGGACCGCAACCAATCAACAACTGTGCCATTACACAGAGATGTAACATAGGCTACCTCCCCTGTAAGAACCGGCTGTGGACAATAAACGGGTGGAGCCGGCAAGTAAATTCCATCAGGGACCAATGTGTCAAACTGCTTCACGACGTCAAGGAGACTCTTTTACCGAGGAATGTCAACATGACACAAGTCACGTCGACTCGAGCGACAGTGGCAGCCAGCAGGATGTCAGTCAGACTTGATGTCAGTGAATTGACTTCAAATGGCAGATGTTCTCTCACTGACAATTCTGTCAACATACAACTGATATTATATATGTAACTAACTGTGTGGATCGAGTCAATTAAATAGCAACTTAAAGAATCAGTGAATTTGCAGTTTCCTTATGAATGAACTGCTTGCTGAAAAAATTATTAATAATCTTCATTTATTTTTCACACTGACACCACACAGTATGATTAAAATAAATGGGTGATACGAACATACATACTAGAGCAAAAACTCATTGAGAAATGTAAAAAACCCACTAATCCCAACTTTGTTTAACTGAATAGCTAAAATAATGTAGTCTTCACTATTTTCACACAATCTCACATTTCACCTAGAATTCCCTCCATACGGCGCCTGGGTATACGTGTGCCGTAGCGAAAGAGTTATGTTCTGTTCAGATCTAAACAGAAAACCACAACTGTGAACAAATTCTAGTCAGCAAATATGATGTTTAAAAAACAAATATTAGTCTTCGGAAAAATAAATATTTGATAAATCCCTTTAGCGAATGTTTGATTTAACCCCTTCTAGGTGGGGAAAACCAAGGCTTTTGGGAAACAAACGAGTGTCCGGAGGACGCTGGCCGATGCACGAAGCGCCAAGCAGAGGAACGGAAGGTTTTGTGGATTGGAACATGGGTCGGCCCTAGCCCACACGGCGCCCCAGGTCAAGCACGCATTTGGCGCTCTCTGATCCAATACCTCGTCCCACGTCACAACTCAATGATCGCATCGTATCAATATATTCATATGGCGCGTGAAGCATAATGACTATTCAGAGGCACTCTCAGCGGGGAAATTCTCGGGTCGGGGAAAGAAATGTCTTCGAAGAATGAGAGACTGACGAAGAAAAACGAATAATTTGTTCACCCCTTAGTTATGGAGGAAGGCTATTATACCAAATGCAGGACCAACCACAGCAAACTCCCGATGCTGACAGCCCTAAGCTGCCTCGGTTGAAAGATGTAGAAACGTTTCAGGTTAGATATATGTGCTCTGAATCTGAGGGACAAGGTTAGAGACACTAGAAGGATATGTATAGGCCTACAAACAAGCACTTTCTCAGTCGGTAATTGAAAGTCAAGTTTAGCATGCTGTTCAATAGTCCGAAACCAGATCATGAGTCTTTGTGGCATTTAGACAGAGTCGACTACACGGCATCCAATCGTAGAGATCAGAAATTGAAATGTCAGCAATGCAGATTACGTGGGAAAATTGTGTCCCTGATCCAGTCACTTCTTGGGTCGAACAAACCGTTCTATATACCTATGTATTAGCATTGGATTGCCTTTGGTAGTCTGCTACGTCCGTCTATCAACGCAAAGCCCTAAAAATTTGTAATTATTTCATGCTCGGATAAAATTCCCACCAAAATAAAGTCCCGCTCAACATTAAGTGTTTACTTAGTATACGACAGAGTACAAAATGCTGAGTATACAACGCTGCACATTGTGGATTTTTCGTTCTGAATTGCTCATTATTGGGGCAGTAAAATAACGGACCCCTTAAGTGTCACCTGTTCTATTGTCGGCCCGTACTACTGTCTCTTGTTAAAGTGTTGACTTGTCATCCGTTCACTTGACCTTCGTTCAAATGTCCGTGTACCAATTATTGCTTGTCCTAAATGAATGCAATGCTTCAATCATGGATGGTACTCTCCGAAGTTATCTCTTAAAGCCAATTACACTTCTGCTCTTTGCTTCTTGCATGCTGTGAAAAGCAGAGCTTGACTATTTCAAACGGCATATACCCCGGTAGTCACGGATGTAAAATTTTTGCAGTTGTTTACTCTCTTGCTAAACATTTTCCAGGAGGTTTTATGAAGAGCAGAACAAAAACGGAAAGCAACGCAGATGATGGTGACTCACTGAATGAGTGGTCGTCAGAGTGTGATTTGCCGGGGGGTTGGGGGTCGGACCCCCTCTTTGCTATGGCCCGACCCCCACACTTCCACCTCCAAAAAAAGGTGTGGGGGTCCAATTTCGACCCCCTCTTTTGGCAGTGCGGGCGGCCAGTGCCACAAGAGGGGGACTGCAAGCAGTTAGTAGGACTTATTTGTTTCATTTCCTCATTCGTTCAACACAAGATAGGTCACAGTTGACACAAAGTTTCAAGTTGTACTGTTGTGACGTTGTCCGGTCCCGTCGACTCCCGTGACAGTGACACAATTTCCCAAATGATCAAATTTCAGAAACTGTGGAAGCCTTAACGTTTAGGCATACTGTTCAAAGATTGTGAGGCTCTAAAGAAGAAGAAACAAACAACAAAAACAACAAAACTGAGCGATAATAGATGATTGTATCATTTGTATTTCTTTTCACGATTTCTGAATGCTAGTCAAATCTGGATGAAAAAGGCTGTAAGTCACTGTTAAAATTTACATAGCCTAACTTAGGCCTACTTAAATGTAGGCCTACAGACTACAGTAGGCTACAGATTAGATCGGTTGAGGTTTCTGAAAGAGTGTGTTTAATATTGATGCAAGCAGCAAACTTAAATCAATTCACCTCGTTTCATCCAATGACGTCAATGAAATAGACTGCGCAATATTTTTAACAATTATTTTAAATACTAGACCAGTCCAACGGCTACTAGCCCGGCTGAGGAGGTCAGCCCTGAAACCAACGAGTGACCACCGCTGCAGCTGACCGAAGTGTACATGAATAGAGTATAGCGCCACCTATAATGGCGTTCTCCTCAGAGGACGATGATATATATTCTCTTGTTAAGAATGGCGCATAATGAAAGATTTTAACAGGAAGGCATAACCAGAATAATGTTTATTTGATTGAGAGATAGTACAGGTTTATCGGATTAGGAACGTTTAACTTCCGGAAGCGCATTACACATATAACTTTTTAAGTTTGAGAGAGTGTCCTGAAACAATTGTAAACTTTTATGTTAATTACTATTGAGCGATAATAAAGGTTGATAAAATCGTATTTTAGCGTTTTAAATTCATGCATGGTCAGTAAGGTTAGGATTAGGCATCATTAGGGTCAATAGGGTTAGGATTATGATCATGAATTGGGTTAGTATGGTTATATTTAGGGTCAGTAGGGTTATACTTTCAGTCAGTAGGGGTTGATATTAGGGTTAGAATGGCTTTTAAAAACGTTAAAACATTAGATTTAGTAAATTAGTATACACAAATAATTTAGAACGCTAAAATATGATTTTACCTAATGGTTTATTATGTAATGTATTTAGTTGATGATTCATTTTCCCAGATTTTTCAACATTCGCGGCCATTAGCACTGTACAAAAATTGCTCCCAAAGTGTTACTTTGACCCATTTCGGCAAATTTTTTCCGATTTTGATAATTTTAGGCCAGTATGGTCAGAAATATCTACCTGTAGACGTCCAAAAATTCTTTTAGGAAAAAATTGAATTTTGGTAAAGTTATAGCTGTTTAAAGTGAAAACATTGATTTTATTTCAGAAAATATATGCTGTGCACTATCGCATATCATTGTTTTTATAATAATATTAATGCTTTTTGTAATACCTGTTGTTTGTGTGTGTTCTGTTTAGCATTAGAATGGCTACACCAGATATTATGTGTGAAACACTTAAGATGACTGTAGATGAGCTGCTGAGACAAAATCATCTAGCAATTTGTCAGATGCCCAAAGATGGACTATGTCTAATCCTTGCATGCGCAGAAGCGCTGAACGTGTCTAAGGAACATATAGTTGAACGTCTCAACTCAGAACTTGCTCAACATCGTTCCGCCTATGAGAAGTTCGTTGTAGCAGATTATGATGTAACAAAGGAACTGGACCGCTATCTGAAAAAGGGAATATATAATAGTGATATCGGTGATGTTTGTGTGAGTGCACTAGCAAATGCGATCGGCACCAAGATCGAAATATATCAGGAACTCGATGGCCACATCCTTCGATTTCGGCACGAGCCAAGCCGTCGCCCAGAATCGCAGCCAGCAGTAGCAGTACCAAAGACAATATGTCTGCTGCGCTCAGGTAGTGAAGAGGTCCCTGGCAATCCACTACATTTTGATGCTTTGCTAGCAGCTGAAGATGTATTGAAGCATCAGAACAGGAACCCTGGTGCAAAGTCTGGAAAGAACAGCATGGTCAGCAGCGTCAGCACGCCATCAGCTGTCAAACGCAGTGTGGTGCAAATGTCGATACGCACCATGTTTAAAAAACCACGCACAGAAGTTCCTTACACAGAAGCCTGCAGTACTCCTACTACTGCACAAACGAATTCATCTCATCCGATTCCCTCAACATCTTGCATGGAGTCGGTTTCTCAGACAACAGCGACTCATTCATCCATGTCCGAGACTGTGAAGATACTAAGTACACGACAAAGCTCTGTCGCTGAAACTTCCACATTAAGCCAGCTGCCTGTATCACAATCTACCGATTACGTCACAGTGCCTGTAACACCAACAACGTCAGTTCTTCCATCTGTGGTTCAGTGTCCATTGGAATCGGCTTCTGCAACTAGAGGTACGGTAATTTCTAACCGGTACGGTAATTTCTAACAGGTACGGTAATTTCTAACAGGTACGGTAATTTCTAAAGTTTATTTATTGGGGGGGCATTTGCTTTGGCGCCCCCCAAGTTAAATATTGGGGGAGGGGGTTACAAAAAATTTCGGAGAGCCACAAATTTTATGTATTTTTAAGTCGCTGACCTTTTTTCGGAGACAACTTATTATTGGGGGGGACGAAGCCCTGATTATTTGGGGGGGACATTGCTGATCCCGTCCCCCCAAGAAAATTATTGGGGGAACGCGTCCCCTCTGTCCCTGATGGATCTACGCCCATATATAGTTCTAATCAAGATTTATAAGTTTGATTTTAGCCATGATAAGGATGCTTCTTTTCATCGTTTTACCAACTTAGTAATTTAAAATTTTTCTTTTATTTTTACAGAACACAGCACGGTCTCCACCACTACTAGGTCCACTAGTGATGATGACGATGAAGATTCTGTCACTACCGCAGATAATACTTGTCCGAAAGTTTGCCGAAATAAAGATCAATTCAGTGCATGGACCAAGTCGAGGGATTGGTTATACTGTGAAAGTGGTGCGGTTCGTTGTTCCATTTGCATTAAAGCCAAGAAGATGGGTGGTGTAAAAACGTTCGGGTTTCAGGGTCAACGTGAAGAAGGTGCCTTCATCACTGGTAAAGTAGATGCTAAATCAGCCAAAACATTGTTAAAGAAAATTGACAGGCATCGTGAGTCTAAGCTGCATATACATTCTGCTGATGTAGTACAATCTGCTGCAGCTCATGCATTGCCCAAAGCCGTGGACAAGGCCCAGGCATTATTTGAGCTACAACACAAAGCAAACATTGAGAAAACGGAGATTGCATTTAGAACCGCATACGAGTGTGCGAAATCCAATTTGTCATTTGCAGAATATTCCCGCCTAATGACACTACAGTCAGTTAATGGATTAAATACCGGTGATATGCTTGTGTCTAATCATTCATGCATAAATATTGTTGAGCACATTGCGAGCGAAATGCGGAGTGAGTTGATACATCATATTGTTGCAAATGATCTTCTATTTTCTGTCATGATAGACGAAAGTACATCTGTTGGAGATAAGCAGTCTATGATCATTTGCATAAGAACCGAACTGGAAGGAGAGGTCCAGTCATTTTTTCTCGGTTTGGTACCAATCAGTTCGGGTACTGCGATAGATCTGCATATTTTTTTGATGAATTATTTGGAATCGGTTGGTTTAACTGATGCGATATGTTCAAAGCAGCTTGTAGGCTTTTGCAGTGATGGAGCGAGCACCATGATAGGCAATTATAGAGGTGTTGCTACGCTGTTGAAGGAAAAATTTCCACGTGTTCAGAGCTTCCATTGCATGGCACACCGTTTGGAATTAGCTATCAAAAATGCGGTCGATTCAGTGAATGGTGTGTCTCATTTCAAAATTTTCATAGACAGTTTGTACAAATTCTACAGTCTGTCACCCAAAAACCAGAGGGAACTCGCTTCAATAGCTGCAGACACCAATACTGTGTTGCTCAAAATTAACAAAAATTTTGAAGTGAGATGGGCCTTTTCATCGTTTCTTTCCATGAAAGCGCTACTACGCGATTACTGTGCATTATATGCCCATCTTTTGCGGTTGTCTAAAAATGGTGATAGATCGACTAAGGAAGCAAGCAAGTGCAAAGGTTTAGCCAACAAAATGTCTAGTTGGATCTTTGTCAGCCAATTGTGCATGCTAAAAGATTCACTGCGCACGTTGAAGCAATTGTCATTGTTTTTTCAAAGTAATGATGCCAATCTTGTCAGTGCAACTATGAAGATTGCCCAAGCGAAAGCCTCGTTATTAGCCATGAAAGACTTCCCCGGTAAGAGTCTAAAAAACATGTGGGACATGTGTGATAGTACAGGATCGTTCAAGGGTGTTCTGCTTAAGCGGACCGATACTGACTTTGCAAATTTTACCAGTCTCAGAAGTCAATTCTACCAGTGTCTGTTAGACAATATAGCTGAACGATTCCCTTGCACAGAGACATTGAAGCTTGCAAATGTCTTGAATCCAACAAGCTGGCCAACAGATGACTTAGAAAAGACGCTGTATGGTTGCAGAGAGGTTGCTGCTCTCTGCAAGCAACTTTGTTTCAGTTCTATTGCGAGTGTTGAAATCCTATCAGATTTTGCTACTTTTAAAGATAATCTGAAAGTAGGAATGCATCTAAAACAATTGCTGACAAAACTGTCCATTTATCCTATCTCCAGTGCAGATTGCGAGCGTGGTTTTAGTTCCATGAATCTGCAGCACACAGACACAAGAAACCGGCTAAAAACTGAAACTGTCCGTGCTCTATTGATGATAGCTGTTAATGGCCCTGCTGTGCAATTTTTCAAGTGTCACGAGTATGTCTTATCTTGGTTCAAAAAAGGCAGGCATGGTGCCAACGACAAACCAACAGGGAAGAAAAGGAATGTTGATGAGCTTAGACCAAGATATAAACTTTTTGCCATGATTAAAGACTAGTCACTACCACTTAGCTAGAGTTCATCACAAATTAGGCTACATCATACATGACAATTTCATTTCAATAATTTTCGCATGATGACTAGTTTATCATTAATAATTTGCACTTCGTTATTGATGATTCTTGTTTCTGTTGTCATTTGAAATTATTTCAGTTTTTAGTCCTCAATAGGAACACAAATATCTTCTTATTAAGAAAGTTCTTATTTGAAGTTATTTCTTGTGAGTTGTTATAAGAACAGTATTTAGTTGATGCGTTACAGCTTGTGACTTGTGAAGTTCCGAGCACTTCGTTCATCCTAGGACCTTACTATTGTTTTATTATTTTGAGTGCTGAGTCTGCTGACTGCTGAGTATTATTCTCACTTTGCGTTGTACTAACTATAGTGCAACATAAGTGAATATTATAGTGCCACTATGGCACTATAAATGAATACCCATATGTCTTTGCTCCATGTTTATGTGTTTTCCATGTTAAACAAAAAAAAAAGTAAAACAAAAATTTCAATTGGACTTTGTTATTTTTCTCATATTTTAAGTCCAATTGGGAGTGGTTTTTGAATTATTTTACTTCTAATTTAGAGCAAGTTTATGCAGTACTGTGTTTGTTTACAATGAAAGTTGCTAATGACAAGTTAATTAAACTTGAAAACTACTGGGTTAACGAACAGAAAAACTTCAAACCCTTTAACCTAAATAACATGTTAACTGATCTTTAAAAAGGTGATATTATTCAATTCATTCAATTCACTTTCAATAGAAGATTTTGCTTTGGATTGCACCAAATCAATAGCGGCCGGGGCTCCGCCCCGGACCCCGCTGGGGGAGCTTACGACGCTCCCCCAGACCCCCTAGTCGGATATGCTCCACAGTCGCCGCGGCGTATTTTGGCCCCCCCAAAACAAGGACATTAAGCCGACCCCCACACTTCTTTTTTGCAGGCTAAATGCAAAGGGAGATGATTTCATTGGGAGGAAGTTGTAAGCGATCAGTAAGCGGTCACTGCGCGGTTTCCAGTGAAATCCTTGCAACGAATGATAGTGAAACTAAAACCGAAGATGATGAACATGCACCTAAAGCCAACCAAGAGAACGCGAAGGAACTGGACAAAAATGAAAAGCGAAGGCAAAGCAATGCCGCTTGAGTTTGCTATGCTCGTGGCGTGTGAACTGAACGTGGATCTATTGTGGAAGCGACATGGGTTTGCACCAGCTGTCCATCAACTCCTGGTCTTTGTGTCGAAAAGGGATGTTTCACACTGTATCACACAAATCTTGAATACTCTGCTGGGTGAACTCAAACATTTGGTCCCCCTTACGTTTGGTTACTGACGACATGCAATCTAAGAAGTGATGCATAAATAATTGGTTTCAAACAAACGTTAGCGTTTTCTTGCTTAGTTCCTTTTTCTTGGTGATCACACACATACAGACATACGAACATACATACTATAGCAAAAACTCATTGAGAAATGTAAAAAAAACACTAATCCCAACTTTGTTTAACTGAATAGCTAAAATAATGTAGTCTTCACTATTTTCACACAATCTCACATTTCACCTAGAATTCCCTCCATACGGCGCCTGGGTATACGTGTGCCGTAGCGAAAGAGTTATGTTCTGTTCAGATCTAAACAGAAAATCACAACTGTGAACAAATTCTAGTCAGCAAATATGATGTTTAAAAAACAAATATTAGTCTTTGGAAAAAAAATATTTTTTAGATCCATTTAGCCAATGTCTGATCTAGCCCCATCTAGGTGGGGAAAACCAAGGCTTTTGGGAAACAAACGAGAGTCCGGAGGACGCTGGCCGATGCACGCAGCGCCGAGCAGAGGAACGGAAGGGTTTGTGGATCGGAACCTGGGTCGGCCCTAGCCCACATGGCTCCCCAGGTCAAGCACTCATTTGGCGCATCGCATCAATATATTCATATGGCGCGTGAAGGATAATAACTATTCAGAGGCACTCTCAGCGCGGAAACTCTGGGGGACGGGGAAAGAAATGTCTTCGAAGAATGAGAGACTGACAAAGAAAAACGAATAATTAGTTCACCCCTTAGTTATGGAGGAAGGCTATTATACCAAATGCAGGACCAACCACAGCAAACTCCCGATGCTGACAGCCCTAAGCCGCCTCGGTTGAAAGATGTAGAAACGTATCAGGTTAGATGTGTGCTCTGAATCTGAGGGACAATGTTAGAGACACTAGAAGGAAATGTATACAAACAAGCACTTTCTCAGTCGGTAATTGAAAGTCAAGTTTAGCATGCTGTTCAATAGTCCGAAACCAGATCATGAGTCTTTGTGGCATTTAGACAGAATCGGCTAGACGGCATCCAATCGTAGAGATCAGAAATTGAAAAATTGAAATGTCAGCAATGCAGATTACGTGGGAAAATTGTGCCCCTGATCCAGTCACTTCTTGGGTCGAACAAACCGTTCTATATACCTATGTATTAGCATTGGTTTGCCTTTGGTAGTCTGGTACGTCCCTCTATCAACGCAAAACCCTAAAAATTTGTAATTATTTGGTTGCTCGGATAAAATTCCCACCAAAATAAAGTCCCGCTCAACATTAAGTGTTTACTTAGTATACGACAGAGTACAAAATGCTGAGTATACAACGCTGCACATTGTGAATTTTTCTTTCTGAATTGTTCATTATTGGGGCAAGTAAAATAACGACCCCATTAATTACGTGTCACCTGTTCTATTGTCGGCCCGTACTACTGTCTCTCGTTAAAGTGTTGTCTTGTCATCCGTTCACTTGATCTTCGTTCAAACGTCCGTGCACCAATTATTGCTTGTCCTAAATCAAAAATGCTTCAATCATGAATGGTACTCTCCGAAGTTATCTCTTAAAGCCAATTACACTTCTGCTCTTTGCTTCTTGCATACTGTGAAAAGCAGAGCTTGACTATTTCAAACGGCTATTTGATAATCTTGTACAGCTCAGGTTTATATAATCGACTTTGGATTGGCATCCGAGTTCGAGACGCCAGATCATCAACACATGGATCTCCAAACGGATGTTATGTATTCCACATGTAAATGTTACGTTACGCTACATTAATGCGAGCGAATCCTGACGTCCAGGCGCGATGATTTGATAAGCCTTGGCTACATGTATGCATGTGCTGGTCGAGCTGCTAATAGGAGATTTGCGTTGGATGTCGACGGATGTGCGTAATCAACTCTCATTGTTGGTCTTCATTTTATCCATTTTGGCCATTTTTAAGTAACATTTCTCGAAGAAATATTTGGCATAGATCCGTGTGATGTTGATTATTTTGAATCCCACACATAATGTACAGTTCCTATGTTTACTGTTTTAATAAATGTTCTTCTTTGTATTTCGATAACATAGCAGTTCTTAGGGGCTGTCCATATAGGCCTATTAGGCTACCGTATTAAGTAGAACGATGCAGGTAGGTGATAGGATATGAGAGATTGTTCACGCGGGTGTGTTCGGCGGGAGGAGGGATTTCGACAAAATGTAGGCTTAATTTTTTTTTAAATTATGACGTCTCCATTACCCTATTGATAACTATTATCCTATAGTTGTCCGATGGCATTTGATTACATTGTAATTAACCTTTTCGTTACGGAACGGGTCGCGGCGATGGGTTTACAAACCCATCTGCTGTACGGCACCCGTCGCGGCGACGGGTCTACAACAAGTGGTCTATAGTCAGGCACAGCATGCTGCATGGGCTATATATCCGTATATTACGATGGTCCGAACATTATTCTATTGTAGGAATATTATTTCTCTATAGATTTTTTCCCGAAACCACATTTCAAAGCGTCGGTTGCTCAAGGTAAAAATGGCGAAAAGACGAATGAGTGGTGAAGAAGTTTTCAAGGAAATTTTTGACGATAAAGACAGTGATGAAGACGATTTAGAGATAGAATTAGGTGTAGATGAGTTAGAAGTTATAGAAGGCGATGAATGCAATACTGAACAATCCGACGTTGACGCTGAAATGGACGATGAACAGTCTGCAGTAAGCGATCACTGCGCGGCTTCCAGTGCAATCCTTGCAACGAATGATAGTGAAACTAAAACCGAAGATGATGAATATGCACGTAAAGCCACCCAAGAGAATGCGAAGGAACTGGACAAAAACGAAAAACGAAGGCAAAGCAATGCCGCTTGAGTTTGCTATGCTCGTGGCGTGTGAACTGAACGTGGATCTATTGCGGAGATGACATATACAGTCATGGCCATAATGCATGTATCACCCCCAATTTTGCATACTTTTTAGCGAAAAGTTGTATTTACGGTATGGAGCCTAATTTTAATGTTAATTATCGATCCGGTATACGGTATATAAGCCACTATTGGTGCAGGTCATCTTGTTTCTGCTTCTTTTTTTGTTTAGCAAGAGTTTTACAAGAGTTTCACAGAAAATTTGTTTATTTACTTTCGACATGGTTGGAAAGAGAATGTCGTCTGTTGCTCACTCCCAGATCGCAATTCTTCACGAGGAGGGCTACTCAAGTCGAGATATTGCTGGAAGACTGTCTTTGGTGCAGTCAACGGTCGTTCGTTCATTGAAAATGTCACAGAGAACCGCCCATTTTGCCTACGACAAGCCTTCAGGCCGCTCGAAATGCACGTCTGAACGTCTGGATAATTCTATAGTCAAAGCGGCTAAGAAATCTCCAAGAAAATCCTCCCTAGGTATTCATGCTGGTCTTCCTGGAGGTTTTCGGCTTAGCCCTCGAACAATTCGACGACGTTTATTTAATGCAGGACTCAAGTCGTACAGACCAGCCAAGAAACCAGCGCTATCAGCAAAGAACATTAAAGATCGTCTCGCCTTCTGTAACAAGTACCGCCAGTGGACTGCTGACCAGTGGAAAAGAGTGATGTTTAGCGACGAGAGTACAATTTCACAATTCTATGCCTTTACGAGGCACGTCAGACGACCACCAAAGCAAAGATTCTGTAATCGTTACATCGTCCCAACCGTTAAGAATGCTGCAAAAGTTATGGTTTGGGGTGCCATTAGTGCAAAAGGGAGAGGCGGTTTGTGGTTCATGCCGGAAGGGACAACTATTAATGCGGCTGTTTACCTTGGCATTCTGAAAGAGAAGTTGCCTCGGTTCATGCCAATCCACGATTGTGATACGTTTCAACACGATGGGGCCCCTTGCCATCAGGCAAAAGTTGTTAAGAACTGGCTGGCACAGAATCACGTTCAATTGCTAGCTTCGTGGCCCGGGAACTCGCCGGACCTTAACCTCATTGAAAATTGCTGGGTGATGTTGAAGCGTAAAGTTGCCGAGAAGAACCCTTCCTCACTTGCGGCACTGAAGAAAATAATTACGAGCGTGTGGGTGCAAGATATCACAACAGAGTACTGTGAAAAACTGTGCATGTCAATGCCTTCACGTATTGCCATGGTTATCGCCAACAAGGGCAAACACACTAGATACTAGCCAGTGAAGAGGTTCTTGCAGCTGTATAAGTACAGGGTTAGAGTTAGTAGTAGGTTAAGTGTCTAATACTCATGTTTCTTGGAGAAAAAGTGTCAAAATCTTGTGTTCTTTGGACTAGCAGTAAGAAACCATAGAGAAATAGTCAAAATTGGGGGTGATGCATGCATTATGGCCATGACTGTACATACATATGTAAGTATGTTCGAGCTTATCATCAGACATGATGGCCTGTGGCATTTAATGCAAATGAGATGAAACATGAAGCATTCATTAATTGTGTTTCTGTCGTTGAGATGCTGGGAGAAACCTTGCTTTGCAGGCTAAATGCAAAGGGAGATGATTTCATTGGGAGGAAGTTGTAAGCGATCAGTAAGCGGTCACTGCGCGGTTTCCAGTGCAATCCTTGCAACGAATGATAGTGAAACTAAAACCGAAGATGATGAACATGCACCTAAAGCCAACCAAGAGAACGCGAAGGAACTGGACAAAAATGAAAAGCGAAGGCAAAGCAATGCCGCTTGAGTTTGCTATGCTCGTGGCGTGTGAACTGAACGTGGATCTATTGTGGAAGCGACATGGGTTTGCACCAGCTGTCCATCAACTCCTGGTCTTTGTGTCGAAAAGGGATGTTTCGCACTGTATCACACAAATCTTGAATACTCTGCTGGGTGAACTCAAACATTTGGTCCCCCTTACGTTTGGTTACTGACGACATGCAATCTAAGAAGTGATGCATAAATAATTGGTTTCAAACAAACGTTAGCGTTTTCTTGCTTAGTTCCTTTTTCTTGGTGATCACACACATACAGACATACGAACATACATACTATAGCAAAAACTCATTGAGAAATGTAAAAAAAACACTAATCCCAACTTTGTTTAACTGAATAGCTAAAATAATGTAGTCTTCACTATTTTCACACAATCTCACATTTCACCTAGAATTCCCTCCATACGGCGCCTGGGTATACGTGTGCCGTAGCGAAAGAGTTATGTTCTGTTCAGATCTAAACAGAAAATCACAACTGTGAACAAATTCTAGTCAGCAAATATGATGTTTAAAAAACAAATATTAGTCTTTGGAAAAAAAATATTTTTTAGATCCATTTAGCCAATGTCTGATCTAGCCCCATCTAGGTGGGGAAAACCAAGGCTTTTGGGAAACAAACGAGAGTCCGGAGGACGCTGGCCGATGCACGCAGCGCCGAGCAGAGGAACGGAAGGGTTTGTGGATCGGAACCTGGGTCGGCCCTAGCCCACATGGCTCCCCAGGTCAAGCACTCATTTGGCGCATCGCATCAATATATTCATATGGCGCGTGAAGGATAATAACTATTCAGAGGCACTCTCAGCGCGGAAACTCTGGGGGACGGGGAAAGAAATGTCTTCGAAGAATGAGAGACTGACAAAGAAAAACGAATAATTAGTTCACCCCTTAGTTATGGAGGAAGGCTATTATACCAAATGCAGGACCAACCACAGCAAACTCCCGATGCTGACAGCCCTAAGCCGCCTCGGTTGAAAGATGTAGAAACGTATCAGGTTAGATGTGTGCTCTGAATCTGAGGGACAATGTTAGAGACACTAGAAGGAAATGTATACAAACAAGCACTTTCTCAGTCGGTAATTGAAAGTCAAGTTTAGCATGCTGTTCAATAGTCCGAAACCAGATCATGAGTCTTTGTGGCATTTAGACAGAATCGGCTAGACGGCATCCAATCGTAGAGATCAGAAATTGAAAAATTGAAATGTCAGCAATGCAGATTACGTGGGAAAATTGTGCCCCTGATCCAGTCACTTCTTGGGTCGAACAAACCGTTCTATATACCTATGTATTAGCATTGGTTTGCCTTTGGTAGTCTGGTACGTCCCTCTATCAACGCAAAACCCTAAAAATTTGTAATTATTTGGTTGCTCGGATAAAATTCCCACCAAAATAAAGTCCCGCTCAACATTAAGTGTTTACTTAGTATACGACAGAGTACAAAATGCTGAGTATACAACGCTGCACATTGTGAATTTTTCTTTCTGAATTGTTCATTATTGGGGCAAGTAAAATAACGACCCCATTAATTACGTGTCACCTGTTCTATTGTCGGCCCGTACTACTGTCTCTCGTTAAAGTGTTGTCTTGTCATCCGTTCACTTGATCTTCGTTCAAACGTCCGTGCACCAATTATTGCTTGTCCTAAATCAAAAATGCTTCAATCATGAATGGTACTCTCCGAAGTTATCTCTTAAAGCCAATTACACTTCTGCTCTTTGCTTCTTGCATACTGTGAAAAGCAGAGCTTGACTATTTCAAACGGCTATTTGATAATCTTGTACAGCTCAGGTTTATATAATCGACTTTGGATTGGCATCCGAGTTCGAGACGCCAGATCATCAACACATGGATCTCCAAACGGATGTTATGTATTCCACATGTAAATGTTACGTTACGCTACATTAATGCGAGCGAATCCTGACGTCCAGGCGCGATGATTTGATAAGCCTTGGCTACATGTATGCATGTGCTGGTCGAGCTGCTAATAGGAGATTTGCGTTGGATGTCGACGGATGTGCGTAATCAACTCTCATTGTTGGTCTTCATTTTATCCATTTTAGCCATTTTTAAGTAACATTTCTCGAAGAAATATTTGGCATAGATCCGTGTGATGTTGATTATTTTGAATCCCACACATAATGTACAGTTCCTATGTTTACTGTTTTAATAAATGTTCTTCTTTGTATTTCGATAACATAGCAGTTCTTAGGGGCTGTCCATATAGGCCTATTAGGCTACCATATTAAGTAGAACAATGCAGGTAGGTGATAGGATATGAGAGATTGTTCACGCGGGTGTGTTCGGCGGGAGGAGGGATTTCGACAAAATGTAGGCTTAATTTTTTTTTAAATTATGACGTCTCCATTACCCTATTGATAACTATTATCCTATAGTTGTCCGATGGCATTTGATTACATTGTAATTAACCTTTTCGTTACGGAACGGGTCGCGGCGATGGGTTTACAAACCCATCTGCTGTACGGCACCCGTCGCGGCGACGGGTCTACAACAAGTGGTCTATAGTCAGGCACAGCATGCTGCATGGGCTATATATCCGTATATTACGATGGTCCGAACATTATTCTATTGTAGGAATATTATTTCTCTATAGATTTTTTCCCGAAAACCACATTTCAAAGCGTCGGTTGCTCAAGGTAAAAATGGCAAAAAGACGAATGAGTGGTGAAGAAGTTTTCAAGGAAATTTTTGACGATAAAGACAGTGATGAAGACGATTTAGAGATAGAATTAGGTGTAGATGAGTTAGAAGTTATAGAAGGCGATGAATGCAATACTGAACAATCCGACGTTGACGCTGAAATGGACGATGAACAGTCTGCAGTAAGCGATCACTGCGCGGCTTCCAGTGCAATCCTTGCAACGAATGATAGTGAAACTAAAACCGAAGATGATGAATATGCACGTAAAGCCACCCAAGAGAATGCGAAGGAACTGGACAAAAACGAAAAACGAAGGCAAAGCAATGCCGCTTGAGTTTGCTATGCTCGTGGCGTGTGAACTGAACGTGGATCTATTGCGGAGATGACATATACAGTCATGGCCATAATGCATGCATCACCCCCAATTTTGCATACTTTTTAGCGAAAAGTTGTATTTACGGTATGGAGCCTAATTTTAATGTTAATTATCGATCCGGTATACGGTATATAAGCCACTATTGGTGCAGGTCATCTTGTTTCTGCTTCTTTTTTTGTTTAGCAAGAGTTTTACAAGAGTTTCACAGAAAATTTGTTTATTTACTTTCGACATGGTTGGAAAGAGAATATCGTCTGTTGCTCACTCCCAGATCGCAATTCTTCACGAGGAGGGCTACTCAAGTCGAGATATTGCTGGAAGACTGTCTTTGGTGCAGTCAACGGTCGTTCGTTCATTGAAAATGTCACAGAGAACCGCCCATTTTGCCTACGACAAGCCTTCAGGCCGCTCGAAATGCACGTCTGAACGTCTGGATAATTCTATAGTCAAAGCGGCTAAGAAATCTCCAAGAAAATCCTCCCTAGGTATTCATGCTGGTCTTCCTGGAGGTTTTCGGCTTAGCCCTCGAACAATTCGACGACGTTTATTTAATGCAGGACTCAAGTCGTACAGACCAGCCAAGAAACCAGCGCTATCAGCAAAGAACATTAAAGATCGTCTCGCCTTCTGTAACAAGTACCGCCAGTGGACTGCTGACCAGTGGAAAAGAGTGATGTTTAGCGACGAGAGTACAATTTCACAATTCTATGCCTTTACGAGGCACGTCAGACGACCACCAAAGCAAAGATTCTGTAATCGTTACATCGTCCCAACCGTTAAGAATGCTGCAAAAGTTATGGTTTGGGGTGCCATTAGTGCAAAAGGGAGAGGCGGTTTGTGGTTCATGCCGGAAGGGACAACTATTAATGCGGCTGTTTACCTTGGCATTCTGAAAGAGAAGTTGCCTCGGTTCATGCCAATCCACGATTGTGATACGTTTCAACACGATGGGGCCCCTTGCCATCAGGCAAAAGTTGTTAAGAACTGGCTGGCACAGAATCACGTTCAATTGCTAGCTTCGTGGCCCGGGAACTCGCCGGACCTTAACCTCATTGAAAATTGCTGGGTGATGTTGAAGCGTAAAGTTGCCGAGAAGAACCCTTCCTCACTTGCGGCACTGAAGAAAATAATTACGAGCGTGTGGGTGCAAGATATCACAACAGAGTACTGTGAAAAACTGTGCATGTCAATGCCTTCACGTATTGCCATGGTTATCGCCAACAAGGGCAAACACACTAGATACTAGCCAGTGAAGAGGTTCTTGCAGCTGTATAAGTACAGGGTTAGAGTTAGTAGTAGGTTAAGTGTCTAATACTCATGTTTCTTGGAGAAAAAGTGTCAAAATCTTGTGTTCTTTGGACTAGCAGTAAGAAACCATAGAGAAATAGTCAAAATTGGGGGTGATGCATGCATTATGGCCATGACTGTACATACATATGTAAGTATGTTCGAGCTTATCATCAGACATGATGGCCTGTGGCATTTAATGCAAATGAGATGAAACATGAAGCATTCATTAATTGTGTTTCTGTCGTTGAGATGCTGGGAGAAACCTTGCTTTGCAGGCTAAATGCAAAGGGAGATGATTTCATTGGGAGGAAGTTGTAAGCGATCAGTAAGCGGTCACTGCGCGGTTTCCAGTGCAATCCTTGCAACGAATGATAGTGAAACTAAAACCGAAGATGATGAACATGCACCTAAAGCCAACCAAGAGAACGCGAAGGAACTGGACAAAAATGAAAAGCGAAGGCAAAGCAATGCCGCTTGAGTTTGCTATGCTCGTGGCGTGTGAACTGAACGTGGATCTATTGTGGAAGCGACATGGGTTTGCACCAGCTGTCCATCAACTCCTGGTCTTTGTGTCGAAAAGGGATGTTTCGCACTGTATCACACAAATCTTGAATACTCTGCTGGGTGAACTCAAACATTTGGTCCCCCTTACGTTTGGTTACTGACGACATGCAATCTAAGAAGTGATGCATAAATAATTGGTTTCAAACAAACGTTAGCGTTTTCTTGCTTAGTTCCTTTTTCTTGGTGATCACACACATACAGACATACGAACATACATACTATAGCAAAAACTCATTGAGAAATGTAAAAAAAACACTAATCCCAACTTTGTTTAACTGAATAGCTAAAATAATGTAGTCTTCACTATTTTCACACAATCTCACATTTCACCTAGAATTCCCTCCATACGGCGCCTGGGTATACGTGTGCCGTAGCGAAAGAGTTATGTTCTGTTCAGATCTAAACAGAAAATCACAACTGTGAACAAATTCTAGTCAGCAAATATGATGTTTAAAAAACAAACATTAGTCTTTGGAAAAAAAAATATTTTATAGATCCATTTAGCCAATGTCTGATCTAGCCCCATCTAGGTGGGGAAAACCAAGGCTTTTGGGAAACAAACGAGAGTCCGGAGGACGCTGGCCGATGCACGCAGCGCCGAGCAGAGGAACGGAAGGGTTTGTGGATCGGAACCTGGGTCGGCCCTAGCCCACATGGCTCCCCAGGTCAAGCACTCATTTGGCGCATCGCATCAATATATTCATATGGCGCGTGAAGGATAATAACTATTCAGAGGCACTCTCAGCGCGGAAACTCTGGGGGACGGGGAAAGAAATGTCTTCGAAGAATGAGAGACTGACAAAGAAAAACGAATAATTAGTTCACCCCTTAGTTATGGAGGAAGGCTATTATACCAAATGCAGGACCAACCACAGCAAACTCCCGATGCTGACAGCCCTAAG
This sequence comes from Lumbricus terrestris, assembly GCA_949752735.1. Taxonomy (NCBI): domain Eukaryota; kingdom Metazoa; phylum Annelida; class Clitellata; order Crassiclitellata; family Lumbricidae; genus Lumbricus; species Lumbricus terrestris. The sequence continues at coordinate 31,643,752 of OX457037.1, read as the reverse complement.
CCGCCTCGGTTGAAAGATGTAGAAACGTATCAGGTTAGATGTGTGCTCTGAATCTGAGGGACAATGTTAGAGACACTAGAAGGAAATGTATACAAACAAGCACTTTCTCAGTCGGTAATTGAAAGTCAAGTTTAGCATGCTGTTCAATAGTCCGAAACCAGATCATGAGTCTTTGTGGCATTTAGACAGAATCGGCTAGACGGCATCCAATCGTAGAGATCAGAAATTGAAAAATTGAAATGTCAGCAATGCAGATTACGTGGGAAAATTGTGCCCCTGATCCAGTCACTTCTTGGGTCGAACAAACCGTTCTATATACCTATGTATTAGCATTGGTTTGCCTTTGGTAGTCTGGTACGTCCCTCTATCAACGCAAAACCCTAAAAATTTGTAATTATTTGGTTGCTCGGATAAAATTCCCACCAAAATAAAGTCCCGCTCAACATTAAGTGTTTACTTAGTATACGACAGAGTACAAAATGCTGAGTATACAACGCTGCACATTGTGAATTTTTCTTTCTGAATTGTTCATTATTGGGGCAAGTAAAATAACGACCCCATTAATTACGTGTCACCTGTTCTATTGTCGGCCCGTACTACTGTCTCTCGTTAAAGTGTTGTCTTGTCATCCGTTCACTTGATCTTCGTTCAAACGTCCGTGCACCAATTATTGCTTGTCCTAAATCAAAAATGCTTCAATCATGAATGGTACTCTCCGAAGTTATCTCTTAAAGCCAATTACACTTCTGCTCTTTGCTTCTTGCATACTGTGAAAAGCAGAGCTTGACTATTTCAAACGGCTATTTGATAATCTTGTACAGCTCAGGTTTATATAATCGACTTTGGATTGGCATCCGAGTTCGAGACGCCAGATCATCAACACATGGATCTCCAAACGGATGTTATGTATTCCACATGTAAATGTTACGTTACGCTACATTAATGCGAGCGAATCCTGACGTCCAGGCGCGATGATTTGATAAGCCTTGGCTACATGTATGCATGTGCTGGTCGAGCTGCTAATAGGAGATTTGCGTTGGATGTCGACGGATGTGCGTAATCAACTCTCATTGTTGGTCTTCATTTTATCCATTTTGGCCATTTTTAAGTAACATTTCTCGAAGAAATATTTGGCATAGATCCGTGTGATGTTGATTATTTTGAATCCCACACATAATGTACAGTTCCTATGTTTACTGTTTTAATAAATGTTCTTCTTTGTATTTCGATAACATAGCAGTTCTTAGGGGCTGTCCATATAGGCCTATTAGGCTACCGTATTAAGTAGAACGATGCAGGTAGGTGATAGGATATGAGAGATTGTTCACGCGGGTGTGTTCGGCGGGAGGAGGGATTTCGACAAAATGTAGGCTTAATTTTTTTTTAAATTATGACGTCTCCATTACCCTATTGATAACTATTATCCTATAGTTGTCCGATGGCATTTGATTACATTGTAATTAACCTTTTCGTTACGGAACGGGTCGCGGCGATGGGTTTACAAACCCATCTGCTGTACGGCACCCGTCGCGGCGACGGGTCTACAACAAGTGGTCTATAGTCAGGCACAGCATGCTGCATGGGCTATATATCCGTATATTACGATGGTCCTAACATTATTCTATTGTAGGAATATTATTTCTCTATAGATTTTTTCCCGAAAACCACATTTCAAAGCGTCGGTTGCTCAAGGTAAAAATGGTGAAAAGACGAATGAGTGGTGAAGAAGTTTTCAAGGAAATTTTTGACGATAAAGACAGTGATGAAGACGATTTAGAGATAGAATTAGGTGTAGATGAGTTAGAAGTTATAGAAGGCGATGAATGCAATACTGAACAATCCGACGTTGACGCTGAAATGGACGATGAACAGTCTGCAGTAAGCGATCACTGCGCGGCTTCCAGTGCAATCCTTGCAACGAATGATAGTGAAACTAAAACCGAAGATGATGAATATGCACGTAAAGCCAACCAAGAGAATGCGAAGGAACTGGACAAAAATGAAAAACGAAGGCAAAGCAATGCCGCTTGAGTTTGCTATGCTCGTGGCGTGTGAACTGAACGTGGATCTATTGCGGAGATGACATATACAGTCATGGCCATAATGCATGCATCACCCCCAATTTTGCATACTTTTTAGCGAAAAGTTGTATTTACGGTATGGAGCCTAATTTTAATGTTAATTATCGATCCGGTATACGGTATATAAGCCACTATTGGTGCAGGTCATCTTGTTTCTGCTTCTTTTTTTGTTTAGCAAGAGTTTTACAAGAGTTTCACAGAAAATTTGTTTATTTACTTTCGACATGGTTGGAAAGAGAATGTCGTCTGTTGCTCACTCCCAGATCGCAATTCTTCACGAGGAGGGCTACTCAAGTCGAGATATTGCTGGAAGACTGTCTTTGGTGCAGTCAACGGTCGTTCGTTCATTGAAAATGTCACAGAGAACCGCCCATTTTGCCTACGACAAGCCTTCAGGCCGCTCGAAATGCACGTCTGAACGTCTGGATAATTCTATAGTCAAAGCGGCTAAGAAATCTCCAAGAAAATCCTCCCTAGGTATTCATGCTGGTCTTCCTGGAGGTTTTCGGCTTAGCCCTCGAACAATTCGACGACGTTTATTTAATGCAGGACTCAAGTCGTACAGACCAGCCAAGAAACCAGCGCTATCAGCAAAGAACATTAAAGATCGTCTCGCCTTCTGTAACAAGTACCGCCAGTGGACTGCTGACCAGTGGAAAAGAGTGATGTTTAGCGACGAGAGTACAATTTCACAATTCTATGCCTTTACGAGGCACGTCAGACGACCACCAAAGCAAAGATTCTGTAATCGTTACATCGTCCCAACCGTTAAGAATGCTGCAAAAGTTATGGTTTGGGGTGCCATTAGTGCAAAAGGGAGAGGCGGTTTGTGGTTCATGCCGGAAGGGACAACTATTAATGCGGCTGTTTACCTTGGCATTCTGAAAGAGAAGTTGCCTCGGTTCATGACAATCCACGATTGTGATACGTTTCAACACGATGGGGCCCCTTGCCATCAGGCAAAAGTTGTTAAGAACTGGCTGGCACAGAATCACGTTCAATTGCTAGCTTCGTGGCCCGGGAACTCGCCGGACCTTAACCTCATTGAAAATTGCTGGGTGATGTTGAAGCGTAAAGTTGCCGAGAAGAACCCTTCCTCACTTGCGGCACTGAAGAAAATAATTACGAGCGTGTGGGTGCAAGATATCACAACAGAGTACTGTGAAAAACTGTGCATGTCAATGCCTTCACGTATTGCCATGGTTATCGCCAACAAGGGCAAACACACTAGATACTAGCCAGTGAAGAGGTTCTTGCAGCTGTATAAGTACAGGGTTAGAGTTAGTAGTAGGTTAAGTGTCTAATACTCATGTTTCTTGGAGAAAAAGTGTCAAAATCTTGTGTTCTTTGGACTAGCAGTAAGAAACCATAGAGAAATAGTCAAAATTGGGGGTGATGCATGCATTATGGCCATGACTGTACATACATATGTAAGTATGTTCGAGATTATCATCAGACATGATGGCCTGTGGCATTTAATGCAAATGAGATGAAACATGAAGCATTCATTAATTGTGTTTCTGTCATTGAGATGCTGGGAGAAACCTTGCTTTGCAGGCTAAATGCAAAGGGAGATGATTTCATTGGGAGGAAGTTGTAAGCGATCAGTAAGCGGTCACTGCGCGGTTTCCAGTGCAATCCTTGCAACGAATGATAGTGAAACTAAAACCGAAGATGATGAACATGCACCTAAAGCCAACCAAGAGAACGCGAAGGAACTGGACAAAAATGAAAAGCGAAGGCAAAGCAATGCCGCTTGAGTTTGCTATGCTCGTGGCGTGTGAACTGAACGTGGATCTATTGTGGAAGCGACATGGGTTTGCACCAGCTGTCCATCAACTCCTGGTCTTTGTGTCGAAAAGGGATGTTTCGCACTGTATCACACAAATCTTGAATACTCTGCTGGGTGAACTCAAACATTTGGTCCCCCTTACGTTTGGTTACTGACGACATGCAATCTAAGAAGTGATGCATAAATAATTGGTTTCAAACAAACGTTAGCGTTTTCTTGCTTAGTTCCTTTTTCTTGGTGATCACACACATACAGACATACGAACATACATACTATAGCAAAAACTCATTGAGAAATGTAAAAAAAAACACTAATCCCAACTTTGTTTAACTGAATAGCTAAAATAATGTAGTCTTCACTATTTTCACACAATCTCACATTTCACCTAGAATTCCCTCCATACGGCGCCTGGGTATACGTGTGCCGTAGCGAAAGAGTTATGTTCTGTTCAGATCTAAACAGAAAATCACAACTGTGAACAAATTCTAGTCAGCAAATATGATGTTTAAAAAACAAATATTAGTCTTTGGAAAAAAAATATTTTATAGATCCATTTAGCCAATGTCTGATCTAGCCCCATCTAGGTGGGGAAAACCAAGGCTTTTGGGAAACAAACGAGAGTCCGGAGGACGCTGGCCGATGCACGCAGCGCCGAGCAGAGGAACGGAAGGGTTTGTGGATCGGAACCTGGGTCGGCCCTAGCCCACATGGCTCCCCAGGTCAAGCACTCATTTGGCGCATCGCATCAATATATTCATATGGCGCGTGAAGGATAATAACTATTCAGAGGCACTCTCAGCGCGGAAACTCTGGGGGACGGGGAAAGAAATGTCTTCGAAGAATGAGAGACTGACAAAGAAAAACGAATAATTAGTTCACCCCTTAGTTATGGAGGAAGGCTATTATACCAAATGCAGGACCAACCACAGCAAACTCCCGATGCTGACAGCCCTAAGCCGCCTCGGTTGAAAGATGTAGAAACGTATCATTCATTCATTCATTCATTTAAGGCATTTATATAGCGCTTCTTCAAGAGTATCTACTCAGAAGCGCTCCCGACCCAACCACGGCTAAAGAGAACAGTCTTAAGAGCAGAGTAGAACGTAGTCTCAAAGGCTCTAGGCACTAGACGTAATTCCACAGGAAGCCCATTCCAGGTTGTAGGGCCAACGACAGAAAAGGCACGGCGCTGCGTAATAGAAGTGCGTGCCAGGGGGACAAGAAGCTCAGCCTGTTTAGAAGAGCGGAGAGAGCCACGGCGCTGGATGTTTAGGGTGGAGCAACAGAGTTCCTGTAAATAGACAGGGGCCACACCCGCGAGACAGCGCCAAACCAAGGAGGATATCCGGTAAGTGATCCTTTGTGAGAAAGGGAGCCAATGCAAGACGTCCCGCATATAGTCACTGACATGGCCGAATCTTGGGATGCGACCAACAAGGCGCGCCGCAGAGCGCAAGACCCGATCCAAGCACCCAACCCGAGTCACCGGAAGACCCACATAGAGGGCGCTGCAGTAGTCCAGACGAGAAACGACAAAAGAGTGGACTAGCGTTAAGGCAGCATTGAAGGTCAAAGAGCGGAGCACCACTCTAAGCTGACGCAATTGGTAATAGCAACTGCGGCATAGCAGGTTGATATGCCGCGTAAAAGTAAGTTCTTGGTCCAGAGTGACTCCAAGGTCCCGGACAGAGGAAGAGAAGGTAAACTGAGGGAATTCTTGAGCAAGAACCTTCAGGTCAATTTTGGCGAGCTGTTGGCGCGTGCCAAACCATATAAATTGGGTTTTGGATGAGTTTAGCCGCAGGCGATTGGAGGACATCCAGGCCTCCAAGGTCTCCATTGCCCGGCTCATGACCCTGACAGTAGAAATGGCTGCTGGCGGTTAGATGTATCAGGTTAGATGTATCAGGTTAGATGTGTGCTCTGAATCTGAGGGACAATGTTAGAGACACTAGAAGGAAATGTATACAAACAAGCACTTTCTCAGTCGGTAATTGAAAGTCAAGTTTAGCATGCTGTTCAATAGTCCAAAACCAGATCATGAGTCTTTGTGGCATTTAGACAGAATCGGCTAGACGGCATCCAATCGTAGAGATCAGAAATTGAAAAATTGAAATGTCAGCAATGCAGATTACGTGGGAAAATTGTGCCCCTGATCCAGTCACTTCTTGGGTCGAACAAACCGTTCTATATACCTATGTATTAGCATTGGTTTGCCTTTGGTAGTCTGGTACGTCCCTCTATCAACGCAAAACCCTAAAAATTTGTAATTATTTGGTTGCTCGGATAAAATTCCCACCAAAATAAAGTCCCGCTCAACATTAAGTGTTTACTTAGTATACGACAGAGTACAAAATGCTGAGTATACAACGCTGCACATTGTGAATTTTTCTTTCTGAATTGTTCATTATTGGGGCAAGTAAAATAACGACCCCATTAATTACGTGTCACCTGTTCTATTGTCGGCCCGTACTACTGTCTCTCGTTAAAGTGTTGTCTTGTCATCCGTTCACTTGATCTTCGTTCAAACGTCCGTGCACCAATTATTGCTTGTCCTAAATCAAAAATGCTTCAATCATGAATGGTACTCTCCGAAGTTATCTCTTAAAGCCAATTACACTTCTGCTCTTTGCTTCTTGCATACTGTGAAAAGCAGAGCTTGACTATTTCAAACGGCTATTTGATAATCTTGTACAGCTCAGGTTTATATAATCGACTTTGGATTGGCATCCGAGTTCGAGACGCCAGATCATCAACACATGGATCTCCAAACGGATGTTATGTATTCCACATGTAAATGTTACGTTACGCTACATTAATGCGAGCGAATCCTGACGTCCAGGCGCGATGATTTGATAAGCCTTGGCTACATGTATGCATGTGCTGGTCGAGCTGCTAATAGGAGATTTGCGTTGGATGTCGACGGATGTGCGTAATCAACTCTCATTGTTGGTCTTCATTTTATCCATTTTGGCCATTTTTAAGTAACATTTCTCGAAGAAATATTTGGCATAGATCCGTGTGATGTTGATTATTTTGAATCCCACACATAATGTACAGTTCCTATGTTTACTGTTTTAATAAATGTTCTTCTTTGTATTTCGATAACATAGCAGTTCTTAGGGGCTGTCCATATAGGCCTATTAGGCTACCGTATTAAGTAGAACGATGCAGGTAGGTGATAGGATATGAGAGATTGTTCACGCGGGTGTGTTCGGCGGGAGGAGGGATTTCGACAAAATGTAGGCTTAATTTTTTTTTAAATTATGACGTCTCCATTACCCTATTGATAACTATTATCCTATAGTTGTCCGATGGCATTTGATTACATTGTAATTAACCTTTTCGTTACGGAACGGGTCGCGGCGATGGGTTTACAAACCCATCTGCTGTACGGCACCCGTCGCGGCGACGGGTCTACAACAAGTGGTCTATAGTCAGGCACAGCATGCTGCATGGGCTATATATCCGTATATTACGATGGTCCGAACATTATTCTATTGTAGGAATATTATTTCTCTATAGATTTTTTCCCGAAACCACATTTCAAAGCGTCGGTTGCTCAAGGTAAAAATGGCGAAAAGACGAATGAGTGGTGAAGAAGTTTTCAAGGAAATTTTTGACGATAAAGACAGTGATGAAGACGATTTAGAGATAGAATTAGGTGTAGATGAGTTAGAAGTTATAGAAGGCGATGAATGCAATACTGAACAATCCGACGTTGACGCTGAAATGGACGATGAACAGTCTGCAGTAAGCGATCACTGCGCGGCTTCCAGTGCAATCCTTGCAACGAATGATAGTGAAACTAAAACCGAAGATGATGAATATGCACGTAAAGCCACCCAAGAGAATGCGAAGGAACTGGACAAAAACGAAAAACGAAGGCAAAGCAATGCCGCTTGAGTTTGCTATGCTCGTGGCGTGTGAACTGAACGTGGATCTATTGCGGAGATGACATATACAGTCATGGCCATAATGCATGTATCACCCCCAATTTTGCATACTTTTTAGCGAAAAGTTGTATTTACGGTATGGAGCCTAATTTTAATGTTAATTATCGATCCGGTATACGGTATATAAGCCACTATTGGTGCAGGTCATCTTGTTTCTGCTTCTTTTTTTGTTTAGCAAGAGTTTTACAAGAGTTTCACAGAAAATTTGTTTATTTACTTTCGACATGGTTGGAAAGAGAATGTCGTCTGTTGCTCACTCCCAGATCGCAATTCTTCACGAGGAGGGCTACTCAAGTCGAGATATTGCTGGAAGACTGTCTTTGGTGCAGTCAACGGTCGTTCGTTCATTGAAAATGTCACAGAGAACCGCCCATTTTGCCTACGACAAGCCTTCAGGCCGCTCGAAATGCACGTCTGAACGTCTGGATAATTCTATAGTCAAAGCGGCTAAGAAATCTCCAAGAAAATCCTCCCTAGGTATTCATGCTGGTCTTCCTGGAGGTTTTCGGCTTAGCCCTCGAACAATTCGACGACGTTTATTTAATGCAGGACTCAAGTCGTACAGACCAGCCAAGAAACCAGCGCTATCAGCAAAGAACATTAAAGATCGTCTCGCCTTCTGTAACAAGTACCGCCAGTGGACTGCTGACCAGTGGAAAAGAGTGATGTTTAGCGACGAGAGTACAATTTCACAATTCTATGCCTTTACGAGGCACGTCAGACGACCACCAAAGCAAAGATTCTGTAATCGTTACATCGTCCCAACCGTTAAGAATGCTGCAAAAGTTATGGTTTGGGGTGCCATTAGTGCAAAAGGGAGAGGCGGTTTGTGGTTCATGCCGGAAGGGACAACTATTAATGCGGCTGTTTACCTTGGCATTCTGAAAGAGAAGTTGCCTCGGTTCATGACAATCCACGATTGTGATACGTTTCAACACGATGGGGCCCCTTGCCATCAGGCAAAAGTTGTTAAGAACTGGCTGGCACAGAATCACGTTCAATTGCTAGCTTCGTGGCCCGGGAACTCGCCGGACCTTAACCTCATTGAAAATTGCTGGGTGATGTTGAAGCGTAAAGTTGCCGAGAAGAACCCTTCCTCACTTGCGGCACTGAAGAAAATAATTACGAGCGTGTGGGTGCAAGATATCACAACAGAGTACTGTGAAAAACTGTGCATGTCAATGCCTTCACGTATTGCCATGGTTATCGCCAACAAGGGCAAACACACTAGATACTAGCCAGTGAAGAGGTTCTTGCAGCTGTATAAGTACAGGGTTAGAGTTAGTAGTAGGTTAAGTGTCTAATACTCATGTTTCTTGGAGAAAAAGTGTCAAAATCTTGTGTTCTTTGGACTAGCAGTAAGAAACCATAGAGAAATAGTCAAAATTGGGGGTGATGCATGCATTATGGCCATGACTGTACATACATATGTAAGTATGTTCGAGCTTATCATCAGACATGATGGCCTGTGGCATTTAATGCAAATGAGATGAAACATGAAGCATTCATTAATTGTGTTTCTGTCGTTGAGATGCTGGGAGAAACCTTGCTTTGCAGGCTAAATGCAAAGGGAGATGATTTCATTGGTAGGAAGTTGTAAGCGATCAGTAAGCGGTCACTGCGCGGTTTCCAGTGCAATCCTTGCAACGAATGATAGTGAAACTAAAACCGAAGATGATGAACATGCACCTAAAGCCAACCAAGAGAACGCGAAGGAACTGGACAAAAATGAAAAGCGAAGGCAAAGCAATGCCGCTTGAGTTTGCTATGCTCGTGGCGTGTGAACTGAACGTGGATCTATTGTGGAAGCGACATGGGTTTGCACCAGCTGTCCATCAACTCCTGGTCTTTGTGTCGAAAAGGGATGTTTCGCACTGTATCACACAAATCTTGAATACTCTGCTGGGTGAACTCAAACATTTGGTCCCCCTTACGTTTGGTTACTGACGACATGCAATCTAAGAAGTGATGCATAAATAATTGGTTTCAAACAAACGTTAGCGTTTTCTTGCTTAGTTCCTTTTTCTTGGTGATCACACACATACAGACATACGAACATACATACTATAGCAAAAACTCATTGAGAAATGTAAAAAAAACACTAATCCCAACTTTGTTTAACTGAATAGCTAAAATAATGTAGTCTTCACTATTTTCACACAATCTCACATTTCACCTAGAATTCCCTCCATACGGCGCCTGGGTATACGTGTGCCGTAGCGAAAGAGTTATGTTCTGTTCAGATCTAAACAGAAAATCACAACTGTGAACAAATTCTAGTCAGCAAATATGATGTTTAAAAAACAAATATTAGTCTTTGGAAAAAAAAATATTTTATAGATCCATTTAGCCAATGTCTGATCTAGCCCCATCTAGGTGGGGAAAACCAAGGCTTTTGGGAAACAAACGAGAGTCCGGAGGACGCTGGCCGATGCACGCAGCGCCGAGCAGAGGAACGGAAGGGTTTGTGGATCGGAACCTGGGTCGGCCCTAGCCCACATGGCTCCCCAGGTCAAGCACTCATTTGGCGCATCGCATCAATATATTCATATGGCGCGTGAAGGATAATAACTATTCAGAGGCACTCTCAGCGCGGAAACTCTGGGGGACGGGGAAAGAAATGTCTTCGAAGAATGAGAGACTGACAAAGAAAAACGAATAATTAGTTCACCCCTTAGTTATGGAGGAAGGCTATTATACCAAATGCAGGACCAACCACAGCAAACTCCCGATGCTGACAGCCCTAAGCCGCCTCGGTTGAAAGATGTAGAAACGTATCAGGTTAGATGTGTGCTCTGAATCTGAGGGACAATGTTAGAGACACTAGAAGGAAATGTATACAAACAAGCACTTTCTCAGTCGGTAATTGAAAGTCAAGTTTAGCATGCTGTTCAATAGTCCGAAACCAGATCATGAGTCTTTGTGGCATTTAGACAGAATCGGCTAGACGGCATCCAATCGTAGAGATCAGAAATTGAAAAATTGAAATGTCAGCAATGCAGATTACGTGGGAAAATTGTGCCCCTGATCCAGTCACTTCTTGGGTCGAACAAACCGTTCTATATACCTATGTATTAGCATTGGTTTGCCTTTGGTAGTCTGGTACGTCCCTCTATCAACGCAAAACCCTAAAAATTTGTAATTATTTGGTTGCTCGGATAAAATTCCCACCAAAATAAAGTCCCGCTCAACATTAAGTGTTTACTTAGTATACGACAGAGTACAAAATGCTGAGTATACAACGCTGCACATTGTGAATTTTTCTTTCTGAATTGTTCATTATTGGGGCAAGTAAAATAACGACCCCATTAATTACGTGTCACCTGTTCTATTGTCGGCCCGTACTACTGTCTCTCGTTAAAGTGTTGTCTTGTCATCCGTTCACTTGATCTTCGTTCAAACGTCCGTGCACCAATTATTGCTTGTCCTAAATCAAAAATGCTTCAATCATGAATGGTACTCTCCGAAGTTATCTCTTAAAGCCAATTACACTTCTGCTCTTTGCTTCTTGCATACTGTGAAAAGCAGAGCTTGACTATTTCAAACGGCTATTTGATAATCTTGTACAGCTCAGGTTTATATAATCGACTTTGGATTGGCATCCGAGTTCGAGACGCCAGATCATCAACACATGGATCTCCAAACGGATGTTATGTATTCCACATGTAAATGTTACGTTACGCTACATTAATGCGAGCGAATCCTGACGTCCAGGCGCGATGATTTGATAAGCCTTGGCTACATGTATGCATGTGCTGGTCGAGCTGCTAATAGGAGATTTGCGTTGGATGTCGACGGATGTGCGTAATCAACTCTCATTGTTGGTCTTCATTTTATCCATTTTGGCCATTTTTAAGTAACATTTCTCGAAGAAATATTTGGCATAGATCCGTGTGATGTTGATTATTTTGAATCCCACACATAATGTACAGTTCCTATGTTTACTGTTTTAATAAATGTTCTTCTTTGTATTTCGATAACATAGCAGTTCTTAGGGGCTGTCCATATAGGCCTATTAGGCTACCGTATTAAGTAGAACAATGCAGGTAGGTGATAGGATATGAGAGATTGTTCACGCGGGTGTGTTCGGCGGGAGGAGGGATTTCGACAAAATGTAGGCTTAATTTTTTTTTTAAATTATGACGTCTCCATTAGCCTATTGATAACTATTATCCTATAGTTGTCCGATGGCATTTGATTACATTGTAATTAACCTTTTCGTTACGGAACCGGTCGCGGCGATGGGTTTACAAACCCATCTGCTGTACGGCACCCGTCGCGGCGACGGGTCTACACTCTACAACAAGTGGTCTATAGTCAGGCGCAGCATGCTGCATGGGCTATATATCCGTATATTACGATGGTCCGAACATTATTCTATTGTAGGAATATTATTTCTCTATAGATTTTTTCCCGAAACCACATTTCAAAGCGTCGGTTGCTCAAGGTAAAAATGGCGAAAAGACGAATGAGTGGTGAAGAAGTTTTCAAGGAAATTTTTGACGATAAAGACAGTGATGAAGACGATTTAGAGATAGAATTAGGTGTAGATGAGTTAGAAGTTATAGAAGGCGATGAATGCAATACTGAACAATCCGACGTTGACGCTGAAATGGACGATGAACAGTCTGCAGTAAGCGATCACTGCGCGGCTTCCAGTGCAATCCTTGCAACGAATGATAGTGAAACTAAAACCGAAGATGATGAATATGCACGTAAAGCCACCCAAGAGAATGCGAAGGAACTGGACAAAAACGAAAAACGAAGGCAAAGCAATGCCGCTTGAGTTTGCTATGCTCGTGGCGTGTGAACTGAACGTGGATCTATTGCGGAGATGACATATACAGTCATGGCCATAATGCATGTATCACCCCCAATTTTGCATACTTTTTAGCGAAAAGTTGTATTTACGGTATGGAGCCTAATTTTAATGTTAATTATCGATCCGGTATACGGTATATAAGCCACTATTGGTGCAGGTCATCTTGTTTCTGCTTCTTTTTTTGTTTAGCAAGAGTTTTACAAGAGTTTCACAGAAAATTTGTTTATTTACTTTCGACATGGTTGGAAAGAGAATATCGTCTGTTGCTCACTCCCAGATCGCAATTCTTCACGAGGAGGGCTACTCAAGTCGAGATATTGCTGGAAGACTGTCTTTGGTGCAGTCAACGGTCGTTCGTTCATTGAAAATGTCACAGAGAACCGCCCATTTTGCCTACGACAAGCCTTCAGGCCGCTCGAAATGCACGTCTGAACGTCTGGATAATTCTATAGTCAAAGCGGCTAAGAAATCTCCAAGAAAATCCTCCCTAGGTATTCATGCTGGTCTTCCTGGAGGTTTTCGGCTTAGCCCTCGAACAATTCGACGACGTTTATTTAATGCAGGACTCAAGTCGTACAGACCAGCCAAGAAACCAGCGCTATCAGCAAAGAACATTAAAGATCGTCTCGCCTTCTGTAACAAGTACCGCCAGTGGACTGCTGACCAGTGGAAAAGAGTGATGTTTAGCGACGAGAGTACAATTTCACAATTCTATGCCTTTACGAGGCACGTCAGACGACCACCAAAGCAAAGATTCTGTAATCGTTACATCGTCCCAACCGTTAAGAATGCTGCAAAAGTTATGGTTTGGGGTGCCATTAGTGCAAAAGGGAGAGGCGGTTTGTGGTTCATGCCGGAAGGGACAACTATTAATGCGGCTGTTTACTTTGGCATTCTGAAAGAGAAGTTGCCTCGGTTCATGACAATCCACGATTGTGATACGTTTCAACACGATGGGGCCCCTTGCCATCAGGCAAAAGTTGTTACGAACTGGCTGGCACAGAATCACGTTCAATTGCTAGCTCCGTGGCCCGGGAACTCGCCGGACCTTAACCCCATTGAAAATTGCTGGGTGATGTTGAAGCGTAAAGTTGCCGAGAAGAACCCTTCCTCACTTGCGGCACTGAAGAAAATAATTACGAGCGTGTGGGACCGTGGGTGCAAGATATCACAACAGAGTACTGTGAAAAACTGTGCATGTCAATGCCTTCACGTATTGCCATGGTTATCGCCAACAAGGGCAAACACACTAGATACTAGCCAGTGAAGAGGTACTTGCAGCTGTATAAGTACAGGGTTAGAGTTAGTAGTAGGTTAAGTGTCTAATACTCATGTTTCTTGGAGAAAAAGTGTCAAAATCTTGTGTTCTTTGGACTAGCAGTAAGAAAACATAGAGAAATAGTCAAAATTGGGGGTGATGCATGCATTATGGCCATGACTGTACATACATATGTAAGTATGTTCGAGCTTATCATCAGACATGATGGCCTGTGGCATTTAATGCAAATGAGATGAAACATGAAGCATTCATTAATTGTGTATCTGTCGTTGAGATGCTGGGAGAAACCTTGCTTTGCAGGCTAAATGCAAACCCAAAAGGAGATGATTTTATTGGGAGGAAGTTAGAGGAATCGGACATCGAATCAAATACTGCCATTCGATTCGTTTCCGGAAGGAATATAGAAGCTTTGTGGTCCTTGCAGTGTTGTAGGCTCTATTACGAAGCTACATTCTAAGCTCCAATGCTAGGGTTTTCGTACAGTTTGATAATCTTCTACAGCTCAGGTTTATATAATCGACTTTGGATTGGCATCCGAGTTCGAGACGCCAGATCATCAACACATGGATCTCCAAACGGATGTTATGCATTCCGCATGTAAATGTTACGTTACCGGTACGCTACATTAATGCGAGCGAATCCTGACGTCCAGGCGCGATGATTTGATAAGCCTTGGCTACTGCTGGTCGAGCTGCTAATAGGAGATTTGCGTTGGATGTCGACGGATGTGCGTAATCAACTCTCAATTGTTGGTCTTCATTTTATCCATTTTGGCCATTTTTAAGTAACATTGCTCGGAGAAATATTTGACATAGATACGCGTGATGTTGATTATTTTGAATCCCGCACATAATGTACACTTCCTATGTTTACTGTTTTGATAAATGTTCTTCTTTGTGTTTCGATAACATAGCAGTTCTTAGGGGCTGTCCATATAGGCCTATTAGGCTACCGTATTAAGTAGGACAATGCAGGTAGGTGATAGGATATGAGAGATTGTTCATGCGGGTGTGTTCGGCGGGAGGAGGGATTTCGACAAAATGTAGGCTTAATTTTTTAAAAATCATGACGTCCCCATTAGCCTATTGATAACCATTATCGGATTATCCTATAGTTGTCCGATGGCATTTGATTACATTGTAATTAACCTTTTCGTTACGGAACCGGTCGCGGCGATGGGTTTACAAACCCATCTGCTGTACGGCACCCGTCGCGGTGACGGGTCTACAACATGTGGCTTATAGTCAGGCACAGCATGCTGCATGGGCTATAAATATCTGTGGCGTTCTGCCCCTAGCCCCGCCGTTACTGGCGCACAAGGGTTCGGGGCGTCGAGCTGCTCGCTTCCTGGGCGACCCATGAATTTACCAGGATCCCGAGAGTCGCCCGAGTCGCTAGCACGTCTGTGCCTTCTACTCACCCGACGGGATGCCGCCGTGCCGTCCCCGTTTTCACTCTCAGCCGATGAGGCCCCTGAGATGGTCGCTCGCGACAGGGTATAAAGCTCAGTCGCTTCCGAGTCTGCCTCTGCCGCGGCTACGGTCACCTTGGGGGCAACATCCTGAGCCTGAGGATGGCCGTCGCTCAACACAGGGTTCACTGACTCGCGGGCGGCAGACCCTCGCTTGGAGCTACCCTTCACGGCCACGGGCCTCTTTCCCGTGCCCGACAGATCTCCCTTTCTGCGTAACATATTACAGACAGCAGCTCTCGAACTTATGCCACCGACGGGCAACACCGAACGTTCACGTAACTCCGCAGACTCAAGTGATTTGAACCACGGCTATTCCAAGAGACCGAGTCCCAGGCCTCGCCAGAACGACATGATACCTTCGGAAAAGACGGACAACTTGACCAGGCGGCGTCACCGGGACTAGACGGTGACCACACCAACTAGTACCAAGACACCAGAAAACAACGATAATATCCACCAGGAAATACTCAACCCAAAGATCCAAGACGGCAGGTAGCAACGCCCTGACCGCCCGGTCGTATAGCTGTTCACCAACGGCCGGAGCTCCGATTAACCTCCGCCGAAATATCCCTACGGGGAAAAGACGCGCCACCAACTCTGTCAAATCGATGCGCCGATGCTCCCGTATTCTGCGAACGACTCGTTCGCCCGTAGCCTCGCTATACTCGTACGGCTCGTAATACGCTGCGACCGGCAGCTTCTCACTCTCCCAACTCAGCACCGCGTAGAAGCGTCCGAGTCCGCCCAATCACGAACAGGCCAGCATCGGGCTTGAAGTGACGGGACGTGACGGGGACCTAACTACGAGTATCTTTATTAAAACTAACCTTATCTAATGGAGTTAGATAGGGCTTTTAACGAACACTTTTATCAGTTAACCAGACGGGACATTAAGGGACGGAAGACCAATGTTACAGGCGACAGCGAGACGGAACGACGGACGATGGCTACCGATCGATCGCGCGATGCTGGCCTTTACAGCGACACCCTGGCGGGGACGCGCAACGAACCCTTCCGACACTTGTACCAACTTTCCCTCGCGCCTTACTCGCGAGTTATCAACACTTACAGGGGCAAACCACACCCAAGGAACACACTAGTGAGAACCAATTGACGCTAAGTTTCACTGATCAAAAGATATGCGATCGGCAGAATGAGGTTTCGCGTAAAGCGCGGCGGCTTTAGCGAGCTCCTAACGTCGAAACTACGACCAACACTGATGAACTCTCAACAGATTCACGGGAAAACAAGCAAGACGAACAACTTGACACCAAGTTTGAAACGATCGGACCACAAATTACAAAGTTGTATGACAGGGGCAAAAGACCGAGCGACGAGCTTCGCTAGCCTCTACCGATTCACCGAGAGCCCACAGCAACTAACTCTCACTATTTTCACGAGGAAACCAGGTACAACGAGCAATTCGACACCAATACTGAAACGATCGAACTTCAAATGACAAACCTGTCTGACACGCGAAAAGGCTACCTAACGAGAGTCACAGTTACTCCCGCTAGTTTCCCGACGATTCATTGTTAACTGTGATTGCGCGTCAACCGAGCAAACTATCCTTCTCGACTGAACGCGATTTCAAGTCCTTACGCTGACAGAGTCTAAGGGGGCTGCACCCCTATGTGACAAGCCTTCACCCGGCTGCTTACGGGCGGTCTTGTGTTAACACTTTTCACTTCAGGTTACCAAATGTATATGTATCAGGCACGACTGAGGCGGCTGTCTTCCTCAGTCGAACGACTCAATTACTGACGGAAACACTTGCAAACGTTATGTAACCAGATTTCAAATGTAACCAACTTCACCAGGTTTTGGCTATAAACCGTGGAAAGAGTAGCACAAGTCAACGACCGAAACACTCACGAACCACCGGGCAGCGCCCGAAACGAACAGTCACAACCAAGAAACACGGCGACACCAGCGCCCGTCGATCAAAGCACCCTCGGACCGATACAACGTCGATCGAGGCGGACAGTAGAAAGCCTTCAAATCAATGCAGTCACCAACACACAATTCGTTTCCCAACGACCAAGGGAAAGATCATACCTGACAGGTGGGAAGAATACGAGGTGGTCGGCGGCGATATGAAAGCGCCCACCGAAGGCCAACACGGACTCGACCCTTTATTCACGATGTGGTCGGTATGACCAAGCGATCAATTCTCAAAGGCCGTGCTACCGGCCGAACACAAAGATCAACAGGCGTAATTCAAGTATTAATACAGTCGTTCAGACAAAATATAGACGTATGTAGGCGTATCAGTATTATCACCCTCGGACCGGCGGAGCCGAGGCGTCTCCGATGATTTCACAGACTTTCACCGTAGCGCCCGTGTAACCGTATACTCGCTTGCAAGGCAAGACTATCAATCGTTTAAGTAGCTTCCTGGCGCGACCTGGTCATCCGCTCAGGTCCAATATGAAACACTGTGTAAAAGTATATATTTTCTGAGGGCGCTCCCCTCTGCGCGTATATTTAATTTTACCCGCAGACCAACGGAGCTGCGGCTTCTCCGATCTTCACCGACCAAGTCTGTCTCCCGCGGATCGCCCTCCAACGAGGTACCGCCCTCAGAGAGTTCACGCTGCTGAAACTGAACAAAGATAGAACTGACGATCTAGCCCAACATTTGTTAGTCAACAGACGCTTGACAGGAGGCGGTCCAATGCCTCCCGGCCAAGATTTCACCAAAACACGCTCCCAAACACCCAACGAACTTGAACACCTGGAATTGACACTCTCTCAAGTAATACTGCAATATTCTGTTTCTAAAGCCACGGATCCAACGGAGCTTTCTCGTATAAATGTAACAGATCAACCAACTTGGCGTGATCGTGGCAGGCGGGGCCCAGCCGCACTACCGGATCAACGACGCAAGCGTAATGTATTGGAATGCCTATGTAGTTTCGTATATTTCACCAGGGGATTTCACCCTTTCCTCAAACGTTTCACACCCGCAAGACCGACGGAGCTGCGGCGTCTCCGACCGAATTTATCACGTACCCCTGAAACGGAAGGTTGAACCCTGTGAGATCAATGACAAGGAAGAGAACCCTGAAAGATCTCGACACAAGCTCTCACAACCGCATACAATCAGGATCGCCAAAATCGTATTCGAATGGCCAATGCCAACCCTGTCGAGACAGTCGAACACAACCGAAATCACCATGAACAAGTCACAGTACGTATGGAGTAGTCGGTCACATCTCTACGTTATAGGCAGAGCACCGTGTGGCAGGCTTTATTCCACCAGAATAGCTGTTTGCACGCTATAAACTGGCTTAAAACCAAACATTGGTCCACCAGAATAGCTCTGTTTGCACGCTATAAACTGGCTTAAAACCGAACATTGGTCTTCCGTATGAAAAATTGCATTATTAAGGGCAATTCTTCTGTATTAAGTTTAATCGACTACAGCAATCTGTAGACACTTTCACTGTATCAACAGCCGTTCCAGGGACCATATATATGTATGAACGGCTATCTGGGGCACCTGCCGTACCCGACTTGGGATCCTCACGGCTAACCGTAAATCATGTACAAGAGCTATCTAAAACAAACTTTAAGTGCTTTAAAGTGTTCATAGACACTCCCTTGGGTTTTCAAACGTTACTTTTATATGCTCACATTGACTAATATTATCTTGGGGCCTGTCCGCCACAGATCCGTATATTGCGATGGTCCGAAGATTATTCTATTGTAGGAATATTATTTCTCTATGGATTTTTTCCCGAAAACCACATTTCAAAGCGTCGGTTGCTCAAGGTAAAAATGGCGAAAAGACGAATGAGTGGTGAAGAAGTTTTCAAGGAAATTTTTGACGATAAAGACAGTGATGAAGACGATTTAGAGATAGAATTAGGCGAAGATGAGTTAGAAGTTATAGAAGGCGATGAATGCAATACTGAACAATCCGACGTTGACACTGAAATGGACGATGAACAGCCTGCAGTAAGCGATCACTAGGGTGTCCCACGATTGCACAGGAAAAATATTTTTCTTGAAACTTGAAATGCAGTCCCTCCAAAAAGTTTCCTTATGGTCCTATGATAGTACCTGCCAAATTTCTGGACATTTTGAAAATATTTAGAGGCCGCTCAAAGCTCACATATAATATGTGTAAGTTGTCACAAATTATACGTGCGACATATAGGCCTATGAGTTTGAAATTTTCGGAGGTCCACACTTTGATCCCACTAGCGTGCTTATGTATTGCTTAATAACCTTATATTGCTCTGAAATACTAAAATCTACAAATATGCAACCTTATTGTATTTGCGAATGAGGTTTTTCAAGCATAAGGACGACAGTTAAGCTCTCGAGCAAACGAATGATGTAAATGTCGTGCACTAGGATTGCAGGTCGCTACCTCCACATGGCAATCATCAGTGGAGTAGAAATGAATAAGGTTAACAGATTGTCAGTCTGATTTTTCTCTAGTTGGTGGAAGTAGCCTACAAACATGTTGGTGTGCTAAAGTTGACCTCTGGACCAGGACAGGAATCAACGGTTGCAGTTTGAACCTTTTGAAGTCGTGAAAGTGTGATGCATTAGGCCTAATTATTGGCAAATGCTTTGAGACAACGGCTTTCAATAACTGCATATTAAATAGAGTTTGCAATGCCTTGCACCCTTCTACATCAGCCATCAGTCGTAACATCTTGTTAACATCACAGAAATCTTTTAAGTCCAGTTGCCTGGTGCATTCTTTGTGTCCTTGGTAAAAATTTGTCCATCAATGGTCTGTAATTAAGCTCTGCAAGCCATTTAAAGATGAATGCTCCAATCTGGTTCACCATCAACCAAACCCTCGACCAATGCTACTGCAGTCTGCATCTAACAAATCATAAGAATTCATTACTGAACAGCTTTAGCGTGGCCATACTCGAAATATGACTATCAAGAATTTTCAAAACTCTTGGTATTCATGGTTGGATTGAACAATTCGGTAGCATTTCGCAAGCCTGTTGCCATCACAGAGCAAGTTGGATGGGTAAGGCAATATAGATCTAATTGCTTTATGATGGAAACGAATCACATATACAGTTGACGACCGTGAATTACAGGGCATCCAACCCAAACAAGTCTCAGATTTGTGATTGACATCTACAGTCAGGCGGTGTTCTCATGTAGAGTCACTGCTCTCTTTGAATTAATCCATAGCTTTATAATTCTGGCAATGCTGCTCTAGATGACAAGTCTGAAAATGATGCAACATCATTCTTGGTATACCAGCACCTAAGATATAAGAGATAGCAATTCTCTCTGTTCTTTCAGTGAGTTCTCATTAATGTGGAATAACGGGGTTATCTCTTCCTAAAAGTTTTTCCCAAACCATGCTGCGTTCAAATATAGTTTTCTCGATCTTTCGGTGAAAGAGTGGCGAGATAGCCAATCGTATAAGACCACGTGTGATTTTTCATAACGTTGGTCTGTGTAAATGACTGTGCTGAACAAACATGACGCAGCTTTGATACAGAATTTCAGCTCAACGATAACGAAGAACGTAGATCGGAGACAATTTCTCGTACAGGTTGTCGAAAAACACAGGCACATGTTTTCTAACCACAATTGTGACAATCTTGTTGACATGTGTAAATGTAGAACGTAGAACTGAAGAACAATTTGAGTGCAGTGATGTAGAATCAGCAGATCAGTATGAGAATAGTAAAAAAATAACGGTCCAGACGTTGATTTGTTGTGTAGCTGCATGGGGTGTGCAATTAAAACTTTACTGTGTGGTCCTAGGACAAATAGGGGTTGAACCTCACAGCCCCCTCAGAATTTCTTACTATGAAGCAGATGAAGGTATGGAGGAGCTAAAACCACGACTTGTTACATTATCAAGAGTTTGTAATGACTACTCCCAATGATTAGTTGTGTGTGCACTGATATTGTGTCCAAAGTTCAAAAATCTCAATTTTTTCTCGATTTTGCATTTTTTGAGCATAAGACTATGCCCAAAATATCCATTGTATCCAATAAAGTTAAATACCTGTTAATTCTACCATTCACGAGCTTTCCAAGGGTAGTAAATTTGTTATAATAGGATCAACGATTGGGATATAAAGGCATTTAGAAGTTGGACACATCAGGCGCAAATTATGCCAATATGGGTTAAATTTGGGCGGCTTGAGCCACCCCTAAATATTTTTTTAGTGTCATAAAACTTTACAGGTGTTATTATGGGACCATATGGAAACTTTTTAGGGGGACTGCATTTCAAGTTTCTAGAAAAATATTTGTTGGGACACCCTAGCGATCACTGCGCGGCTTCAGTGCAATCCTTGCAACGAATGATAGTGAAACTAAAACCGAAGATGATGAACATGCACGTAAAGCCAACCAAGAGAATGCGATGGAACTGGACAAAAACGAAAAGCGAAGGCAAAGCAGTGTCGCTTGAGTTTGCTATGCTCGAGGCGTGTGAACTGAACGTGGAACTATTTTGGAGACGACATGGGTTTGCACCAGCTGTCCATCAACTCCTGGTCTTTGTGTCGAAAAGGGATGTTTCGCACTGTATCACACAAATCTTGACTACTCTACTCCTCTATCTGTGTATCCCGCCCTTGCGATAAAATACCTGCATTCTCTGCACTGTCCTTCTTACAAATTATGCATAGTTGTTCATCGGGATCTGGGGCTATGCCCTTTAGAGAATATTTTTGTATCAGCGTAGACACTCTCATTGTCCATCTCCACAACTTCTTCCTGGAATCCAACACCAGAAAACTTGTCAGTCAACATGTCACTATTACTCACCAAAGATGTAGAATTATTCTTCAGGTGATCAACAAAATTAATCAATTTCAAATCAATTGATAGATAGAGCACCAACAGAAAATTCCTAAAATAAATTCAAAGGATCATGTCAGAATAATATTGTTATCCACATTTAAGGCAGAATATAAAATACCCCCAAACAGATAAACGTATGTGGGTACAGATCGATGATATTATTTTAATAATGTAAACCTAAAGAAAATCATAGGACAGAAGAGAATATTCATTTATTGTGAAAAAATGCATTGCGAAAATGCATTGCGAAAAATGGGTAATCTATCGTTTTAGCGAAATAAATTATAAAAAATTTTGGCCTGGCGCAGCATCATTATTTTTCAACAACCCAGCTTCTATTTGGCATAAATTATTCTCATCAATCAGGCTTCCATTTAGGCAAAGATTTCATTTAATCAATCCAGTTTCTATTTTAACAGTAACTGTTTTATCAATCCCATTTTTATTTAAATAACAACTATATTCATCAATCCAGCTCCAATTTCAGCTATAATGTTTTCACAAATCCCACTTTTATTGAATCAAAAATTATCTTCATCAATCCGACTTCTATTTAGCAAGTATTCTTTTCATCAATCCAACTTGTATGGCATGTATGCCATCAACGCTAAATCCCATGCAATGGCGAATAATTTATTCTGCTAAAATGATAGTTTACCCGAAAATGCAATACTTTAGTCCCAAACACCAATTTCAGAAGTAGCTTATACTTGTTTTTATCCGACCACCAAGACACCAAGAACAAACGTTGCAGCGTTGTTATCTTTAATGAATCCAACTTCTAGTTTGCCGAGAATCCTTTTAATCGATCCAGCTTCTGTTTAGGCAATAAATTGTTCGATAAATCCCGCTTCTCTTTCATCAGTAAATATTTTTCATCAATTTCTCATTGAAAATTATTGTTCATCAATCCAGCTTCAATTTCAGCAGAATGACTGCACTAACCCTAAAACTAACCCTAACCGACCCTCACGACGCCTAACCTGATCCCTAACCGACCTTCACGCGACAAATCCCGTTTCTATTTCGTCAGGAAATATTTTTCATCGAATTTATAAATTTTGGTGGTCGGATAAAAAACAAGAACCGTAGCCTACCAAGCCTAGTTAAAGACTAACAATTAGAGACACCCTAAGTCAAAATTTGTGTAGTTTCCGTCGTAACGATTGTTTATAAATTCAACGATACGGCAGCCATGACGGCACTTCATCACCAGCGTGCCCGCTACTAAATTGCTCGGCGATCTTGTACAATCGGGGGACGCAAATTACTTACCTATTTTCACGGTTTAACCCAAAACGCCAAACTTTGCTCTTAGTCTTACTCAGAGCCGTGGTCTTACTGACCCTCATGACGCCAATTGATAAGAAGTAACATGTGCACGTTTTCAACAATGTCCACCCCCTGCGGTTGCACTGGGGCAAAAGATTTCACTGCGGAATGTGTTTTATATATTGGCTTTTACAGGCCATTATTTGCCCAATACAGCGTTATAATTTTTAATCATCGGTTCGACTTTACGGTAATCCCGAAGACTGCATGCCCGTACATGTAAACGGCAAACACGCACACTGGATGCCCGTACTCCAAATAATTGGCTGACAACGAATGCAATACACTCGCTCAAGAAATCGCTAAAATAGAGCGTTGCGGTCTTAGCTTCGAATTTATATTTACTCGTATTTAGTTATAAAGTGAGAAGAAACATGCAGTAAATGCTATTTACTGCATGTTTCCTCTCATTTATATTTTTTTAATTAACCTAACCGTTTTACTTAGAGCTCGCGTTGATTATTTGCTTACTGTGTGCATTGTATCATGGGTTGCAGCTGATAGGTCGCAGCGCTCTATTTTAGCTAAATCCTTGGCAACCATATTGTTTTGTATACGAGCACGGTCTTCGGGATTACCGACTTTACTTTCCGCCAATCCATCTTCATTTTGGCTAGAATTCGTGTAATTAATCCAATTCCATTTTAACAATAAGTTTTTCTGCCATCTACTTAAGCAAGAAACTTTGCATCAATCCAATTATAGGTTGGCCTTATATATAGCGTTTTGCAGGTCTAAATTATTTGCCCAGACAGCGTTATAATTTTTAATCATCAGTTCGACTTTACTTTCCGCCAATCCATCTTTCATTTTTTGAAAAATTCGTGTCATCAATCCAATTCCATTTTAACAATATGTTTTTCGGCAAAACTCCGAACTCCGGTCCCAAATTATTTCGCATGGCTTATCACATCTATATATGCTTCTCCAATGCTTTCTTACTCACCCTCATATACAATGACGTCATTATTGAGGCCATTTTGGTTACCAGTACATTCTGAGTACATTCATCCCGCTTCTTGTTTTGGTCTGAGGATTTTCATCTGTCATCCCACTTCGTGGTTTGTTATCAATATTTTCATCTGTGACTAAAATACTAATCGCCGCTGAAGTTACAATGAAAATCTTCAGACCAAAACAGGGTAATCCCGCAGTTTAGCGTCGTTAATTACCGCATGCTTGATAAATGGAAGCTGGATTGATAATTTTCATTCATGCATTTCAACATGCATCCAGCTTCCATTTTGATGATTTTCATTGATGTATTTCAACATGCATCCAGCTTCCATTTCTCAAGCGATGTGCTGAGGTTGCTCAATATTATTGGCTCACCGGCAAATGGTGAATGGAAGCTGGATGAAGGTTCCTTATAGGTGAAATAGAAGCTGGAATGACAAAAATAACGCTCGAGAAATGGAAGCTGGGTTAATGATAAAATGCTATAGAAATGGAAACTCACCATTTATCAAGGTTAATGATAAAACGCTATAGAAATGGAAACTCACCATTTGTCAAGCATGCGGTAATCTCTTAGAAGAAAAGAAATTAACGACGCTAAACTACGGGATTACCCCCAAAACAGGAAGCGGGATGATTTTTCTGATTTTTTTTGAGTGCAATAAACGTTTTCGGCAGTTATCTACAAATGCTGTGAAGTGACGGTAAGACAAATGCTGTGAAATAATTTGGGACCGGAGTTCGGAGTTTTGCCTGTTTTTCTGCAATCTACTTAATTTAAGCAAGAATCTTTTCATCAATCCCATGGTAAACGTGTATGCTGGTGTGATAAATTTTTCGTCATTGTATTATTATTATCTTGTACAATCGGATGATGAACTGGATGGGACATATACTGAGAGGCAACTCCTTGCAAAGAGACATAGTGGAGGGCAAAATGGAGGGGAAGTGGGGAAGAGGAAGACCGAGGGAAAAGCTCTTGGACTGGATGATGGAGGATGGATATGGGATGGCCAAAGACCAGGGCCGCATTAAGGCTAGTGCGGGCCCGGGTGCTGTGGTAACCTTGCGGGCCCTCCTCTCAGTCTTCTGTCAGCCACTGGTCTTCCATGGCAAAGTTCTCCCAAACGCATGTAAATATACCGTGTTTACTAATGAGTATACACACTATACAGCCAAGGAATACTTTTCCTTTGGTACGCATGTAATTGTTTCCAAGGAAAAGATTCCTACACTAGTAAATATAAGTCTACAATACGTGACAGAAGGAACGAACGACTATAGGTTCTTCAATTATTGTTATTCATATTTTTAAGCCCTATGTGCTTATGTGATCCTTCCAGTTGATTTTCTTCATTGCTCCCCACGTCCACAACTCCACATTTTGAAGACCTCCAGTCTTCTTATGATTATATTGCTTGCTCTCATGGTTCATGTCTCACATCCAAACAACACCACGCGCACTCCATGTCAATGTTTTATCATCCGTTTCTCTGGATTTCTGTTTCCTCTTTTCTTTCCAGTTTATCGTAATTCTTAAATTTAAATTTATAAGTTCGTTCTTCCTATTTCCAGGTCTAATAAAATATAGCATCATATTTCTTTTGCCGACTCCAATAATATCCTGGTAAACCGCTCTTTAGAGCGTCATGATCTTCTTGCACCAATTATCTAGGTCTAGGAATTATCGGAGAAGAGTAGAAGACACAGTGAAAGAGATCGAGACAAAGGAAGTGGGTAGCATACAGGCTGAGGGCAGATTCACTGCGAAGAACGGTCATGAAGAAAAAATTAAGGGAAGCGAACAAGAGAAGGACCACGACAGGTTATGCTGGATTGGATAATAACAAATGGACAGGCCTATGGAAAGTTTGAGGAAGAGACATCGGACATTTCAGCCAGCCTCGGAGACAGAAAATTATAAAAGAAGATGATAAGATATAGCCTAATAGGTCTAAGAAATTGAGAGTCATCCAATAACAAGTTTTCGAACGTTATTTCTCTTATTATTTTAAAGAAGCCAGCCAAAATGATTGATCCGCACCCTAATTTAAGATAGCCATCGCTGTTGATACTTCCCAAACAGGGCCGGATTAAGGCATGTTCAGCATGTTCGGCCGAACAGGGGCCCCACACTTTATGGGGGCCACACATGCGGAAAAAAATCCGAATTGTTTTAGATTTTTAGCAAATTTCAACCAAACGACTAAAAAAGGTCATCAAAATTTTTGGCCGGAAATCCGCAAAAATTTTCAAAACAGGGCCTCTTTTAATTCGGCCCTGTTCCCAAAGATAAATTTACAATAACAATAAGTTCCTGCGATTTCAAGCAATTCATAAGCTGGAGCTAATAAATCGGATGTGTGGGAGAACTTTGCCAAAATTTCATCGACGATAACTTTCATTATTTATTATTGCAGTATTCTTGCTAAGAAATTTCATCATTTCCGAAATTGCGGGCCCCTAAGGCCGCGGGCCCGGGTGCTGCAGCACCCTTAGCACCTACCTTAATGCGGGCCTGCCAAAGACACTGTATGTAAGGTAGGTAAAATAGACTGTATATGTTACGTCCCCTCTTAGTACAAGTACGCCCTACATGCAACAAAGAAAAACAATCGAAATAATCGAAGAAATAAACTCACCGTATTCAAGTCAGAACTTGCCAAAGCAAACAAAAACCTTGGAAATCTAGACAGAATATCGCTTTGTTGAATATCGCTTGTAGGCTTTTTCGCGGACAAATTCCGCGGCTCCGCCATTACTTAAGCGAGTGCGCATGCTTGACGCACTCGCTTAATAAAGTACGTAAGTAAGGGTGTTTCATAAAAGGCAAGCGAATTATCAGCAGTTTACACGCCGAATTTTTTTTACTAATAACGGTAAAGAACGATAATTATTGGAACATTATACACTGCCCTTTCCCATAAATGATGCTCCACTATGATTCGATTCTTGCCGAAAGTGTAAATAAATTTTGTTTCTTGTGCGCAGAACCTGAAATTTTAAAACCCTATTTTCAAAGACTATTTTTATTCTCGACCTTATAGAACAGTGTCAGATCAGCCTTTCGCGTGACACTGCACACATTTTATGGAACTCGAAATGTTTGGGTTTAACGACTCTTTTTCATTTCGAAGATGATTTCAGCGTCGACTCCACGTTTATATTGCGACCGAGCCACCCGCAGTATGTAAAGATCCGACCGGGAAATCGAACCCGCTTCGCCGGCGCGGCGAGCGGGCTACAACCCACTCGGCCACCCAGGAACTCTGAAAAAAATGAAATGTTTGGGTTTAACGACTCTTTTTCATTTCGAAGATGATATCAGCGTCGACCACGTTTATATTGCGACCGAGCCACCCGCAGTATGTAAAGATCCGACCGGGGAATCGAACCCGCTTCGCCGGCGCGGCTAGCGGGCTACAACCCACTCGGCCGCCCAGGATCCTCCCCAGGAACTCTGACACTAAAATATATTTATAGCCTACGTCAAGGATAACCCAGACAGCCTGCCTCATCGCCCCGTTAGTGGACCACTATACTGGCAAGGGGGAACGGACATTTCCCCCCCTGGACATTTCCCCCCCGGACATTTCCCCCCCCCGGACATTTCCCCCCCTGGACGTTTCCCCCTTTACCCTAGGACATTTCCCCCCCTGTATGCGGAAACCATTGCTTTTATCGTCTTCAACAATTTAAACCAGAATATTTTCATCAATCCAGCTCCAATTTAAGCAAAGAATATTTTAATCAATCCAGCTTCCATTTAAGCAAGAATATTTTCATCAATCCAGCTTCCATTTAAGCAAGAATATTTTCATCAATCCGGCTCGAATTTAAGCAAAGAATATTTTAATCAATCCAGCTTCCATTTAAGCAAGAATATTTTCATAAATCCAGCTTCCATTTAAGCAAGAATATTTTCATCAATCCAGCTCCAATTTAAACCGGAATATTTTCATCAATCCAGCTCCAATTTAAGCAAAGTGGATTCCTTAGCATTTACTTCAAAGGAATCGTTGTAAAAGTTTCAGATTTAATTATACAGGCCTAGGCGTAGGTCTAGAATTCATGGTAGGACTTGTATGGTCATTTGAGGTGGTATGCACAGAGGGGGGGAAATGTCCGGGGGGGAATGTCCTAGTCGAAATCAGGGGGGGAAACGTCCAGGGGGGGAAATGTCCAGGGGGGGAAATGTCCGGGGGGGGGGAAATGTCCAGGGGGGGAAATGTCCTACACCCACTGGCAAGCATCTGAATATTGCAGGCGGCGGCTAACTGTGGTCTTCCTTTAATTTGCCACCATCACAGTGACTGTCGAAACAATTCCGTGGGCTATAGTCGTACGCTTGGTGGCCAACGAATATCCGTTGGCGAGATGCAGGCCCAGCAGTTGGCCATCGTGTATCACAGGCTTAACGAAACTGGGGTTGACAATCAGTGTGGGTGGGAGGCTTGGAGCGCTGCCGTGAATTGAATAGGAAAACAAGACGCGGTGTAAGGAGTGGAGGTGGCGGCGCAGCCCTGGTTTCAATTCATTGGGTTCAAACAATGGAACCTCAGTAGGCTACGGCTTTCCTTACATGTGCGCAGGCAAGGGTCATCTTGGCGCCAACGACCTCTTATTGGTGCTTGTCGGCTACTAGTATACATGTAGGACATAATTATGACGCATAGGCCTACATGCGCACTAGTCTTGGCGAATGCAAATGATGACCACTTCTTTGTAGACCTAATTTAAAGTAGATCAATCTATACCAAAGACATTGGCCTTCCTTGATGGGTTTGGTGGCGTAGGAGTATGCCTTGGAACCGGAAGGTTGCAGGTTCGGATCGACCTCAAGCCGTCGCGTACGGACCGTGAGCAAGTCTTTCACTCGCAATTACTCATGCCCCTCGACGTGAAACTCCGATTCAGTGACCTTCCTGTGTAGTCGGGAGCGCCTTTGTGTAGCAAACTTGAAGGGGCGCTATAACAAGTGCTCAAATACATACCAGGTACATACATACATACATACTGTGACGAATAGTGACTGTTATTAGCGGTTGTGACCGACATAGGTCGTGTATCTTGTTGCACTCGATATCGGACAGACGTCCATTTGTAGGACACGGGTAGGCCTGGTAGGCCTAGGCTATGACTGTGACCGACTGACCGATGGTTGTTCGACGAGGGTGGTCTACCGGAAAGCGTGGGAGTAGTGGAAACGCGGGAAGGAACCGGTTGAAACCAGTGACGGTGGACTGAATATAAGGTGACTCAGGGCTGATCGGAGGGCAGTATGTTCGAGGCTCGACGGACAGAGCAGAGTTGTTCGATTTCTCAACGGACTGAGAGAGACTAAAGCGTATTAAATAGTATCGATTGTTTAAATAGTGGTAGGCTTCGTGAATGTTCGAAATTAAATTGTTCTTTTTAATAAAACTTTGGAAAAATCTTCACAATTGGCGAGCCTGCCAGGAGCCCACAAACGTTTGAAGAAGATTTTTGCGCAAGTTTTGACGATACTTCAAGCGAACTACGGTAATGTCGACGACGAAAGACTTGATGATATGCGGCCAGGAATGCGGTCTATCGGGAAAGGATCTTCTCGAATGGGTTACGCAGAAGCAAGCCGAAGAACGAGACGACCGAGAGCGAGCGCGGTCAGCAGAAAAGGAACGGACTGCTGAACAAAAGGAATTGGAGGAACTATCTTTGGCGCGGGCCAAAGTCGAACGTGAAACTCAAATTCTGCAGTTGAAGACGGTGAAGGCTAAGAAAGCATCCGCCAGTGACTACGAGAATTTATCGCAGCGACGAGGAAGCGACGGCAGCGACGGGGCATTCAGAAGTGGGCCTAAGTGCGTCAAAGGTCCTAAAATTCCGCCCTTTGACGAAGACAAAGATGAACTGGACAGCTATATCTTCCGCTTCGAACGATATGCACAGCTCCAGAACTGGAAGAAAGCCGACTGGGCTGTTTATCTGTCGGCGCTACTCAAAGGTAAGGCGCTTGATGTTTACGCCAGGTTCCCGATTGAAGAGGCCCTGGACTACGACCGCCTCAAGCAAGCTTTGCTGAAGCGCTTCAATCTAACTGAAGATGGATTTTGTGCTAGATTCCGTAGCGCAAAGCCAGATGGTGGCGAGACTCCACTTCAGTTCATGCCCCGCCTAAATGCCTACCTTCGACGATGGATTGAGATGGCCGGAAAGAAGGAGTCGTTTGAAGACCTGATGACGCTGATCATCCGTGAACAGTTCGTTAACACCTGCTCGAGAGATCTGGCAATATTCCTCAAGGAACGAAGGCCTGCTACGTTGGCGGAAGTAGCCGAAATCGCCGAGCGCTATACAGAAGCGCATCTGCCAAGACAGGAAGAAAGCGGGAACGCATCGACGGTAGGATCGCCGAGACCGGGTCGGAAATTCATGGCGCCGATGAAGGATACGATCAGACGTTGCTTCGTCTGCAATAGTACTTCGCACCTTGCCCGAGAATGCGGGAAGAAAAATCCATTGGCCAGCATGGAATGCAACGGCTACGGATGATCAGAACGTTGGAACGCGAATCCCTGGAAGAAAGAAGACAACCTGCGACGCTCTTCAGTAACGGGTCATGGGTTTGACTGCGAAGACCGTAAAGAGAGACCGCTGACTGCTTCCCCGACTACACAGGTGAAACAGCCGATGCCGAGCAGATGGAGTCCGAAGTGTCGAGCACACGCCAGACATGAATGTGAAGACTGCCTGATGACCGGCGACGGCGAGTTGCAACCGATGTGCAACGCCATGTTATCAGACAGCGTCGAGCTTCGATGTGGCTGCACGTTTCCGGTCATTGCCGACGCATGTTGCGACAAGCAATTTGCAGCGTCTATGCCGACGGCCGAAGGTTGGGTCGGAAAGAAGAAGGTGATTGCTCTACGAGACACTGGTTGTTCGACTGTTGTTGTTCGAAGGGACCTTGTGCCGGACGAGGCCCTAACCGGGGCCACCAAAACGTGTGTTTTGATTGACGGAACGATTCGGCGGGTTCCAGTGGCCGAGATATACGTCGACACACCCTTTTATAAAGGCAAGGTCAAGGCCATCTGCATGAGGAGGCCCCTGTATGGACTGATAATTGGCAACATTCCGGGTGTACTTTGTAATTTAGTCAATTAAACGTTATTTACTGATATAAGATGAACTGTTCTGAATTGCTGGACTGTGATCATAGACTTTTTGCAGTTTATAATTTAGTTATTGCATACTATTAAGTTTGAGCACGCTGGTGCACTGTTTAGGCCTTTTCGCTATTCGTCATGTTAGTTTAGAGTAAGAATGCTTATCTTAAGATTTTACTCTTGGAAATGGGGAGTCATGTGACGAATAGTGACTGTTATTAGCGGTTGTGACCGACATAGGTCGTGTATCTTGTTGCACTCGATATCGGACAGACGTCCATTTGTAGGACACGGGTAGGCCTGGTAGGCCTAGGCTATGACTGTGACCGACTGACCGATGGTTGTTCGACGAGGGTGGTCTACCGGAAAGCGTGGGAGTAGTGGAAACGCGGGAAGGAACCGGTTGAAACCAGTGACGGTGGACTGAATATAAGGTGACTCAGGGCTGATCGGAGGGCAGTATGTTCGAGGCTCGACGGACAGAGCAGAGTTGTTCGATTTCTCAACGGACTGAGAGAGACTAAAGCGTATTAAATAGTATCGATTGTTTAAATAGTGGTAGGCTTCGTGAATGTTCGAAATTAAATTGTTCTTTTTAATAAAACTTTGGAAAAATCTTCACACATACATACATACATACATACATACATACATACATACATACTCTTTCTATACCATGCATGCGTACGTACCTACGCTATATAAGTTTTCGGAATGAATAAATGAATGAATGAACATAACCTACATATATAATATATACATGCATGCAATGGTGCCATGAATTCTATAAATGACCGCGTTGTCAGTAGGAACAGGTCGGAGAAAACAAGAGCTAATGAAATACCAGTTAGATGCACTAACTGAAGAATAGGGGTTTCGGAAACATGTTTCAGATATTTATATCGAGCCCTTCGAAAAGAAATCCATAACTTATAAGAAACATGTTTCAGATATAACGAGTCCTTCGAAAAAGAAATCACATTTGGCATACTTTTAAGTGATTGAGGCGCATTCGAAAGATTTGAAACAGTAGCCAGGTGAGTCAAGGACAGTGGAAGGCTCTCGGGTTAGAAAAGCAATCCCTCCACCTGTGGTATTCCGGTCGGTTGTCAATGAAGTGCCGTCATGGCTGCCATGGCTGCCGTATCGTTGATGAAAAATATTTACTGATGAAGTAGAAGCGGGATTTATCGAACAAATTATTGCCTAAACCAGTGGTTTTCAACCTTTTTCTGGTGGCGGAACCCTTCCAAAGCATGTATTTGCTCTCGGAACCCTTCGCGTTTCACCCGCCCAGTATATAAAGAAATACATAGCCTACAGCTGTAATTTTTGAAATGACGTAGGCCTAATATTTAAACGTACGTTACTGCGAAAATTTTGCACTTCTGGTGCAGTCTATGGTAGGTTATTATAATAGAGGTTTTATTATAACTTAAGGTTTTATTATAGAATCACATTACTTGCTTTAGAATTCTAGAAGTGTAGGGCCAGTGCGCAAAGCGCTGTCAGAGAGCAACTGCACTTCTTCTCTATTTCGCCAACAACTATCAATCCATCTGACAGACGGAGAGAATATTGAAAAATGGTGTAGCGAACCAGGTTGCTACTAGCTACCTTACTTATTTACTTAAGTAAGGCCGCTATTTCTATTGCGAATTCATGGGTGCTATGCTTAGCGCAAATCGATGCGGTCATCGCTATATTTAGCTTCCCCATGCATTTGCCAATGGAATATTCCGCCACGTGCGATTTCTGATTGGTTGGACATCACGCGATGTTTTAGGCGCCAAGAAGCGGTCTCTTAGGCAAAATTAACGCGCAAACTGTCAGTCTGGACACGGAAATCGAACGGGTGACACCTATGTCGATCGATTTCTTAAATTGTGGTAAAATTATACAGATCCGGCTCCGGCAAGTTTCCAGAACCAGGAGGACAAGGTTCCTTGGTAATTGGTTTGTCGATAAATGATGGTGAATCGTTTCGGGCACCGATTAAACGAATAATCGAAATTTTATGGAAGAAATTGTGACGTTGGCGGAAGACACAATAAATCTTACAAGACGGGAAACGTGAATCGGCTGTCTTGAATATATCAATGGAACAGGGAAGTATTGCCATGCTAACCTATTGAGCTCGAACCAGAATTAAGTGTAAATCGATAAAACTTGCATTGCTAATTTTGACGCTGTTTAATTGAATCTACTCAGTCTGTGAACTGGGAGAATAGATCTTAAATTAGTAAAGGAGCATAGTTAGTATTTAAAAGACCTTGATAGCGTCTCATTACTATTGATTTCGTTTCTACTACTGTACAAATAATTGATAATGAACGACGGACAGTCACCCGATTAATTGTACAATAAATAACGCTTAAATAAGGAAACTGTGTATTAATTATTGCTATTAAAATCCGATGGACTCGGACAGTGACTCAGACGGGGTACTGCAGATGGAAACAGGACACGAGGAGGACAGGAGATGTCCTGAAGAAACGGTTGATATGGGAACGACTGACCATTCAGCAAACCCTGACCTGGTTTTAATATACCGACAAATGGCAACTATAGAACAATTTATGGAGCGCCAGGCTGATATTCTAACCAGTTTAACCGATGAATTAGGCCAGGTTTCTGTACAACAGGGCAGACTGAATTCTCGCCAAGAAGAGAATGAGGCAAGAGTTAAGTCCCTAACTGAAAGTGTAGTGGGTAGTGGAGCTAGGGGAAATGTTGAGGGATCGAACCCAGATAAGCACCCTATCACAGGGGCTGTTGTGCTCTCAACAGACACCGCGCACATATGTCCGATACCGGCCCATCCTGAGGAAGGTTACCAGAGAAGCTCACACCCTAG
The DNA here is from genome assembly GCA_949752735.1 of Lumbricus terrestris. Classification (NCBI taxonomy): domain Eukaryota; kingdom Metazoa; phylum Annelida; class Clitellata; order Crassiclitellata; family Lumbricidae; genus Lumbricus; species Lumbricus terrestris. The sequence goes on along the minus strand of OX457037.1, from coordinate 31,609,238 downwards.
GTTAGGACTTGAACCGGCCACCACTGACAATAAGGAAACCCTAGAGGGAAGGGTGGGGCCCCTTACCGACCAGGAAACCCTTGATCTGGGACCCAGACTCCCTCAACAACGCCCAGGGGAGCGCGCAGCCGTGGAACCCATTAATTGGGCAGGAAATAGTTATGGACAGCTGGCGCCCCCGCGCGTAACAATAAAAATACGTTCTATTCTGGATCAGTGTTATGGACAAGTTGAATTAAAGTATTTTTCAAGTCTACTGCGAAATGTTTGCCTGGTTTAAGTCGTGGATGCATCGTAGCGAGAGACACAAGTAGGCAGATGCATAATGATTCATCTTCAACATAAAAGCGTCATTGGGGGTGGGGGACTCAACCGTCACGAGTGTGGGGAGTGAGAGAGGCTTAAGTGGAACAGAGGGGCTTCGGCTTATTTGGGGAATGTCAGCTTCGTTTGATATATAGTTATCCCTGCACCTGAAAAAGTACTTCTGTCACAATAATCACACATCTGATTCTTATTTCACACATCTTATGTGATTTTCCGATAAACAAATAGCGATTATTGCCTAGGCCTGTCGGTTACAGATCATCATCATCATCAGTCCTTTACGTGCAGTTCTGCACATTGGGCAATGCAGCTCCTCCATTCTTCTCTGCTCTCCGCCAGATGAATCGTCTCGTCCCATGTCATGTCCATGCATTTCAAGTCTTCCCTGATGGTTTCTGTCCAGTTTTTCCTTGGTCTGCCCCTTCCGCGCCTTCCCTCCGGAGTCCAGTCCATCACTTGTCTTGCTATCCTGGCTTCATCCATGCGTATCACATGACCCATCCATTGTAATCTTCTCTTTCTGATGGTGTTTTCCATGGTCTCCTGACCTGTTATTTCCCTTATAGTGATGTTTTTTACTTTGTCTCGCCACGAGATGTGCAGGATTTTTCTGAGCCATCTGTGGTGCGCCACCCCTAATCTTCTCCTGTTTGTCACCGTCATCGGCCACGTTTCCGCTCCATACAGTAGTGTACTCACCAACACTGCCTGGTACAATCGGATTTTGACCCTCATGCTGCATCCACTTGTTTTCCAGATCTTCTCCAATCTTCCAAATGCAGCTGTTGCTTTTCCAATTCTCTTCCTTATTTCTTCGTCACAGCTACTATCCGCTCTGATTGAGCTTCCGAGATAGCAAAAAGTGTCCACCATATCCAGCTCTTTGTTCTCTATCTTGATCTCTTCGGTTCCTTACCATTTTCCTATCTTCATGATCTTTGTCTTTTCTGCATTTATGGTCAAACCCACTTTTGATGCCTCTTTCTGAACTTCGGATGTCAGTGCCTACATTCCATTCCATGTATTATCCAGCAGAGCAATATCATCGGCAAAGTCTATATCACTCAATCTGCCTCAGTTTATCCATCGCATTCCGGTGTCATTTTCCTTTGTTGCTCTCTTCATCACCCAATCCACCACCAGCGCAAAAATTAAAGGTGACAAGACACATCCCTGCCGCACTCCCGTCACTATTTGGAACCATTCTCCTATCTTCCCCCCATACCGCACCGCACATCTGCTGCCGTCATAGAAGCTCTTCATGATGTTTATCATTTTTTCCGGAATTCCATATGTCTTGACTATCTTCCAGATGGATTCTCTATGCACACTGTCGAATGCTTTCCTGAAGTCGATGTAGTTGATCAGAATAGGTGTTTGCCACATCAGGGCCTTTTCTATAATCTGACGAAGAGTGAAGATGTGCTCGCAGCAAGACCTTCCTGGTCTGAACCCTGTCTGCTCCTGTCTCATCTTTACTTCCACCGCATCCCTCATGCGATTTAACATTACTGCAGCCATGACTTTTCCTGGAGTCGATAGTAGTGTGATGCCTCTCCAGTTCGTACATTCGCTCAGGTCTCCTTTCTTGGGAATCGGGATAATTACTCCGTCTCTCCAAGCCTTTGGCACCTTGCCTTCTGTCCATATAGTGTTGCACAGTTTGGTCAGCTCTTGAAGCATGACCTCTCCTCCGTATTTCAACAGCTCTGGTTTGATTCCATCCCCTCCTGCGGCTTTTCCATTTTTCAGTTTCTTAATTGCTTTTTCGATTTTCTCCTTCCTTATGTCTTCTGTATCTATGTCAATTTCCTCCAGGTTTTCGCCCCACTCCTCTTCTTCGATTCGCGTCGCTGGTTCTGGACAGTTTAGTATGCTCTCGAAGTGTTCTCTCCATCGCCCAATTTCCTCTTCATGCGTTTTTGCTGCTTGTCCATCACTTTTTTTAATTGGATGAGTTCGAGAACCTGAGTTGCCTGAGAGTTCTTTCACTATCCTGAACAGGGCTTTTGAATCTCCTCTTTTGCTGGCTTCCTCTGCCTCGATTGTTCTTTGAAGGATATGATTGTTCTTGTCTTGTCTGCACCTTTTCTTTACTTCCCTATCCTTTTCCCTGTATGCCGTGCTCGTCTCCTGTTGTCTATCTGCTTCCCCTTCTGCCTGTTCCAGCTTTTGTTTGAGGGCTTTTCTTTCGTCTATTGCCTTCCATGTTTCTGCTGTGATCCAAGACTCTTTTCTGGTCCCTCTTTTTGCGCCAAGAATCTTTTCGCCAGTCTCCATGACTATGCAACTCCATCTCTGCCACTCTCCGTCAATACCCTCCTGACCGCCACCCGTGGCAATCCCATCCGATTCTGTCTCTCCCTCCCCCAGATTTTCTAGGATAGTGAATCTATTTCTTAGTTCCAATTGATATTCTTGACGTGTTGTCCTTTCCTTCAGCCGATCTGTATCCATGTTCATTCTCCTCTCAACTCTTTCTGTCTTTTTGAGTTTTACCCTTATTTTTGCAACTAGTAGATGGTGATCTGATGCAATATCCGCACCCCTGCGCACCCTGACGTCCCTTACAGACGACATCCATCTTGCTGATATGCAAATATGATCTATTTGGTTTCGTGTCTTTCCGTCCGGTGACCTCCATGTAAGTTTGTGCACTCTTCGGTGTTGAAAGTAGCTTCCTCCGATCTTCAAGTTGTGACTGCTGCATATGCCCAATAGTCTTTCTCCGTTGTCAGTTCTCTCTCCCTCAGCTTCTCCTCCTATAGTCTCCTCCCATCCTTCTCTTTCTGGTCCAATCTGCGCGTTGAAATCTCCCATCACGATTTTCAAGTCATGTCTGGGAATTTCGTCTAAGACACTGCAACTGGTCGTAGAAGCTATCCTTTTCGTCATCGTCTGCTGTGTTGGTCGGGGCATACGTCTGCACTATAGTAGCTTTAGAGAATCTTGCTTGTATTCTTGCTGTTATAATCCTTTCGCTTACTGGCTCCCAGCTCAACAGTGCCCTGGATGCCTCCTTGTCCACAAGAATCCCAACTCCCTTCTCATGTTTCTGTCCTCCGGAGTATAGAACAGTTATTCCCTCAGATTCCAGTCTTCCGCTTCCAGTCCATCGCATCTCGCTTACTCCGAGAATCTGCAATTTGCCCGCCTTCATCTCTCTTGTCACCTGTGCTAGTCTCCCAGTGACGTACAAGGATCTTACATTCCATGTACCGATGTTAGTGATTGATTTGGATGTCAGGAGTTGAGATCTCCGAGCTCCAACTTCCGATGGCCGGCTTTCATTGGAGTTCATCATATAAGAGCTAGGCGGCCCATCAGCATCGGCTGTGTGATCAGGCAGCCTGTTCGCTCCTCTCTCTCCGTCTCTCCTGTGTGTAGAATGAGTTTGCTGCATTGTTTCTGTTGCTCGATTTGTTTTACCCGGGTGAGTCGCAAGCCCACCGCTGAACCATCCTCCTTTATCCTGGCTTGGGACAGGCACAAGTTTCCTCGAAAGGCAACCTGTGGCGGAAAAAGTACTTCTGTCACAATAATCACACATCTGATTCTTATTTCACACATCTTATGTGATTTTCCGATAAACAAATAGCGATTATTGCCTAGGCCTGTCGGTTACAGATACTACAGATAAATATATGCTTAAGGCTCAGCCATTACATTTGTAAAAATGTAAATATCCGCTACCTAATGGTGAGAAATTTAACCACTGGCTCTTCAAAATGAAGTGATCAAAAGAGGATCGAATAAGCCAAACAAGCCGTTGGCTTTAAGTGCTGTGTACATTCTGTTTAGTCAGAACGGATATCGAGCATCCAAATAGTTTAAAGTCAATGATAAAAATGTTCTGTCTGACCGGACAGTTAGAAACGTAGGCAATTTATAGATTTCCACTTGATGCGTGTGCCATTGTGCTTTCCAAAAAACAAGTATTGGCCTATAGAAAACAGCAACACATTCACGAAATAATGTTTTTAAGCAAGAATGACTGAAGACTGGGAAAGATCTATTAATTGCTGATACTTTTAGAATTTCAGTCGATGCACTAAAATTTCGACCGAATTGCCGCGGAACCCCTGGCCGACCTCCGCGGAACCCCGGTTGAAAATCACTGGCCTAAACAGAAGCTGGATCGATTAAAAGGATCATCGGCAAACTAGAAGTTGGATTCATTAAAGATAACAACGCTGTAACGTTAGTTCTTGGTGTCTTGGTGGTCGGATAAAATACAAGTAGGCCTATAGGCTATACTTCAAGCGTTACCATACGTCCGGGTTTCCCCGGACATGTCCTCTTTTTAGTCCCCTGTCCGGACGGCTTTCCAGAATTATGGCTTTGGTCAGGGTTTTCCCCCGTCCGTTCCCGATCGATCCATCTTACTTACTTTTCCGTGTTATAGGCTAAGGCTATACTATTCCGTTCCGTGAACTACACACGCGTTCAAGCAATATTTGATTTCAATGGTATCGGTACAATTGGACTTCCGGGTTTCTGAAGCGGTTTTTTGTAAACCAGGCATTACATAACTCGAGTTACACAATGATAATTGTAAATAAAATGATTAATTTTTCAAATTACACAAATACATTAAATAAAAAATGCCGAAACGTAGGTGTATATTTACAAACGCACTGAAAGTCCAATAGGACTGTAGCGGACCAGGGCTGGGCGAAAACCACCAGGAACCGAACCCCACACCCTAGTCCTCAAGGTGTTATTTGTCCCCGTAGATAAGGCTTCAACTGTAGATTGAAGACTAGCCAGTCAGGCTTAAAACTCATTTATTCACGACGTCAAAGAAGAAACTCACAAAGCAGTCCTCAGTCAACTTCTATAGCGCCAGTGTTCGGAGCAAGTTCGGAGCTATTCGCGTAGCGCCACTGTCCAAACCACTGCACCACTGTTCACAGCAATTGTCAATGCAGAACGCCGAATCGTCGCTGTAGATCACCGCTGTATCGTCAGCGCCCGCAGAAAGTCGGTGTAGCGGTCGGGCTTTGAACCCCGGTCGTCGTCGTCGTGTAGACAGAAACCGAGCCTCGGTGCTTACCCAGTCGATAGCGGCTGCAGCTCAGGCGTCGAACTCCGATCGTCGTGGCACAGCGAAGATCACCAGACCTTCCGTCGCGGGTCAGGCTTCGAACCCAGGCGTCGTAGTTGCATAGCGAAGGTCACCAAACCTTCCGTCGTCGACAGGCGCTGAGTTTCGGTAGCGTCGTCGAATCGTCGTCGCGCTCTCCAAAGCGTTTTCCTCCAGACGATTACCCGCTGACTGTACTGCGACTCGAACCCGCAACAGCCGACCGACGCGTCTTTCCACTGTTCCTCGGCGACTCGATGACGGCCTCTCTCGATCGATGACTGTACTTCGATGACTGCTTCTCGCTGACTGTTCTCTACGTGACTGGCGGCTGACTCGAAGACTGCGGTGCCTGCGTGCGCACTCGTATATGTGTATCACGAGGCCACGCCCATTTCAGGTAGACGCAGGCCACCGGTAGACATTAGGCCACGCCCATTTCAGGTAGACGCAGGCCACCGGTAGACATTAGGCCACGCCCATTTCAGGTAGACGTAGGCCACGGGTAGACATTAGGCCACGCCCATTTCAGGTAGACGCTAGGCCACGGGTAGACGCTAGGCCACGGGTAGACGCTAGGCCACGGGTAGACGCTAGGCCACGGGTAGACGCGATACCCAGGCAGACACGAGGACGGACACTCAAAAAATAAAATGAACCCCATGAACCCGATTTCCAACAGGACTACAAAGTTTTCGCGCAGGGCGTCATGACTTGGAAGCTGAATGCTTGGCTTGCAATAAGGGTGTACTAGTCTGATTTAAAGGCGCACGTCGATATGCCGAAGCATGTTACGAGTGTTGCGGGAACTTCATATACCAACCTAACAAAAAATGTTATAACACGGGTTCGAAACGCGACGAATCTATCCCTGTTTTGTTTCTGTGTACAGTCAGTGATCGACAGTAATGTAATGTGTACTGAACTGAAGTAGCTATATCCTGGAGTACTGAACACTCACTCAATAAAGTTTAAATTGAAGCCATGTACAATAAGAACAATGTTTTGTGTAGTTTGACGTTACTTTTATTTTACAACACATACATGTAACATTGGCGTAGCATTATTCCTAGGCCTACTGCACATGGAGGATATATATAGGAGCCGGTGACACGAAACGGAGTATCCCCTCTGAAAGCTATCCGGGGGGATGAATTAATCTATCCCCCGATTAGCTGGTCGATCTATGCTATCCGTGTAACGTAATGTGTAGCAGACGCGTAATGTACTGTTACTGCTACGTTTATTACTAAACTATAAGACAAGCTAAGGTACAAGAAACGTGTAAGCTATAAGATCTAGCATTGTAACGTTGGCCTATTCTCTGAGCGTCTGAATACCGAATGCCTACTTAACTGTTCGTGTCCACTTCGCATAGGACGGGTGGCTATGGGCGTGGCCTAATGCCAATGTCCAATAGCAATCTAGATAGACACGTCACATCCCCCTTTCCTTATTTTATAAAGTTAATAAACTAATAGCGATTTAGGTGAACCCGCCACATCCCCGTTTTCTTAGATAAAGTTATTCCAAACTATTTTTATAATGATCCCCACTGTCACTCTAAACCTACTAGCCTAATACTATAATCACATCCTCCTTCTTTAAACGTCAATAAAACCTATGCCTACTCCATGTTTTTTATTTAATCTACAAAGTCCGTTGAAGATTCTAGTCAAAGTCTCTCGAAAAGACTTCCTTGCTTTTCGCCATAGGAGGGTGATGAGAGATGAACAGATGATGAACAGATAGTTTTAATGACTGGCAGCGAAGGTGCTGGAGGAGGGTGATTTCGGTTGGCGGTCAAACGACCGGAGCGTAGAATGAATAGACGGTGGGAGCCCAACGGTCGGTCGGTGAACGGTGATGTGTGGATGACTGAGTTTAACGGCCGTACAGCTGTTGGAGTGAAACGTGACGGGCGGTGTTCACGAGTGACGGCGGAGGAGGGTGTTTCGGTTGTCGACTTCAATGGGTGCAGCTGTCGACTCAATGGCTCAACGGTCTGGTCAGCGTCTTGTGAAACCAGATAACTTTATCTCCTGGGCCTCGGCAAGGATACCTGGATGAATATAGGAGTTCATGGCCTCGGCTAACCAAGCGTAGCGCTGCATGGGGTCGGCCCGACGGTGGTGGGGTAAGCGGCGAGGGACAGTCGCATCCTTCGTGGAGTTAATGACTTTCTCATGCGCTGGTCGGTGAACCCAGTGAACTTCGCCCGTTCAAAGCTTTGACCGTCGACTTACAGAATCTCCAAACAGAGCGTTCTTTGTAGACCGATGACTTTATCTCTTGGGTATCGGCAGGCCAGGGGTAGCGATGCATAGGTGTCGGCGCGACGGTGGTGGGGAGGAGATGAGGGTGGTCAGTCGCAGTATATGGCTTTCTCAGAATCGTGCATCTGATGGCTGCCGGTTATCAGGTGTCTCTGTCTTTATGTCGAGGTGGACTCGAGAGGGATTGGCAGGAGGGGGAGTCTGGTCGTTAATTGAAACCAGGTCTCAGGCCCTGTCTGTGCTGAGGGCCGGCTGCTGGTCAGCAGGGAACCATTCAGGATAACTTAACGTCTCGGTGGTAACTGGATGCGAAGACACAAGAGAAGACACATTTTCTGGTTTGAAATATGGACGTCGTTTTCCAAGACGTAAATGTCATGGCGCTCGCCACTGTGGTGGCGCGCCTCTGTTGTACTGCCGTACAGCAATCCACACGTTCAGAGCAACTTTACTGCCTTACGAATTCCACGTAGTCTTAACTGCTATGGTGCTGTGGATAGGCTCACAATTCTGTAGCTGGTTAACAGCAACCTCTAGGCCTACTCGTCAACAAGCAGTCCACTTTATTACAGCAATTTTACTGGCTTGTGACTATACAAGCTTCTACTGGCTTACAGTAACTGTCCGTAGGTATATACCCTACATAATATCTTACTAGGCATTTAGCCTTTTATATAGGCTTGCACCCTATACCTTCTCACAATAATCTTGTGGCGTCCTGCCATCTATATAGGTTTACACCCTATACATTCTCACAGTAATCTTGTGGCGTCCAGCCTTCTATATAGGTTTACACCCTATACATGTACATTGTACAATCATCTTAACTGGCATCCAGCCATCAGTAGGTTTACACCCTACATGTACAATAATCTCATCAGCCTTTCGCTGGATACTATAAGTCTATAATAATATGTCTTCAGCCTTAAGCTGGTTAGCAATAATCTCCGTAGGTTTACATCCTACAATAATCTCTCTACAGCCTTCGCTGGATACTATAATAATCTATCATCAGCCTTCCGCTGGATACAAATAATCTATCATCAGCCTTCCGCTGGATACAAATAATCTATCATCAGCCTTTCGCTGGTGATAATTGTCTCTCTTCTTAAGGCATCTACTTGCACATAAGGCCTACCTCAAAGTTTCTGGGATTCCTCGAATTCCAGGATTCGATACGCTGCGAAGATCTGATCGTGAAAGGAGTGGCCACTGCTGGCTAAGTTAGAACGTTGATTTTTTCCGTAGGCCTACGTCTGCAGTTCCGATCGGTCGACAACACGAAGAGTACAATACCGCTGCTGGGCGTATCTCTTGGCGTCGACTGAGCTGGAGTAGGCCGCTGCTGGCTAAGATATAGAGCGTTGATTTCCCGTACCGGTCGGTCGACAACACGAAGAGTACAATACCGCTGCTGGGCGTATCTCTTGGCGTCGACTGAGCTGGTTATCCGGTAGATCGTTGACTGGCCACAGCACTTACAGCGACTGGCTTGGCTGCTGGCCGCAGTCTCCTCATTCGGCATTTGGGATGTCCATCCTCTAAAACTGCGCCGAGCTAAGCTGGTTATCCGGTAGATCGTTGACTGGCCACAGCACTTACAGCGACTGGCTTGGCTGCTGGCCGCAGTCTCCTCCTTCGGCAGTTGGGATGTCCATCCTCTAAACCTGCGCAGAACTAAGATGGCCATTCGGTTTCTTGCTCTTTTCGAAACAGGATTTTAAACTTCGCTTATCGCCATATCTTTATTTTATCTTAGCTTATCTACTCGAGCGCGTAGGTTCAGTCTCTGACATCATGTAACGTAAGTGTAGCAGACGCGTAATGTACTGTTACTGCTACGTTTATTAGTAAACTATAAGACAAGCTAAGGTACAAGAAACGTGTAAGCTATAAGATCTAGCATTGTAACGTTGGCCTATTCTCTGAGCGTCTGAATACCGAATGCCTACTTAACTGTTCGTGTCCACTTCGCATAGGACGGGTGGCTATGGGCGTGGCCTAATGCCAATGTCCAATAGCAATCTAGATAGACACGTCACAATCCGGGGGGATAAACCATTCCCTCCCCTTTTTTGAAAAATGCGCATAATAAAAAAATTTATGCTGTAATCAAAATTTTAAGTGACTAATATTATTGTTTTAAGTGTCCTAAGCAAGCAATGCTCAGATAAAGGCAACTCGAATTTATTTAGTGATTCTGAGTGTTCTTAAGTGTTTTAAATGTTTTAAGCGCTCTAAAAACAGGGCAAAACAAATGATCTAGTAGGAATAAACAGACCTGTTAGTGTCATTGTTCAAAACAAAGCTGATGAAAATTAATTTGCCCAAAAAGATACACGTGGACGCGGTTTTTTCGACTTTTTTTAATTTGGGGGATACAATTAATACGGGGGATACTCTATTTTGTGACACCGGCTGCCAGATTATAACCGGATGAACATTTGTGTCCTCTTTTTCATCTGAGCACTTATGGTAACCCTAGCTACTTTAGCCTACTTCTGAAATTGGTGTTTGGGACTAAAGTATTGCATTTTTGGGTAAACTATCGTTTTAGCAGAATAAATTATTCGCCATTGCATGGGATTTAGCGTTGATGGCATACATGCCATACAAGTTGGATTGACGAAAAGAATACTTGCTAAATAGAAGTCGGATTGATGAAGATAATTTTTGATTCGATAAAAGTGGGATTTGTGAAAACATTATAGCTGAAATTGGAGCTGGATTGATGAATATAGTTATTTAAATAAAAATGGGATTGATAAAACAGTTACTGTTAAAATAGAAACTGGATTGATTAAATGAAATCTTTGCCTAAATGGAAGCCTGATTGATGAGAATAATTTATGCCAAGTAGAAGCTGGGTTGTTGAAAAATAATGATGCTGCGCCAGGCCAAAAATTTTTATAATTTATTTCGCTAAAACGATAGATTACCCATTTTTCGCAATGCATTTTCGCAATGCATTTTTTCACAATAAATGAATATTCTCTTCTGTCCTATGATTTTCTTTAGGTTTACATTATTAAAATAATATCATCGATCTGTACCCACATACGTTTATCTGTTTGGGGGTATTTTATATTCTGCCTTAAATGTGGATAACAATATTATTCTGACATGATCCTTTGAATTTATTTTAGGAATTTTCTGTTGGTGCTCTATCTATCAATTGATTTGAAATTGATTAATTTTGTTGATCACCTGAAGAATAATTCTACATCTTTGGTGAGTAATAGTGACATGTTGACTGACGAGTTTTCTGGTGTTGGATTCCAGGAAGAAGTTGTGGAGATGGACAATGAGAGTGTCTACCCTGATACAAAAATAGCCCCAGATCTCGATGAACAACTATACATAATTAAATAATGTATAGTTGTTCATCAAATTTTGTAAGAAGGACAGTACAGAGAATGCAGGTATTTTATCGCGAGGGCGGGATACACAGATAGAGGACTGCCGCATTGTTGCCCACTCTGGTATACTTCAATATTTACAACTACATCCTGAAAGCGAGCAGAAAGTTCATGCATCATGCAGACGTAAACTTGCATACGTGGCTAGAAAAGCTGATAGAGACCAGACGGTTACTTGCAATACACCTAAGAAACGACAAACAAGGAGCATGACCGATGGTTTTGACTTTTCTGACATGTGCTTTCTTTGAGGTAAGCAATGTTGTAGCTGTAAAGATATGAGTAAAGGTTGTATCAGGTGACGAGTTTGATAAGAACATAAGGGATGTTATACACGAAAAGCTAGCTACGCCACTGGATCAAAGTCAGCACTCAGTCAGCGTTCACTCTAGGCTAGACGTCTCGCAGACAGTGCTCAAAGTGTGGGGAAATAAGTCCCTGGACTCCCCTTGCCTTTCCAAAAGAAGTGCCTGGACGCTCTTACCTTTTCAGGCTGTGCAGACCAATAATAGTGACAGGACGGTGTGTATATTTTAAAATAAGTGCATGGACGCCGTCCATGACCGTCCAGCCACACTTTAAGCCCTGCTCGCAGAGTGGGAAGTTTCGCCAGGAATGAGAGTTAAGTCGCTCCAGAATTTTTTTCCGCGGTAGCCTATGTTCACATGTAGCCTATTACAGTACTGATCGACCCGTTTCATATGCCTTCAGAACCCAGCCATGCCACTGGTTTTCAGAAATCGTTCCGGAAGTTCTGTATTGAGCCTGTTAGCAAATTACAATAATTTCTTCCTACAGTGATTTCTATAGTCTTTTTGAAAATCGAAACTTGTATCCGGTCTACGTATAGACGCAGCTGCACGGCTCAGCTCGGTGTTTCACAGCTGGCGAAATTGGACGGGAAATCTCGACAAATCTCTGCCATAAATGTGGGGCGCGGTGGTGTAGTGGTGGCGTCGCTGCCTTGAAGCCGGAAGGTTCGAAGTTCGAATCCACCTCAAGTCGCCGCGTAGGGACCTTGGGCAAGTCCTTCACTCGCAATTGCTCAGCGCTTCGGCGTGAAACTCCGATGCAGTGTCCGCTCTGCAGTCGGGAGCGCCTCTGAGTAGTGAGAGCTTGAAGTGGCGCTATAACAAGTGCACATACATAAATGGGAATTGAACCCAAACCTGCGGATTGATTATCAGCGATTGACTTAATTGACCTGTTAAATATATTGTTCTGCTATCAAAGACAGGAAGTGAACGAATTGTAAGAAAGAAGAGAATTTTCATAATGCTGAGTGTATAACAGCTTGTTTTATAGCCTAGATGAAAAAGGCCAGCTCGAGCCTGGTGCGGAATTGGACAATTTCAGGCGGAGTGCGATCGCGAGCAAATTTTTGTAGTTTATTATATCTACGCATTTCGTGCTGTGCTGCTTCCCGCGTGCTGAGCACCAAGAACGTCCCCTACCACTCACGGACATAGCAATCTCTTCTCTTGTGGAAGAGCCTTGTGAAAAATTGCAAGCATGATTAAGCAACACGTAGCGGATATTGGTAAACCTTAGAATTAATAATAATGTTATTTATAAAGCATAATGTAATGACTACTTGGGAGCCGTAGTTTCCAGTATTTGACGACGTCTTATGGCTGCCAGGCCCCTCACGTCGTCCGAATCTCTATAATGGAGACGAACTGGCACTTACTGGTACTCGTGGCATTATCTGGTCAGAACTACGACAAGAATTAATTATGTTTATAGACAGCGTTTCATCTTGCTGCGTTGAAACTGCAGAACAAATCGGCCTTGATGATGAAGTTGGCTTGTTTTAAGTATTCCGAGAGAACAGAGAGCGTCATTCGACTGTTGTATTGATTGACGAGAACAGACGTTGTCTATGGTAACCGATTAGGCCTACGTCATCGTTTAATCAATACGAAATCGTCTTTCTTTGCAGCAACGACCTCTTCTAGTTAATGATAAAAATAGTTATCATAAGAACTTTTTATAGCGTCACTATAATATTATACTAATGTTTACAGCATCCGTTGTAGCTGGTCTACTGTCTAAACATTCCCGTGCGCGGTGATAGCTTAGGCAACACGAAGCGGATATTGGTGAACCATAGAATTCTTAATTAATTATGTAATTAAGTTGAGACAATGTCACAATGACTAAATGGGTTAAACATTAATCAATGAAGGTTTCTAAGCTGGTTCACACTGTCGGAAGCAGTAGCGGCGCCAGGGTTTCAGATTTTGGAGGGCTGAAACCTCAGGAGCAAATTTTCCATTTTGATCCGCCAAAATTTCCGACGACCCGTTTTAGTCACCCTCCAAAATTTCTGACTATTTTTGACGACCGTTTTTTTAGTCATACGGTCGAAAATCGTGGAAATATTTTAGTTTTGCATGTAAAAGACCCGATTGGCCCTTTTTAGGAGGCTTAATTAGCCTTTTATAAGGCAAAATTTCGTATCATCCAACTTCAATTTAAATAACAATTATTTTTGTCCATCCAGATCCAATTCAAGCAAGAATATTTTCATCATAGAGCTTCAATTTAAGCAAGAATATTTTCATCAATCCAGCTCCAATTTAAGCAAAAATATTTTCATCAATTCAGCTCCAATTTAAGCCAGAACATCTTCATCAATCCAGCTTCTATTTCAGTAAAAAAAATTGTATCAATCCGGCTTCTATATTTAGCGTGAAATCTTTTCATCAATCCAACCTGCTTACCTATAGGAGTTAATTAGGGCCGCCGTTTTTGCACGCAATATGTTCTACCAGAATTTTTGTCCTGGGGGGAATTGTCCAGGGATTTTGTCCGTGGGGTTTTTGTCCGGGGTTTTTGTCCAGGGGAAATGTCCGCGCCCCCCTGTAGGTACCCTCTGCCCTTGCGCAATTGTTACAACTTACCCTGCTACCGTATATAGTACTATATAAATGTACGATTACAAATACAATTGTAGTACCGGTAATCAGTAACGACCGTCATTGGCCGCTGTTTTGATGGACACGGCTTAATTTGAAATACTGTGGGGGAAAAGAAAAGCCTCTTGTCACCCCGGCTGCAAAGCGGCTGCCCTTTCGGTCCGTGGATGGCCGTCCACCGATCGGGCGGGTGCAAGTACAAATATGTCGCGCGTGTCGTTTCAGGGGGAAACGCAAGTCCGCCTTCGTCGTCTTTCGAAGGTAGTGAAGTTCTTCCGGTCGATTCGCCTCACCCAGGAAACACAACGACGATGAAGTGAAGACACAGTTTATTCACGTAACTGGTAACACGAAACCGGCAGCACGACTGTCTTCAACTGCACACAACTCTACGACTAACTCTGACGACTGACTGACAGACCCCTCGCTGACTCGCCCTCTGGTCGACTGACTACAGGGCAAAGAGCTCCCTTATATACATACCCGACCCGGCTGGGGAGGCACCGCCCGTGGCGGACCTCAAACAGAAGCCGCCGCCGCCTAACTAAGACTAAGAGAGGCACAAAGCGATACCGCCGCGGGGGATAGGGAGGCGGAAAGAAACGCCGCCGCGGCCATAATGACGTCGCCGCGGGCGAACGAGAGAGGCACAAACGACACCGCCGCGGGGGTAGGGAGGCAGAAAGAAACGACGACGCGGCCAATAACGACGTCGTCGCGGGGGATAGGGAGGCACAAAGAGACGCCGCCAAGAGGCAATAACGACTTCGCCGCGGGGGAAGGGAGGCACAAACGACACCGCCTCGGTCGGCGAGAATCATAGACGTCTCGGAGCAGATGAAGGTTGTGTTCGCAGAGCAAGACGACGTGCGAGAACAGTGGACGGCATTGACGAGGGAGCTAGACGGGAGACGAACTGAACCCCGACAGTTCCACCCTGCAGTGTCCTTTGCTGGTGAGAGACTGTCCTTAAAAGAGAACGTAGAAATCCGGCCTGAACCAGGATGGCAGGCTCACCCCTGCAGTGACGAATGAGATGGAGGTACAGACGGACCCTGCTCGTGAAGGGAATACGATCGTTACCCACTCGAGCAGCACCTCGGAGCAGAGAAGAAGAGGAAGAGGGAGCCAGGGCAGGTGCTGTCCAGGATAGTCGGCGGAGCGCTAGGTTTAAAGATAAGCCTAGGCCGGACTATTTCCAGCTGGATAGACTTGGGTCCCCTCCCAGGCCGGTTACTTCCTTATGGACCGAGATGAGTCTAGAGAAGGGAGTAGGGAGAGAAACGGAGAAGGGGACCCGACCGTAGGACTTGGGGTGGTATCCAAACAACGGGACTTAGCACCCCCGTTGGCCATCTCTGGGACTACAACGACGTTCGACGGGTACATGAAGTGTACATGAACGGGCGGGAGACTGGGGACTGACTGAGAGGGGAAGAATGGGGTTCCCTGCTAGTAGTGCCAGACCCGACGCTTACACGCAAGGGGGGTAGAATCGTCACACTTGTAACCTCACGGATTATAGCATTATTATAACAGTAAGCATTTAATTAAGCACAGTGACTAAAATGTTTGAAGATTGATATTTGCATTTTTTTCGTGATATATGAGAATCTGAGACACCTTGTCAAAATCGGCCAAAGTCATTCGCTTTCAAGTTATGATTTATATGCGAGTTAAAAACTACGTCACTTCACATGGTTGAATCTGTAATATGTGATCATCTATTTTAATTAATAAACAAGACCAGCTTGGGTTATTTCACAAGATCTTGGGTTTTTTTAATCCGAACTTGGGAAATGGGTTTTTTGGAACGAACTTGGGTTTTTTCCTTGGGGTTTTTTCGACGGAAAAAAGGATTTGACATTTTCGGGCATTTTTTGACATTTTTCGGGAAATTGTGGACTTTTCCGGAAGATTTGTGCCGGATGACTAAAAAAGGTCATCAGATTTTTCGGACGGAAAATTCGGGAAATTTTCGGAAGATTTGTGGGAAATTCGAGAATTTTTCGGGAAATTCTGGAAATTTTCGGAAGATTTGCTCAACTTGGGTTTTCTTGGGTGTTTTTGATCCTCCAACTTGGGTTTTTCAAATTTTAGAGTGGCAACGCTGAACAAGATGGGAGAGGTGGACCGGAATATGATTTTACTTGTGTTCAACATCTTCTTATAAGTGTGCTGTTTTACTGCAACAGTTCAGCCATCTAATCGCATACACGATAGAATTTTAGCAGAGCTGCTATGGAAGCAGCCTGCAAATGTTTAAAATAGCACACGACCCGATCAGTAAGGGTACATATGTTGTTCGTTATATGTGTCGTCTTCCTACGCCCTACACGCTGCTTAATAGTTGACCGATTTAACACGTCAAGGAACGACGGAGTGTTTCCAGCATTAGGATTTGCGTCCACATTTTGATCTACTTTTTCCAATTTATCAGGTTAATTATATCTGTCAAGGTGAGTTTGATTGTTTTCTGTTTTCTTTTGCCGTGGCTGGACTGAGCGCGTTCCAGTAGTCATTTAGTTTTCTTAAAGAGGCGCTATATGAATTACGTAGTGGTTTACGACGGCTCATTCGCCGATGTTCATCGAGTAAACAATATGACCGCACAAGAAAGGGACAGCATAGAGTGTTATTATTACTAATTACAGTAGTTCAGTACTGTTAATGAACAGATGAGGAGTTGACATTGAAAGTAAATAATGTCCTTACATCAAGAGGGATTATTCATCAGAATGTCTGTTTCAAGGTTTCAATTAACTCTTTAAGTCTGAGACAATCTCCTTGTTTTAGCGTCCTCGATTATTCCACCGATCAATACAGTCTGCAGTTTCAGTTTCCTAAATTAAAAATACAGATGTACCATTAGGGAATGGGTGTATAAGTCGTATTGCAATGCATTAAAAATGACCATTCAAAATGCTATTCGACTCAATAAGGGATTTTACCAAAGATCTTCAAGACCAACTTTAGCTCCTTGTTTGTTAATCTTTCTTCTACTTAAATTTTTCTGGTTGTTTTATGGATTTTTCAAACTTTATATTTCTGATTTTAACGTTGAAATTGATTTTTTATGCTGAAGCGATGTGCCATAATTGGCAAAGATGCTGGAAAGTAAAAATGTTAGATAACAAGGTTTGATCAGGCTTCCTCTCTTCTGTGCAGTGTGTACTAATTGATGAGGATACTCAATAGTGAATCATGCGGATCAAGTGAACATGCTGTTTAAGTGTCGAGAATGGCATAATTGCTGGTGGTAAAGAGCCAGAAACTTGCAGCTGTTGAAATTTGGCGTGTTGAAGGTTTAACGAGAGTAGGACATATGATGCAATTCAAGGAACCTGTTTGCAACACCGGACCACCATTATAACGGTGTGTGTTGCACTGTGGACAAAACAGTAGCGACTCAAACCAGTACTGGTTCTGTGTTTCATACTAGTGCCAGTCTGATATTAAAAGCAAAACTGTCATGGTGCAATTAGTGCATGTGGTGAAAGTTCTAATGGGGGGGAATGTAACTATACTTGTATTTGACGGATGAAATTTTTATGTGGTGTGGAAGTGAAGACACGTTCACATTTTAGGTACAGCAGTGTGCACTGCAACCAACCAGGCAGTTTCGTATGAATAAGAAAATCTTATTATAATTTATTCTGCAGAGACTGACTTGGCAAACAGTGTATGACTGTGCTGCATGAAGCTAGAAATTTATCCAAGCTACAAACTGCCTAAAAGGGTTGGGTGTGGGCAGCTTTCATCTGCATACATGGCTGTTATGTTGAATGTTATTCTACACATAGCTGCATAAGTGGTGTTTGAAGAAATGAATACTTGCGTTGTATGATATTTAGTAGATTGCTAATCGGACCACACATGGCTGCCTTCAACTGTGCTGTATTTATAATAATGTCTTCATTTTGAAATGTCGTTTAAAAGTATGTAATTGTTGCTGTTGATCTTTTAGAACTTTTATTTTGAATGGTAGACTAGTGTCTCTCCAAATATGTGTGACATTTAAATAATTTGGCAGTGACTTTAGATAGATCTACATACTGTAGGAGTGTATGTTATTGTTTGAAATAAAAATTGCTTTATCTGTTAACAGCCTTAATACACTCATGAGTGTCTACATTTATCATAATTATGTTACATAATGACTGCTGGAGGGGAACCAGAAAATTTAGGCTGTTTTTCAGCTAGTCAGACCAGTGGAATGTAATTAATCTTGTCCCTCTTTATATTGGATGCCCATACATAAAATCAGACCTGAGTTAAATGATTTTGTTGGCATGTAGTCTATGTACTACAGCTGGCTGCATGAATACTTGGCCATGAACAGGCCAAGAGTGAATGGGAAGGTTGAGGAGACTGATAAACCTGAAAGTACTTTGCTACAGAAGCTACTTAAGTAGAATTGACCACCTTGATATGCAGAAAGAGTGATTAACACTGTACTTTATTATTGGGCCTGTGGTGGCTTTCCTTTAGAGTTACCGGTAAAAAGTTCCTTCCTCACTATAATAAATTATACTTACAACTGTTCTTTTTGAGTGCGTTGGAATCAGGAGTGCCTCAGAGTAGTTTTCTTGAAGAGACACCATGTAAATTCCCGAATTAATGATCAGTGCCCACTACCTAGTGCCTACATACTGTGCAACAAATTTAGTGTCTCAAACAGGGCTGTTAACAATACTGGGAAAAAGTATTGGCAATACCAATACCAATACTTACTAATAAAAGTATTGGCAATACCAATACCGATACTATTTCTTAAAAGTATTGCAATACCAATACCAATACTTTTCGATAAGTTTTAAAGTTTAATGACTAAAAAAGCACATGCCATTGCCCGTTAAACAGTGTTAAGCAGTACAAGCAGACTGAAGCAGTGTAACTACTAATCTATATACATGCTTTCATAAAAGTCTACCACTTAGCCATACTAAATAAAGGACACGTTTCCGGTCATTTGACTATTTATAGATCTCGATTTCCGTCCATTTCGGTCAAAGATCACAGATCGGTGAGATCGCACCAAAGAGTCACTTATTCAATCGGATGAGAAACCATATAAATTATTGTCAAAAAAGTATTGGTATCGAGTATCGCTGACAGGCTAAAAAAGTATCGGCGATACACATGCGATACCAACAAAATTAAACTATCGCGATACTCGCCGCGATACTAAAAAAAGTATCGGCGATACCAAGTATTGCGATACTTTATCGCGATATTAACAGCCCTGATCTCAAAGAATCAGATCTACCGTATATGCTTTCAGCTATTAAGGTCATTGCAGTTTGATATTGACTGTAATTATTTTAGGCCCTGCAATGATGGTACCAGTAGAGTCAGCAGACCATTTGCATCTTACTTGTCACATGGCCACTCTTGTGTAAGGTCATTGCACACTTGTATGTCACACACGACCATTCTTTTTTATGATCATCATATGGGTCTTCTGGCTTCTATATTTAAAATTTTGTTTTTTGGCTGATTCTGATAGTCATCAATGCAATGCACGCAATGAGCAGGATTATCGCTCAGCTAGATCTCGGCTTGAGTCATTGGTCGTAAATTATGGAGTGCTTTTGACCCTACTATGCCATCTGCCTTTTCTCATTCATCCTTCGCATGTACTTTGAAATCTTTTATAGTATCTCAGTTTGTTTAAAATTACTTTGGATGATATTACATTCTGATAGGTTAATATTGGGTCATTTCACCTCAATTCAACAATTGGCTCCAGCTCGACCATCTTGAATTTCAATGAAAATTTTACAGAATGTTTATTATGGTACTAGATGAAACTATGCCAAATTAGACCAATATAAAGTAGTTTTGAAGATGTTAAATTTTAAACACGTCTGGGGTGACCTCGTTTTTGACGTTTTGGAACTTGCGTCTAAATTTATAGCACCAGTGCTATAAATTTAGACGTCATTTCACTGCCAGGAAAAACTACATAAGATATTGGTCTAAAATTTGGCATAGTTTCATCTAATATCGTGATAAACATTCTGTAAAATTTTCTTTTTGGTTGAAATCCGAGATGGTCAAGCTGAAACTTCTTGAAACATTTGTTGAAAATTTTTGAGGTGGAATGACCCTGTTGCTGACATGTAGTATATCGTAATATCTGCTGTAACATGATATCAATGATTAAAGACTCAAGATGAGACATTACATTGAACTGTAATTTGTAATGGCATATTTTACAGCAACACATCTAGAGAGAGACTCATCAGATTGAAATGACTTTTCGATATTTTCTGGAACTTGTTTATGCAGTTTTGGGAAAAAAAGTTATAATTAGAAAATATTTCATTTTTACCACTATTTCCAAAATGCTGTATGAGATAACGAATGTGGTGGCATGCAATGTGCTTAAGATAGATGTGCTTTAACTATGCTTCAACCTGTGCCTTTGGCAGAATTGATTCCTTACTTCTGTTTCTTATTTTTGGAAATGTAGGCAGCAATGACTGATTGTGATATCGGTAGGTGTACATTAGTCAGCGGAGATTGTAGTCTTGTAGATGCTGTTAGCGTTGTGACCATTACACACCAGACCCTGTTATTCAATTATTCTGCTACAATGCTGGAGGGCACCTTCTGTTTATCATTATTATGGATGTTTATGTATTGAAACTGGTTTTTTCCGTAGACATGTCGCAGATGTTACATGCACTGATGTTGCTCTTTTTCATTTTATGCTTTGTCGTTCTGATTCATACATGTTTTCTTACTCTTGATTGACTGATATGCATATGCCTGACTTAGTTGGGAAATCTGCTTTAGTCACTCTGATTTCCTTTTAAGTCAAGATGGTGATGTTTTATTTATTCATTTACTAGCAATTTGATATAGCGCCCCTTCAAGGTAACTACTCAGGAGTGCTCCCAGTCCAACCCCGGTCGAATAAGGCAGTCTTAAGAACAGTGAGAAATGAAACAGAAAGACCAATAGGTATTTGACGAAGAGTGGCAGGGAGCTCTTTCCAGGTCGCAGGGCCGGCCACGGAGAAGGCACGGCGCTGCGTGATTGCAGTAATTAATTAACTGATTGTTTTATGTGTGGGGTGATATCTATTTAGCTCAAAGTTTTTACCATTGTTTTGACAGTCATGTCTTGTATATCATTCAGTTTTTTGTAAATATTACGCTGCATGGTGTCTTTTTGCCAGCTAGTTGTTTTCTCTTATAATTGTTTTTTTGCTTAGATTTATGTCTGTAAAGAGTTTGACTGAAATTGCATGTTTATTTTTTTTAATCAGTTAAACATTGCAAGTCCGTTTTTGTCCATTATGCATCTGTTTGTGTTCATTATCGTTGTTCGTTTATGGTTTCATGTGTATTGTTGTGGTCAGACATGTATTGTTGTGGTCAGACATGTATTGTTGTGGTCAGACTGACCAGTGCTAGTTTAAGTGACTCTTTTGATTAGTGTCAGATTTCTAAACTAGCAGCTATGTGGCATTCATTTAATTCATTCTTTATTTTGTAGTTGTAATTGTGTTGGTTGTGGATTTATTCGTTATTTCTGACCAAGCATAAGGAAACACTGACAATGATGAAAGTAATCAACGCTTTATTTGCTTAATATCCTGCAGTCGGCTGGGCTTGAATTGTTGAATAAATAGAAATCTAAATCACAAACAGTAGACAAATGTAGGTGATATAAAGATGTATGTCTCTTTACAGCTCTATTTTTATTATAAATCGGTTTAAGTCTGTCAGTGGGTGCCCAGAGGCTTGGGTTCCAAAATTTTACCGATTTAGGGCCGCATTAATTTTGTGGATTAATTTTGCCCAATGAACAAGCAATGGACAGTGGTGTACTCAAGCCATAGGCACTTATTTTGACACCGCTAGGGCCTTTGTGTTGCAAACTTTTTGTAGCATCTTGGAGCATATCTACTTGTCTGTGTGGCTGTCATCAATCAGATCTCTATGAGTAATTTGACTGCTCAGGTGATTAATTTACCTGATTTCAAGATCATTTCATCATTGGCATGCTAATCCATGTAAACAACGTAAAGGGTACCTAGGTGGCTTGAAAAATTTAAGATTTAGTACAGGGTGTCTTGATAAAATTTGAAATGAATTACTTGTTGAAGCCTTAAGTAAGAACACTCCAGCTTGATGCATAAGGCAGTGCTTTATGATTTATGCAGAGATCTCAGTTTGACTGATTTATTGCGTATTTGAACTGACCTAAAATATTCCGACTTAGTGAAGGTTTCTCAGGCACAGTCGCATTTTATTTTGTTGCTTATTTACATAGTTTGATAATTTGTTCTCTGTTCTTTTTGGGGCAGGTGTGTGATGTTTTATAGAACAACTTTAGTGTTGTATCTTTTGTCATGGTGCCTAAGCATACCTGTTGATACATGGTGCTATGTAGTTTTAGTTTAGACGCATTTGGAAAGAGTACTTACAACATCATTTACACTTTTTACTAAGCTTTTAGCTTGTTCTTCATGAATACATTATTACATTACATATTGATCGTATATTATAGGATATTGTGACTATTATCTGATAACTTTTTAAATAACAAAATGATAGCATGCTATGGGAAATCAGAATGCTTTGACACTGGATTTTTCAAGCCTGTAGATGAGATTCTTGGATTAGTTAGCAGCCGTTGTGTTCGTAAATGCCATGGCTGCATCATAAATCTACCATTAATCATATAAGAAATATAAAGGTCTTATTGTCGACGTTCTTTGACAGTTTCTAAGCTTAGCGTATCTCTGAACTCTTAAGTCGTCACTTTCCAGCTCAAGTTGTTTGTGTCGCTTGACCTGCTGATTACGAGAAAGTCTTTGAGCTTACTAGTTGCCCATTGGTCTGGATTTGAGATTTGCTCTCAAGTGTTCGTTAATTGTGATGCGATTCAGAAATTCATAGTGTGTGCAATTGATATTAAGATATGAAAGAGTCCATCCTCTGCTTGTTCACTTTAGAAGAAGTGGCAAGCTGTCACTGACTGTTGATATGAGAGGCAACACCAGGTTCGCAAACAAAGTGAACATTGCTGCCCGCCCTTACTCAATCAGTTACTGCCTAGAGCTAGAGCGTAGGTAAAATGCCTGAGGTTGTCTGTCTACGTGTTTGAATATCTGAATCTGAGATGTTGGCAGACCAATCATCTGGAGAGATAAGATAAGATAAGAATATTCTTTAATATACCAATTGCTATCCGCATTTTGGTGTACAGACATGGTACAATAAACAAATGTACATCATTTCTATATCCAAAGATGTGCATATTATAATCAACGTGAACCTTGGTCAGTTTTTTAACTGGCTACTCACAATATCTTTTGATTGACCGGCTTTTTTTCTTGAGCTGGGAATTCTGGTGACAGGTGTGAATCTTAAAATCTTAAATATTCACGTGACACGAGGCATTGATTTGAAATGTAGAGCAGGTGCTTTCATCATGTTTTATGCTTTGTTGGTGGATCGACCTGCTGAGTTATGCTGTTGACTCAGGCATGAGATAAATTTATAATGTTTTGTCAGCCATTTCATTGTGTTGGTTGAAAGGGAAATAAATACCAGGAGTTATGTACACTGGTCACTAATTCAGCTTTGTGGTAGGATTGTTGAGAAGCTCAAGTTGGCATAAACTGTCGTATTATAATGCTATTCATTTACCGTAAGTTTCTTTTAGCATAACATAACATGTAGCATTGAGCATGTAATCTGGCCATTTCTTTGTTTTACGATATACCAGACAAGTAGGTATTTGGCTTTGAACCTTGGTTGCGCAACTTTCGTATTGAAATATAGCATATCTTTCTTTGAGCAGTGAGCACTGCGGGTGAGTACTTTTTGTGTGTACTGGCACTTAGACTGGAAATGCATGTCCTTTATTTTGGGGTTAGAGTTGATGAGAGTTTGGAGAGAGAAATTGCGTAGAAAAATTATGCCTAAAGCGATAAGATGTTAATTTTCTAAGCATTCTATGTCTTAAAACTCTCATCGAATCTGTCTTAAAACTCTTCCCCAGACTCT
Source organism: Lumbricus terrestris (assembly GCA_949752735.1). Taxonomy (NCBI): domain Eukaryota; kingdom Metazoa; phylum Annelida; class Clitellata; order Crassiclitellata; family Lumbricidae; genus Lumbricus; species Lumbricus terrestris. Next base: position 31,585,178 of record OX457037.1, on the reverse strand, counting down.
GATTCATTCATTTATTACAAGTGGAATCATTGCCTGTTTTTCTGCAGATGGCACGGTGGATTTTGAAAGCTGCAGCATAAATGCACATCCAACAGACCCTTCACTTTACTCTGATAACACTGCAGACTGCGCTGGTAAGAACTTAGAAGTGAATTCAGTACATGTATTTAGCCAAGATGACTAGTGTAACGCTTCGGTTTTCATAAAATAGAGTGAAGCCATTGTTGTATCCCCAAAAACTTTCTATGTTGCCTAAATTTTCTTTGTTAGCACTGAAATCATGTTACATTAAAGAAAACAGTTCGTCTGGTGCAGTGTATTCTATTCTTATCTGATTCTATCTGCAAGTAGTAATCCTAATAAAAGTTTAGTCCATCCTATTCAATTCCATTGTCTTTTTATCTAACAAGACATTAACCAACACTCTGTTTGCCATGCCAACAGTTCATGATTTTCGAGGGTCATTCAGTGACGTGTGGGTACTTCTGTGGGGGGTCACTCGTGCCATTGCTGGTTTATCTATCCTTTTCTCTTTGATCAATATGTTTCATTTACTTGTGTTTTCTTTCTGAACATTGTGTTTGCTACTGTACCTTAAAATTGTCAATTTTGTTTCACAGTTACATGTAAGTAAAATTGGATGCAAATTACTGACCATTGTCTTGTCGCAATCATGAATGGCAATTACGCCGTTGCTCAGTGGGAGTTGTCCCTTTTGGTGCACCTATTGCTCCCACAATATTTTTTCCATATTCTTTATGAGCATTTGCTTAATTGATGCTGATTGTGTTTATACTTAGTGAAGTATGTATGTATAATTGAAATGGGCTCAATAAAAAAAGTCTATGTATAATTTGTCTACATTTAATGTACAGATACTGAACATTGCAGTGTATATTTACCCATTGCTGGCATTTGATGTTGAATTGAAGGGAAACCTGTGATCAACAGAAGAGCGAGAAGAATGACGGAAGACAGCGCAGCGGTTACGGACGAAAGCTACGACAGTTACGACGAGACGAGCGACCGTCCGCTGGAGCGATGGGCTCCACTGGGAGCGGCCAATTCCAGCCCACCTCTGTCGTCTAACGAAAGCGGGTATGTGATAATTATTTATTTATTTCAACTCATCTCTTTCAATGCTTTCAATTCCACTGGGAGCGGCCAATTCCAGCCCACCTCTGTCGTCTAACGAAAGCGGGTATAACAATTATTTATTTATTTCAACTCATCTCTTTCAATGCTTTCAATTCCACTGGGAGCGGCCAATTCCAGCCCACCTCTGTCGTCTAACGAAAGCGGGTACAAAAACTATTTCTTTATTTCAACTCATCTCTTTCAATGCTTTCAATTCCACTGGGAGCGGCCAATTCCAGCCCACCTCTGTCGTCTAACGAAAGCGGGTATGTGATAATTATTTATTTATTTCAACTCATCTCTTTCAATGCTTTCAATTCCACTGGGAGCGGCCAATTCCAGCCCACCTCTGTCGTCTAACGAAAGCGGGTATAACAATTATTTATTTATTTCAACTCATCTCTTTCAATGCTTTCAATTCCACTGGGAGCGGCCAATTCCAGCCCACCTCTGTCGTCTAACGAAAGCGGGTACAAAAACTATTTCTTTATTTCAACTCATCTCTTTCAATGCTTTCAATTCCACTGGGAGCGGCCAATTCCAGCCCACCTCTGTCGTCTAACGAAAGCGGGTATAACAATTATTTATTTATTTCAACTCATCTCTTTCAATGCTTTCAATTCCACTGGGAGCGGCCAATTCCAGCCCACCTCTGTCGTCTAACGAAAGCGGGTACAATTATTTATTTATTTATTTCAGCTCATCTCTTTCAATGCTTTCAATTTATTTTTGCCTGATGTTCATTACGTTTTCACTGTATTCTCAAGGATTCAGCCAATTAATATCATTATTTAATTGTTTAATGTCATCATTTATTATGGCCGAGTTGACTGTGGGTTGGAGAGTGCATGTGGAGCAGTCTTAATCGTAGATTTCTCCCATAGATGTTCAGTAGCTTTAATTAACTTTATCTGATGTTTTGAGAAAGATTTAAATCTTATTATAATGACTTCTATTTCTGTAGTGCTTAGCATTGGAAGAGATGAGTTGAATAAGCCTTTGGTAGATTGAGAAAAATTTGACACCATTTCACGCCTTCTTTTGAAATTGTTATTGTATTGTATAAAAACATTTATAAAGCGCCTCTACTAGGGTGAGCCGTTCAGAGGTGCTCATGGTAATGTTATGGTAATGTTACATGTCATGTTTGACATCTGTGAAATATACCGTACTTGTATATTGTTATTCATGTGTGTTTATCTGAGGCTTGCACTATTTGGTTTTTGTAGACTAAGATTTTTATGTGCTTGAGTTATAAAAGGTTAAAGCTATCTCATTTGCATTACTTAAACTGAAAATATGATCATGTCATGTAGGTCTTTATTGTTTAGCCATCACTTGGAGTCGGATCGACTGAAGAGACTTGAAGAGGAACAAGAGCAGCTCAACTCGTCACTATTTGCTCTGACGACTCACTTTGCACAGGTTCAGTTCCGACTGAAACAGATTGTTGATGCCCCAACTGAGCACAAAGAGGTCAGTTCCAGACAAATTCTTCAACAGAACTTGTTGTAATTGTATCGTAATTGTAATCTCCACATTTCTAAAGTGCTACTCAAAAGCCAAGCGTGGGCACCAGCTTATTCATGAGCACTGCGTTGTGTCAAAAGGATTGTCCGTAAGAGTAGTCCAAAGGTGGTCTGGGTCGAGTTGCCATAGAGTCAGAGGTGCAGGAATTACCACTCTTGTCTCAAAATTTGTGGTTGCAGTGATGATTACTTCTTATAGAATGTTGGCAAACAACCTGGAAACAAACAATTATAATTTAATATTTTCAAGTGCAGGAAAAATATGTTCAATGATTGTTCATGATGTGTTCATGAGGGTTAGGTGAGGTACAAACATTACCGGAGCAGTCAGCAGCCGTCTACAAGCAGTGGTACACTACCCAGTACTTAGCTGATTGTGGGACACAGTGGCTGATTAGTTAGGAGCTCATCTTGTAATGCAGAATAACTGAGTGCATCTGTTAATGTTAACTTCCCAACTTGCACTGACACTCATAGTTGTAAAAAACTTTTTTCCGTTTTTTATTCTCTCCCAAAAAGTGTGGTTTTTTCATTTTTAATTTTTCTCATAGCTTTTTATCATTTTTTTAATTTTTATGTAACCTTTATTTATTTACTGTCTATTATTATTTTCCTTCATTTAGTTTTTGTCTGATATTCCATGCGTTTTCGCCGTGCTCTCAAGGATTCAGCTAACTATGGTGTAATTGTTTAAGTCCTCATTTGAGAAATACATGTAGTAAATACCTACAAGAAATGAAATTTGTAAGAGTTATTTTGACATAAAATTCTTGGGCCTATAATTAATATCTATAAGTAACAATTTTAAGTACATATGCACAATATATAATTTAGTACACATCTATGGTCTTAGCTTCTTATTAGATTTTAATTTTGTTATGTCAATCAGCATGAACCTTATGTTTACAATTTAAATTTGAAAAGATTTCAATACCTTTAATTTTTCTGAATTTCTTATTAAACCAAAGTTATAAGAAACAATAACTGTGGTAAATTAATGTTACTTATACCAATTAATTTTGGCCTAATAATAAAGTTGTGTTGTTTACAGATTAAGATAAACTTGCATAAGCAAGGTTTTTAAGCTTAAAATGAAGTTTCAGATGTAACAAGGGCAAATTATTTTCCGTTCCCAGTTTTTTGTCGTTTTTTATTTTTTAGAAAAAACGGCGTTTTTTGCGTTTCTTATTTTATTTTCATCGTTTTTTACATCTATGCTGACACTCTTATTGTGATCAGTAATCCAGGCTTTGTGTCGTAATCCATGGATGCATTTATTCGAATACTAGCATTGATGCCTAATGCACTGTAACTACTAGCATTGTATCTACTATAAAAAAAGCACCAAATGGCCTTTCATAATTGTTGGATTGCTACCAATGACCGGTGACTGCATTTACAGGTAAATGCAGCAGTGGATGAATAATAGAAGTGAGTGTTTAATCGGTGTTTCAGGCGTTGCTGAAAGAATTGGAGGAGTTTGCCTTCAAGGGAATTCCTGACGTTAGAGGCTGTCCTGGTCTTGATGATTCTTCGCCGAATGACCTGGTAAAGTTCTTGTCAAGTCTTTCTTTGCAAAGCTGTAAATGAAATTGAAATTCTGTACTTGCTCTAAAGCTTTTTAACTTAAGTTTTTATCAATCAAGAAAATGAATATTAATTAATTAACTATGTTTTGGAGAGTTATGTTATGTTTGGGAAAATGAATATTAATGAACTATGTTTTGGGGGTTATCTTGTGTTTAGAATAGCCTATTCCACGATATTCGTGGTTTGCTTATTGAGTTGTCTTTTAAAAAATTAATGCACACAAATCTAATTAAGGTTTTTGTCTTTTGCCTTTTACAGTGTGATTCTGTTTGTATCTCATGTAGTCTAGTTGTACTTAGTTGTTAATCATTTGTCATTCTACTTTCATTTCACAATACATAGACAGCCTTAATGAGCAAGGCCTTGGTCCCTTCTGGGTCTGAGTTACTGTTTATTGTATAATTGTCATATGCTGCTTGTACTGCGAGCAATAAACAAATTGAATTGAATTGAAAGTTATAAAGGTCGTTTGCATTTGTTTGATTATAGTTAATGTGGAGTAAGTTGACAAGACCTGTTTCCGAAAGTTTTACTCCTGTTTCTATTTGTTTTACATAATAGCCCTAATGCATTTTCTGCTGTAGAATTTTAAGGCTCATTAAATTAGAAAGTTTTGAAGTCCAATTGCATTCTGTTTTATGGATGCTATTAAATTTCTGTTCTGTTTTTGTTAGAGTGACAAGGAACATGATGAAAAAATTGCCGAACAGAGGCAGAAGCAGATCGAATTGATACAGCAGCTTAAGTCTCAGCTTGAAGATCTCGAGATTTATGCCTACGAGGTAATGCGATGCAAGTAATGAGATGCAAGTAATGAGATGCAAGTAATGAGATGCAAGTAATGAGATGCAAGTAATGAGATGCAAGTAATGAGATGCAAGTAATGTGATGCAAATAATGCTAACAAATAAGGGATATTAATGTAAACAGAAACACAGAAGTTGAAAACTAATTTAGTCTAGTCTGGAAACTTCTATGTATTTTCATGGTACTCAAGGCGTAATTAAGATGTGTTTTGAAATCTGACGTTGCATTGGGCAGAAACGGTTGTGATCCATAAGAAGGTTGAGACTTAACGTCGTCCTGACTAAGTGGTTCAGAGTAATGCAGAGCACTTCATTGTTGATTTATTGATTGATGATTGATTAGTATTCCAACTCAAGAGTTGACTGACAGACCTCGACTGGCTTATACTGATTGATTGACAGATGACTGATTGATTGATTGACTGATTGATTGATTGATTGATTGGTTTCTCGTTTCAGACCGGTGAGGCCGACATGCCAACAAGTCGAGTGATGGAGAAGCAGAAGGTTGTCATCGATCAGCTGAAGAACAAACTCGATCTGAACGACTTTGAGCATTTCGATCGACTCAGGTTGCCACGTCTTTCGCACTTTTTTTGGTCGATGACTGTGTCCACTGCTCAACACAGACATTGAAGTGGTGGTTTGGAGGAGTGGAATGAAAGCTTGAATTTGTACCATTGTGTGTTTGTGATGGACTTGGTTAGCATGGATTGGTGATGATGATGATGGTGTGATAATGATGATGATGATGATTTTGATGATGATGGTGGTGATGGTGGTGATGGTGGTGGTGGTGGTGGTGGTGGTGGTGATGGTGATGGTGATGTGGTGGTCGTTGTGGTGATGATGACGACGATAATTTTTATTTTATTTTTTATTTCTCGCATTGCTATGGCGCCCTTTCAAGCTTCTACTCACAGGTGCTCCAGACTACAACGCGGACACTGCATCAGAGTTTCACGCCGAAATGCACGGGCAATTGCAAGTGAAGGACTTGCTCAAGGTCCTACGTGGCGGCTTGAGGTGGATTCGAACCTGGAATCCTTCGACTCCAAGGCACCGAATCCACGACTACACCAATGCGCCCCACATACCATTGCACCGCCATGATGATATTCGTTTATTACTTCAAACTTACAAGTATGCACCCCTAGGAGTTGAGGGCTGAGTCAAACTTATTATTGGGCTAATGGGCTACCAGGTTTCAAACTCATGTCCTTCTGATCAACATGCCAGCAACCTACCAGTTAGCCATCTTCCTGCCCTATATGCTGAAATGTTATTGTGCTTCAAGCTTTGTATATTGGTTCTGCTTGGCCGCAGTTAGATTTTTGTGAGGCACCCTTGTAGCGGTATGACCCGTGTTATGGCACCATATAAATTGTCATTATTATTTATTATTATTATTATTATTTATTATTATCTGTGTTGTGTGGTTCAGTGCTATATAAATTCATATAAATTGTCATTATTATTATTATTTATTATTATCTGTGTTGTGTGGTTCAGTGCCGAGGAGCTTCGTCAAGCGGTTGACAAGGCAATTGGACAGATCGTGAATCCTGCGAAGGTGAAGGAGAAACTTGTGGATCAACTGAAGACGCAGATTGTGGATCTCGAACGATTCATAGAATTTCTTCAAGGTAAATTAGTCTGTGAGTTGAATTGAGCGATTGAGTGAGAGAGTGATGGAAGGAGTGAGTGAATGAAATCTGGATGTCAAGAAACCTCTGTCGAATTATTATTAATAAATTAGTAGGTCATTCATATTCAGTCTTTCAGTCAGTCCGTCCGTTGATAAGTCAAGTGGAATGTAAATTGTAAACTGTATGTTGGTCAATTAATTGGTTATTCAATTAGTATGTCAATTGTATTTTAGTCAGCTCAAGTAGGTCAATCGGTAAGTCATTCATGTATTCAGTCTGTCAATAAATCAAATAGTGGGTTGGTTGTATGTTGGTCAGTTAGTCAGTTGATTGTCTGAATATATTGAAATCACCTGTTGTTCAGAGAATCTCTTGATTTTGTTTTCGTTTGTGTGTTGTAGGTGAGGGACAGAGTCCGGGTCCATCTGGTGGTAAACAGTGCGTCTGCCCACTGCATGGCACAGTAAGATTGACTTCTTCTTATCTGTTGACCCCAGTTGAACTGGGATGGATCCATCCATCCATCCATTCATCTATCTATCTTAGGAATTTGTATAGCTCCCCTTCAAAATAACTATTCAGAGGTGCTCCCGACCCCAGGCACGGCCAGAGAGGAAAGTCTTGAGTAGTTTACAAAAAGAGTTAGACAAGTCCCAAAGAAGGGAGCACAGGCCAGAGCCTGCTTGGTTGCTGTGATTGGCTTCTATTGATTTTCTCTTTTAATACCAATGTGGCTCTCATCTTTGGCCGTTTGATTCAATCTACATGTAATTAATTACCTGATCTCGATGTAATCAATCACAACTGAAAAACAAGAGTATTGCTGGAATCTAATGGGCTGCACACAGTGCACTGCAGATTGGCGCATATATCGTAATCTAGCAGCGTCTTAGGCATCATGTAGAAAGAATCTTCTGATGTGCTTTGAGAGCTTTGAGATCCGGTGTTGTAACTCCTTTGATTTGAGGCCACTCCTTTTAAAGTGACATTGCTTTGACTTTTAATTGGTTTTCACTTACTTTGTTGTTTTTGAAAACAGAATGAGGATCCTAAGAAGAAGCCAGAAAACCAGACAAAGCGAACGAAATCCAAAGGAGCTGTTGAACATCCACAGGTTTGATAACGACATTTGTAGCAATTTATTGCTTACAAAAGCTCTGCAAGTTAAGTGAATACAGATCTGAAACTCATATCCATCAAATGGCCAAATGAATACTGTCAAGTGAACCCAAAGCCTACGTCATTTTAATCATTTTTAAATCAATGTTATGAAGTTTATAAAAAAAATGGAGCAATTTGGATTAACGCAGCATGATCATTAAAGTAAATTCAAAATCTGTGATAGATATAATATGCAGTATTTTGGTCCTTCATTGGCAGCACTTACCATCGACTAGAACATACTTTGGGGGAAACGTTTAGCTCTAGGACTATTGCAGATATGCTCCCCCTGGCTCCAATGGCAGCCATTTTACAAAATGGCCGACTGCAATAGATATTTATTAATATCTGAGCTTTTAGTTTGCTATTTTGGTGTGCGAACATGCATGTTCAGGGGTAAAGATTCCGATGGAACTATTGCAAGCACTTATCTTTGCAAGATTTACAGCCAGGGATGTCATTTTGGTGAAGGTGGGGATTCCCTCATTTTGAAAAATCAAATGTGATAGGCTCATGATATGTCAACTATGTGAGTATAAATGTAATTCAAGCAATGACAATTTTTTCTTTGTACTACCATATCCTGTGTCTTCTGTCCCTGTACAGCAGTTCTGATCGGCCACATATTTGAAACCCTATTCCAATAATGCTGTTTAAACATCCTGTTATGTTAACTTTAACTTTTACGTTTGTGATTTTGAAATGTTAGAATTTTATTTTGAAATGTTAGAATTTTATTTTGAAATGTTAGAATTTTATTTTGAAATGTTAGAATTTTATTTTGAAATGTTAGAATTTTCGTGAGCAGACGCTGTCGATGATGCGTCACGCGCTCACTCTGCTCCAGATCTTTGCCATCACTCAGTTTGGTTGCGGAGGCAGGGACTTCCAGAAGAACTTGCTGAAAAGAACAACAAAGGGCAACCACTGGGGGTAAGAAATTATGACCGTATCAAGATGGCAATTTTTGCCATTTCTCTGTACAACATGCTTTGTGAAATTGCTCCTTTTGCCCTTGTCTGATCCTTTTGAATTTAACTCTAATTAAAATTAAATTAATCTAGTAACCACTAGACTATACTAGTATTCTAGTGGTTAGCATGTTGGATACTAAGGGTTGAAATCCCACAGCAGGGCTGTTTTAAAGGAATTTTTAGACATGGTAAATTACCTCCAATCGGACGACACTGACCTTTTTTACTATATAGTTTCAACTGCACGGAAGTGCTTTTACAACTGCACAAATCCTTTTAGAACTGCACATTTTGTGTACAACTGCACGCTAAAAAAAAACCTGTCCCACAGGGGCAGAGATATGTTTAAAAGTTTCTTCTCTACAAGCGCGCCCTACGTTACTTGGCCATTGAACCGAATATGCTGGTGCTGCACTGTCCGTATAAGTTGTATGTTACTTATTTATTTGTCAGTTGTGCTTACGATGGGTTTTGTTTGTTAATGCGTTGAAAGTGATCTGAGAGCGCGTCTGGAGATGGCCATAAGTCGTGTGGCAGAGCTCGGAGAGAAGCTGGAGTTGGAAAAAGAGAAAACCGAATGCCTGAACTGTTCATCGGACGATGGAGAGGACGTATGTTGAGTTACTTGATATATGTATACTAATTTTACTAGATATTTTCCATATATAAATATACATGTAATTTACACTTCTTGTAAAAATATAATATTTAACGGATGCTTTAGATTTGTTTATGTGTTTTAAAAAAATGGAAGAAATTTGATATTTTGGTGTAGTTCTAAAACAGTTTGGGTCGTGTTATAAATACACAACGTTTTACTAGCTTTACCCCGGTAGTTGTGTACCTTTATTGGAAATGGATTTATCACCGGAATGCTTTGTAGATGACTTGTTTGATGCTGGTATTTTAGTCTTTGTGATTTCATTTGCACTTTTTATTGCCAATTACTTTTATGTATCATAACGATGTTTTATGCTCCATTGTGCGTTTGCAAGTGGAGTAATAATAAGAGTTTTTAATTAATTGCTTTTGTCTTTGATGATGGTGACACACAGGTGCCCGTGATTCAGTGTGACCTGGAGCTGGTGACTGCTGTGAGGAAAGACCTGGCCGTCGCTCTTCGAGATCTCTTGCAACACGGACTGTTTGAGGTCAGTGACGCACTACTCGTCTGCTCTACGCTCCTTCGATTCCGTAGGACCATCCATATATACGCTGAGAGCGCCTCTGAGTAGTTTCTTGAAGGGGCGCTATATAAATGCTCTGAATGAATGAATGAATGAATATATTACGTATGCAAATAAATTGTATTTTCGACCCCCATGTTCCTTGTTGCAACTCGTACATTTTGTTAAACCCACCGCTATGCGCACATACAAATAAGCTTCTCTGCCATTCCTTGCAATGTTAACTGGCTAAATAAAGTTACGTATAAAACATTTATATTTTTCTGTAGAATACTATTTATTTGTGTTAAATGTCGTATTTGGTAGCTAAAATTTGCTAACTGTTATGGTTTACTGTTTAGATGTGAACAGAATTTAATTTTAATGTAGTCAAAAGTCATCGGAAAACTATAGGATAGTACAGAGTTATAAATAGGCTAATGTGTAAATCTTAACTAGAAATTTGTTTTGTGTACATACACTTTGTCAAGACCCCCTTTCCCGCCAAAAAGCACCATGCTCAAATCACCTTTGTCTGGTGATTCCCCTCCCTGCGTACATGATATATGGACAGATCCCGTTACTTTCAATTCCAGTTCTTCATGCTCTGTTGAATTGCTCAGTCAAACTATCTTATTTTTCCATTCCAAAGATTGTTACCTAGATACAAAATTATATTTACCGATTTTCTCATTGAGCCATAACATGATTTAATTAGCATTGAGGTGCTCCCTGTCTCTTCTAGGCATTACACTCGGAAATCTGGAAAATTTAGTTGATTTAGGGGAAACTTTAAAGAAGCTGGCAATACGTGTAGATTAAAATAGATGAAAAACTTGGAATATGCAATACCCCAAGTAAAATGTTTAAATTATAACACATTATTTTTACACCGATTAACCGGTTATTCATACCTGTACCTGATTATTCTGATTGTTCGAATAATCGGCACGATTACGCATATGGCCATTTAATTTGTACAGGTCTTGTTTGCTCTGTTTCTTGGTATGTCTAACTTGTGCAATTGATACATTATATGCTTTATAAATGTTGCCGTGTCATTGTGTGCTTTTGTCTTTGCTTACTGTTGCAAATGTTCATTTTCTCTGCTGTGGTGTGTTGTAGGTCGGGCAGTCTCAGAGCCTTGTGCCGTTCGGTTGTCTGCCTTCCCGTAACGTTTCAAAATCTCCACAGATGATGCACGCGTGGGATCTCTTTATCAAATACTACGAAACAAAGGTCAATAAATGTTATTACTACCAGTTTAGTATGTTTATTTTTCGTTTGCTTATGATCTGGATTGCTTTCAGACTTGGTGCGAGTGGCTTAATGTTGCAGGCACTGTCAAGTCATCGAAAGAAGAAAAAGGTCAAGGCTGTGAGGTCACTATGGAAAATGTGTGTCTAGATCATGCACAGACATATGCGACACCTCCCAAGCTGTTCTCAATTTCACAAACTGTTGAAGACTGTTATCACCTACTGTTGAAGACTGTTTTTTTTGCTTGATCTCGGCCTTGAAGGGGCGCTGATCACTACGATTGATTGATTGAATAGCGCTGATTGCCTTTAATAATCTTCGTTTAATTTCAAACTGACACAACACAGTATAACTACATAAATGTACAATTACAACTACAACGAGTAATGAACAGAAGATGATCACATGTTATTACAGGAGTTGAATTTTACTGTCAGCAGCCATACAAGGCATCCATCGTGTCCTGCTACTTGATATTTACCAATGCCATCTGCTGAATGGAAGGTTGAATCACAGTCTGTGTCACATCCAACATTGGAATTTTTTTATTGATGTCTGATCCTCCTATGCGTTGGAGCTTTGTATTTGGGTTCCATAGTTATTGTGCTATCACCAAGGAGTTACGAGGCGATTATGTATGGTTTGTCACCAGAAGTAAATGGTGAATTCTCCTATAGATGCCGAGAGCTTCCCAACAGATGCTGATTCATTCATTCATTCAAGAATTTATGTAGCGCTTCTTCAAGGGGACTACTCAGAAGTGCTCCCGACTCTAAAAATGACAGTTTTGAGTTTAATAAAAAATGTTTCAATAATAATAACCCCAGGAAATAGACGTAGATCCTGTGGGAACCCATTCCAGACAACTGGACCGATAAAGATGAAGATGATTGCGTCCAGTAACTTTATGTCTTCGGTGAAGCAGTAGTTTACTTTGCAGAGGTAACTCAGTGCGACTAAGTCTTCCGGTTCTGCAGTGACCAGAGCTGCACTGCATTGCATATTTTATAAATTGCATTTGTGCAAGTACTGTCCTTTGTCCTTGTAGCACGGTAAAGAGTACAGTGAAGAGCCGGCCAGGCGTCTGTCAATGGCTTTTGGTCTTGAAGTGGTTGGAGGAAAGGCTGTCACAGCTAGACAGGTGAGCTCCATATGCATCATCACTGTATTTGGCATGTTTTAATTTTGCTGTTGCATGGAATTTCATATACGGTATGTCTGTTTATGCAGATCTGTTCTATGATGTCATGAGTTTCTCTTGGCCTTCTAAACGTCCAAGTAATCCTCTTCAATAGGTTCAATGACTATCTGAACAAGTCTAATCATTTCAATAATTGTGAAACTCAAAGGTGTGTTATGTAATAGCTTGTATCTGTATTCTTGTGAATCATGATAATAGTTACGCGATGAAAGTGGCTGTGGTGTCAGTTGTGAACTTGTGATGGTGGTAATGATGTATGATAGTGGTTGTGGTGGTGGTGATGAAAATGATGATGATGATGATATGGGACTATTGTGTTAATCGTGGCCTGCTTTTTTTGTTTAGACGTTACTGAGTGCCATTGAGGAGGTGGCCAGTACGCATCAGCCACTGAAAAGGAGTGAAGATTCTCAGTTTAAGGCATTCATTTGCGTAGCACTAAAGTGAGTGAATACTAGCTTAACCCTTTACCAACTGAAAGTTAATGGTTGCTATGGTTCTGTCACATTGGAACTTCATTGGCTATCTTTATATTGCTTTGTGGCAAGAGGAATATTGTATCACTTAAAGTCGTCATTCATTATAGTGCATATGATGTATATTTAGCTATACTGACTTAACCCTTTGAACCTTGATCTCTCCAGACAATTGACACAAATACCTGGGCGCCTGGGAATTTTGTATCCAAAATATTTTCTAGTACTTTGAAAAGTAATAAAATCCTAAAATTTGACCGCCAAACACGTCAAAACATATAATTCATAACCATGCATACAAAATAGTGATTATTCAATTTCTTATAACGTAACTTTCCTTGTGATCAATGCTGTACATTCAGTGAATTAAGATGTTGCCAGAATTCAACTTTTGAACGATAATTCTCAAAATAGTGCTAATCGGTGATGGGAAACTAATTAAAATTCTTTAATTGAAATCTGTTGCCTTCTCTGCATTGAGAAAGAAACAATAAAAATGTCTTAATATTGTAGTTACCCTGTGGTGCTGATTTACTAGAATAAATTACTGTTGTGAAATTCCATTTCAGTCAGAAAAAACTGGTGACATGGTTGCGCATTCTTGTACGAAGCACTTGGCTCGTTGAGTATTACTATCAGCCGTGGAGTTACGTTGCTAAGACTGGTGAGCATTCGTTCATGCATTTAGTAATTCAGAGCATTTGAATAGCATCACTTTAAGGTATCTACCCACAGTGCCCAGACAAACTCTTGGCCTTGGCAGTTCTGCCAACAAGGCAGTTTTGAACAATGACAAAAGATGCGACGTGAGCTTTTTGGCCTCTGCATCTTTTAGGTCAAATTATGCTATAAGCTATGATCGTCATCTAAGATTCAACTGCAAGTCTAACAGTCTTCAGTGATCTTGGTATCTGTTCCTTCTATGTTGCTAGACCAACTCAGTGAAATAGTTTCCGACCATGTTAAGGACGTGCCATCCCTGGAGACTTTCTATCTTTTTAAAGTATCATATGACTAACATCAATTTTTAACTTATGTACATCACCTTTCTTCCTTTGATCTTGAACTTTTTTGCAAAAAATAAGAAACATGGTTCGTATTTTTGGCAGAAAATCATTAGAGATAGTTACTTTATGTGATGTCTTAAGGTGACAAACTTTTCAGTGAAGTGATTTGTTATGAAGGATTAATATAACAAGTATGTAGTACATGAGATGATGGAAGAACAGTCGGTGCGTGACAATTTACAAGTGGATTACATTTCAGTTTTAAGAGCAACCATTGATCGACGATGCCTTATACATTGCTCTAGTAGAGCTATATAAGTGACTAGATTAGGCTTGACATGATCTCACACAGTCCCACACACGCACACACACTTGCACTAAGAACTGAAGCTGTCACATAGATTCCAGACAAATTCTGTAAATTATAAATTGAATGAGGAGCCCGAGAATTATGCACTGGTCAATTTGTGATGTTTATGGTATTACAGGTTTTGATGATTCCCTGGTTTCTTTGGAACGGTTGATGAAGCTGAACTTCAATCTCCCGACCGACTTGGCCATTCGACCATTCCAGAACATTAAGGATGCTTTCTGACCTCCTCCTCCTCGGTTGTTGACGTCCGCATCTGACTTTGGCAACACTGAGAGGTTCTTGTTGAAATGCTGGCTTTGTGGATTTCGCTGATGTTTAATGTCGTAAACGGCACGAGTCAGTGAGGTTAAAGGTATCGACACCGAATTCATTGCAGTCGAGACCATGGTCATCTTCACTAAAGAGTTCATCGGATTCAACGTTAGGAGTATCTTCAATGTACCGGTTCTGGGTCTGGATATATTTAATTGTGAAAATTCCGTGTACGATAAATCCGTGTGACTTTGCCGTTCTCGTAAGTAGGCTGAAGATGCAACGAAATCACCATGTAAATAAATTAGGACTGAGTTGTTGCCGAAAGACTCAGATTTTCAGTATTCTAGATTTGGAGTGCTGCAGCATTTGTTAGCATCTGATTTACTCCAGGCTCTCTCTCTCTCTCTCTCTCTCTTTCTCTCTCTCTCTCCCTCCCTCCCTCCCTCCCTCTCTCTCTCTCTCTCTCTCTCTCTCTCTCTCTCTCTCCCTCTCCCTCCCTCCCTCTCTCTCTCTCTCTCTCTCTCTCTCTCTCTCTCTGTCTCTCTCTCTCTCTCTCTCTCTCTCTCTCTCTCTCTCTCTCTCTCTCTCTCTCTCTCTCTCTCTCTCTCTCTCTCTCTCTCTCTCTGTAAACGAGAAAGTTGTTTGACCAAAATGAACTTTGCGATTTTTGACTTAGCATGTAGATGGGGCTTGGGATTTTTGTGAGCCACTTCAGTGGTTCTGATGTATAATAATATGCTCGCTTTTCTTACTTACCAGTTGTACGTGCTTCTGCATACCAACACTATTCTCCTGCTTTACTAGCTGCCGATTTTTCTACCTGCTCTACTTGTGGGTTTTTACCTGGTAACTGTGATGCAGGCTATGTATTTAAGCTATTGGTCAGTTCTGTGGAAGTGCAGCAGCATTTTTCTATTTCTGTTCATTTCACGATTGTAATTTGACATTCCATTTCCGATCAGTTTAAACGCTGCATGTAAAACAGTGTACATAAATTATTGCTTACTGAACAGTCGTAAGAAATGAAGCAGTCATGTCATCATCGTAATATTCATTCATTGAGCATGGAGATTTATGTAGCACCTCTTCAAGGTTGCTACTCAGGAGCGCTCCCGACCCAACCCCGGCTGAAAATCACGGTTTTAGTCTGCGATAAAATGCAGAGCTGAGTAAACCGTAGGTGCATACATATATAGTTGCTGTTGTTGATGTTAGGTAGGAGTTTGTTTGTCATCATCATTTTCATAATTTGTTTTAACATATTATTTTTATTTACAATCCACATTATTATTCCACACAATTTATATGAAATTTTTTCAAGTTTTCCCACGAGTATTTATAGATAGGGCTTTGTAAAATGTGGTAATGGGAAACTTGTGTTGTGCTGTAGTGCAATTGCACAGGGCATCAGAGATTTGTGGCCTATTTCTGAAATTGATTGGTGAACTTAAATTCCGACCATGTGCAGTCAATTTCCGTTAGCAAATTGATTGTAGAGAAAATCTTCTCCATTTTATATGAATTTATTTTTAGAGATTTTTAAACATTTCGCATGAGTTACATAAATTTTCACCAATTTATTTTTTTTTGTGCCTATAGCCAAGCGGTCAACATTCATATAGAAAGCGGATCGTGCTCATATAACTTGTTCATTTCTTTCTAGTCACTATATATTCAATTTGGCGATCATAGACCCATCTGTGGTTGCTTTGCTTTCTGCTTCAAATACCAGTTGTTTAATCATTTATATACCTTAATTTTCTCCTCATATTTCAGCCCTATGCCAAAGTTATTATGAGTATTTTCACGGTGATTTAGTTCCTGGCAGTTGCTATGGGTAGGGGTGTATTTGTGGTTGATACATAGCTTGAGTGTCATTAGAGGTAAATTCAATGTCTTTCATCTTAGCAACTTAGCTAGTTCATCTATAAAAACCTTCTGTTGTAGTAAGAGTCAACTGTAAGGCTGTGCACATTGCATTAGTGTGAGACTACAGTACTGTGAGTGTAAAATGTATGAATTTGAAGAAAATGATAAATATACATGTATATGTGTGCATACTTCTGTTGTGTTGAAATTAAGTGTAGGTATGTATATGAACTTTAAAAATTATTGTTATAGAATATCACATGTACAATTGTGTATGTGTGTATCATGAACCAATGCTTTATTTAGAATCATGACATTCACGTATGTTGCTATTAAATACTTTATTGTATAATTTATGAATTGATCTACCGATGTCTGAGGTTTAAATTTTAAAATTTGACACTGATTTGTGATTGCTAATAATAAAAGTATTCTTACTTAAATATATTTTTTCATGATAGTAACCTTTGAATACTGACAATATTTCCACGTATTTAAGCATTTACAGTATCACCTGCTAATTAATATAATCATATTGTAATTGATTAGCAAGTTAACTATGAATTAGGTACCACTTAACCCTTTACCGACCAAAGTGTTGTAAATAGTATTGGAAATCCTAAACCCTTTGTCAGTAGAGGAAAGGTTGTTGAGGTGTGTTATTTGGTAGGATATCTACAAACATTGAGGTCTATTATTTGGTAGGATAAAATTGTGTAGATTTCAATTCTTCTGTACACCTGCTTAGTTTGTATCTGTACGATTCCAATCTGGTGAGAATTTTGCAAACTAAAATTTGTGTCTGTGCAAAAACTGATGAGATGATAATTTTCAACCAGCCACCAGTGTTTAAAAAAATTTCCTTTGCGTCATCTGATACCTAAATGGTTTTCAGGTATATCACTTACTAATATTATAATATATCACAATTATAATATATTTACTTGTTGGCATACCTTAGCATACCTGTAAAGGAATGTTCAGTATTTACTACTGTCAGATACAATGCAAAAGCCAATATCCTTTTTGTTATCTGGCTTCAGAGCATAGGTGCAATCACGTCCTAAAAGTTGGGGACCAAATGAATCACATCCCAAAAGTTGGGGGGGACCACAATGATAAAGTCAATGGGACCACTCAAAAGTTGGGGGGGACGCGTCCCGTGGGTCCCATAGGGTTGTTGCGCCTATGCTTCAGAGTAGAACAATTGTGCTTGATTTTCAAACATAAAATGACAAAGCTGAAATAGTATCTGGTATTAAATCTACCGTTAGCTAGTTGATTAGTATAAAATTAAGCTAGCATATTAGTGTCTCCTATTTTCATACATTGCTAAAGGCAATCTCTCTACTTTCTTTCTGTCTGTCCGTCTGACTGACTGTCTTGTCTGTCTGTGACACACCCTATTTCCTAGAAATATGCATCCAAATGCCAAATCAGCTGCCCTGCAATCCCGACGTTCCGCAAGACATGTATGAGGCCTACTGAGAGTTGTATACAGACGTGTTGCAACTTGCCAGACAGGTTTGCAACTATGGATGAGCTAGGGGCTTAGGGTAGTCATACGCGTTTGACAAGTGCAGAGAACAATTAATGCCCGAAATAAATCTCGATGGGGCAAAAACATTCTGTCAGGCAAAGGTATTCCTGCTAGGGCATTTGACCTTGTGTAGCACTGCCACTGCCATGGCTATATTAAATTGGCAAGTTCAAGATAGTTTAGCTTCTAGAGGAGGGGGCTTATTGCAATGGTAATGCACAAGTAGGAAGAGTGCGGATGCGGGATTGCTTCCCGCTATCTCCCAAAGGTTCACTCAACCTTCCATTTGACAGATGGTGTTGGTAAAATGAGCAATATATATATATATATATATATATATATATATATATAGAGAGAGAGAGAGAGAGAGAGAGAGAGAGAGAGAGAGAGAGAGAGAGAGAGAGATGGATGCATTGCATAGCTGCCTACAGCTAAATTCGACTCCTATAATAAATTGATAATACTACAAATTGCAATAATACTGCATTGTGCCAGTTTAAAATTTTGGTGGAGACGCACGATGCTACTATCATATCAAAGTGTATTAATACACTTTGCTATCATATCACTCTATCATTATTATTATTGTTCAAGGCCGTAACGTGTTTTGGGTGTTTGAACACCCCCCCCCCCCCCCACAAATAAAACAATGCGAAAATTAAATAATGCATTTATTGTCGCATGATGTAAGAACTAGGCCTAGTGTGTTTGTATTAATTGGCCGTCCAGAGCCCGCTATGAGAGCTCACGACTCTTCTCCAAACCATTCGATATTAGTCCCAGGTCAGTTGATTCGTTTGCTTGTGGTCAAGGACTGTGTGTAAACGGTCCTTGGCTTTTGGGCTTGTTCATCTAAGAATGCTGCTCATGGTCGAATACGCACCCCACTAAATACGAATACCTTTGCCTGGCTTTTGTTATTGTTATTATACTCTGGAAGCCAAGCAGGGCAGAAAGAGTTCTCAGTTTTCCGGGGTAGAGTGATCGGGGTTAAGCTCGTAAAATCTTCATGAAGTTTAATTAGACTTTTCACTTGTGCGAGACTGCTGCGAGTAGCAGCGAGTTTAGCGACCAAACAACGTCATCGATGCCATTGAAAACGTAACAATGAGATTGTTTTAAATTGTTTAAAATGTTTTCGCTCTTGCGTCGTATTTACTGCTGTCGGCTTTTAATTCGCAACGTGCTCGAAACTAGCTTTACGGCAATGCCGATGTTAAAGCCAAAACTTATTATCCTATTCGATTTATCGTGACTTTCACTTACAATGAGGCGTCGGCGAGTGTGTGTTTTAAGGACGGGGCATAATAGATTCTCCGATTTTTATTAAGTTGCGCTACGCCGCCATTTGACTCGTCGACGAATAAAAGAATAAAAGATGTGCTTGGCTTTTGTCTTAACGGAGCTGTCTCGTATCCGGCTGGCCATGGTTTTAATGTTTTTCAGCATATGCGGCACATCAGTTTCGAAGCTATTGATCTTGGCCGGTTACCATCTGTTGATGAACCTTCACAAGTATTTAAGTTTGGTGGAGACGTACGACGCTACACTTATGCCGATATGGTTGATATGTTCTGGAGTGTTTGGCCTGATCGTCAACGCTTTTGGCATTTATCTGTACTTCCGCTGCCTTTATCCGCTGCAGAGGAGCCAACTATTCATACAGATATTTTGGCATGTGGCGTTAAGTGGAGTTTTCTTCGTTTTGACCTTTTGCCTGTGTCTGCTGTGCCTAATTCACTCCCTGCGAGTCGACAACTCCTTTCGAGTAAGTAGTCGTCAGTTTATGGACTTAATGAATGACTTATAAAATTAATGTTAGACTGTTAGTGGGTAGGCTACATCAGGGGCGGATCCAGGGGGGGGGCCAATCCGGCCATGGCCCCCCCATTTAAAAATTGCATGGAACGTGGCCCCCATTTGGTTTTAAACACATGTAGTGGGAGAGAAAAACAGGACATCTGGCCCCCCCTATTAGAAAATCGTACGGGACGTGGCCCCCCGTTCGGAAATGGCATCTTTTCCTGAAAAAATTAATGGATGACTAAAAAAAAAAAAAAAAGGTCATCAACTTTTTTGGCGGATAAGTTGGTATCTTTTTCCCGAAAAATTGGTCGATGACTAAAAAAAAAAAAAAAAGGTCATCAGTTTTTTCGGCGGATGAAATGGTATTTTTTCCCTGAAAATTGGTCGATGACTAAAAAAAAAAAAAAAAGGTCATCAATTTTTTCGGCGGATGAAATGGTATTTTTTCCCTGGAAATTGGTCGAGACCAAAATTTTTCTCCTGCCTCACAAGACCAAAAATTTTGGCCCCCCCCTCGAAAATTCCTGTATCCGCCCTTGGGCTACATGCCTGTGCACATGCAGGAGAATTTTGCCTCAAGCATGCCGAGCAGACCTGCCTGGAACCAGCCGGGCACACTTCCTTATTGTTTTGATCCCACTAATGAATCCTATGACTTTGATATAAGTATGCAGTAAATGGAAAATTAAAGAACATAATTATCGAAGCCATACACTTATTTAACTTCTCTTGTGCATGCAGTGCCAGATTAAAGCGTGAGCCAACTAAGCCATGACTTGGAGAGCCACAGAGTTTTGGGGGCACAGAATTCAGGAAAAAATTGCAGCAACTCCCTAATTTTGTATAATTTTAGATAATAAGCATGTTGCCCCGAAAACGTTTTTCACTGCTAGTTCTTACTTACTGAATAGTGAGTACTGACCCTATAGTCACCGACTCGTAGTCTCATAGACTTTGCTAACGTCAACGGCAGGCTTTGGAACCGGTAATTGAAATTGCTTTTGGTTACAAGTTTTGACTTTATGATAATTATGCCGGTACAGCTTGCTGCGGTTGGATCTGATTTTGCCATAATTGGTAAAACTTCATTCCTCCACTCAGGGTGAACTCCTCATCCCTGAGCATGAACTGCTCTTGGGCTGCAGCGAGCTTTCTTTATTATTGGCCCATGGTATGAAATTGGCTTCCACTTACTGTTTATTTGCTTTATGCCTAGGGTTTGCTCAGTTTTATGGCAGCCTTAAAAACACCCTTTTCAGCCGAGGTTGGGTCGGGAGCACTCCTGAGTGCTAACCGAGGGGCGCTATATAAATCTCCATAATGAATGAATGAATGAATCTTAGATACCTGTCTATTGTATTGCAGACTGTCTGTTCTGTTAGTATAACTTTAAGATTTATGATTTAATTAAGATTGTTTCATGTAATCATACTGCGTTTGTCAGAATGGATAGAATAAACAGGACATCATCATTATTAATATCATCATCATCATCATCATCATCATCATCATCATCATCATCATCATCATCATCATTATCATCATCATCATCATTATTATTATTTTCATTATTATTATTTTCATTATCATTGTTATTATTATTATTACTAATTGTTTTATGTGTTTGCTGCGTTAGAGTGGACTCCAGCCAATGATGAGGATATACCGTTCAAACATGTCGATAAAATCACGGATCGATGATCTCCAGGCAAACTACAAGTGCTGTGGTAGTGAGGGCTATACAGACTGGTTCCATCTTCCATGGATTCCCGATGCCTTCATCAACGCCAATGATCCGGACGTGAGACTGAGGCTGAGGAACGGCATCTATGAGTCGGACGATGTACCGTACAGCTGCTGCAACCCAAAGGCGCCGAGACCTTGCATCGACGCCCATGTGCACGATGATACCAAGCATTTCAATTACTTTCACGATAAAGATCTAACCCTTTTCCACGATGGTTGTAGGTAAAAGAACCACTCTTCTTAAAGCACTTTGTTGTCTGGGGGTGTTTTCTATATGCTGTAATTTTTGCAGCTGAAGTGGAGCGCAGTGGTGGTGTAGTGGTGGGTTCGGTGCCATGAAGCCGTAGGGCTCCAGGTTCGAATCCACCTCACGCCGCCACGTAGGGAACTTGAGCAAGTCCTTCACTCGCAATTGTTCATACTCTGATGCACAGTGTCCACGTTGTAGTCAGGAGCGCCTCTGAGTAGAAAAACTTGAAGGAGTGCTGTAACAAAGTGAGAAATTAAATGAAAATAGAAAAAATCATCTGAGGTGAGACTTCAACCCATGGATACTCTTCGTGTTACAAGCCGAGCATACTAACGAATTGGCTACTATGCCAGAAATAATCCTAAATCCTAGCCATTTAGTCAGTCCTGAAAGTGCCTGTCTGTGTCCCAATAAGATGGTTCATGTGTACTTTTTAATTGAATAAAGGTTGTATTTGATGATGATGATGCTAGTAGTGCAGAAGTGGTAATATGCTAGAGAATAATTGTGTTGCTTTTTGTGGTGTTTTTTTAGAGAAGTGCTGAAGGAGAACTTTGAGGAGAAGGTCGTTGCACCAGTTTTAGGCATTTGCTCAGTACTCTGCTTCACTAGCTTGTTGGTGGTGATTCTGGCTCGCTATCTCCAGACATCCATGGTCGGAGCCCTTGACGCTGGCAATCCCACGGCGGAGGCTCGAGGCTATGCTTGTCAGTGTTGCCTGTTTATTACTGAAGAAGTGCTTAACTTGGTCGTGAGGCCGGATCCGAACACGCCGTCCGATGAGAACAAGCGACCGAGTGTTCCTGCAATGTGTGGACAGCCACCCCGTCCTTGGATATCAACATCTAATACAAAGTCATGATTGCTCGCATGACACTGTTGGCCGATCAAGTGTAGGCGTAATTCTGGTTGTTGTTTTTTTTTATGCCAATAGTGCACAAAGTCTTCGTATCGTTGATCTGTTTTTCTGATACGTGTAATGAACTTTTGTTTTGCTGTTGTTAATCATTTTTTCACGGACTGTATCTCACAATCAGGTTCACAATTTTTCAAGCAGAATATGTTGAAATAAAATTATATTCTTATTTGGTTCTGCGGGTTGTAACATTTTTGTAAATTGGCTCAGCATACGGAATTGAAATTGTGTTTTGAATAGTGATGGATTTGAGGAGAAATCAATGTTTCTTGACAAGTTGGATTTGACAAGAATAGTTGTAGCAGGCTCTGGAATGGTTAATGGTAGTCTGCGGTAATGTTTGGTAATGCATGTTGTTTGTTTTGTTTGTTTTTGTTTGTATGTGCGCTTGTTATAGCGCCCCTTCAAGCTTTTTATTCAGAGGCACTCCCGACTGCAGAGCGGACACTGCATCGGAGTTTCACGCTGAAGCGCTGAGCAATTGCGAGTGAAGGACTTGCCCAAGGTCTTTACGCGGCGACTTGAGGTGGATTCGAACCTCGAACCTTCCGGCTTCAAGGCAACGACGCCACCACTACACCACCGCGCCTCATGATGTATGCAACTATGAATTTATAAAGCCCCTCTCACAGTGCACACCAATCAGAGGCACCAATCAGAGGTGCTCCCAGTGCGAAAGACCCACAGAAATGAAAGTAGATTTGAGTGAGACAGTGAAAAGATGTGCTTCGAATACCACTTAACAATGAAAAACATGTCTATGGGAGAACTGATTCCAAAGCACAGGACCAATGAACACAAAAGCTGAAGTTTTAGTCAAAGCACATATTCGTGTTCTGTCTAAATCAGGTCTTGGTGCTTTAAAGATTAGAGTGTACTAAGCAATTTGAATCTCGGATTAGCGCTGTTCATACACGGGACCTTAAATGGAGTAGCACCAATTCAAACAGTCAACAGTGGTGATCAATTTCACTCAAGCAATGCATTGACAATGAGCAGGGTTGAAACCAACGACCTCATGGTTGAAACCATAAAGTTCTTGCATAACAATATTTACAGTTACACACACACACACACACACACACACACACACACACATATATATATATATATATATATATATATATATATATATATATATATATATATGAGCGTATTTCATTGAGTTGTCTTTTTGCATCCAATATGCAAATCCAATATGCAAATCCAATCAAATCAATTTTTATTGAGCCAAGAAGCAAACAAGATATAGCATCACGAAACTCTTGGTACCAAAAGGAAACCCAGAATTAGGGACTGCAGGCATAGTCCCGCTGGTTAGGGCCACCTATGCTCATATACAGATACTAGGTGTTTACAGGTTCATTACAATAATTACTTGCATATTTACAATGGATTACTTATTGGGAATAGAGTGCTTGTATGTTAAATCACAAATTATTGAATATACATAGAGATAATCTATGAGTCACGCAGGCTACAAGCAAAATTCAGGACAAATAAAACGCATTATATCCAATCACAATTGCAACATTGCGCCACAGTATAAATAACAAACAGTACGTCGACTTGCTTTCCTGCCTGTTGACAAGTTTTCTGGTCAGCACTCAGCGCCATTTTGACAGAGCTGCTTCACACTTAAGTTAATGCAGTGAAATTATCGTCTTTACAACGTTCCAGTATACGGCTCTGCAACGTTCTAGGCAACATATAGGCTATATGCCTTGTGACGTCGTAATGTAATGTAATGTAGGCCTAATGTAAATCTTCGAGAATTTCTCAGCGCCCACAAAAGCCACGTCAGGGAGACCAGCCCTCACCGGAGCTATATCAAATCAAGTCGGCAATAGCCAGAGCTGCCGTTTTCGTTCCGGTGCCAGGTCAAAATCCGAGGAGGTCAAGCCGAGGAATCAGCGTGGTGCTACGGTGGTTGTCGGTGATGGTGGTAGTTGGGTGATAGAGCCTGATTGCAAGGCCGTAGCTAGGGGGTGTTTTGGGTGTTTGAACACCCCCCGAAATGAAATAATGTAAAAATGAAATCATGCATTTACACGCACCTAATGTAAGAACTACAGTGTGTAATGTAATTTCGAGCGGAAAACAGTCGAAAATTGCGGGGAATAGTGTTTTTTGCACCTCCATGGACGTATTACGAGCAAAAAGGTTAAAAATTCGATCAGGCGGTGACTAAAAAAATGTTGTGAAGAAATTACGACCAAAAGTAAAAGTCGGAAAACACCCCCCGAAATAAAATCCTGGCTACGGCCTTGCCTGATTGGAATCTGGATAGGATAGCTTGAAGAGTTCGGTTTTCAGTCGTGAATCGAAAGCAGCAGAGGAGAGTGCAAGCGGAGGGGAGGTTGAATTTGGAGGGGAGATAGGAGCGATAGGAAGATAAGGGTGTCGTAAACGCTTCTCTACAAAATGGTCACACATTCTGACTGCAGCAGAGGCTAGGAGTCGACGTACTGTTTGCTATTTATACTGTGATATGACTCCTATGATATTTTATAGGCCCGTGACTCCGTGTAATAATCGTTTGCAGCCGTGTGAATAGCTGCGCTATAAAAGTTTGAAGATAGCGTTGGCACATGACGAACGTAGCTGGCCAATCAGCTGCGTTTGTTTTGTTTTGGTTTTGCGCGCGGGAGTGGCGCAAAAGAAAGGAGGACGAATAACAACAACCGGCTTAAACTTAAGTACTTAACGTGAGTCGCAATACGGACGCCTAAGAGAATAGAAGTCTTATTCTTGATTGAAAGATGTTCGCGCACGGAGCAAGAGACGACGAAATTCTACCTACTCCTTATGTCGATACGGTGATTTCGAAATTCGTTTATGTTCATTATGCTAGAATATGAATTTCATAATTATATTTTAAGTTAAGTCATAAGTCAACAACAACGCCTATCATATTGCGTAGGATATTGGAATGATGTAATGTAGTCAGGTAGCCAGCCTATGCCGTGTTAATTGTTCATTCCTGTAATCTAGCCTATGTATGTAGGCTAAGTGTTGGCATTCGCGTTAAAGCTAATTCTATTTTAATTAGTCTATAGATAACCGACCTTTGTAGTTCTATAGGGTTGTGTGCTCATTCTACATTGGCACCGTGTAGAGGTGAAATTTTGTCATTTCTTCCTCAAGACACGAAGTCACTTGCCCTAATAAACTCTGTCATAATCTCATCACTGATAGCTTAGTCTCCAAAGAGTTGACCGTGCAATGGACAATGTTGTCGTCCCACCAATAGTTCCTAGAGTATCATCGACTCGAAGCTACAACTACGATTGCACTATAAAAGTTTCATATCATGAACGGTCGCTGGTCGTAATTAACTCTGACTGCATTGCATAAATTGCATGTACGGTCCTTGGGCTTATTGCTGCTCATCGCACAGTTAAACCACAGATTTCTCTCCTATGCTATCAATAGTTGAATTCCGAAAATATTTCAGTTGGACCCGAACTCCTTCACTAACCACCAAAGTTCATCTGGTCGTATATAGACAATGGTTTTCCAAACTTTTATATTATTTGTAGACCAGAAATAGGGCACATTGCTTAGAGGGTATAATAATATATTCGAAATTCATCATGCAGTGAATGTCTCCCTGTTTCCCTTGTATTTTTTGTCTGTATTCGCTCTCTGTGCTTGTAGAAATTATGACCTATTTAAGTAATGCTGATCATCTGATGGCGTACTGATTGTTAACAAGTCTTGCACATAAATAAAAGTATTTAAACAATTTGTACCTCAATTAGGTAAATATCTGCTTATGTAACTCTTTGTTAAATAAAATTCGTCAAAATAAGATAGATATTTAAACGTAATTGCACATAATCTCAAAATGTGTCGTAAACTTACACACGTTTTCTTAATCGTACTGTGACACTTGGTCACTACTTGTAACTATACGTTCCTTATTTCGGTAGTACTTTACTGGAAATTCTCTACAGGCATTGATCTTTCCTTATCTATCTTATTTAAATGTTACATCTGGTTTTCCTACATGCCTACTTGTGGGTGATAATACATATTATTATAGTATGTTGACATTACCTGGCCAAATTTTCTTCCAAGGATGTTGCCTATCATTATCATGTATCAAGTTAATAAAATTGTTGTTTGACATAGAGCTCTGTTGATTAATAAAATCTTTCATATATAGCTGATTGCTCCTTTCTGCTCGATATAAGTAAATTCAAAATTTCTTCTGTATATTAAGTTTGCTGTTGTAAATCCAGCTGTGATTATTACAGTTGATATTATTTATCATTGGGCCCATTGTTAATGTTGTTAGTGGTATAGTAGGCCTATTATTGCTGTCTTTACTGTTTTTTTCTTTTCTTATTCAACTTTTACTAAATTTTCGCTTTTTAAAATAATTTCTACTAATTATTGTCATTATATAATTATTATTGTTCTTTATTCTATTATTGTTGTTGTTATTATTATTATTATTATTATTATTATTATTATTATTATTATTATTATTATTATTATTATTATTATTATTATTATTATTATTATTATTATTATTATTATTATTATTATTATACAGTTGGATTATATGGCATTGTTACAAAGGCAATGTGGAAGAGAAGCAGATGGAATCATTATTATTATCATCATCATTATTATTATCATTATTATTATGGGCCTAATTTTTATTTTTGCTGTTACTATCTTGGTTAATAGTACTGCTATTACTATGTTCTACTAACGATGTAATTGCTATCACTTTAATCACGCATGCCTTCCATAAGTCTAACTCAAATCTGGCCTTCTTTCTAGCCACTGTTTTAGATGTCTTTTCAGTTCGATGAAGAAATTGCTTTGTCAATTGACATATGTTTGCCCTAGCTTTTGCCAATTCGTCTGCCCACCTCAACTGTCTTCTTGTCTATCCCACCAATGCCAGATCCTTAATCTATCCTACCTTTTGCCGGTCATTAGTCTTTTTGTTCCTTAAATGAAAAATGAAACTAAAACCTATGAAAATCAAGGAATTAATAATATAATCTGAAAAATGAAATGATTGAAAATGGAAACGCAAATTAAAATGCGAACGGGAACGGGGATATGTGAATGGGGAAAAATGATGATGTGAAAAATGAAATTTAAAAATTATATGAAAAGAGGAATGGGAAAAAATTAATATTGGAATGGGGAAAATTGGAAGGGTGAAATTGGATGGGGTAAAATTGGGATGGGGAAAATTGGAAGGGTGAAATTGGATGGGGTAAAATTGGGATGGGGAAAATTGGAAGGCTTAGATTGGATGGGGTAAAATTGGAAGGGTGAAATTGAATGGGGTAAAATTGGATGTGGTTAAATGGGAATGGGGAAAATTGGGATGGGGAAAATTGGAAGGTGAAATTGGATGGGGTAAAATTGGGAGGGTAATATTAAATGGGAAAAATTGGAATGGGGAAAATTGGAAGGGGGAAATTGGAGCGGGTAAATCGGGAATAAAATGAAAACTGGGATTCAAAATTAAAAAGTGGTTTGAAATTGAAACGGCAAAGGGGAAAATGGGACTGAAAGTAAAAAGGGAAGTGGAAACATAAAAATGAAAATTACAAAATTGAAGTAAACAAAATTAAAGTTTGCAAATTTCTGAAGGCCTATGACTGTCCTTTGCTTCCTTTCCATCCGACCATCTGTGATTTTTCGTTCTGTTGCTTATCAGGACTTTCCACTTTCTCTCTCAAGTCTATACTTCAGTATGCCTACTGACGGCATTATTAGGCGGTTTATTTCTCCTTATCGGTGCATTTAGTCTCGATGCCAGCTTAGCGTTTCAGAGCTATCTTTCTTCATATCTACATAATATCCTATCATTCACTTCTTCATCCCTTTTAGTTTCCATTTGTAGACAGGTTCTTGGATCGCTTCATCATCTTCTTTTGTTGACAGCCAGTAGAACTCATTCTCTTCACTTTTACTAATCTTGCTGTGGGTACTATTGCTATTCAGTAATTATTATATAGGCCTTTGTATTCTTATTGTATTTTGTTATTATCTATTAATTATTATAATTATTAATATTTATTATTATTTTTATCTTTTTGTTATTATCATAGAATGGCTGTTAATATTTTAGTTTTATTGTTCTTATTAATTTTTAATATTGTTGTTATTTGAATACTATAGTTGTTATTATTATTAGGCCTAATGTTACAGTTTTAGTTACTATAATAGTATTGCTGCCATTACTACAATGTAATTTTAATCACTTAAGCTAACGAGATACAATCTTGAAATAGGGGGCCAGGTCAGTCACAGGCTTAGCTTTTTTAAATCTGGCTCCTGTTGAACTCAGGATTAAGCTGTATGATGTTGTTAAGCCTACTGCTTCGTCTAAGATGTCACATTGCCCAACATCAGAATTTCCATCTTCCCCATGTGGCTTAATTTCCACTTTCCATCTTAATCCGAGCTGTCCTTGGAGACTCACTTTACCTTCTGCATAATATTATGTGCTTTTCATTGTATTGTCTACTAATTATGCTGACCAATATCTTTTCTCTGTATCTCTATTTTGCAGCGTTTTATCCTGCCTGACCTCTTGTAATTTCTTTCTAGACTTCAACTGGTGCACCTATTCAAACTAGTTAGCAATATAAGATTAGAAAAATAGGTAGCAATTAAAAATATAGAAAATAAATAGCAATTAAAAGTTAGAATATTTATAGCAATTAGAAAATAGATAGCAGCTAAAAATTAGAAGATGGATTGCAGTTTAAAAATTGCAACATATTATAGTAATTGAATGTCGACCGTAATAGGCCTACCAGTTGTAAATTGTACATTGTATGCATGTTGACTTTGTATTAAGGAAAAACAGGGAGCCAGAGTCTGCTTATGATTATTTAATAATATAATGGTAAATGTAATGTGGCCGATAACTTCTATAAAACTTTGTCAAAATCATTGCCTTAAAAAGACCAGATGAACGATGTTGTTTATGGAGTAGGTCGACTCCATCTGATATAATTTTCGGAACACA
The DNA here is from genome assembly GCA_949752735.1 of Lumbricus terrestris. NCBI lineage: Eukaryota > Metazoa > Annelida > Clitellata > Crassiclitellata > Lumbricidae > Lumbricus > Lumbricus terrestris. The sequence goes on along the minus strand of OX457037.1, from coordinate 31,555,452 downwards.
GCGGCCATTAGTATCGCAGAGCAATCCATGGTTTGTTTGAAAGATGATCAGTAATGTGACTGAGTACTGTACATGTAATAAAGGCTAAAGCAATGCAGTCAGTAAATATTATGACTTGACCGTCCATGAGATTGATTATAGTCCGGTTCTAATTGTAGTTTTGAGTCGATGATAATGTATGGACTCTTGGTTGGACGATATTGTCCATTGCACCAGTATATCTTTAGAGACTGAGCTATTTGTTGGCGAGACTGATGGGGTTTGACATTAGGACAAGCGACTTCATACACGTCTTGACGAGAAAATGACGATATTTCATCACTGCATGATGCCAGTGTCTATAGGCGAATAGAAATCGAGTTAATTAACGCTGATGCTGTACAATTCTACCCCTCCTCCGCGTGCGCCTGGTCTGGCACCACTGCGAGGGATCTCCATGCTTCTGTCTTCTATCCCTCCCCAGTCTGCCATTCCATCGCCCGACCCGAAAAAGGGGTTGGCCCCAGTCGAATTGTTGTTGTAGTCCCCGAGAGGGCCAACTGGGGCGCTACCCCCGGTTGTTTGGGATACCCCCTCGGTTCTTACCATCGAGGCCCTCTCTCCACTTCTCTTGACAAGGTCCAGCCGAGCATGGCGCGGAAGGGCGTTGGCCCTACGATTGTTTTCTTTCACAACTTGGGTTCGTTTAACCTCGTCCTCCTTCTTGCCAACTTCCCCTAACTTCCTCTACCGTCACTCGCATCTCAGCCCGTATATAGTCTCTATATTATAGTATCGAGATATATATATGCGTATATAGTCACCTAGTTTAGTACAGTCTCACGCTGGTCTCTTCCGTCTCTCCAGTCGTCTAAAGTCATCCCCGTCATTAAACTAACTCAGTCACTAAATACAGAATTATCCAGACACAGTATTTGAATAGCGTTTCCGCTATGTATCTTAAACACAACTTCACAATAATAACACAAATCATAATACGGCGCTAGAACAATAGCAAAGAATAAAACACACACTCACTCATTCATTCATACAGCTCAACTAAGGCAACCGCTTATAAAAGGGAGAATTTCATGTACGGGTTTTTCCCAATATATAAACATTGACTTTTGTAGCCCACGTAACATACCCTCGCCTCGTTCGGTTTCAGTTCCTTCACAATCCAGTTCCTTTCGTCCTCTTAGTCGAGTCCAGCCATTCGTCCTATCCTCCGAATAGACGCGTGCTTACTCGATCCTCCAACAGTTCCAGTTAGGCCTGAGCAATCCTCATCCTCGTAGCTCGTCCGATGCCTTCGTCGTAAAGAAGAGCACAGTCTTACGTAACTCGCTCCATCACCATCGCAGACGATTCCGATCCGTTTGATCCCAAAATAATCTGCTTCACTTCACTCGTGGAATATCTCCTCACGGCAATCCTCTAAATTCTCGTCCTCACTGGACCTCTAAATCCTCTGTTTCCAGTAACGCTTCCGATCCTGATCCGTTTTGATCCAAGGTCGACGTCGTCACTGCTTCTTTAACTTCGCGGCAACTTCCTCTCACGAAATCCGCGAAATCCTCATCGTCGTGGAACGTTCATCCACGAAATCCTCAGCTCCTCATCGTATTTTTAACGCCTCCCTGGTCCATCGATCGCCAGGGGCACGGCGGGCCGCAATTCACACCATCTCTTCCAACGAGCACAACGTAAAAGGCTCCGTCGACTCTCCTGATCGAACACAACGTGAAAGGCCTCGATTGTTCGTCTTCACTCCCTTTTATACACTTTCAGATTCGCATCAGCAGAAACGGCTATTTCTGCCTGCTCTCTCTCTCTTTGTCCGTCTGCCACCGTCCAAATGGAGTGCCTGTGTCCCGGTCCGTATGCCACGCCATCCACTGGCAAAGACACGGAAAGAAGTAGGACAAAGTTTTCCCTCCGTCAGCGTGGACTAGATTATCAGGCCTGAATTCTGCAACTGTCAGCGTGGTCTAGATAATCGATCAGGTCTACCTCTCTACCACACATCTCGCACGCTCATACATTCATTCATACACAATTACACACAGTTGATTATAATTGACTATAAGTACGTGGCGCTCTATAAATGAAGGACCCTAGTTCTTCACACTGCTCCCACCTGGCGAATCCTGAAGCATGAAGGACAATTATATTAACTGTGTGTCCACACAAAATATACCCTCAATGCTATTCAATGCCTATGCTAATAGTCCATCTTTATGCAGTGTTATGCAATCAATACAGTACTCGATATTCTAATAATGCAGTTCCATTCAGCAAATCTTTCAAACTAACAGATTAACATCCTTCACATCCGCAAAGTAATGCAGTTCAATTCATATAGGCAATGCTTTAGCCTACTCTAAGTTACAAGTGTCCATAATTCGTCAACAACTAATCTCTATCTCCTCAATGTCTTTCACAACGTTATACATACTAACACACACCAAAACAAAATAAGTCCAAAATACACGGCAATTTATAACACATTTAACCAGAATAAACACGGTTGAGCACGTCCATAGCTCTCTTCTGTCGTCTTTCCATCCACCGAACGGTTTCCTCGTTCTCGTCGATCGTCGTTTACGTTTCTCCGCGTTTCTCCATAGAAGTCCCTGGAAATTTCTGGCTGCCGAGGACCTCGTTCCTCGCAGCGTCGTCCGTTCGTCAGACTTCCGGTTGACGACGTCTCTCCTTCTCCTCTCCTCCTCCGTCGAACAGGGAAGCATCGGACTGCTTCTCCCGCATCCGTCGCATTCGTCCGTCCATCTGGGTTGTCTTTGACGCCCGTTGAAGCGTCGCAGAGAATGGCTAAGTCCGTTTTTCCCATTATAATATACGCCCGTTTTATCTGACTGTTTTTACTCGTGTGCAAGCGTTTGTATTTTCGACGACAGTTTCTGAACAGTTTCTAAAGTAGTCTTATTGTTGCTTTCGCTCCCAGTAGTTTGTGTTGCAATCGACAGTGAATCCACTGTCCTCGTTTCAGTTGGAAATTAAGCCCCAGATGTCATCTCTACATTACTCGTCGTATAACAAGAGTAACGTTGTTTTTGTCGGTAGCCTGTACTCCTGTCGACCTCTGGTGAATGCATTGGAAACATTCGCAACATCGCTCAATGGAACCCCATAATCATTCCCCAAATTTTGATTTAGTTGCCGTAGTTAATGTTTTGCTCAACACCATCAAAACAACATCATCATCCTAATCATAACACATACGTTAATCAAATCTTAATCATTTCCTGTCTTCTAGTCTGATAGTCGTATTATTTCCATGTCTGTTTTCATTACAGTCGTATATCCTTCCTCCTTCGTTCTGTTCCTTCGTAAAAATCATCTATCGGTTCTTAATCATTCTTAATCATCGTTAATCATCGTTAATCGTTCTTAATCATCCCTACTCATGCCTAATCATCCACTCTTAAACTACTCAACTCTTAAACTACTCAAATCTCCACAGATCATCTCACCCTTAATTTACATCAATCCTTAATCTTCCTTAATCATCCTTAATCATCACTAATCTTCCTTAATCATGATTATCCCATCCTCGTCGCCATATGTGAAGTTCGCCCCCCTCTGGCCGTGGTGCGCCTGGTCTGGCACCACTGCGAGGGATCTCCATGCTTCTGTCTTCTATCCCTCCCCAGTCTGCCATTCCATCGCCCGACCCGAAAAAGGGGTTGGCCCCAGTCGAATTGTTGTTGTAGTCCCCGAGAGGGCCAACTGGGGCGCTACCCCCGGTTGTTTGGGATACCCCCTCGGTTCTTACCATCGAGGCCCTCTCTCCACTTCTCTTGACAAGGTCCAGCCGAGCATGGCGCGGAAGGGCGTTGGCCCTACGATTGTTTTCTTTCACAACTTGGGTTCGTTTAACCTCGTCCTCCTTCTTGCCAACTTCCCCTAACTTCCTCTACCGTCACTCGCATCTCAGCCCGTATATAGTCTCTATATTATAGTATCGAGATATATATATGCGTATATAGTCACCTAGTTTAGTACAGTCTCACGCTGGTCTCTTCCGTCTCTCCAGTCGTCTAAAGTCATCCCCGTCATTAAACTAACTCAGTCACTAAATACAGAATTATCCAGACACAGTATTTGAATAGCGTTTCCGCTATGTATCTTAAACACAACTTCACAATAATAACACAAATCATAATACGGCGCTAGAACAATAGCAAAGAATAAAACACACACTCACTCATTCATTCATACAGCTCAACTAAGGCAACCGCTTATAAAAGGGAGAATTTCATGTACGGGTTTTTCCCAATATATAAACATTGACTTTTGTAGCCCACGTAACATACCCTCGCCTCGTTCGGTTTCAGTTCCTTCACAATCCAGTTCCTTTCGTCCTCTTAGTCGAGTCCAGCCATTCGTCCTATCCTCCGAATAGACGCGTGCTTACTCGATCCTCCAACAGTTCCAGTTAGGCCTGAGCAATCCTCATCCTCGTAGCTCGTCCGATGCCTTCGTCGTAAAGAAGAGCACAGTCTTACGTAACTCGCTCCATCACCATCGCAGACGATTCCGATCCGTTTGATCCCAAAATAATCTGCTTCACTTCACTCGTGGAATATCTCCTCACGGCAATCCTCTAAATTCTCGTCCTCACTGGACCTCTAAATCCTCTGTTTCCAGTAACGCTTCCGATCCTGATCCGTTTTGATCCAAGGTCGACGTCGTCACTGCTTCTTTAACTTCGCGGCAACTTCCTCTCACGAAATCCGCGAAATCCTCATCGTCGTGGAACGTTCATCCACGAAATCCTCAGCTCCTCATCGTATTTTTAACGCCTCCCTGGTCCATCGATCGCCAGGGGCACGGCGGGCCGCAATTCACACCATCTCTTCCAACGAGCACAACGTAAAAGGCTCCGTCGACTCTCCTGATCGAACACAACGTGAAAGGCCTCGATTGTTCGTCTTCACTCCCTTTTATACACTTTCAGATTCGCATCAGCAGAAACGGCTATTTCTGCCTGCTCTCTCTCTCTTTGTCCGTCTGCCACCGTCCAAATGGAGTGCCTGTGTCCCGGTCCGTATGCCACGCCATCCACTGGCAAAGACACGGAAAGAAGTAGGACAAAGTTTTCCCTCCGTCAGCGTGGACTAGATTATCAGGCCTGAATTCTGCAACTGTCAGCGTGGTCTAGATAATCGATCAGGTCTACCTCTCTACCACACATCTCGCACGCTCATACATTCATTCATACACAATTACACACAGTTGATTATAATTGACTATAAGTACGTGGCGCTCTATAAATGAAGGACCCTAGTTCTTCACAATGCTCCATAGGTAGGATTGTAAATGAAGTACTGTAGGTCCTTGCATATTAATTAGGGTACTTTCTGTATATTTCCCTTTTTCTTATCTAAATGTTTGTGTTCCCTATGTAACAACTTTTGTAGCTGGTAATTTCTTAATATGATTATAATTCAGCGATTACATTTTAGTCCAGCTATAGAGGTATCTGCTGCCTGTAAGAGCCATTAAAAAGCAATATAATTCAGAGCACATCAGATATAATGCATATAAGGAGATTTTGATGATACCTTTGGGTTCTTGCAGCAGGTACTGCCTAAGTTCTTGTTGTTTCAGATCTCGTAAGACGTTATGATGGACTGGGAGACAGCGGAAGACGCCTGGAATCTTCAACAACGATCATCTGGATCCGTGGTCATTTCGGCGTCGCAATGTTGGATGGTTCTTGGACAGCAGCGGATGATGTCGCAAGGTCGTCCTCCTCCTCAACCCCTCGTCGTCCTCCTCCTCCTCAACCATCCTCGTCGTCCTCCCCAACCATCCTCGTCGTCCTCCCCAACCATCCTCGTCGTCCTCCTCAACCACCCTCGTCGTCGTCCTCAACCATCCTCGTCGTCCTCCCCAACCATCCTCGTCGTCCTCCTCAACCATCCTCGTCCTCCTCAACCATCCTCGTCGTCCTCCTCAACCACCTTCGTCGACCTCCTCAACCATCCTCGTCGTCCTCCTCAACCATCCTCGTCGTCCTCCTCAACCACCCTCGTCGTCCTCCTCAACCATCCTCGTCGTCCTCCTCAACCATCGTCGTCCTCCTCCACCATCTTTGTCGTCCTCCTCAACCATCCTCGTCGTCCTCCCCAACCATCCTCGTCGTCCTCATCAACCATCCTCGTCCTCCTCAACCATCCTCGTCGTCCTCCCCAACCATCCTCGTCGTCCTCCTCAACCATCCTCGTCGTCCTCCTCAACCATCCTCGTCGTCCTCCTCAACCGTCCTCGTCGTCCTCCCCAACCATCCTCGTCGTCCTCCTCAACCACCCTCGTCGTCCTCCTCAACCATCCTCGTCGTCCTCCTCAACCACCCTCGTCGTCCTCCTCAACCATCCTCGTCGTCCTCCCCAACCATCCTCGTCGTCCTCCCCAACCATCCTCGTCGTCCTCCACCATCCTCGTCGTACTCAACCATCTTCGTCGTCCTCCCCAACCACCCTCGTCGTCCTCGCCAACCATCCTCGTCGTCCTCCTCAACCATCGTCGTCGTCCTCCCCAACCATCCTCGTCGTCCTCCCCAACCATCCTCGTCGTCCTCCTCAACCATCCTCGACCTCCTCAACCACCCTCGTCGTCCTCCCCAACCATCCTCGTCGTCCTCCCCAACCATCCTCGTCGTCCTCCCCAACCATCCTCGTCGTCCTCCTCAACCATCCTCGTCGTCCTCCTCAACCATCCTCGTCGTCCTCCCCAACCATCCTCGTCGTCCTCCCCAACAACCCTCGTCGTCCTCAACCATCCTCGTCGTCCTCCCCAACCATCCTCGTCGTCCTCCTCCACCATCCTCGTCGTCCTCCTCAACCATCCTCGTCGTCCTTCCCAACCATCCTCGTCGTCCTCCCCAACCATCCTCGTCGTCCTCCTCAACCATCCTCGTCCTCCTCAACCACCCTCGTCGTCCTCCCCAACCATCCTCGTCGTCCTCCCCAACCATCCTCGTCGTCCTCCCCAACCATCCTCGTCGTCCTCCTCAACCATCCTCGTCGTCCTCCCCAACCATCCTCGTCGTCCTCCCCAACCATCCTCGTCGTCCTCCTCAACCACCCTCGTCGTCCTCCTCAACCATCCTCGTCGTCCTCCCCAACCATCCTCGTCGTCCTCCACCATCCTCGTCGTACTCAACCATCTTCGTCGTCCTCCCCAACCACCCTCGTCGTCCTCGTCAACCATCCTCGTCGTCCTCCTCAACCATCGTCGTCGTCCTCCCCAACCATCCTCGTCGTCCTCCCCAACCATCCTCGTCGTCCTCCTCAACCATCCTCGTCCTCCTCAACCACCCTCGTCGTCCTCCCCAACCATCCTCGTCGTCCTCCCCAACCATCCTCGTCGTCCTCCCCAACCATCCTCGTCCTCCTCAACCACCCTCGTCGTCCTCCCCAACCATCCTCGTCGTCCTCCCCAACCATCCTCGTCGTCCTCCTCAACCATCCTCGTCGTCCTCCCCAACCATCCTCGTCGTCCTCCCCAACCATCCTCGTCGTCCTCCCCAACAACCCTCGTCGTCCTCAACCATCCTCGTCGTCCTCCCCAACCATCCTCGTCGTCCTTCCCAACCATCCTCGTCGTCCTCCCCAACCATCCTCGTCGTCCTCCTCAACCATCCTCGTCCTCCTCAACCACCCTCGTCGTCCTTCCCAACCATCCTCGTCGTCCTCCCCAACCATCCTCGTCGTCCTCCCCAACCATCCTCGTCGTCCTCCTCAACCATCCTCGTCGTCCTCCCCAACCATCCTCGTCGTCCTCCCCAACCATCCTCGTCGTCCTCCTCAACCATCCTCGTCGTCCTCCCCAACCATCCTCGTCGTCCTCCTCAACCACCGTCGTCGTCCTCAACCATCCTCGTCGTCCTCCCCAACCATCCTCGTCGTCCTCCTCCACCATCCTCGTCGTCCTCCTCAACCATCCTCGTCGTCCTCCTCAACCATCCTCGTCGTCCTCCTCAACCATCCTCGTCGTCCTCCCCAACCACCCTCGTCGTCCTCGTCAACCATCCTCGTCGTCCTCCTCAACCATCGTCGTCGTCCTCCCCAACCATCCTCGTCGTCCTCCTCCACCATCCTCGTCGTCCTCCTCAACCATCCTCGTCGTCCTCCTCAACCACCCTCGTCGTCCTTCTCAACCATCCTCGTCGTCCTCCCCAACCATCCTCGTCGTCCTCCCCAACCATCCTCGTCGTCCTCCTCAACCACCCTCGTCGTCCTCCTCAACCACCCTCGTCGTCCTTCTCAACCATCCTCGTCGTCCTCCTCAACCATCCTCGTCGTCCTCCCCAACCATCCTCGTCGTCCTCCTCAACCATCCTCGTCGTCCTCCTCCACCATCTTCATCGTCGCCTCAACCATCCTCGTCGTCCTCCCCAACCATCCTCGTCGTCCTCCTCAACCATCCTCGTCCTCCTCAACCACCCTCGTCGTCCTCCCCAACCATCCTCGTCGTCCTCTCCGACCATCCTCGTCGTCCTCCCCAACCATCCTCGTCGTCCTCCCAACCATCCTCGTCGTCCTCCCCAACCATCCTCGTCGTCCTCCTCAACCACCCTCGTCGTCCTCCTCAACCATCCTCGTCGTCCTTCCCAACCATCCTCGTCATCTTCCTCAACCATCCTCGTCGTCCTCCTCAACCATCCTCGTCGTCCTCCTCAACCATCCTCGTCGTCCTCCCCAACCATCCTCGTCGTCCTCCCCAACCATCCTCGTCGTCCTCCTCAACCATCCTCGTCGTCCTCCTCAACCATCCTCGTCGTCCTCCTCAACCATCCTCGTCGTCCTCCTCAACCATCCTTGTCCTCAACCCCTCGTCGTCCTCCTCATCAGCGATCCTCGTCGTCCTCCTCCGGGATTAGATGTCAAGATGCTCGTTCAGTCGCCTGCCATGATCTTCTGGATCCCTTCTGTCCTCTCGGAATCCCTTTACAGGTAACTGAGATTAGCCAGATGACTTAATTTGCTAATTGATTGTTATTTAGGATGATTAGTTGTAAATCTGTTCTACTTCACGTGACTGACGATGTTTGATGAAGAATAAGCTGGCTTATGGTGTTCATAGTTGTGTGCAATCTTTATACTAATACGTAATACCACAGAATAGATAAAGCGTAGCCAGAAGTCCAACTCCAAGCTTTTACTGTAATTCGGATATTATTCTAAAAAGTTTGTAGTCTATGCACGTCGGCCATTTTAGCGCGTAAAATAATAATATGTTACGAGCGTTAACTTTTTACTGATTCTTTATGTAAAAGTCGCTGAAAATTTAATAAAATAATGAGAACGTCTGGCGGACAGCATTGTGCAGCAATTGGATGTACAAATAACAGAATGAAAAAGAAATGTTTGTCGTTTTTTCGCTTCCCGAAAGATGAAACACGGTAGGCTCATTGCTCGCTCTCTGACTTCTAAAGGTGCAGCGTCTCTTGTCCATGCATTTGTAGTTCCGCCACTGGTCGCACTCTCCCAGTGCCAGTCCCAAACCTGGATAAAGGAGGAGGGCGACACCTCCCAAGCTCTTTTCAATTTCACAAACTGTTGAAGACTGTTTTTTTTCGTTTGATCTTGGCCGGGAGCGCCTCTGAGTAAGTACTTTGACGGGGCGCTATATAAATTACGATTGATTGATTATTTGAATAGTTGTTGTAAGAGAACAGATGTAGGGTAGCGTTTTTTGTTCTGTGATGTAATCCACAATCAATGTTATATTGTTATTTTGTTCACTAGAGTAAAGGTGTTTACACTGTTGATAAAAAAATTATGTGGGTAATCCCGAAGACTGCGTGCCCGTATACAAAACATATTGTTTTGTATGAAATATAGCGCAGCGGCCTGTCACATCTCACTATGTAAAGCGGTCAGTAAGCAAGTAATCAACCGAAGCAAATGGTGAAATATAATGGTAAAATAAAAGTGAATAAACGAGAAAGTAAAACGATTTGTAAATGCAACGTTTGATATGATTGAATGTACCGACTCGGACGACACCTGCCTTAGTAGCTGTTCCGCCTCCTCTGATGCTGTGGCAACCGACCAGGACCTCCTTTGGACTACTCTAGCGGACAGCCCTTTTGACTCAACGCTCGTGCATAAGCTGGTGCCTGCGCTTGGCTTTCAAGTGGCGCTGTAGAAGTTTGGAGATTACGATTACGATAATCAAGTGTTTTCATGTTGTTGACAGGTGCAAGAAGTGGGTTCAGAATACGAGGAGACAAGATCTTATAAATGTGTCATCTGACTGCCTCAACAAAGGTTACGTCCTCTGCGCTGAACATTTCGAGGATAGTCAGTTCAACAACCGAGAGTGCAAGAATCGGCTGACGTGGAACGCTGAGCCAGCACTATTCGCTGTTCCGAATCCACCATCGCTGCGAACGCTTAAGAGAAAACTACCAACATCAAGAACCTGCCAGCCAGCCACAAAACGAAGACAGACGAACATTGGAAGAGTGGTCACAGATGAACATCTTTGGGGCGCGGTGGCGTTGTGGTGGCGTTGTTGCCTTGAAGCCGGAAGGTTCGAGATTCGAATCCACCTCGCCGCGTAAGGACCTTGGGCAAGTCCTTCACCCAGAATTGCTCAGCGCTTCGGCGTGAAACTCCGATGCAGTGTACGCTCTGCATTCGGGAGCGCCTCTGAGTAGAGAGTGCTTAAAGGGGCGCTATAACAAGTGCACATACAAACAAAACAATCTTGAACAAGCTGTTGGTGTAAGTGTTCTGTGTACAGAAATGTGTTTGGAAAAAACATTGTGCACAGCGGAAAAAATGTTGCAACATTGGAACATGTTAGAAGTTTGTACAGTCTTGATGCCAAGCGGAACTACCACTTAGCACCACGTCCGAGTGGGCAACACATTCATTTGACATCGTTTTCTAAGATGCGAGATAAACTTGCTGCTCAAACATTAAGTCATTCTGTAGCTGCAGCAATCGAAACAAATTGTTCTAAATATTGGTTCATTAGGACCCCTTGCCATAGGTACAGCTGAATATGCTGAGAAATTTGACACTCTTTTTGATTGTTTCAATAGTTCTGAGGTGTATTGTACAAAAGTTTGCAGAGGCAGCTTATCTGCAAGATCAAAACATCTTTCCATTTTGCTGGATGTACAGTCCTGGTTGTCAACTTTGCGTGTGATAACTGTATCTACAGGACGTGATATCATTTTGCAAGTTAAATGTTTTGAAGGTTGGCGAAGTAATATTAATGCATTATTGTTACTATGGAATGACTTATCATAAAATCATGGCTTTCGATTTTTTAATCAGGATCCTCTGGAGAACTTCTTTGGTGTTATTCGCCAGGCTGGAGGACTTAATGCCAATCCAACCTGGTACCAGTTTCGGAACGCATATCGCAATGTCTGCTTCAACAGTCTTGCAACCGAGTCATAGTGGCAATTGTTTTTCTGATGATCAGCTATTGGTGACATTGTCTAAATTGAGCACTGTGTCATCATGTATAGTGGCACCGACATCTGTCAGTTGTCCTGTTGATTTTTCATTTTCTGACCTCCCAGAACCTATAGCGACTTGTGTGAACAAAATGCACTTATGTATTTTGCGGTTATTTGCTAAGAAAATTGTTTACCTGGCACAATTGTGATGCATGAAAAGTTGCATTTTCACCTTTCACTGCATGTTTCATGGTTGCAAGAGTTATGTATTAAAAAGACAAGTATTCTTCAAGTACTCAATGTTGTGTTTAATGATATACTATATTATGGGACTGTACTAGCTATTTGACCCGCTGCCTGTTGTTTTTATTTTGATTAAGCACCTGTCAGTCATCTGGTTCCAGCGACTTCGCTTTCATGGGCACAGCAGAAGTCTCGAGATTACGATAACTATTCAGAGCATGACAGCCCCCCAAAATAAAATGGAGTTCCAAGATGTCCTTCAAACTTGGCAATAACTCCTAACTGATTGATTTATTCTGAACATTTATATAGCGCTTCTTCCAGAAAGCTACTCAGGGTGCTCTCTGCGCCGGCCACTTGATGTTAAGTGTCACGAACAAATATATTACATCAGTTAGTAAACAGTGCACTGCATAGTAAGCTGGAAATCACCATTGGGAGGCACACACAGGTGAAGCCAGCCAACGGATTTCATCAACAGATGACATATGACGTGGATGGATGCTCAGTCTCTGGACCAAGTGCAATGGCGTCATAAGGTTGAGCGACAACAGGCAACAGCATTGATAGTAAACGTTCGACACACACGCATAGGTGTACGGGAGATTTCAGCAGTGGGGGCCAAGATTTTACTTCTGCCCCCAAAATAAATCCGGAATAAATGACTTCATGGATCGAAATCTCGGGGTGGAAAATATTTTTTCCCAGACAAAAAGTTGACAACTTTTTTTAGTCATCGGGTTGAAATCTTATGAAAAATACTATTTTGAGTTTTCTTAAACTAACGTATTTGCCCGGGTCTGCTTGCCCGAAAAAAGAGGCCCGAAATTTGGGGGCATTTGCCCTCCCCCACTGGACCCCCGCCTCGTACGCCTATGCACCCAGCATTTGTTATGGGAAGAAAAAACTTCACAAGTCAAGGGGGGATACAGAAATTTCCGAAGGGTGGGGGGCAAAAAACTGATGACCTTTTTTAGTCATCGGCCAACTTTTCCGGGGAAAATATACCATTTCATCCGCCGAAAAAACTGATGACCTTTTTTTAGTCATCGACCAATTTTCCGCGAAACATCCGCCGCTAAATCGACGGGGGGAGCCAAGTCCCGTACGCTTTTTTAATAGGGGGGCCTGATGTCCTGTTTTTCTCTCCGACTACATTTATTTAATAGCTTGTTGAAACCAACAAATGGGGGGGCACGTCCCATGCAATTTTTAAATGGGGGGCGCCATGGCCGGATTGCCCCCCCCCTGGATCCGCCCCAGTCATGTGGTCCTAGAAAGTACCCGGTCTGGGGTGTAGGCTATAATCCGTTTGCTTCGCTGGGGAGTAGGCTAACTCGTGGAGGACATGGCCTGATCTTGCAAGAACCGCCGAAAACAAGCAGGTATTGGTCGCCATTAAAACAAACTATCACAAGTCGTTTGGACCTAGGTCGAATAATAATTACTAACACCAGTCATGAAAGTCATTCAGTCCCAGGAAGAATAAACTTCACAATTAGCACCTAGATTAGTAGATGGTGCGCAACGTAAACACCGGCAGTCCGTGCGGTAGCATTGAGCGAAAGTTCACGCCCGCCGCTGGGAGCGCTGCATTCGCATAGACTATACTGGCATTACAGCGCTTAGCATTGAAATACGGTCAGTTAGACTTCTGGCTACGCTTTATCTATTCTGTGGTAATACCTTAAATTTTTCTCTTCTCCCCTATACTACTGCGGTTAAAGAATGTTTCAGAAAATAATAATTTTTTGGCACAAGTTGCCGTCATGGATTGTGTGCAGCGAATAAGCTTTGAGAGGGTGATTGATTTGTTCTTTAATGCCAACATAAACCATGTTCTTGTTTTTACAGATTTTTCTGCTTCGACTCTTGTGCGAACAGTGCGATCGCAGTAACTGCATGGAAGACCTGATGTGCGCACTGGAAGAAAACGAGACACGTCTGTATCCATGGTCATCATGCTAGCATTCCTAACATTCTACGATTGTCTGGTTCCATAGTCATCATTCTACGATTGTCTGGTTCCCTAGTCATCTTTCATCACAGGTAACAGCGTTCAGTTATCGAAATACCTGATTGAAATGAGAGTATTATAATTGAATTACATTTATTCTGTTATCCATATTTGAAGGTTTGATGGATGTAATTCGTGATCGGCTGAGCTACCCCCACGATAAAGTCCGCCACGATTTCAGCATGCCCTTAGTTTTAATCATGACTGCCTAATTGTCAATGTTTCTCTTACAAACATACCATACTGATTCATGCATTCATTCTTAGCTACTATGCCTACATAAAACTGGGAATGGTATTTGCTGGAAGAAATTGCACCTACTGCATGTTGCTGAGTTCCAAGCAGGAAGTAAACGTTTTTGAAAATCATTTGAGCATTTCTTTGGCACTGCTGCATAATCTGAAAGGTCTAGAGTCCTATGTGCAGCAACTAGCAGGCGATCTTCTTGAAGGATTTCGACTATTCAAGTCAACTTTGACTTGTATGTTTGAGCACTTGTCATAGCGCCCTTTCAAGAGACCTACTCAGAGGCGCTCCCGACTACAGAGCGGACACTGTATCAGAGTATCACGCTGAAGTGTAAGAGCAATTGCGAGTGAAGGACTTGCCCAAGGTCCCTACGAAGCGGCTTGAGGTGCATTCGAATGTTCAAACATACGTCTGCAAAGCCACGTGCATACCCACTACTCCCCACAACTTGGCTCTGTTGTTAACTAGGTCCCTACGAAGCGGCTTGAGGTGCATTCGAATGTTCAAACATACGTCTGCAAAGCCACGTGCATACCCACTACTCCCCACAACTTGGCTCTGTTGTTAACTAGGTCCCTACGAAGCGGCTTGAGGTGCATTCGAATGTTCAAACATACGTCTGCAAAGCCACGTGCATACCCACTACTCCCCACAACTTGGCTCTGTTGTTAACTAGGTCCCTACGAAGCGGCTTGAGGTGCATTCGAATGTTCAAACATACGTCTGCAAAGCCACGTGCATACCCACTACTCCACACAACTTGGCTCTGTTGTTAACTATAGGTCCCTACGAAGCGGCTTGAGGTGCAATCGAATGTTCAAACATACGTCTGCAAAGCCACGTACATACCCACTACTCCCCACAACTTGGCTCTGTTGTTAACTAGGTCCCTACGAAGCGGCTTGAGGTGCATTCGAATGTTCAAACATACGTCTGCAAAGCCACGTGCATACCCACTACTCCCCACAACTTGGCTCTGTTGTTAACTAGGTCCCTACTCCCTACGAAGCGGCTTGAGGTGCATTCGAATGTTCAAACATCCGTCTGCAAGACCACGTGCATACCCACTACTCCCCACAATTTGACTTTGTTGTTAACTAGGTTTAATTGATGATACTTGCAGGTGAGAGAAAACTGTAAAGAACAAGACGGCAAAGATGATGTCGGAAACGCAATGCAATCCTGAAGAACTTTTACTGACTGTGCTAAGAGTAATTTTTAGCTGGACATTTATGGAAATGCTCGCCCGTTCTGAATTGCATAGACTAGGTAAAGAACATCAAAGAACATTCTGTAAATAAGCATTAGACACATTTGAAGAACTGTTGTTGTATGCAAAGTGGTATAACTTTTGTTCTGTTTGAAATATTTGATTGAAATCTGGCCATCATGTGTAAATATGAATTGTCTCTAAGCCTGTAAAATTTCATTTCAACATTCTTGCTTCAGGCCAAGAGAGAGGGGTATTTTTTGGGCCCACCCTTTATATACCGAGGTCAAGAAAATGAGGGCGGCGGTTTATATGCGGAGGTCGAGAAAGTGAGGGCGGCGGTATATATATGCAGAGGTCGAGAAATTGAGGGCGGCGGTTTATATGCCGAAGCCGAGAAATTGAGGGCGGCGGTATATTTGCCGAGACCGAGAAAATGAGGGTGGCGGTTCATGCCGAGGCCGAGAAAATGGCGGCAGTTGAAATGCCGAGGCCGAGAAACAGAGGGCGGCGGTTTATATTCCGAGGCCGAAAAACTGAGGGTGGCGGTTTTAATGCCGAGAAACCGATGGCGGCGGTTCATATGCCGAGGCCGATCAATTGAGGGCGGTGATTCATATGCCGAGAAAATGAGGGCGTTGTCGGTTTATACACCGAGGATGAGAAAATGAGGGTGGCGGCAGTTTACATGCCGAGCCCGAGAAAATGAGGGCGGCGGTTTAAATGCCTGCCGAGGCCGAGAAATTGAGGGCCGCGATATATATGACACTAATTAATGGCATAATAAGTGTTGGATCACTCTTTATTCGGCCAAGCCAGAAGTGGGAAGGGCTATCTTATTTTCAGCAGAACCAGAGTCAAGCAACACAACAGAAAAGCGCCAATGGCAGTTAACAAACTTTAATAAATAAATGCATCCACATTTACTCCACAATATAGTTCATGCGAAACTTGACTACTGCAACTCTTTCTTTCTAAACATTGTTATCACCCAAATTAAGCGCCTACTCTATTTTGTTACACCGGCAGAGAGAGCGCCCTAGGAATAAAGTTTGAAACATCCTTATGAATTACCGAGCTGTCTAATTACTACACAGAAGCAGCAAAGGGTCTAAAGATGGGAAAATATAAATTTTAACGGTCTGTAAGAGTCGTTTGAAGAGAATAATTGGCACCGCAGAAGTTTCTTGACGAGCATTCAATAGGTGGCTCTGTGTGCGTGTACCGTTGTCAGCCATTTTCACTGTGAGTGCTTGATGTCGTCATGTGATAATATTTCTCTGTGTTGTATGCGGTCGATCTTCTTATTTGATCACATTTTGATCAAACGACGATACAGATTATTCGTCTAATTGAAGGAAAATCAGCAGCAAAAGTTTATTATTTCTGCCGCAGGGAGACATCGTACTGGTAAGTAAGAATTCTTATGTAGTCATTTAGTCGCTACAGAACGCGTTTTGTAGGATTATGTACCCTGAGTGTACGACATCTTATCACGCTATTGAGGCCATGCTAGGCTTCATGCGGCTAGTTCAGCCTATTATTATCATTGGCGTATTAGGTAAGATATTAAAATTATTTGTTTATGCATTTCATTTAAATGGCATGAGATGTTGCAAGCGAAGATCGCTGGGCCGGTGTTTGTGTAATTTAAATGGCATGAGAGGTAGCCAACCAAGAGCGCTGGGCCGGTGTTTAATGTAAAGAAGATTTGGAATTATAAACTTTAAATTTATTCACCTATGAGGATGTTAGCGGACTGAATAGCGACCGATGCCTTTTAAGATTTTCCCCACATGCGTCGAGTTTGGAATCTGGATTTTGGAATGTCTTATCTGGGTTGCAGCTTGTTCTCGTATGCAGACATGTATGATTGCACGTAGGCTATGTATGTATTAAGCTTTTATGTATATGTATGTATGTTTTTATATATGTATGTATGTATGCATATTTTTTTGACTTTTAGCAAATGCCTGCATTTCAGGAACCCCTCAAAACCCTATGAACGTACTGCCTAAGGGATCTTCACAAAACTAGAAAAGTAACTTTCAAAGAACATTGTTTAAATTTATAGACAATTCAGATGTAAACTGAAGGGTTGTTCCAAAGGAATGGATTAACCCACAAGAGTACACACAGCCATGTGTGCATTTGCACATCGTTGATCAATTCCATATGTTAAGTGTAAGGTGTTAGAACAAGCAGTAGACCTACAATGGCCGGGTTAGTTTGAGTTTGATTACTAGTGTTATCAAAGGATGTGTTTAGATAGATGCGATTTTGCAGTGACTGAAGTTTTCAGATAAGGTATTTGAAAGCAAGATTATGGTCTGACCATTCTAATTTTCAAGGCAGACTGACTTGCATGATGATCTATGTGTAGATCGAAGGCTCAAAATAAGTAATTAATTTGCTAACTTTGGTTTGCGTTTAATATTAATCTGGTGTAGTGGTATGGTGGACTTCGTAAACCAGTATCTGAGAATGCAGGGATATATATATATATATTTATTGTATTGTATTTAATTATTCTCAGTGGCTGGTCCTAGAACCTGGAATGGGCTCCCTGTTGCACTCCACCTTGTACCTAGAGGTCGCACCACTATGTTCCTTTCTCACTTAAAAACTGTCTTGTTTGGCTGTTGTTGAACTGGGAGCGCTTCTGAGTAGATTTCCTTGAAGGTGCGCTATATCAAAAGTCAGTAATAATAATAGTAATAATCATCATTTATAAAGCTATTCTAGTAGGATAAACTGTTCAGAAGTTTATCCTATATATAGTATATTTATGTGATGTTTATAATATATAAATGCATATGTTATATATGGGTAAGCTAAACTTAATCAATGTGTATTTGTAGAGTAAGTGTGGCAGTGTTGTGGCAATGGCCAATTTCTTGCTTGTTTTCTATGTATTGTATGCAGTTCGTGTCCAGTCATTTGCAAGTGTCATCTTCGGCAGAATGAACGGTCTATAGTCCACCACCGAAACGCTTTAGTGACACTCACAGACAATGTTTGCCATGCATGCTGTCCCATGGAAATGAATATCTAGTCAACAGCAGCATGCATCATTTGACCAAACGATTTCATGATAGATGTTATCATAATAATTTATTATGGTTAATAAAAAAACTATTAATAGGAAGTTAAATGATTAACAACAGTATATAAATTGTCGAGGTTTTTCACTGGTCAACATTGCGTAAGCACCAGTTTTTATGGTGTAGGCTTATGGCTGTGCAAATATATTTATTTATCTATCTATTTACATTTGCGCATGTCTGGCCGTATATGGTTGAACGTGTCTGACGAGGTTATTATTTTATTTATGAACTTATCAGATTTCACACGCACGTACATTGATTCGTAAATAGATCGATTGAGGCCGTCCACGGTCTCCAGATTAATAACAATGTTGTTGGGGGAAAATGCTGTTAATGCGATCTGTGAAACTTCCTTGTTTGGGTAAATATGGATTGCCTTCAGGAATTGAAGATTGTTTCTGGGGCAGTGGTTCTCAAACCTCTGCAGGCCACGGACCGGCAATAATTTTTGTTGAAGCTCGCGGACCGCTAACTTAAATGGTGACTGCAAAGAAAAACGACCTATAATTATAGAAAAAGACTACTTTTAGTATAGGCCTAAGGCTATTTACAATGTGGATTTGTCTTTATAATTAAAACATATCCCTAACAGCATTTAATGTACTTCCCAATTTAATTCGTATTTAATAACATTTTTGAAAGTTTAATTCAAGGTTTCGAATTAGAATGTAAATGAGTGTAGCCTACATTTGTTATTGTAAGCTGATCTGTGCAAATATAGCTAATGGCACATTACTACAATTGTGTGTTAATCATGGAAATAACTGCTCAAAGTAAAACACAGAAATAATAATAAGAAAACTGTGATAATATAGATTTGAAAACTAAACAATTGTCTGAGCGGCCTCGCTCTTTCATTGTTCTTTTATTAAACAAAACTTTCTAGGCAGGCTTGTTTATGTTTACTCATTTAAAAAATGCTTCAAACACTTTTGTTTATATTTGAATTTTTTTATTATGTTAGAAAATTAAGCAAGCTATTCTACATCCAGCAATGCTTGATCAGTGTTTACTTCATTATAATAATTTAGCGCTCACCATCTAGGTCAACAGAAATAAACACTGTCTGCTTTCGTAAACACGGAACATTCAATTCAATTGAATTTTCCTTTATTCAGAACATCAGGCTGTTACATTTAAATTTTTTACAAAGGTTTTATCAATCAATCAAGATTTTTTATTGCAACCAATTGTAACAGTCAGTAAAAGAGCAGAAACAGAAACATAGTGAACACGAATTAGATGACTGATTTATATGTATGCTCAGGATTTATACGCAACATGATAAAGACTAGGCTTGACTGATAACAGTAGAGATAACTTTAATGTGTGATTGCTATAGGATTTGTTACAAAAACGTTCTTGAATAATACTCTAGAGATGGAGTTGCAATTATTTAAAATTTTGCAATAAATTTAAATTGTTTGAATGTACAATCCGGCAAGTTAAGATAAGGTGCTTTCAATTTTTTAAAATTTTCAGACAGAACTGTGAATAAATTTTGGACAACAATTAGAATAATTTCATAAGCAATTTCATTTGTACGTAAATCAATCATTATGACTTGTTTTTAACTCTTCTCGGTCCGCCGACCACCACTTTGAGACTTCATTGAGTAAGGTACCTGAATTCTATTCTTTTTCATAGAATTCTCCTAAGAAAGTGACTGCTAGTTCTAGTAGCTTTATGTAGTCATCTCTGTGGTAGTCAGTATTCAGTCATTGCAATGCAAAGGTGATGACATACGGTAGTCCTAAAATTTGTGAATGTAATGGAGGATTATAGAATATACTCCATTGCTGTGCCATGCTTGGCATGTGATTGATAATGGATGTATCCGAAGATGTCCAAATGTGGAGACCTTGCAGAATCGTACAGCGAAAACACATTTTCCAGAACACATTCGGAAACATGATGTTGACGGCAGACAAGGTTCAAGAGGTCCTTCCTAGTGAATAGTAAGCGAAACCTTAGGATCGAAAGATTCTTGAATCTCTTATATATTGCTAGGGCTGCATGGTTATCTTTCCCTGCTTGATGGGCGTGCTGAAGGGCTGATGATCAGCTCACCAGCTGGTGCTGCACATAGATTCGATGCAGCAAGAGCAGATATATAGAATGTTATGGGCTTTATTGCTGTTGGTTTTGCTGCAATCTAGATTTGCTGTATCATCACGGGTAATTATATAGAGACTATTCTTCACCACTCAGGTGTCAAAGCAGACATTGTAGGGTCTGGTGTGTTTTTTAAAGCAATCTGACGTTGCCTAGAGCTTCTTCAGATGGCATTTCCAGCGAAAAAACTTCCATCACTGCAGCTGTGCAAGCTATCAGGATCTCATTTCAGATATGGAGTTTATACATGAATTAGCATGATGATTCTACCTGGTCTATAGAAAATCTTTGTTTCGAAAAGCCACGAACCACAATCATGTACCTTAGAAATACCCTCATATATATTTATATATGTTTTATATATATATTTATATATATAATTTATATATATATTATACAATATTTTTATATATATGCATTTATATAATGACTAGATGTGTTTACCGGCGTTGCCCAGGAAATTTAGGGTTTTCAACACTACTCCTCTGGGGTACCCAGCGTTGACCGCTAAATTTCTGGTTTTCAGTAATTCTCCACCCCACCCCGCTTCCCCAAAAAGCCAAACATGACCCGTCCCTGAGGGGCGGGTGTGTGTGCTGACTGTGGCCTAATATAATTATTGCAGACTGTCTGTTCTGTTAATATTTGTGTGATCTGCGTTCTTGTGAATATTATTGTTTCAGCTGCATTATTGCAAACTGTAACCAGTTTCGGTTTGTCAAGCGGATTGCTATGGAAATTATTATTGGGCGAGTATTAGGGTGTCCCACGATTGCACAGGAAAAATATTTTTCTTGAAACTTGAAATGCAGTCCCTCCAAAAAGTTTCCTTATGGTCCTATGATAGTACCTGCCAAATTTCTGGACATTTTGAAAATATTTAGAGGCCGCTCAAAGCTCACATATAATATGTGTAAGTTGTCACAAATTATACGTGCGACATATAGGCCTATGAGTTTGAAATTTTCGGAGGTCCACACTTTGATCCCACTAGCGTGCTTATGTATTGCTTAATAACCTTATAATATTGCTCTGAAATACTAAAATCTACAAATATGCAACCTTATTGTATTTGCGAATGAGGTTTTTCAAGCATAAGGACGACAGTTAAGCTCTCGAGCAAACGAATGATGTAAATGTCGTGCACTAGGATTGCAGGTCGCTACCTCCACATGGCAATCATCAGTGGAGTAGAAATGAATAAGGTTAACAGATTGTCAGTCTGATTTTTCTCTAGTTGGTGGAAGTAGCCTACAAACATGTTGGTGTGCTAAAGTTGACCTCTGGACCAGGACAGGAATCAACGGTTGCAGTTTGAACCTTTTGAAGTCGTGAAAGTGTGATGCATTAGGCCTAATTATTGGCAAATGCTTTGAGACAACGGCTTTCAATAACTGCATATTAAATAGAGTTTGCAATGCCTTGCACCCTTCTACATCAGCCATCAGTCGTAACATCTTGTTAACATCACAGAAATCTTTTAAGTCCAGTTGCCTGGTGCATTCTTTGTGTCCTTGGTAAAAATTTGTCCATCAATGGTCTGTGATTAAGCTCTGCAAGCCATTTAAAGATGAATGCTCCAATCTGGTTCACCATCAACCAAACCCTCGACCAATGCTACTGCAGTCTGCATCTAACAAATCATAAGAATTCATTACTGAACAGCTTTAGCGTGGCCATACTCGAAATATGACTATCAAGAATTTTCAAAACTCTTGGTATTCATGGTTGGATTGAACAATTCGGTAGCATTTCGCAAGCCTGTTGCCATCACAGAGCAAGTTGGATGGGTAAGGCAATATAGATCTAATTGCTTTATGATGGAAACGAATCACATATAGGCCTACAGTTGACGACCGTGAATTACAGGGCATCCAACCCAAACAAGTCTCAGATTTGTGATTGACATCTACAGTCAGGCGGTGTTCTCATGTAGAGTCACTGCTCTCTTTGAATTAATCCATAGCTTTATAATTCTGGCAATGCTGCTCTAGATGACAAGTCTGAAAATGATGCAACATCATTCTTGGTATACCAGCACCTAAGATATAAGAGATAGCAATTCTCTCTGTTCTTTCAGTGAGTTCTCATTAATGTGGAATAACGGGGTTATCTCTTCCTAAAAGTTTTTCCCAAACCATGCTGCGTTCAAATATAGTTTTCTCGATCTTTCGGTGAAAGAGTGGCGAGATAGCCAATCGTATAAGACCACGTGTGATTTTTCATAACGTTGGTCTGTGTAAATGACTGTGCTGAACAAACATGACGCAGCTTTGATACAGAATTTCAGCTCAACGATAACGAAGAACGTAGATCGGAGACAATTTCTCGTACAGGTTGTCGAAAAACACAGGCACATGTTTTCTAACTACAATTGTGACAATCTTGTTGACATGTGTAAATGTAGAACGTAGAACTGAAGAACAATTTGAGTGCAGTGATGTAGAATCAGCAGATCAGTATGAGAATAGTAAAAAAATAACGGTCCAGACGTTGATTTGTTGTGTAGCTGCATGGGGTGTGCAATTAAAACTTTACTGTGTGGTCCTAGGACAAATAGGGGTTGAACCTCACAGCCCCCTCAGAATTTCTTACTATGAAGCAGATGAAGGTATGGAGGAGCTAAAACCACGACTTGTTACATTATCAAGAGTTTGTAATGACTACTCCCAATGATTAGTTGTGTGTGCACTGATATTGTGTCCAAAGTTCAAAAATCTCAAATTTTTCTCGATTTTGCATTTTTTGAGCATAAGACTATGCCCAAAATATCCATTGTATCCAATAAAGTTAAATACCTGTTAATTCTACCATTCACGAGCTTTCCAAGGGTAGTAAATTTGTTATAATAGGATCAACGATTGGGATATAAAGGCATTTAGAAGTTGGACACATCAGGCGCAAATTATGCCAATATGGGTTAAATTTGGGCGGCTTGAGCCACCCCTAAATATTTTTTTAGTGTCATAAAACTTTACAGGTGTTATTATGGGACCATATGGAAACTTTTTAGGGGGACTGCATTTCAAGTTTCTAGAAAAATATTTGTTGGGACACCCTAGCGAGTATGGTGTCATGCAGACTGTTGACTCTTTGCCAAAACGGCAGCGTGAGTTATTATTGATTAAATCTGTCTTAAAACGCTAATAATTCTGGTTTTAAAGAGAATTAAAAGCTGAAAATAGTTGCTTTGGCCTTGTAATTTAGGTAAGAATCAGTTGCCAAAATTTTGTTAAACCGACTCTCTGTCATTTCCGAGCCTTTTCTGTTGCAAAGAGTCAAACTACATCCACACAAACAAACAAACATATGGAAGGACAATTTTTCGGACTTATAATATAAGAATGACTAGTTGCATCGAAAAATAGAAAGTAAGAACAGGCATGGTGGTCGCTAGGGTTCCACGAACCAATAGTAGAACAAGGTGACAAGGTGAAACATAGGGCTTGTACCCAGTTGTGCGCTTAAAGGGGATCCCAAAAAGGACAAGTCCCACTGTCGAAGGTACTGCAATATCAATTGTAGGTGGAAGGCTAAGTCAAACTATATGAATTTACATGAGAAGCAAGATACCAAGTAACTATTGATCACCTTAATTCAAACATTCGCAAAGTTCTGCTAGACAATCATGGAAGAACAAGAATCGACATTGTTTATAATTTAAAATGATCACATTGGAGAGATTATAAGTCATATATGTTAGGCCTAGCTACTGTTCTGATGAGTGCTGTAGATAGTTTATTGACAATTGAAACAATTAATATAAGGTACTCGAATCAACCCACAAGTAGTTAATTGGCCCTGGTTGTTGAAACAAGTGATAACTTTATACACTACAATCATTCATCGTTTAAGCATAATTTAGAGCTCTCTTGGAGTTGCTAAAAGTGGAAAGGAAGGCCATATGATTCAGCCCTGTGACTTATAGTTCTAAGCAATTTAGGATTGATTCTAACAATGTTGGATCCCTGATTAGCTGCAGCTCTAAGAAAGTGTTGATGCATAGAATATGCCAATCAAAAGATTGTGGTAGCAAATTATTATGGTACGGATACCTAAAGAGACCATTTTGGAACCTGTTGATGCTCGGTGTAGTTAGTATACAGTTAGTTTTAAAGGTGTCCTTGGTACTGAATCGCCAACCGATATGATTGCGCATATCTAGCTAATTAGCTAATTTCTGGAGTACATGGGTGATTTCATGGTTTAAATTTGGCTCAGATTTTATATACTTGTATCATGATTCGGTTTTCGTATGCTTGTGTCCTGGAAAAATCAGTTTGTAGACTGGAAGACTAAGTCAAACTATATGAATCTACATGAGAAGCAAGTAGTTTGTACTAATTTTACAGTAGTTTGTACTAATTGTACAGTAGTTTGTACTATTATTGTACAGTAGTTTGTACTAATTGTACGTTAGTTTGTACTAATTTATATAATTTATCATCGTCATCCGATTTGTAGCTGATGAATTGTGAACCAATCTTTACAATAGATCTGTGTCATCCATAGATTAGTGAAGAATGGTTTTCGGGTGAACTTTGTCAGCTTAAAGTTGATACATTCATGACATTGCATGTAGGTGGCACTCCTACATAAGTTCGGATTTCACATAGTTGGACTGTGATGATAATTATAAGGTGGATTTGTGTTGTCATAGTCATGTTAGCTACTGTTCTGTCATAATAAGATGATTGCCTTAGCGCCGTCACCCTCCTCTGTCATAGCTTGGTACTGGCCCTACTAGAGTAGGGTAGGTGCAGTGGTGTTAGCCAATAGTCATGTGAACAGCTCTGTATATGCATAGAACCTAATGTCTACAGAGCCGTTTGGGAATTGTTTCAGCTGCTGTTGTCTGGATTGGGGGTGTGTGTCTCCTGCCATGCTAGTGTTTGCTCAGAGGAGCTGGGCTGTCTTAAATCATTCATTGCTGCTACTTGTAAGATGATAAAGCCATAGCACAAACAGTCCGTTGTTCTTCAGGACTTGACAGACAATTAAAGTTTCCTGGTTATAAATGAGAGATCATCATTTGTAGGAAGAATATTCGGTGTAAATCTATAGAAGGTAGGAATTTAGGAAAGTATTGAATCAAGCCAGTCTCTTATTGAGATGTTCAGTTCATATGTAGATGCATTTGGTTCTGTCCAAATAGTGTTGACAAGCTAGCATGCATCTTTCATGCAGCTGATTTGTGCCATCTTGTTGATATTTTTGGAACAAAATCTGCATGCTGCCTCCAGCAACAGTAGGTTCTTTGGATCTTGTTTTACGATTCAATGTTAACTGAACTAAAGACTTCCAAGGATGAATAATGCACCAATGTCAAGAATATAGATTCGGTTTTTCTGTGCTCGTTCATATTAGATGTTTCTGTAATGTGACAATGGTGACAGTTGTGATTATGATGAATTGATGACTAAGTTTTCAGTGGTTATGTCTATGATTGCGATGAGAATCACATAAGCAGAAACTGGATCATGTTTGTGCCAGCATTGGAAGCACCATTGCATTTACCCAATTACATCGGTTTCAGATGGATTGAGGCTGAAGATAGGAATTAGTCAATAACTGTTGACCAACAACAGTGGAAGGATTTTTATGACATTGGTTGCATGAAAGCAGTTATGAATAATATTGTAAATGTCCGGTGGGTTGGATAAGTTTCTCTATCATCTATTAAATGACTTTCTACCATATAATATGCTGTCCCCATTGGCATGGCCCTAAGCTTGAAGTGCATTTCCAATAGATCCAGAGCCGAAGTGCAGCAGCCATCGCGTCTATCTTCCATCCTGCCTGCTGCCAAGTCCTGTATTAGGCTATTGGTGCTACTAGGTCTGTCCAGGGATTCTTATATATATATATATATATTAATAGGTATTTTTGTACTAATTCTGCCCAGTGATTCTTATATATTTGATTTTAATAGGCCTATTGTTGGTACTAGGTCAGTCCAGTGATTCTTATATTTGATTGTAATATTTATTATAGGCCACCGTTGGTATTCTAGTTCTGTCCAGTGATTCCTGCATTGGACCGTTGTGGCCAATGTTTCTATTAGCACAGTGGTGTTTTTCTAGCACAGAGTGCTGTGACTGTTGTTTTTATCCTTGTTTGTGGTATTGTCTGTGGCTCTTTGGCTTATACATTTCGGTGGCTGGTGGTATTGATCTGAGCGTGTTAATGTGTCCGCAGAGAATATGGGGCTATGTTCATCTGTTTCCATTGGAAAAATGCCAATGGCGATTAAGTGGCTCTGGACATCCGTATCATTTGCCTAATTCTTTGTCATAAGGTTATGAGTTTCTGATTGTGTCCACTGTTTAAAAATGTCTCTGAAGAATACGTGTCCTGCTTTTTCTTGTTCCAGGTAGGTAATCAGAAATTTGATAGTTAGCTTATAAAACAAATACTTATTGGTTTTTTGCTGTTTGCAAAATGATAGTCGAATTCATTGTAAAATCATTTTTGCTGTTAAAATTATAAGAAATGATTAAATACATTTGTGCTGACCACAAGCTTAAAGGTTATCATGAGAAGAAACTAAGGTAATGAGTAATTAAATGGTGGCTGCATTAATGACGGTTTCGTACAGTGATTTTCAAAGGAAAAGAAGCAAACTCTGCTTTTACAAGATTCAAAGGAAAAGAAACGTAGGCAGGCAGACTATGCTGAACAGAAAATATAAATGAGGACATGACATCAATTGGACGTTATATAACGCTATAAGGAGAACAATGGACTTGACAAAGTATTGGGTGACAATGGAGATCATTTATTTGTACTCATCGCCATCAGATGGATGGCATCCCTCTAACCTGCGTTCCCACCCTCGGAACATGTCTGGCTCATTCTATAGATTGCTTAAGACTTTTCTTTTTGACCGAGCTTGGGTCGGGAGCGCCTCTGAGTAGAGTTCTTGAAGGGGCGCTATATAAATTACATAGATTGATAGATAGATAGATCAGGAACTGATTGTGATAATGACAATCCATTGAACAGTTCATTGTCAAGTCTTGCACTTGTAAAAAGGTTGTTTTGTTGAATTGCTGACATCATTTAGCCTAGCCTACAATGTATTAACACGATATTTCTATAGTGGGTAACTAATGCACAGAATGGCCAACAGAACAGCATTGCACATATTATCCAGTCTGTGAACTTTTACATCTTGAGCTCCCATTTAAACGGTTTAGTCATACTTCATCGTGCATTTCTATTCTGTGGCTGGCTGTATATTTGCAGAGGACTGATCTAGCCTGTAATAAATCGAATCTCTTGAAATGGGTAAATATTGGTGCACCATCAAAGATGTCTTGTGCATTTTATATTTGCGCCAAGATCAATTTCATCAAACATGCTCTGGATTTACAGTTGTCGTTAAACGTTTTGCTGTGATCTGCAGCTATGGCTAAATGTTACCGGACGGCTCTACATTGCTTCCAAAAATGACGTAGTGCTTATCATGTGTAGTCATTGAGGTATAGTAACCTATCAACCAAGTGATTTTTGCTTACTTTTTGCACATGCAGGGTCTACACTCTACACCTTGCCAGATTCACGTGATGATGCTGTGTAAAAAAATTTGCAGCCGTGCAAAGCCACAATGCCCCACGTCTGTACAAAGATCCCTTGTTGAAAACCTTAGCTTTCTTGATAATGTTTTGAATTTATAGCAACTGTGTATGTATACATGATTTTCTTATAATGCCAACACTTGCTTTTGTTGGAACGACAATAGGTTTTGTTCTTTCACCGGCTTCCTCCTCTCCACTGCACTGTCGCTTATCAGTGCACCGCCAACTGTATTCACCTGATATTCGGATCTAATTGCAGTGATGCTGCTCGATATTATGTTCGTGCCCTCGCTATCTGCAGGCCGCCACCGCACTGCGCTTAGCAAATGCTTATCGACCATACAGCTATAGCCGAGAAAGAACAAACGAACGAATGAACGGCTCTACTTTGCTCGGATAGTAGTTGTCTATTTTTACTGGCAGTGGCAGTTTGTGACTGGTGGAGAGACGAGAGAGAGCGAGCGAGCGAGTGAGTAAGTGGGAGCAAGACGGAGATAGAAAGAGAGGATGAGATATGCGCAGACGAAGGCAGCGCATACATACGAGAGACCTTGATGATGTACCTGTATGAGCACAGCTTCGCTGATTGCTACACCCGGTTTCCAGCCTATCATCCATCAAATCTGTTGGGAAAACGTTCCTAATGGCAGCCACTGCGGTTTTCACTGCTGCTTTTCGCCTGTTCATCGTCGTCCGTTGTTATAGATTGCTGTGATTTTTGCATTACTTCATCCGGTTTAAGCGAACTGTTCTAGGATTTTCTGGATGTCATTAGGTCAGTGGATTTGATTGTTTATTACGGTAGATATAGAAGGTTAATGTGTCTGTCGTTTTTTCTTTTTCTTTGTGGCTTTGCTGCCCGTCGTCATGTCTAGTTTTCTGTGCGTTGCTCGGCATCCAAACTTTGTTGAACTTCAATCTCTGTGCGTGCGTGCGTTTCCTGTCGTGTTCGGTGTTTCCTGTCTGCTCGAAAGCTGCTCGTGTTTCTTTCATCCTGTTTTCTCGATTGCCTTGTCTTTATCTGTCTTGTCTTGTCTGTCGTCTAGTCTTTGTTCTTGTCTCGTCTGTGTTCTTGTCTTTGTCTGTCTTGTTGTCTTTGTCTGTGTTCTTGTCTTTGTTTGTCTTGTTGTCTGTCGTCTAGTCTTTGTCTGTCTTGTTGTCTTTGTCTGCCTTCTTCTTTGTGATGTATGATGTGCGTCTTCTTTTATAGCTCTTCTGTTATTCTTCTCCTGTCTGCTTCTCTCTTATTTCTTTTGCCTTTCTACATGTCTGCCTCAATGTGTGGCTCTGTTTGTATAGGCATTTCCGTCTCATCTCTGTAAATAAAATTCTGATTTTGTTTACTCTTAGCAAGCCAACATTTGACTTGGCTATCTGTATGATATGTGGTGGGATGTTCTGTTTGGCTGCATGTCCACACACAGTGCATACAATTCTCTGGTCTGTGTGTGTGTGTGCTTAAACTTTTGAGTGCTTATGTAGTCACACACTTTGCACCGATGCACATGTGGACTATCATTGCTGAAGAGGAAACTCTGCAGGCGAGAGTGTTTAAGTGTATTATATACTTTCATATGGGACTTATATAAACCTATCAGTTAGGCTGAACTATATTATGTCCTTAGCTGGGCTTAGCAGCCATATTCAAGATTTACATTATGAGAGAATCTCATGCTTGAGAATGTTGTAGATTAACACCATTAAACTGAAAATTGGAAGACAAAACTAGAGCGACAAACTATATAACCATAACCACAGTTTTTATTGCTTAAAGTAGCAATAGTTAAATATCTTTTTACACTGAATGTATGCAGGAGGTGAGAAAATCACAAAGGGAAAACCCTTAAGGGACTACTGTCCCACTGACAGGGCAACAGGTTATGCAAATATGTTGATAAGATAAATATGTTTTAACTATTTAATTAAATCCTATGGAAATGTCTTAAGGTGTTTCGTGTGTGCCATGCAATTTTTGGATATATTTTACCCTATTATATGATTGGTTCATGAATGATAAACACAAAAACTTTGTGTGTCCATCCATTTCCTAACTGGTTTATGTGTAAAACTGGTTGAACAAATTATCATGCGAAGATTATGAAATTTAGAGCACAATTATTGTGATGTTTCAGATGTTTCTCTGGAATTATTGATGTTCTATGGGGTTGACACTAGTGGGCACTTAGCATAATTGACTGTTGATTATTATTTAATTGGTGTTAGCCTGTTAGGGCAATATGATTGGAGCCATAAATGGTTTGCCATTTAGCCGTGTTGTAATTGCTACCACACATGTTTTCAGTGCAGCTAAATATGTCAGAGTGTCAACTATTTGAATTCTTAAACGGATTTTTTGGTTTGATCCTTTTCCTCATTACCTGTAGGCCAATCCTTTACCCGTTTGCCCCGAGAATGTCTGCTGAAAACGGGCTTAAAATTTAAAAATCAACCGGTAAAGGCTTAATGGTAGTTCCATAAATTAGTAATTTTTCGTCAATTAGTATGCATGCTCGTTTTGTAGTGCTGCCTGAAGGGTTTTCTTTCTTTGTCTCTTGCTGCATGTTTCAAAACTTGGAGATTAAGTTCATGCCATGCTAAGAAGAAGATGAAGAAGAAGGGGGAGAAGGGGGAGGAGAAGAAGAGGAGGCTTTAACCTAAGTTAGTCCTGAGGCAGCCAACGGTGTGAAGTGTTATCGACTTCATTTTCTCAGCCTTGGCATATAAGGGTGGGTGACCAGAGCTTGCCTCATCATCTTATACTTCCTACTACGGCCCATGGTCATTGTGCTCGTTATAACTGAATTGGCTAAGGTCACAAATAAAGCCCCTCTTGAAATAAATTTCTGGCTTGGCATGCATTTTATGTTTTGAATGTCCAACCTCTCATTTAATAGTCCCACATATTGACCACTAGACTATTACACACCACATTATATCTTATGTACTGTAGTGCACTTATGGATTTATATGGCATTTCTGGCAGGACAGCTATTCAGAGGCACTCTCAGCTTTGAAACCTTGGGTAAAAAAGATGCCGCTTGAAAGAATGAAAGACCAGTGAGGGGAAAACCCAGTCACCAAGGAAGGTCATTCTAAATGGAGAGACCTACTGTGCAGTAAACGCCTGATGTTCTACCAGGGCAGTCCTGGTCCTGGGAACAAAATGATTTTAACGCATCTTGATCAGCAGAGTGCTTGGATAGAGATGAGGATGTGTAGTTAACTGCTTTTGCACATAGTCTTAAAAGATGTCTTGTCTTATTGTTTAATCTAATGTGAGGACTATGGCTGTCAAAGAACACATATAAATGCCATGTGCAGTCCTTAGTCCTGTGAGGTAGACAAAGGCCTTTAATTTACTGTGAAATGTTCAGCCTAAAAGTCGCGTAGGTTCATAAATGTCAAACTCTTAATTTAGATTCAGAAGAGTATGCGTCATACGACATGTGGGCTGTATGAATGTATGTGTAGACATGGCTGCTCTCACAACCGTGGTCACAATTGCTTGTAGGCGCTCTGATCTGTGAGACGCAATATCTGATTTAACGACATCATCGTCCTATAAAGGATGATTAGTGTCGCCCTCCTCCTTTCGTCAGGCTTTGGCCTGGCACGGCCAAAGTACGAGCCGTGGCGGAGATATATATATTTGATTAGAGCGCTCACCTTGTGTGAGTTCGAGTTTCCTCTGCTGCAAGGCAACGAACATACCCACTGCACCACACCGCCACGTTGTATTGTGTCTATAAATTTATAAAGCGCCTCTCACAGTGCACACCAATCATAGGTGACCCCAGTGCGATAGACCCGGAGATAAGAAAGTAGTTTTAAGACGGCGAAAAGATGTGATTCTTGTACCAGTTAATAACAAAGAATGTGTCAATGGAGAGAGCTGATTACAAAGCACAGGACCAATGAAGGCAAAACTATACCAATAAGTAATAACAATCTCAAGTAATACAATAATTATTGAATTCAGATTTCAATTCAGAGTTGAATCGTGAGCACACTGATTGACGGTGAGATTAGATTTTAAAGAAACGAAATGGTTCAAAAGTCTGTAATTCATTGATTTCAATGGATAAAGCACGTTACAATGATCACTAAACAGCTCAAATTATAACTCAACAGGCCTAGGCTTCCTATGTATACAAACTCATAATGTGATGTAGTTGTGATTGTGACAAATATGTTTTAAAATTAATAAATATTGTATGAAATTTGTCCATCCTTCCCTCTGTCTGTCCAACCATTCCACCCATCCATTCATCGATCTTGCAATGTGCCTTGCTGTACATTTAATGTGGGGATTTCGGGATTCTTTGCAGTCGTTGACTGCAGTGCAGCCAGATGGGTTTTGTAATACCAGTGACCTAGATCTTTCTGACTTGAGTTGCACTTCTGCATGAACTAAGCAGGTCAGGCAGGTTCTCAAGAACATGTTTTATTGTACCCTAGTATGCGACTACAGACCTCTTGCAGTTATGACACTTTCTACATAGCGTCATCAGTACGCCAAGCTGCTTCTAGGATCCTTTGCATGGGCGCTGTCTGATGTTACTGGCTACAGTTCATATGATGACCAATATGCACAGAATTGTATAGTTTTATAGTTTTCAGCTGTTTACATACCAGTTCAGTAATTTTTATCAGTTATAGATCAACTGTCCAAAATAAGATTTAAGATCTCAACAAGAATACAAGAGGTTGGTCATTGGTAAGTAGCACTCCAACTCAGACTTGTGATGTCTGATTATATAAGAAGTTTTAACTCGTACAACTGAAGTTCCTCAGCTGTTATGAGTGGGAGTTGGGAACTGGTAAAAAAGCCACAAATCAGGCAGGTTTGCTGGTCCCTTTCGGTCTTAGCAATGGCGGTTTGATGCCTGTGTTAAGACCAAGTCTCTTGACACTTGTGCTACAGTCTATCACCTGTGTTGGAGCAGCAGACAGACCCTAGTTACCTAGCTAGCAAGCAAGCAATCTCCTAGACAGACAGGCAGACCTGAGGCAAACCCAGAAGCCAGAATGTGGGGTTAGTGGGAGATGGAGAGTGATTCAGAGGTGTAGCGAAGCAGAGAAACAGACGGATTGCGGTGGAAGAGTAATTCTATCTTCTGGCATATATTCGGATTAGGCAGCCTCAGCAGGTTCTGTTTGTCAGCGCAGTGTGTGGTATAGGACGAATGTTCAGCCTGTGGTTCGGTCCTCTCAGCGAGACAACGCATGGAAACCAGGAAAGCTTGGTCTCTGCATGGAAACCCGGCTGGTGCTGAATTTTGAGCTCGTTCCTGTGTTTAGATTCGGGTTTTTTGCTTTATGATGACAACTAGTTTATGGCACGATAACGTGCATGGGAACTATATGGTATCTGTGTCATATGACATTGTGAAGTTTTCTCTGTTATATATGTATGCATAGTCCTATTAAATGAAAACATTACAGATTGCTTCCAGTTAATTTGTGTGCTCTGCATGCATAATTTATTAGGGTGCTCTTAGTGTGATGAATGAATAAACTATTTTAGGTATTATGGGTGTGTAGGCATACATACATACATACAAGTTTATATGTATATACACGCATACTTTTATAATTTATATTATATAGGCATGAATAGACAAACCAGTACATGCACGCATAGATATATAATTATATATGTGTGTTTATGTGCACTGTGTGTGTATATATATATATTATATATGATATATATGTGTATAACTGTATATATATATATATATATATATATATATATATGCTGCAAGCTGTTCTGTGTGTGTGTTTGTGCAAGTCATAAGCTGATTAAGTCCATTAAACCCACAGCCAGCCTCTGAGCTACTTGATTTAATTAGTTTCTGATTTATGTAGAGTTTGAGATTGAAGCGCTGAATGGTTTTATAGTTCATTAATTAAGCAGCCTTTCTTTCGACCAGACCGTTTCAAACTCCACCTGACTTGGTTACGTTGCCTTCTGCTTACAGGTTGTACGTCATCTACTCCGCTGTGGTAACGTTCGAGCAACAGCGCACGCGCACAGCAACAGGACCAGCCTTACCGATCGCTGCTTTACCTAGTGAATAAAACGAGCGATGGGGAAACAGAACAGCAAGCTCAAGCCCGAGCAGCTCGAGGATCTTCGCAACAACACGCAATTCTCCGACGAAGAGATACAGGAGTGGTACAAGGGCTTCCTCAAGGACTGCCCCACTGGCCAGCTATCGGTCGAGGAGTTCAAAAAGATCTACGGCAACTTCTTCCCGTACGGGGACGCGTCAAAGTTTGCGGAGCACGTTTTTCGTACGTTCGACTCGAACGCCGACGGAGCGATAGACTTCCGAGAGTTCATCTGTGCGCTGAGCGTGACGTCACGTGGGAAGCTAGAACAGAAGCTCAAGTGGGCGTTTAACATGTATGACTTGGACGGCAATGGATACATATCGCGGCAAGAAATGCTGGAAATAGTTACAGTAAGTGTCCAAATTATGCAAGGCTCTGTTGTATAGCATTTTGTAACTTGTTTGTGCCTTTTGTAGCCCTGTTAACCCATGGAATTATAGAATTGAGTGTTGGGGCTGAACCAAGGCTGAAAGTGGTTTGAAAAAATTGCCAGGTCTCTTTGGCCCAAAGGGTGCTAGATATAAGTGTTTATTCAAGTGCCCAAGAATTAATGCCGGGTCTGAGACCCGGACAGACCCGGTTCACTTTCAGCCCTGGGCTGAACATATTGCTGAATATATTGTATTTACGCCTTTTGAGCTGCGTAAGAAAATATCATCAGTCTTGGAGACTTTGGAGAGTCAGAAACAGATTTGAATTAGGCCAAAAAAAATAATGCTGTGTTTCCGGTAACAGAGCTGTAAAAAATTGGGTAGGTAGGTCGAAAAATCTTTTTATTTTGGTAAAATATTTTTATACAATGACTATCCGAAAAATTAGACCCAACTACTTTTTTTTGCATAAAGGTACACGCTGCAACAAAGTACGTGTTCTAAGCAAGTATAAACTGCCTATTTCCCGACTGTCTGCACCTAAAATTGCTCTGGAAAACAATTCCATTAATTTCATTTTGTTGACATCTTTTCTGGTAAGATCAAGTGGGAAGGGAAGGGGAAGATGAGTGCGAACAGAACATCACTGCTAGGCTTCCAGACTGGCCGAGCCAGTGACTAGTTACACCTAGAGGTTGCTAGATTTATTTTCACTGGTCACCGTTAGAGGTGGCACAAGTGAGAATGATAAGGCTAGAGGTTTTTCAGGGCTGGCAACCAGGAATTAGTTAGGCAGGCATGAAACTCTAAGGCAATCATAGATTGAGTATTCGTGACTTTAGGGTTTAATATTCGTAAATATTCGTGAATATTAAGATTTTTTAATATTCGTAAATATTCGCAAATATTCGTTAACGAATTAAGGTGAACGATCGAAACTGCAATGTTACTCTGTATTAAGCAGTTTATGTTTCTGTAGACCCCTATATCTCTACATTCACTCGCATCCAGGGCAAAGCTGAATTAAAATATGCAATGCGCTTAACATGCTGAGATCGGGATAATTTTTGCTTGTAACCTGGCACTATTATTTCTTGCGTTGGTATTTATACCTACTCATCCTGATATACACTGATATAAAATTACTTTATCAATTTTCAGACACTATTATAGGCAGCAAAAATTTATTGCTACTTTAGCCTACTATTGCTGCTACTTGCCAACTGCCATCGGTGACTCTGTCTCTTTTCAGTTGGGGAAGATGGCCAGAAGTCATACAAAGTGACTAACATTAAGTATTGAATGTGATATGAATGCCGCATGGCCACATTGGCCAGACCCAGCAGAGACCTTGAAGTTTTTTTTACAATAAATATATCAAAGTTATTGTCAATTACTGATATAGACCTGTGCGTAGGCTAACTCAATTTTGTACAATTTATTCAGTAAAAGTTAAACATCGTAATTTTTCATAAATAACAAAATAAGAATTATGAATAAAGAATTTCTTGAAAGAACATAATATTTTACGAATATAATATTCGTTGGCAGTTTTAATATTCGTTAATATTCGTGAATATTTGAAAATCTTAATATTCGTAATATGCGAATACTCAATCTATGAAGGCAATGTCGTGCTGTAAATTAAAAAATCACACAAAATTTTCCGAGTCTCGGCAATAAAAGTGAGTCGGTCGGGTTACCGGAAACACAACTTTTTTTGGCCTAAGATCCAACTCTATATGGAAGGCAATGTCACCGTATTATGTCAATACAATTTTTTTTTTATATTTAAAAAAATTAAAAATTTTTTTAAAAAATAAAATAATTTTACAAAATTATTTGAGTCGCGGCAATGAAAGAGGGTCGGTCGGGTTACCGGAAACACAACATTATTTTTTTGGGCCTTATTTGAAGCATGATTTATCCACGGTATGCCATTCGCTTTGTATTCTGACCAACAATGCATTGATGAGGAAACGCAAAATATGTATTTTATATCTGAGGATCCAGGAAATGGGAATCTTGCTTGCTCTGTCTTTCATATGTGACGCATTGTCTTTCAAATGTGATGTATTGACGTGAATCTACAGTTTAAGCATCAAACATTGTATGGCATATTATGTAATGTGGATTCGAGTGTTTGCCATTGTGGTGAGCTGTTAACTGTGAGAAGACTACTGTTGCGCCTCTGGGATTGTATGATCGATTTTAGTTTCATCTGGTGAAGTAGCCTATTTTGAAAGTACTTGGTAGATTCTAAGTGTACGCAACTGTGGCCTGGAGGCATGTTTTGGTGGAAATGTCTAAATTTCTAGTTCTTGATCATGTTTTTCTTCTTTTATAGCTGTCAGTTACCTTTTTCTAAGTACTTAATGCCCCTCTGGACCCCCGTCTCGTACGCCTATGGTGTTCAGTATTTATTTTTGGAGATTTTTGCACCCCATAGGTTCCACTTGCAGATAAGAGTAATTTACTGTCAGCCGATGACAGAAAAAATAATCGTGGCAGACGCCTCAATCACGATGTTTGAGAAAATCCGTTTTACTATGGAAAACAAAAGGAGTGCACAAGCCTGATTTTGTTGTTAAGAATTTGGTTACAGACGTTTATGAGCGCGTTAAAAAAGACAGGATATGAAGGAGAATTCGATTCCTGAACTCCAGCTGAAAGCAGAGCACTTATGGTGATAGATTGGGAGCTTCCTGGTAAACAACAAGGGCGGTTAGAGTCCTTTGTGTGCAAGATCCTTCAGTAATGACGGAGGAAGGCAGGAAGGCGGGTCCTTTCAGTGCAGCTAGAGATTACAGCAATATCATATCGTACGCACTTATGACACTTAAAGAGCCTGTTCACACTTACGCAGGCCTGTCCATTTGCTTATTACTGTTAAGATTGAATGTAGTGTCATCTAAGCGGACTCCCTCTGTTGGGGGATTGGGTGGGGGCGGGAGGGCATTGGACAGCTTGCTGTTGCGGCCTCATTATTTGTGTAGCAATCTTAATTAGCAGTCTATTCTGCAGCATAATGAATGTAAGGTTTCAATCTGAACCTGGTGATGTCAGTTGGAGAATACCCAGCTTACTTAGAGAGACTTTGCTGCCCCATATCAGGTTTTGCTAGTTCTGCAAAAATCTTTGTTCCATAGCTCAATGTGAACCTTAATTTGCCATTTGCGTGCACTTTGACACTGCAAGATCATTTTGCTTAACTTTTTTCGCCCTTGCCACTTCAATGTCTTCCGTTTAAGTCTTTATATCCTATGACCATAAGATTCACATGCACCTTTTAAGTTCACTGGAGCATAGTGAATTTTGTCTTTTGCTGGACTGGGAGTGCCTCTGAGTATGTGTTTTGGAGTATCTCAGAGGTGCTACATGAGAGCTATGAATGAATGAATGAATGAATATGAATATGGTGACTGGAATTATTGAGTCTGTTCTCAATTTGGCACTGGATGCTCATTCTCTTTCTTGCCAGTATTACTTGAAGCAAAGTTGGCATAGGTTGCTCAAGGAAATTTAATCAGAATTTAAAACTTCAGGCTTGAATTATTTTACCAACTGTGACTAACGTTGTGAAGATCTGTATCTTAAGCCAACCTTGAAATGGGGTTAAAGAGTTAACTAGCAACTTTTTCTTGCTAGGACAAACTCCATTTATAGCTTACAGTGCTAAATGACACAAGTGTAAAAGAAATTTTGAACATCTTCATATCCAGTTCTAAAGGCTGAACCCACACCCCGTGTGAACAATCCAGAACTGGAAATCCAGCGTGCTGGCCATTTGATTGTTATGCCAGAGTGTTGAAAGCATTTGGATTAATTCACCATATGCTGCATTTTCTGCCATGTCACTTGTCTCTATACGACCTGTACAACACCTGTCAGAGTATTTAACTTGCCAGTGTAAAGTGGTGTGAAGGCAGACATTGTAAAGAATGCGTATATATGCGATCAGGCACTTCCTGCGCACCTTGGCCATTCTACGGAGCAGGTATAAGGTTGCCTTCGCATCCTTTTGTGTAGAGATACTTCAGCATGATGGTCTCTATCTCCACTTAGCCACATGAATGCTGCTGCTGCTGTTGCTGCGGAGGCTATCTGTTGGTTATACAGCTCTGCATTTTTGCATGGCTAGGTTTTCACGCTGCTTGTGTTTCAAGGCTGGTATGGCTTATTTAGCATGGACTCCTCCTCCCTCTGTTGAAAGCCTAGATACAGCGACGGCGGCGCTTGGCAGAGATTGCCATCTCAAGGAAAGGTATAACGCGCACATTCATTTCTGCAGCTGCAACGTATGATTGGCCAGCTCACATACACACGGACAGGTTTCGGTTTTCCATTCCCAGATGCTGATCCGGCTTCTCTGGTGTCTCTCGTGGTCTCGCGCATGAACGGTATCCAGGTAGTAGTGTCCCAAATCATATAGCCCAACGATAATGATTGTGGTTATATGATGGTTATAATGCATGTTAACATAATTTTATTTACTAGCCATTTGATATAGTGCCCCTTCAAGGTAACTACTCAGGAGCGCTCCCAGTCCTACCTCGATCGAATAAGACAGTCTTAAGAACAGCGAAAACATAGATGTAAAAAAAGATGAAAATAAAATAAAAAGCAAAAAAAAAACTACGTTTTTTGGGAGAGAATAAAAACAAAAAATGTTTTTTACAACTATGGCAAAAAATGAAGCAGAAAGAGCCGTAGGTATTTGACGAAGAATAACAGGGAGTTCGTAATGAGTAAAAGAGTAATGCTTGAATATTACACGCACGCACACTCACACACACATGTATTATGTATGTTTGTGTAATACTGTGTGTAAATGCAATGTAATTGTTAGAGCTCTGATGAAGATGATGTTGCGGACTGTCTAGTGATGCCTGTTGTGTGGTTGATTTTTCCAGGCCATTTACAAGATGGTCGGAACGGTGATGAAGATGCCAGACGACGAGTCGACGCCGGAAAAGCGCACCGACAAAATATTCCGCCAGATGGACAAGAACCTCGACGGAAAGCTCTCGCTGGAGGAGTTCATAGAGGGCGCGAAGAGCGACCCGTCGATCGTCAGGCTTTTACAGTGTGAACCGAACGCACAGTCATAGATTCTGCCCCGTCGTTTCCCGGACTGGTTTCTCACCATATTTCATGTTATTTATTTGAAAAATATCTTTCTTTTGAAGTTGCTTCCTCTTAATTGTCACAGGATGATATCGTCTATTCTAGGTAAAGTCTTGCCATCATTCAGATTGTTGAAACGAATTCTGGCATTTTCGTCGGGTGCCAACGTGGTACCAGTGGTGGTGGTGCTGGTGGTGGTGCCAGGGACTGACGAAAGCTAGAGAATGTGCCAACACTTGTTCAACGTTTGCCTGGTTTGAGCGTGCCCATTGTGGTATGGGTTGTTGACTATAAACTTGATAAGACGTGGTGTAAGTAACGATGCTTTGCATCATCGCATAAGGGGTGCTGTTTAATACCAAGGTGCGTGTTCTACTGCTGTATAATTGTGGAGCGTGAACTTTATTGACGGTGCTGGATTAACCAGAGGAGTGTTGATGATAGGTAAGGAAATTGAAAAGTCCTGGGAATTTGAATCCTAGACTTGGATTCTGTGAGGCAGTAGCATTTTAATATGGTTATGGGTTCCTGTAAATCAAGAACACTATCTACATGTTTACCCATATGTCTGCTTCTCAGTTTGTAAACCGTGTGTTGCGCAGCTCATCCTTCTATCGATGTCTAGCTTTTCAGAACTGCTTCTAAGACAGGACATCTAAGAAATCAAAGGAAATTTTCCTTGTGGTGTGCACGTTGCAGTGGCGTAGGCAAGGGGGGGGTTTCGGGGGTTAAAACCCCCCCCATTGGCTCCGAAAAAAAAGATTTTTTAATGTTATTTTTCCATTTAAGTAAGAAAAAATAGCAAAAAAACAGGGTTTCCGACCATAAAACCCCCCCCCATGAAAAATTCCTGGCTACGCCACTGGCACGTTGCATGTCATGACTCCATGGAGATTCTTTATACTTGCTCATGGCATGCTAAGAAGCATAGCAAGTATTTGTAACTGCTCGTGGTGTGCAACTCAGAATATGCTTTCTCTTCAGATCAAGAAATTTAGCAAATAGTGTATATTTTGGTTTCTATATGTTTCTACTTGACAGGTGGACATTGAAACAATTAAAGATCAATACAGAGTCAGATTGCGTGGGGTGTAGGAAAACTTTTTTTTAGCTAGATCAATGGCAAGGCCTCTTAAGCTTATTGGATTTTAGCATTATGCGCACAACTGCTAAGAAACTAGTTTTTGTATTTTTGAAGTTTTGACGATGATAGCGTAAGCTTGTGTGACTGTAAGGTCCGTGTTCATTCTGAATGAAGGTATGGCCAGGTGTTTGATGGACAATGAGACTTAATAAAAAGAAGAGTGATTGATGCTTGGTAACTCTGACATCATTTAAAACTCTAGATTTGCTAGATTGACGGTTTGATTGTTGGCTGTGAATTCTGAATTTTTCTAACCACGAACAATGGTATTCTCTGCTGTTCTTCCGTAGTATAGCGCGCTATCGTAGCTTAGTTTCCAATGTGTCTTTTACTTTCCAGCATTGTTTTTATGTGTTCTGTTGTGCCATGTGGCACTTTGGTGACCCCGGGTGTTTGGTGACCCCGGGTGTTGTTTGCCAAATGAGTAACTTTGATAGTTTGCTCGAAAATAGCGCACCTCTATTTGCAGAAAAGTCAGGGTTTCTAGTCGAGAGCATTTCTTCGCAAATGTCACATGCAAAGTTTATGTAATGCCTATAGTTAGAGTGCTGAGTTTCAGATTTGATTTATTATAGACATACAATTTGCTGATGAAGCAAAATAATATACCAGCAATAAAGAGTCAAAATTTGCTTCCATTCAGATTCTGTTTTTAACACTTGCTTTCCGAGGTTTATCCTTGCGGGGCTCTGAAGAGTTGGGAGTAAGGTTAAACCCTTGTAATTCATAACTTGGTATTGTTTTGTTGTTTTTAAGTTGTTTCACAGTCACTTGCCATGGCCTTAATTTGAAGCAGATGTTTAAAGTTCCATCAGTAATTTAATGGAATTTGTCACATCCACATGGCAGCTTAAAATTGTACTTAACTTCACAGAATGCTGAGAACTATAATTGATTGTTTATAACAATTGAACATTATGTGACCTGTGTTTAGTTTGCAATGACGTTTGTATCCTAATTGTGTGATTTGGTTAATGACGATGATTTTACTCATTCTCATCCAAATTGTCTACTGTACAGTTAGACATTGGTGTCTCTGTGTGGCAATAATTGTATCATTCGCATTAGGTCATGCTAAGAAACTGGAAATGTAGTTAACAGAGTCATCTGCTTTAGTTAGTTTCACGTGAGCAATCATGATATGAGAATCATGAGTAATTGAGCTGAGCTTATGTGCCAATGTTATGAGTGTGTTGCAGATTTTTAGTTTTCACATCCTGTATCTATCTGCTAATTACACTACTGCTTCAATCCTCTTAAAATTTAGTCAGCTGTCATGGGCTTGCCAAGCAAATGAAATGGATTAATGAAAGATTTCTAATCTAGATCAACACTTCATATATAGCCCAGAAAAATATATATTTTATATATATATATGCAACATTTGATCTTTGTAGAACGAGTTACTTTAATTCTTTTGATTGTAATTGGGCAAATGAGTTTTAGTGTTGTGGGTATGTTAGAGGATTGGAAATTGTTTTTGTTATTGGGTTAGTTAGGCTATCACATGTTGCCATTAATATTAAGCATCATATTTTGTTGGCATTGGTGTATAAATAATGTACAATGGTGGAATAGATGATATGAAATGCTATTTGGAGATAGATACTCTGGGTGAGATTTGTTGTTGGGTTAGGATTCAGTCCCTAGTTTTTCTTACGACCCTGCTTGGCATGTGTAGTAAAATCTTGATTGCTCAGCCCCTACTCCACATAAATGATTTGTGTACAATTTTTCATACTTGAGATGCTGATGACAAGACATTCTTTGTTATGCTTATAAGATGCTTTATGGTAGGCGGTACAAAATGAGAATGGAAGGGTGTGTACTGTCTTCCTAGTTTTGCCAACATTGTAAGATATAGCCGAAAAGCTCCATAAAATACCCTCAGATTTCAAGACAAAATAGCTATTGCAAAACTAACAACCAAAGACATTTTGTTTATATAGACGTCTGCATGGAAAATGGATGCACATATTGCATGAGGTTTAACAGAAAATACCACTGGACGCCAGGGAGTCAGACAGATGGGAAGTGATGTATGATGCTGTTTTCTGCTTTGTAAAACACATTTGTAACTGCATGACTGTTTTATGGCATCATTAAATCCATCGTGACTATTATTAATATTATTCTGAGAATATTTTGATTTTGTCATATTTATACGCGAACAAAAAAATGCGCTCTTGCTCTGTCAATTGCACTACACTGTGCTGTGCATTGTGTGCTGGTGCGCTCAAGTCCTACACAGAATGTTTACTACGTTTATGTTGTCTGATTAGAGTAAGAGGTAATCTTAACCCAGAAGTGTCTAATGGCTGCAAAATAATGCCACCCAGATCTGAGAATTGTAAAGTCAGTGCAACCTGACCCCCACATTACATTCCAGAAGATGGGGGGGGGGAAATTTATCCAAAGACTGACTCTGGATGTGTCGCAGATGGTGTTATTGCAGCCGACTAAACGGGCATTGTGTTGTAAGTCATTATCCCTGAACACTTCATCAACCGGTGTGGTTTATGTTTGAAACATTTTGCTGTAAAAACTTTCTGCGGTGAACTTTCGATATTTTAAATGAGTTAACATGTTCTCCAGACTTCTCTTCTGATATTACTAACTACGATGTTCATAATAGCAGACAGTCGGATGTCGAAAATCAGCATTTTACCATTAAACGTACCGCTGATACCTAGTCGAATTCCATCTGGTGGTTTACGAGAGTCGTGGATGGCTTAGTTTAAAGCCGGATGGATGGGAGGCGAGTGTTGGAGGAGATGAATGGATGCACTAGGTTTCTTTATCAGTAAAGCTTCATACACGCTGAAACAGACGGGGTCTGTGCGTTTTCAAATTGTTTAACATCCTGTTAACGTGTTTACATAGGCAGCTGCTGTTGGTGTTTGGTGTTGTAGTCGTGGACGCCAGAAAGGGAGATTATTTGTTAACTTAATTTCTATGGGCAGAAGAGAGCTTCAGTTGTTCCTGTGAATTAAGGCACAAGCGTCGCTTATAAATGTGTGTGTTTACAGTCAGGGCTGTATACGCGGGTATACAGTGTATACTCACCTCCGGGGAAAAACGGCATCGTATACTCGCATCCCGAAAACCAGGGTATATGCGAGAGAAAAACAGGGTACACGCCGAAACTCTGAGCAAATGGCGAAGGACTAAAAAAAAGGTCGTCAGTTTTTTCGGATGGGAAATTGAAGTAAATTTTGGCCGGATGACTAAAAAAAAAAGAAAAAAGGTCATCAGATTTTTTGGATGGGAAATTGAAGTAAATTTTGGCCCCGGGTGGCTAAAAAAAGGTCACAAATTTTTGGGCGGTCAGCGTGTACTCACCTCAAAAATTACCAGTACAGCCCTGTTTACAGTGGGTCGTACGTGAAGAATTGTTGCCCTAAGTTTGGATGAAACGCTGTACGTGCCACTGGTCGTCAATACGAATGATGGTCTGTCTGTTATGAGGGGGGAGGGTGTGAGGGCGGTCGACTTTGATCTGCGTATATACGATGAGACAGATGAATCTGCAGCAACAGTTCAGTATTCGGACGTGCTCAGAATTCAGAGAGAGCACAGCTGTGCCCAGATCGCTGTTGAAATCTTGTGATTTTATGGTCGTTCGAAGTCGGCCATAAAG
The DNA here is from genome assembly GCA_949752735.1 of Lumbricus terrestris. NCBI lineage: Eukaryota > Metazoa > Annelida > Clitellata > Crassiclitellata > Lumbricidae > Lumbricus > Lumbricus terrestris. The sequence continues at coordinate 31,511,101 of OX457037.1, read as the reverse complement.
TTGTCGTCGTTAGCGAAAGCTGGTTTCATACTACGTGCATATCAGGCCATGCGCATTGGAAAACCATTAGTGTGACCCAGGTCGACTGTTCAATGCATAGCAAGACGTTGCTGGGTCGTATGATCTATGTTATGGAATCTTCAATTAAATTTGTTTAATCCAATTACGTTCGCATGGTTGAACATAGGATGGAGCTGCCGACGTTTGGCTTACCTATTATAGGCCGCGGCCTACTTCATGCAAACATGAACTAATTGACTATTAAAATGTGCATGCTCAAGTGACAAACTCGGCTTATGATTAAAAAATGTGTTGATGCTGACTTTCTATTGGAGAATTGTTGAAATAATCTGGAGTTTGACTTATTCAAAAGAAACCTTTGGCTAACTGAAGCTAATCTGAAATAATTGCAGAAGAACATGTGGTTGTTATAGGACTATACAATTAGGCTACATCAGTCCTAAAGCAAAAACATTTGCATAGAAATTCATGGAGCCATCATCGTTGTTCAATGTAGGGGTTCGAAATAAACGAGAAAGATATTCACTTCTGATAGACATTTGGAAGTGTACACGTTTATCATGTATAGTGAAATTATTATTTTGACCACGACCATGCCAATGTTTTAGTGAACTAATTTGGTGAGATGGTACATACTACACGTGTAGTTTCTCAGCAAGAATTTAAGAAGATCAGTCACTCATCTCCAAAGGACATGCTCGTTGGTATTCTTAAGTGTTTGTTGGTTCTATAGGCCCTGCAATCCTCTAACTGACAGTCTATTGTTATTCTAGGTCTAGGTCTGTTCCTTGTAAAAAGTTTCCTAGGATTGTGACAGCCTAATACAGACAATCTCGATATTAGTGTTATTTTTCAGGCAGGGATGTTTCAACGCAGGCTACACATATTAGAGAAAGCTATCCATTCAAATTGAATAGCTCTGCAGCCCTTGAACTTACTTCACATTTGGCAGGCATTGGCTAAACCTGGCAATTTCAGGATTACATTTTATTCCAAGTTGATTATAATTTATTGGTAACCTCATATCCAAGTAGGATATCCAAGTATCCTACTTTGGTTTGCGGCAAGGCCATAGGAAGATGCTCTACCCGTGGATACACAAGTTGAGTTTTACAATGGGAAAGTTTGAGGCTGTAAAACGAAAGCCAAGACGCTGTCAGAAGTCAGAACTTTGTCACTAGTAGATTTAGAAACTAGAACAGAGGACGGAAACACAGACCTAGCTGTCAGCTCTTGTAAACTTGTGTTAAATGGAAATGATGAATGGCTAAATGTGTATCTAGACTGTGCTTTCCTAATCAAACTTGAACAGGACTTGCAGAATTTAAGATCTGAAAATTAATGAGGCTCAGATGCCTGACGTAGCCAATTAAATATGTGCTTCAGTTGATGGATGAGGGATATTATGTAATGCATCTGATCATGTTGAATTAGCCTAATAATAATAATAGTAATAATAATCTTTGTTTAATGACTCAATCTGACAAACCACAGAATGATTACAGGTTATATGAAATACGGCCCACCACAGCACGACACGCAGGTCGGCTTTACAGCAGTAGATTTGGTAGCTTAACACTAATAGCCTATTAAAGTGCTGGATCACTCCTAGTTCGGCAAAGCCAGAAGTGGGAAGGGCTATCTTATTTTCAGCAGAACCCAAGTCAAACAACACGGCAGAAAAGTGCCAATGGCAGCTAACAGAAACTGTAATAAATTAATTCCCTATATATGAGGCTCGAACCAGGGTTGCGTGGATGACACTTAATTAGTTTAACGGCCAGCGCTCTCTCAACTGAGCTAGGGACACCTAGGCCTCTTGATGTCTGTATTGAAAGAACAATAATGATATTAATGCAGGCCCTTCTATGTGGAATGACCTCCCTGCCACTATCTGTAGTAAGATCCTAGGGGGGAGGGGTGTCATATTCAGCCCTTAGCTGCTTTGAGTCTTATTTCCCTGAGGGATGTCATGCTAAGAGAGTCTCTGAAGAGCTAATACTGTAAGAGGCTCTTTATAAATTCTCATACACACTACAACTGTTTTTTTCAATACAGTCATCAGTTACTGTAGGCCTAGGTCTATTTTGAAGGCGTTCTTTTAAGGATAACTTGCAGTGAATGAGTACATAAGACAATCACCCAGTGTAAGATTTTATTATACTTCCTTGTTTGGCTGTTGGCAATTCGCGTGACTCAGAATAGAAGACAATCTGTCGACGCAAACATTTACCTACTTGCGCTTATGTTTGCAGCAAAAAAGTCCTTGGCAGCAAAGTAGGGAACCAGAAAATTATATATATATATATATATCATCAAATTCCCGGATCACAAAGTACATAGATCTGTAGATTCTACACTGACGATACCGCTGACGTCATTCCTCACAAATTAAAATTTATCGCTGTGCGAATAAATTTGCCACCCAAGTATAAATCCATTAATTATAAATTATAGTTTACAGTATCGTAATACCAAACTTTTAACACGAACAAACATAATTCCGTCTTGCAAAATGGTCATTGTATGCGGCATAATTAAAAAATTTCCAATTACAAACTACAGACAACATATTTGCCTAAGAAATTAAGTTAAATATGCAGTGAGTCTCGCAGTTCAGGCAATCAATCAATTCATTTATTAGAGGTAGTAAGCTGCATCTTAAATAGGCACTATACTTTTTCATTGTAATTTGCGGCGACTGGCAGATGAAAATTATATGTCAGTAGATGTGCATCTACTGAATACGTGAGATGAAATTGCGACGATTTTTCATAGGTAATGAGAAATTATGTGGTCTTGCTTGAAGATTATGCCCGTTGCTAACAAGAGGAGGGATGACATGATTAGAATCTTTCCAATTCCAAATAATCAGGTAGAAAGAATTATCACAGCTGAGTAATCAATATCAGTTCCCAATCGCTTTAGTCAATCGCATGATGGCGAATCGTAGACATGACCTATACATCATTGAGTGTGGAATCTTTATTTAGTCTGGATGCGGGTTGATGTGAGTTACATTATTAGTTTATTGAACGGTCTTAGGTCGTTTTTTATCCATTCTAATTTACAAATGCTTACAAAGGACGCAATTTCTATTATGTCTGGGTAAGGTTGCAGTAGGACTTCAGTTGGAAGTATGTCAACTCACAGAGAGGACCAGTATGTTGGTCCATACAGGCTGGAAAAGACGCTTGGCAAAGGACAGACCGGTACGAGTTATTGGTCATTTAACTATTCAGTGCTTTATTTGTGATGTAAATATTATGTAAAGTAAAATCAGGAATTCATTTGGCGCAGAATCACATTGGATAAGCAGTGGACACTGACTTCTTTCTATTAAAGATTCACGCGCAAATTTATTTAATAACAGATTATTCTACAGGATTCGGGGCAAGGGGATGTGACATCGAAAATGCACTCCATACAGACCTGTGAATTTTTTCGATCTCTGCATGGTTATTGATGCAAAACAATATCAAGTAGACTATATGATTATAATCTGTTTTGTGGGAGAATTTAGGTTGGGCCACTTTGGTATTACCCGGAGAGACTAACTGTAGACTAACTGTTTGGCATGAGTAGGCTATGTAATATTTTCTGGAATCATATCATGCTTAGTTGCATTTTGAGACAATGCCATATGATAACTTGGCAGTGCTTTTAATTGAAACTTGTATTTGAGCATTAGTTTCTACGATGGGACAAATAAAATGAAGTGATGGCGTATATTTGTGAGTATTAACACTGATCAGTATAGGCAAGTTCTGCCAGGAGGCATAAACGGGTCAGGTGAGCAAGAAGTAAACAGCATGACCTGATGCACCATAATTCTGGAATTCACTGATTGAAAGGGAAATGAGATGAGCTTTTCCCTAATGCTTCAGACACCATTGAAAGCTGTTAGTCAGAAAGGAGCAAAAGTTGTAAATTTCTGGTCTTTTACTGCCTCACTTAGGCTTTGTTTTTGACGTAGGTGCACTTGCTACTATGCAAGTCAATTTTTTGTTTTTTTGTTTGTTTTGTTTGTATGCGCACTTGTTATAGCGCCTCTTCAAGCTTACTACTCAGAGGCGCTCCCGACTGCAGAGCAGACACTGCATCGGAGTTTCATGCCGAAGCGCTGGGCAAATTGCGATTGAAGGACTTGCCCAAGGTCTGTACGCGGCGGCCTGAGGTGGATTCGAACCTCGAACCTTCCGGCTTCAAGGTAACGACGCCACCACTACACCACCACATCCCACATTGTTAAAGGTCCTGATCTTCCTGATCCCAATGAGTTTCTGTTTTCTGTAGGTTTGGTGAAGCTAGGGGTCCATTCTATAACTGGCAAGAAGGTGGCAATCAAGATAGTCAATCGAGAAAAGCTCAGCGAGTCAGTCTTGATGAAGGTATGCATTTTTTACTTTTATTGCTTTCTTTACAAATGACTGACAGAGTTTTGAAGAATGGTTGAATACCTAAATTCATTTATTCATTCTATATGGACTTGTATAGCACCCCTTCAAGAAGCCATCTCAGGAGCGCTCCCAGCCAAGCCACGACTCCTGAAAAAAGGACTTGACTGATCTATGAAACAGAGTTAGATTGGTCGGAAGTCATAAGCGCATTCCAGATGGAGGCCCTGCAGCCGAGAGAACTCGTTATTGCCAGCAGCCAAGCGAACCCGTTGAATGAAGATTTTCCCTTAGTTGCAGAGCGAAGAACCTAGTACACTGCAGCATCAGACACTGGACGTCAGACGTTGCGCAGGTAAGATGGAGCGCAACCAAGGATGCAGTGTAAAACCAGACCTGCAGCTTGATACGAGTTACGTTGAACCACAGGCAGCCATGACGCATATAAGCAGAGACAGAGATTTTGGGAATTAGTGCAGTGAGTCGAACAACTGAGTGCAAACCTAATCTAGTCGTCCCAGAACTCCAAGGAGAGGCTAATGAGGATCGAGCAACCATGGTCAATTAGAGTAGCATGAGAAAGAGAGCGGTGAGCAACCACTCTGAGCTGGCAAGGCTGATATTGACAAACTTGTACTAGCAGCTTCGAGAGACTAAGTTGACATGTTGGGAAAGACTAAATTCCCTGTCAAGGGTGACAACAAGATCATGGACCAGGTCAGTAATCTGAGGCAAAATTCCAGCACGCTAGAGCAAGTCAATAATGTCTAGTTGCCGATGGCCACCCTGCAAGATGGTCGCTCCACAGGAGCTTGCGCCCTGCATCCCACACGTGCTTGCCCGAGATATCTAAATCTCTGAATGTCAACTCCCAGCCCGGGGCTTGAACCGCAGTCCGTTGTAACCAATATGCCACTCTCGCTTGCCAGTGCAGCTAACTAGGCCAGCTAGGAGCGACCATGGGCAAGTTACTTACCCATCATTGTCTGTGGGAAAGCAATGGGAAACCACCTCACTCATCTCATCCCCAGGGGCGTAAAGCCAATGAACCTGCCATTGGGCAGAGAACCATCATCATCATCACCCTGCAAGATAAGCTGAGTCTTAGAAGGATTTGAGAGAAACTGAAGAAAGGACATCTACAGTCGGGCGCATCTGGTGCACAGTAGCGACTGCAACTGATGGATGGTTATGGATGTAAGCTCTATCCTCTTAAATCCTTGTCACATTCTTCACGACCTCCTCCCTCCCAATAAGGCCACTCCACACAATACTCGACCAAGGCCACATAATCTAACCCTTCCTAGAGTTGATTCTTAAATTGCCAGAAGAAGTTTTATTATGCGAATGTTGTATAACTTTGCATAAATGTTTTCTATTATTTATTTCCACTGTAAACTACTGTGTGTTTGCTGGTGGTATATTAAGAAATATTCTTACTTACTTTTATCATCAGCAAAGAGTTTGTGCAGGAGACCCTGGAACTTCACTAGAGTATAGAGATTGGCCAGGAGAGAGACGATATATAGTAAGGGACCTAGGTCGGAGTCTTGAGGCTCACCATAAGGAGCAGGGATCCAGCAGGACCTAGAGGCCCAACAGCCTCAGAGTTTGAGTGTTCAGATATGAATGTGGCCATTTTAGAGGCTGGACAACCAGCCCAAAGGTTGTAGAGAAGTGCTGAAGAAGGATGGATTTGCCCACAGAGTCAGAAGCAAAACTGACAGTGAAAAAAGCAAAGAGAGTAACCTGGCCATGGTCCATAGCCCAATAGAAGTCAGACAAAACCTGAAGCAGTATGGTCTCCATGGAGTGGTTTGTGCTGGAACCAGACTGCTGTGGAGAGATCAGCTCATTCACTTCTAAATTTGCAATCAACTGGTTAGCTACAATGTGCTCTAAAAGTTTAGCTTAATTAGCAGATTACAGAATGTCAACCAGCTGTTGTTTACATAGCAGAATAATGATTGGGTATTAACATGCTTCTTTGAAGTATCATTCTGCTTTTTAAACTGTGCCATTCTTGTCTTAGCTGATTGGACATAGAATCTCATAATAGGGTAGAGCAACTGTGATCTATGGCCTGACTTGTATGTGGGGTTTATTATGATAATCAAAGTCAACTACCATTGTATATTAGAAGTGTGCAGTATTTTTTAAAAATCCAGTTCGTATCTTGAGCATTCTTGCTGTTTTTAAAGAGTTTGTCTAGTTATGTGTTCGCTGATGAAAATAAAACCTCTGATTTTTCTTTTTCCCGTCTCTTCGGTGCTTTATGAGCTATTCGTAGCTTATGTCAACTCTAACCTATCCTATGCATGTATGTATGTATGCATGTGAATGTGTGCGTACATAGGTACATGCATACGTACATGCGGATACTTGCACGTATGCATGCTGGAATTTATATAGCACCTATTATGAACTTCACAAAGATTTGACATTACCATTGCGCGATGAACATTTGTTCTGGTGCGTTGGGTCGTCCTGTATCAACTTGTTTTTTGTGACTCTCGTATTTACAGGTGCAATTAATGTTGCTGCTTGTCTTCTGAAAATCGTCTCTTTTGCAATTTTCGAGTTGACAGTGTCATTGTGTATGTTGGGATGCCACATGATTTTTATGGTGTGATCACATTGCTTGTCATGATTGTTGTGCTCTTGCTTGTCTTATTTGCTTTGTGGTTTTAGTTTTCAATTTGACTGATTAGCAGTGTGAGTAAGTAGGAAGTTACGTTTCAGTTGGTTGAGTCAGTGTTGAGATAGAACATTTTGTGTATGATCACCGTTCGGAAGTCATGTTCACTGATGGTGATTCTGATGTTTAAGCTAAGTAGTAAAATGTATTTCTGCTTAAGATCATTGCTCTCATATCTACTTGACTTTGACCAGATGCTGCCACAGTCTTGACACCAATTTCTATTTGACAGTATTCTTGTATCTTTATGTAAGCAATGTAGGTACTGTAGCCTGCTTGCAATTGCCACTTCTTGATGTGAGCAATAGGGGCAGGGGTGGATCCAGGGGGACAAATCCGGCCATGGCCCCCATTTAGAAATTTGCACATTTCTCACCAGCTATTCTGGCAGGGAAATGGACAACCCCCCCATCAGGTTCGTACAGGCTTTCAACAATGCATTGGGAAACTGGTGACAGAGAAGACACAGGGAAAAGGAGAAAAGTAGCGCATGACTAAAAAAAGATCATCGGATTTTATGGCCAAAGACCAAGGAAAAATTTTTCAGACCCAAGACCAAATTTGTTGCCTCCCTCAAAACTTTCTGTATCGGCCCCTGATAGGGGTGACCTTAGATGAGTACAGTGACTTGCAACTACCTGTACTCCTTACTGTAAGCAATGGGGTTGTCCTTAGTTCAGTGCACTGGTTATCAGTTGCCACTCCTTGATGCTGGCAATAGGAAGTGTCCTTAGATTGGTGCAGTGGCTTGCAATTGCCTCTTCTTGATGTAGGCAATAGGGTGCAGTAGCTTTAAATTGCCACTTCTCGATGTGGGAAATCTGGTCATGCCATGTCATCAGTTATTGGTTTGCATGTTTAATCGAAGCATTCAATGTGTGGCAAGGTTTCCAAGACCGCCGATGTATCCATTTGTGCGACGAAAACTAAAATGGGTGATCGTGTCTTTCGGGTCGCTGGCCCACGGGCCTGGTACAGTCTTTCATCAACTATCCAGGAAATCAAAACTGAATCAACTTTTAATAGACAATTGAAGCTACACTTGCTCGTGGGCTCATTACATTACATTTACTCTGACAGTTGACAATATGCATGTAGAGCATCCTAGAAGTGGCTTGCTACTGACGATGCCATATAAATTGTCTGAATTACATTACATAATTACGTTTCATTTGCACACATTTCGAAGTAAAAATCATGATGATATCTCAAGCCATTCACAAAGTTTATTGATTTTTGCCGCTGATCAGCCTTTTCCTTGGTTCTTGTTGTCCCTCGCACGCAGATACTTTCTGGAATACATAGGCCTACTTTTCAGTCACAGGTGGATTTTTTTCTATCGCTACTCCCCTGCTTTTGTCTGTGTAAATGAATTTCCTTCTGGCTTTTTAAGATAAGATCCGCCCTGAATGTAGCAATGGAAATGCAACCTATTGGAATTCCGTTTGGCTTTTCCACGTGGTAACGATATGTCATTGCGATTTCACTTAAGTAGAAGAACCATTGGTTGATGTCGTGATCGTCATGGCAATGACAGAATAGAAGTCATTAGGTTAGATTGGTTTAGATCAGATTAGATAGATAGATTAGATTGGATTAAATAGATTAGAATAGAGCAGATAGATTAGATTAAATAGATTAGGTTAGATTAGATCAGATTAAAATAGAGATTGGATTAAAGTGGATTAAATAGATTAGATTAAAATATACTAGAAGGAATTAGAGAGATTCAATATATTAGATTAAGTAGATTATAATGGATTAAATAAAAAATATATTAAATAAATTAGAATAGATTAGGTCAGAATAGATTAGATTAGATTATGGATTCTGCAAAACTGAGCATTTAAACTTGGACATGGTTGCTGGTTTGTGTGATGTTTAGCCTGAATGGCTTGCATTGATGTACAGCGTTGCATATTGCTTGAGAAGTCATGTGGTCGGGGTGAGAGTGGATGATCTCTTCAAGATGTATAATATCGCAGACGATATCGATATCGGAAGCATTGAAGGCTGCTGCATTAGATTTAAGTGCTTTTCAAAGCCCAAAGATTCATCGCCTGGTCAATTTGTTACATGCAGTTTTGACTTCACTTCTGTACATTGGAAAACATTGATATATAATTTATCAGAGAAATGATGTTTATAAACATGTTGTGTATTGTGTGATGTGGTAGAAAATATAAATTACATATATGCAGTATTTATAGGATAAATAATTGTACTAAAATTAAAGCAGATTTAAATGCAAGCTATAATTTTGTTGCACGGTGCATGCTAACGATAATTGATTAAACAACGAAAATGAACTTAACCCAGTAGTTGCTTTAACCGTCTACTGACCGAGGGTATAGGATTTTCCCCGTGCCATTTGCTGCACTTTGGTCGGTACGGGGTTAAGAATAATTACATGTGAAGTTTCAATGACATGATTAAACACAACAGTTGCATCTGATTAAATCGAATCATTTTTCGAATCAGTCCACAAAGGTGACGGTTGCATTTTTTTTCTCCCTCCGAAGATTGACCGACCGGCCAACCGTCTGTTGCTGCGGAATCGTAATTTGACCGGTTGCCGGTCGGCCGTGTTGCTCGCTGTCAACTATATTGTCGGTCGTTTGTTGCCGTTGCCTCTTCGAATATTGTCCGAGCCCTTCGCTGTTCTATTTCCGCCCGCGGAACGATTCCGCGCCGCCGTAAACCCGTGCAAGAATTTGTCCGACGATGCGACAGCAACGATGACGATGACGACTACCTTCAATGGAGTTGTTTGCCAGGCACTACAGACGGGCGGCCGACAGTCCTCTAGGTCGACCAATATTGAGCCGTTGAAATCGGTCAAGCCATGGACTGACCGGCCAAGCCACGGCGGTCTGACGGCCAGAAACGTTGGCCTACGAAAGGATGTTTTCATATGCGATAACATATATGTATAGGTCTGGCCAGCCATGTGATTCTTTTGCTGGCTTGGATGATCTGGTAATAATAATTGTGATAATTTTTGTTTGATTTGAAACTGACGTGACGCAGTTTGATTGCAATTCGTAGTGTGATTGCAATTCGTAGTATGATTGCAATTTGTAGTATGATTGCAATTCGTAGTGTGATTGCAATTTGTAGTGTGATTGCAATTCATAGTGTGATTGCAATTTGTAGTGTGATTGCAATTTGTAGTGTGATTGCAATTCGTAGTGTGATTGCAATTTGTAGTATGATTTCTATTCGTAGTGTGATTGCAATTTCTAGTATGATTGCAATTCGTAGTGTGATTGCAACTTGTAGTGTGATTGCAATTCGTAGTATGATTGAAATTTGTAATGTGATTGCAACTTGTAGTGTGATTGCAATTCATAGTATGATTGCAATTCATAGTATGATTGCAATTCGTTGTGTGATTGCAATTCGTAGTATGATTGCAATTCATAGTATGATTGCAATTCATAGTATGATTGCAATTCATAGTATGATTGCAATTCGTAGTATGACTGATGATCACAGTTTTATACTACAGTCCTGAATTGGATTTACCGACGTGGCACCCATCACGTCCTACTAGTACTTATTTTACCAATGCCATCTGCTGATTGGAAGGTTGAGTGGACCTTTGGGAGGACAGTAGCGGGAAGCAATCCTGCATCCATGTGCTCTTCGTTCCAGAATATTAGCCATCGCCCTAAACCCCTTCCTTATACCTAATCAAAATAAAGTGGAATTGCATTAGGACTATGCTGGACTGCAATTTCTATGATTCCTCTTTTTAATAGCTGAATTGTTGAGATCCTGCCTTTTAGGAAGTGAGTACATGGGACAATTTTTCTGCTTTCCACCAGTTGCTCAGAACCTATCTTTTAGCCGTGGCTGGCTGGAAGCGCCTCTGAGTAGACTTCTTGAAGGGGTGCTATAATAGTTTTTTGAAATGAATGATGAATGAATGCATGGTCAATTGGTCATGGTCGTGAGCCTCCCATGAGATTGTTACTGCGCCCGAACCTTTAGCAAGTCCTTCTTCACCTGTTGTCGCTCAACACTGACAATTGATGCTTTCTCATTAGCTTAATTAAAAGTACGAAGGCAATCTCGTTTGTTTTATTATGTATGTTCGATGGTGGTTGAAATTCTTACATGATCAGCTACATGCATGATATGTGAGGTTACCACGGATGGTTGCTTTGCTTCAGATCTTTGTTATGAATGTGTTATGAATGTCTAGATAAAAAAAGACATTCTGCTGTGAATTCTGGACATTGTTGCAACATTCTTCTTTAATGTTTTCGAATTGAACATGACGTAACAGGAACTTTGATCCCGGATTTAATTCACCTTCAGAAATAAAGCTCGTCATAACACGGCGTTAATAATTATAATGATGTTCTTGATTTGGATCTGAATGGCTACTTTGTAGTTATAATGATCCTCATTTAGTTTCAAACTGAGACAACACAGTATGATTACAATTCACACAAAATATGGCGGATGATCACAAGTTATATAGTTCAGGAGTCGAATTTAACTGTCGCATTGACTGCCCATCATATCGTAATGCTCATTTTGCCTAAGCCATCTGCCGATTGGAAGGTTGAGTGGACTTTTGGAAGGGTAGCGGCATAGTTGTAAAAAACGTTTTTTTCGTTTTTTATTCTCTCCCAAAAAACGTCGTTTTTTTCGTTTTTTATTTTTCCCATCGTTTTTTATCGTTTTTTATTTTTTCTTTAACTTTATTTATTCATTTACTTTCTGTTATTATTTTCCTTAATTTTAATTTTTTCTGATATTCCTTATGTTCTCCGCCAACTCTCAAGGATTCAGCTAACTAAAGTCATTTTTTCATCGTTTAACATCATCATTTAAGAGATGGCCTGCGTGTAGTAGGTTCCTAATCAATGTTTTCAAGGTTAAAATGCGGTTTTAGATGTAGCAATGTCAAATTATTTACCGTTTCCGTTTTTTATCGTTTTTTTGTCGTTTTTTATTTTTTCGAAAAAAACGACGTTTTTTACCGTTTTTTATTCCGTTTCCATCGTTTTTTACATCTATGGGTAGCGGGAAACGATCTTGTGACCGGCAACTCTGCTCCTCCTGCATTCCAGTGGGTCGCAATTCTGTGACCTTTGAAACAGTTCTAAGTCCCACTCTTAAATGATCTTTCCAAGAAAAAAATTCCAATTAACTTTATCCTATCCCCACCTCTTTCTTTCCTAGGAGATTCTCGTTCCTTTAATCGCCAAAATTATCTTGGTTTTTAAATAGTGGCACTTCAGATAAGCGGGTAAGAATGATCTGATGCGTGTGGAGCGGCTGTGAATACATACATGTATCATATACTTTTCCCCTACTATATATTCTCTGTTGTTTTCCTTTCTTGTCCTTTGTCGTCTGTCATTTGCATTGTAATGAAATGCTCTGTCATATCTGGGAATTGTTTCATAAGTTTATGCAGCTATACCATTTAAAGCAAAATGTACCGCTGCATGCTCAGGTTTCCCATATCTCTTAAAACAATTCATCAAATGCTGGGGGTCTGTGTTGATGAAGAGCTAAAGAAGAAGCATTTACACTGCTATGATAGATCTGTCTCTGTACGTGATGAGATATAAAAAGAATCTACCACGGTCCATGGTTTGCAGTTGTGATGGATGTATATTACAGTGTAGCGGCTGTAGCCTTCCTAAGACACTCTGTATTATAACTTGATTATGATGTAATATTTTACAGTCAAGGAAGATGAAATACTTTGGTCACATTAGAAAGAAATGTGGAAGCTGTTTGGAAAAGGGATAATACAGGCTACAAGAGCTGGATCGAGAGCACATGGAAGACCACGACAACCTGGATTGAAAATGTTATGTCTTGGACAGGCTTGACTATGATTGAGAGCATGTGAAAGACCACGAACAACATGGATTGAAAATGTTATGTCCTGGACAAGCTTGACTATGATTGAACTACTAAAGACGACAGAGGAAAGATACATTTGGAGACAGACGGTTCATGGTGTGGCCAACCTTTGGATTGAAGATGTCTCAAGACAAGAGTCAAGGATATCCCAAGTTGAGTTTTTCTGGTCTGCAGGACTTGTGGTGGGATAGAGCCAGTGGATTATAGTCAGTCTTCAGAAGATATCCTCTTCGTGACCGCTTAGTTTCTTCTTCTCTTTCTGGGATTCGGATTGACTTCATGTGCTCATCGTGTCTATTGTCTTATAGCTTGCCCATCCACTTCATTGTTGGTAGTTTTTCCCTGCCAACCATCATTTGATTTTTTCTGTTTTTATCGGCCTCATCATTCATCCTCACCATCCTCCTGTGTGTGCTTGTATTAATTGTTCTCTTTCTTCATCAATCTCTCTCTCTCCCTCCCTCCCTCTCTCCCTCCCTCTCTCTCTCTCTCTCTCTCTCTCTCTCTCTCTCTCTCTCTCTCTCTCTCTCTCTCTCTCTCTCTCTCTCTCTCTCTCTCTCTCTCTCTCTCTCTCTCTCTCTCTCTCTCTCTTCTCTCTCTCTCTTCTCTCTCTCTCTCTCTCTCTCTCTCTCTCTCTCTCTCTCTCTCTCTCTCTCTCTCTCTCTCTCATCCGTTCAGATTATAAATCTCTGTCGCATTCTACATTTTTCACAATTCACGTATCTCTCATCTGCCGTTCAGTTTTCAAAGTGCTTGTCAATACATCCATTGATACAACCATAAATACAGGATCCATCAATACCGCCAAATGTTGTTTCAGCCATTGATGGTCCATGGATGGTGCCATTGATGCAGTCATTTATACAGCCATTGATACAGCCATTGATGCAGCCATTGATACAACCATTGATACAGCCATTGATGCAGCCATCAAATATACAGCCATTGAGTCACTTATTGATGGAGCCATCGACACAGCCATTGATGGAGCCATCGATGCAGCCATCGATACAGCCATTGAAACTGTTTTTCTCCTATCATGCTGTATAGTTTTATTTCCCAACATTTTTGTCATTCTCTGGATCCTCTGACTACAGCCGCTGCTGATGCAAGCTATCGATCTGTTTAGGTAGCAGTGTGTGAATGACCGAATTTACAGGTAGCTTGGTGACTGGGTACATGGAAATTATTCTTGCAATTCTGTGGTAATGGTAGGTAGGACAACTAATTATACTTCGTTCATTCAATGCCCATCGAGATGCCTATTCAGAGGAACTTCCTGTCTGGCCGCCCACACAAAATAACAGTTTTCGAGTTTGATATTAATGAATGCCTGTAGCATCATTAGCCAGAGGGATATCTCAATCCAGAGGGATGCTGTTGCAGGAATACGATGATGAGCAAGCATCTGAAAGGGCATGGCGTTGCATTGTTGCTGTGTAGAAAGAACTTTTAAATGTTTATTTTTCATGTTTTTATGTGGCTCCGTTAGTAGTGTTTGTGTTGATCACAGCGGAGTCAGAAGTCTTGGACTTTGCGATTGTGTTGATCATAGGAGAGTCAGAAGTCTTGGACTTTGCGATTGTGTTGATCATAGCAGAGTCAGAAGTCTTGGACTTTGCGATTGTGTTGATCATAGCGGAGTCAGAAGTCTTGGACTTTGCGTTTGTGTTGATCATAGAGAAGTCAGAAGTCTTGGACTTTGTGTTTGTGTTGATCATAGAGGAGTCAGAAGTCTTGGACTTTGCGTTTGTGTTGATCATAGAGGAGTCAGAAGTCTTGGACTTTGCGATTGCGATGCAAGTAAAAGGATTTGAAAAAGTGGAAGAACTTTGACACTGAGTGTTATTAAAGCATGTTTCACATGTTTTTCAGTCTGTGAAGCAGTCTAGCAGTTGTAGATGTTTGTATCTAAGTATGGTAGCTACACAAGACATTGTCCTCGATGGTTCCCAGTTAGGACCTGGTTGTATTAAGATCAACCAGGAAAGTGAACTGTTAATTGTGCCAGAATTAATCTTGCATTGTGCAATGTTCAAGGGTTTACCTTTGCCACACACAGTGGTGGTGGTGGTGACCAACCCCCTCTCCCTCCCAATCCATCCCTCCTCCATTATTGCATACCTTCCCATATCCTATACATACCAAGCTAGTATGCCTTGTCCGAATTTAGTGTGTTTGTCCATTACTTAAAGGTCACTCATGGATGTCACAATACATGTTTACATTCTATTCCACAGAGCTCTTTCAATATGTGGACAATGCAGAGATCACAACGGAGCTATAGAATAGCGTCTGTCGCCACCATTTTTAAAAGTAATGGTGCACCATATACAATACAAATTTACATCCTATGGCATTGTTGGACCATCTTTGGTGTCAACTTGGATCATGGATGGTGTCATGAGCGACAATGCTATCAAGGAATGTACGAAGGACTCATGATGCACACTGCTGTCATGTACAGACTAGAATGTCAAGGTTCTGTTTAATTCTGGTCTGGATTGTCTTCAGATACTGTTGTTAAATTCATGCGATAATTTATTTACCTGCTGATTAGATTCTATAATTCTATTGTCTTTTGTTTGAATTGTTTCAGGTTGAGCGTGAAATTGCAATTATGAAATTAATTGAGCATCCGCATGTCCTCGGTCTCTACGACATCTACGAGAACAAGAAATACCTGTGAGTAAAGAACGCATTTGCTTTAGAACTAGAACAACATAGATACATCATACAGATACTCAGATACAGGAGGCAAACCCTGAGGTATTCGAGAGCTTGAAAATTCCAGTTGGTGCTGTCTACGATATACCTGCAAAGAACTTTGTTGTTCTATGTTGAATGTCCAATGCCAAGATCCACTTCGTTTATCTGTTCAGACTAAGCTTCTTGTCCTTTACTCGTATACCTCCATAAGGATGCAATGCCAAGCAGTCCCTGTGACCTGGAATGGGCTTCCCATGGCACTTCGCCTGGTGCCCAGGGATCACTCCATCATGCTCTTCTCTAGCCTTAAGACTGTCCTACTTAACTGAGGTTGGGTTGGGAGTGCTTCTAAGTAGATTGTCTTGAAGGGGCGCTATATAAGTGCTTCTAATAAATAAATAAAATTATTATGCTGGTTTATGCGAAATATGTCAAGTGTATTCGTTGTACCTGCAGATTTGTGACTTGCAAAGATAAAGGTGTTATAAAATAATTATTTGAGAATATATGAATTGATTTTCTAACAGATAAATAAATACATCTTTTCTTCTCCAATCAACTGAATGGACTGGCTTTCCAAGTCAATGATCTTTATATGATTTAATGGTCTTCCATAGGCTTATAGATCTTACTGATGTACGCCTTGAGTTGGTCAAGTATTAGTGTTATTTTTAGTCGAAATTTGACAGGGCAGCTGAGATTTGTGTGGCATCGAAGGTTTTTAATGGGTCTCATGTGACCACTTCTATTGCCAAATAACTGACTGGTCTCATTTTGCAGCATTTCTTATTTGCCCTTAATATTACAAGACATTGTTCTTAGGCAGTAAATGCGGGAGTTAAATCAATCTCGTGGATATCTTAGGATTTGAAGTTATTAGAGTGCAATGTCGTTATACTTGGTTGATTCATGTATGTTGCATACCTCTCATGCCTTCTCAGAACCAGAAATTGATTTAATATAACAATGGATTTGGTCGAAGTGGGTAGAGGGAAATAATATGTGCAGAACTAATTCTGATCTAATTTTTGCATGAGGGTTTCGGTCAAAATTATGGGGTTTTATTGTGAATAGTTAGAAAGTTGCAACTCTTACTCACAAGTGTACTCTCTCACTCTCTGTGAGAAAAGTTAAAAACTGAGTGTTGAGTCTGCCCTGAAATTATGTAGATATCTGTGGCAAAAATCAAAGAAGCTTTTACATGATAGAAATGAGTTTTGAGTTCGGCAGTTACCACAGGATGGTCCGTGGTTTGATATATTGTGCAGATCTGAGAAAATTTGTGCTCAGAACTGATTCATGCCTAAATTTTGCATGACCTCCTTAGTCAATTTGTTTCAGCTAAATTGATTTTTCGGTCTTTAAGATTTTTTTAGTATAGCCACGTATTCATTAATTAATTAATTAATTCATTCATTCATTCATTCATTCATTCATTCATTCATTATGGAGATTTAAATAGCACCCTTCAAGGTTACTACTCAGGAGCGCATCTGGCCCAACTTCAACTGAAAAGGACAGTTAAGATTGAGATAAAACGCTTCTGAGCAAACCCTTGGCATATGGTGTATAGACAGTATGATCCAATTCTACAACATGAGGCCAATAACAGAACTAAGAGCAGATGATGTTCAGGGAATGAGGAGTTCACCCTGATTTGCCAATTATAGACCGTATATAATTATGTACTTATAATATTTCTACAGTTGTTTGGTGATGTGAGGACCTGTGCTACTCTGGTAATGGTAGTGCTTGACAAGGGTGGTGTCATGTTGAGAACTCTCATTAGTTGCCTAATGCACATCAGTCAACTATCTGTATGCTGCCTCCTCTACCATTGATGTTGGCCAAGCTGTTCAGAACATGCCTAAGTGACCCAAAGTGGGACTCTTCCATACTTTTGTTGTTGTAATTGTCATCTTGATTGTTGTAGTATCATTGTGTTTCGTATATATGCCACATTGCCACATCACAGCAAAGAAGAAGTTGCAGTCAGATGTCAGGTGTCATAACTGACGTTGCGAATCATTTATAGCACTTACATTATAGTACATTGCTGCTGTTCACCAGTTATTGGAAATTTGATCATAGACTCTGCAGTGCTATATAAGATGATATCCAGCGACCTCCTGCAAACTTTCAAACCGGCTTTTACATGGGATTATTCTTAGCAAATTATGCACTAGTTACTATGGGTAGCTTATTATTTCAGAATTGTCTCAGTTTGGCTCTCTAGTTCATTTGTGACCCATCTGACCAAAACGAGGCGTATGTTTTTTGATGTCACATGTGAGACGTGATTGTATGGCATTAAGTGTTTCATCTGTTTGTCTTTCTACATTCTGCTGACGTTTTAAATAGGATATATAGCACGCATACTTGATACCTACCGGTAGTTTAAAAAAAGTTTTCAGGCCATATGATGCCAGTTTGTTTACATCTGAAACCGCTGATAATACTTTCGTGTTTAAATCATGTTTTCACATTTTTTATAAGTTTATGGTGACTTTTGTTGTTGGTTACGATAGGTACTTTGATTGTTGTTGTTGTTGTTGTTGTTGGTGATAGGTACTTTGATTGTTGCTGTTGTTGGTGATAGGTACTTTGATTGTTGCTGTTGTTGGTGATAGGTACTTTGATTGTTGTTGGTGTTGTTGGTGATAATAGGTACTTGGTGCTGGAGCACGTCAGTGGTGGTGAGCTGTTTGACTACCTGGTGAAGAAGGGTCGATTGACACCGAAAGAGGCGAGACGATTCTTTCGTCAGATCATATCAGCCTTGGACTTCTGTCACAGCCACTCCGTGTGGTTAGTCGATTTGACTTGCGTTCTCTCGTCTCGTTTTGCCTGCTGGCAAATTAAGCATTGGCTGCTTTTGAACACCACGAGTAACACAGGACATTTATTGACTGGACTGTCAGTGCAATTGTACCTTTACCTCTTACCACTAAAATGCACAGGAAAGATGATGTTTTTGATTGTTTTCTTTGATCTGTCAGTGCAATTGCTTGGTAGAAGGTACCTCTTACCTATAAAATGCACAGGAAAGATGATGTTTCTGATGTTTTTCTTAGATCTGTCAGTGCAATTGCTTGGTTGTAAGGTACCTCTTACCTATAAAATGCACAGGAAAGATGATGTTTCTGATGTTTTTCTTAGATCTGTCAGTGCAATTGCTTGGTTGTAAGGTACCTCTTACCTCTAAAATGCACGGGAAAGATGATGTTTTTGATGTTTTTCTTAGATTTGAAATAAGTCTGTTTTCCAGACTTATGAATGTTCAGGTAACTCTCATCAGACTGGTGGTGATAATTAGGCCGTAACTCCATCATCTGATCCCTGGCCATGTGTAGTGCAGATACTTTAGGTGCGATGAAGCTGCAGGCAATGATTCGGAACTGTTGTTACCTCTGTCCGTACAACCACTGGGCTTGAATGAATTAATCATAGATCTATGCACTGCTACTCAGTTCAACAAACTAAGTGTTTATATCTGTTAACTGTGATCACTCTGGTCGTATTTACATGTGTGTGAAATCTGATTAAGATGAATATTTTCAGTGTAGCACAAGTTCTCTGTGGTCTGAAAAGTCCAGACGATATCTAAACTATGAATGTTATGCAACCAATATAATTATGTTAAATAACATATATTGGTTGCATAACATTCATAGTTTAGATATTGCAATAATAACAATAATAGTAACATTAATAGTAATGTTAGCAAAATAATAATAGTTGTTGTTGCTGTAGTTTAATTGCTCTTTCATTTGTGTATTTGCTCAACTAGTCACAGAGATTTGAAGCCCGAGAACTTGCTGCTGGATGAGAAGAATAACATCCGTGTGGCAGATTTCGGAATGGCGTCGCTCCAGGTGGAAGGTTCCATGTTGGAAACAAGCTGTGGGTGAGCTGTTCCACATATATCCTTACTTGCACTGATATAATCAGAAATGGTACTAAAATAATTGCAATATTTAGTTGAATCTCAGAAGCGCTCTACTTCTTTGTTGAAAGGCAGTAGTTCCCTAACGAAATCAGGTACTTTTGCGTAAATAAAATATGGAGTAATGCTGATTACTGGTAGCTGATTATTTATGAATATCAATCTTTTAACCCTTTAGGATCCTGATGACCTACCCTCTCTTTTGTTGTTGATATGTTGCTTATTGAAAGTGGAGTATTGTTGTATTCTTATTTATGGCCTAATTTTCTGGCTGAACAGAAGTTTTGAAGCACGTTCTGTCCTGGTGTGGATTTTAACCCTGCGTTATTACTGCTGTTTTAACACAACTGTGCAAATGATATATGCAGGATAATGTTACTGTACCTAATTATCCAGTTTTATGCATCATTTATAGCTAGTTAAATATCTCTCTCTTATTAAAGTTGAATTCTAAGTAGATGATGTGGATAATGGGGTAGAGTGAAAAATATGTGTGACTTATGTTGAAATGTGGGTGAGTTTTGTGATGCTATTTCGTTTTTATGCTGTTCTCTTTCTAGGTCTCCTCATTATGCATGTCCAGAAGTGATTCGGGTGAGGCATCCACAATCCGCATTCATCTGAGAACAAAAGCACACATTTGGACAGATACGCGCATACACTAATGCTAGTGACATACTTGCATGTGCACTGATGCACGCACACAAGATAAAGCTCCGGAGCTAATGAACATGTTTACTAAAGGGTAACAGAAACGGCAGCAGGTGGCACTTAGGTACAGTGCGTGCATACTGAAGATGTTTACATGCACGTGCCGAAATAGCGCCATACATTTCCTTCTCTTACGCTTACTTGTTCTGCTCTGAGTGATGTTACTGTTTATAGTTCCGTGGCCTCTTTCCTCTGGTTCTTTTTGTCCAGCTGACATCGCCTCGCACCACATCAAGACTGTTGATCGCTTTCTTGTGCCACTTCTGGTGCTGTCATTCTTTCTTCAGTAACGGTTCTTAAAAAATCTTTGATTCTCTGTATAGACTAATACTCACTGCAGCAGTTATGCAGTCTTTGTTGGTACTTCATATTCAGCACTTACTTGATAGCTGACTGTTATGATAAACGGAGCTTGTTTTGTGAAACATAAATTCTAGATTTTAAATGTCTTCCGACATCCTTCATTGTATTGTATTTCATCATAAATGTAGTGCTTCTTGTGGCATCTATAGGCCTTTCTTGGTGTGAAGTACCCCGAGAGAAAGTGATTTTAAGGCGAGAGAAAGGGGTAGGGATGCCACCAGAGAGGATGGTGGAGCATAGAAAAATGGAAGTCCATGCCATAGAGAGGAACCTTTGCAGGAAAAGGATCTGGATGTAACCCTTGTGGTCCTTAAACAGGGAGTGTAAAGGTCAAGTGTATCAGAGGATCGGTAAGGATGCAATGACTTGGCAGAGAGGAATTTGGTTGGAAAGATATTTTGAAGCAAGACCCATTGTAGTACTATATGTATGACATTGTATGTATGTATGATTCCACTATGCTCTGTATCATACTTGAGTCATCTGCTTTGTTTGGTCGTGTCAGCAGCTGCCTTTGTCTGCAAAATGGTTTATTTTGTTCTTTTAAGTTCTCAGTCACATCTTGTATGACTACACTTTTACTGACCTTTTCAAGTACTGGCCGTTAATGGTTGCTCTCATGGCTGTTTCTGCTCTTCTGTTTCTGTGCATGACCCTTCAATATCATGTTTCACGCTACAGTGTGTTTTAAGTGTAGACATAATAAAAGATGTTTAAATTGGAGAGAAATCGGAATTGACATTCGGTGATTGCATTGATCAATGATCATGTCTGTTGATGATGCAGGGAGAGAAGTACGATGGTCGGAAAGCAGACGTCTGGAGTAGTGGAGTCATACTTTATGCACTGCTTGTGGTAAGAACCATTCTCATGTTTTAGATAACTAATATTGTCTTTGAATCGCAGTATGTCTCATTGAGTTCATCCTATCTGGTTACTTTTGTAGGATGCCTCACGACGACTGCAGTTTACGTATCACCATAGAGAGCGTAGACTAGACTCCATAGAGCTTATCTGGCGGTTGCTTCAATATTCCCATGTCTTTGGTATAGCATGGAGTAGGTGGTCGTCTCAACTTGTCATCAGTTTTCGTAAACAAAGTTGTTGGAATATATATTAATAGTTGTTATGTTTCACAAGCCGAATAAACTTATGACATTTCAACTTCAAATTGCCGAATGGGTAAGGATTAGCTCTCAGAATCGCAAGAGCCAGTAGGCTTCAATTGTCAAAACAAGTGTTCGAGTTATGAGGGTGAAAATGCATGACAATGGTAAAAAAATGCAGTGAAGGGGGCAAGTCAATAAATTTTGCTCCATACTACGGTACATGAATGGGTGTGCAACAGGTTTGAGTTTTTGATGGCTTCATCTTTGATTGTTCAGTGTGCAATTGATTACTTAATCATCTGATTGATTACTTAATCGTCTGATTGATTACTAAATCATCTGATTGATTACTTAATCGTCTGATTGATTATTTAATCATCTGATTGATTATTTAATCGTCTGATTGATTGCTTAATCATCTGATTGATTACTTAATCGTCTGATTGATTGCTTAATCGTCTGATTGATTGCTTAATCATCTGATTGATTGCTTAATCATCTGATTGATTACTTAATCGTCTGATTGATTGCTTAATCATGCGGTTGGTTGCTCAAGGGTGCCTTGCCATTTGACGATGATAACCTGCGGCAGTTACTGGAAAAGGTGAAGCGTGGTGTATTCCACATTCCGCACTTTGTTCCACCGGATTGTCAGAATCTGCTGCGTGGAATGATCGAAGTGGACCCACTGAAAAGACTAACGGTTAGTGGGATGATTAATCTTAGCGACTAACGGTTAGTGGGATGATTAATCTTAGCGACTAACGGTTAGTGGGATGATTAATCGTAGTGACTAACGGTTAGTGGGATGATTAATCGTAGCGACTAATGGTTAGTGGGATGATTAATCGTAGCGACTAACGGTTAGTGGGATGATTAATCTTAACGACAGGATCGGAGGAGTTTAGATTATCATCGCCATGTGTTGCATTTAAATATTGTAGTTCATTAAACTTATTAATAAATTGTTATTATTATTAGATCTATTGTTATTATTACTGTTATTATTATTTGTACCCGAGGTACCTCATATCTCTTAGGATAAAAAAAATTATTCTTAGACGGCGAGAACTCGTCGAGATCCGGCATAGCCAAGATGTCTTTGAAGTCAATGGAGTTTGAACGTTGGTTTATTATAATGGCAATGCTCTGGAAAAGATAGCTAGTTTATCTCGTGTCACCAGTTTTATGAGATAGGCAGTACCCCAACTGCCATATTATTATTGGTTATTATTATTTGTTATTATTATTATTGCTATTATTATTACTGTTGTTGTTGTTGTCATTATGTTCCTCTAAAAACAGAGTTCTATGACCTCATCGTGCCCAAGCATGCGATGACACGTGTTGAAACGCTGGACTGTGACAGAAATCATTATTATTATTATTATTATTATTATTATTATTATTATTATTATAATTACGCATTCATTAAGTACCATTATCTTAGACCAAGCATCAATCAATGAAACTGTGTGAAGACTTGCGCATGGCCTGTACACAGTATCTACCATCTCAGGGGAGACTTGAACCCATACTCAGTGCATTCAAGGTCATGCATTCCGAGCCGGTGACTACCATGTCGCAATAGCCTCTTAGCATAAATTGCCATAAAAATGATGAGTAATGTGAATGAATAAGTGTCGGAGTTTTGGCCGGTCAGTTTATTTAGGGTGATCTCATCAGCTGTGTGTATACACTCAGCTGAAATTGTGTTCAGTTTCTAATATATGACAGGTCTGCAGTTTTTAAAGCGGAGTCATGTGTAAACAGTTCTGCGGCAGCGTGAGGCAGGCATGATTGTGTGGGCTTTGTACAACAGATTCTTGTATGATTGAATTGATCTATTGTGATCTGCTGTCATGGCAATTGATATGTTTTTCTGCTGCAGTATCAGGGCTTTTGAGCTAAACATAATAATTTTGTGTTCATCACTTGTATTAAGTAGAAAGATGATATAACGGTGCGCATTTTTGAAAACACTTTTTTGAAACGGTCCAAAACTATTTTTGTGTGGATCGATCAATCAGTCAATCAATCAATCAATCATTCAATTTCAATCGGCATCAGTTGATCTAATAATCAAATCGAATTAGTTTATATCACTCGATCAAGGAAATAAATGCGATTGATCAACCTTAGATCAATTATTTATTTAGTTCATTAGTTGTGATATTTTTGACGGGCAAGTGAGTGTTGATATGGTAATGTAGTGATGTCTTGGAGTGTTTCGTTTGATCCGTTACTTTTGTCGTTTTCTGTTTTCAGTTGGAACAGATTCACAGACATCCGTGGGTGATGATGTAAGTAGAACATGCACTTAAGCTTTTTCAAGTTTAAGCTCGTTGTCCTCAATGGAACTCCTGTGTTTTGCGATCATGTTTGCGGTTAAGGATCAATCCCAGTTGATCGTAGTTTTCGAGATATTAGTAAATATTTTGACATCTGACAGTCTGAACATTATTTTAATTATATTGTAATCGTCAAAACAGTCATTAGTCAGATTTGTTTAGCTTTACTGGTTTCTTTCCTAACCACATGTTGACAT
This sequence comes from Lumbricus terrestris, assembly GCA_949752735.1. Classification (NCBI taxonomy): domain Eukaryota; kingdom Metazoa; phylum Annelida; class Clitellata; order Crassiclitellata; family Lumbricidae; genus Lumbricus; species Lumbricus terrestris. Next base: position 31,486,704 of record OX457037.1, on the reverse strand, counting down.
TCGTTACTCAGCCTTGTGGTTGAGTTGGTGCTTATGATCTCGTATTCATTGAATGGATGATTGCTTAACTTGAGTGTGATTGCCGGGCATCATATCCACTGTACCTACTCACCATCCAGTATTGTTATGTTTCAGTGCTTGAAGCATGTGTCATTATGGCCAATTGCTTTGAGCACTTTGTAGTAAGCAGGTTGGAGCCTTGCCCGGGGCAGTTACTGCATTAGGGACCTTGGGGTGGGTAATTTTTTCATGTACCATGAGAGCTTGATGAGGATGTAGCTCAAAGACAGTGTGACAGTGTGTAGTTTCTGCTGATTTGGCCCATGGAATAATGTGTTAGCGTTGTGGCTGATCAGAGATGCACGGGTGAATGTTAGCATTGCGTTTGTAGGTTTGAACCTTTTGTGGAATGGCTTCTCTTTGTCAACCTTAACACTTCAACAATGAGCTGCATTGACGACCCAGTCACTTTTAGTACATTGCTTATTTCTAAAGTGTTGAACAAGTCACTTTTAGTACATTGCTCATTTCTAAAGTGTTGAACAAGTCACTTTTAGTACATTGCTCATTTCTAAAGTGTTGAACAAGTTATTGACACCGACAGGGAATTTATGCTTAACATCTTCGACTGTTGGTGTCGGATTCTGATACTAAGTAATTATATGAACTTTGAATTGATGAATTAATTAAAACACTGTAGGAACCGAAAACCTGAGATACCAATGATAGAGGCAGTTGAGGTATATGCTGATCAATGCAAAATGGATGATAATAACCCTTTAGTCAAGTTCAACACATCAGATTGGAAAATCTAGAATACACAATTTAACCAGACTCCTTGAAAGCAATTGCATAATGTGCTAATGCCTATATATATTGTATACATGTACAGTGTGGGCTTCTTTACGTGCTCCCTGTTTATAACCTATTTCGCTTAGCACAAAGTGTAGTTGCATCCTCATTCCTCAACTCCTATGCTAACATCCTGCGTTAATTTTTTGCTACACTGTGTAGTGCTATGCTGTGACTTTTAAAAATCATCTCTATTCGCAAATGAATTTCTTTACATGTTGTTTTATAAAGTATGTCCTGTCTCGATGACTACAAATTTAAGTATCCACACTGTACTTGCAGTAATCAAGCTATGAAGATAAGGTGGACAGTTGGAAAGAACAGTTATTAATTAATTTCTTTGCATAAGTAACCATCCTTATCTTAATAATAATGCTATTACTGATACTAGTTAAAATTTTGTGGTTCTTTGATTGGGTTACTAACTATCCTGCATTTTTTCCTAGTTTTTGACTTGACCATTCAGTCAGGATGTGCCTTTTACTTTACCTAGGAATGCACTGTCCTCTTCTTCTGCACAGACTAATGAATGCACAGAAAACAAAAATGTTATTTGTAAAAGGTGGACATAGTGCGCAGTTTGATTCACTCCTTTAGCAAGGCTGTCAGTTGCTGGCTTATGGTGCTCTTGTCTTTCAGTTGGAACACTGCTCTGTTCTCATAGCAATTTTCATAAATGACTGTCTCATGATGTCATTATTTCAATTGGGCATTTTGGATGTATCGTACTGGTCTCATTGCGTGATTATATATTGTGTTGCGGTTGATGAATAGTTATGGACTCGTTGATGCCTCTGGTATGCGTGTGCTTCATTACTGATGGCTATGCAAAGGAAGTGAAGAGTTTTTGATGTCATCAGGTCTGAATGAACAGACTGCAGAGATTGATATTCAAATGTCAGAAGTCTATCTGTTTTGTGGTTCAGGAACTCTTGCAATAGATCAACAGTGATGAGTTATGAGCATCCACGCATTCATGCACTCACATCAGTATGCATGTATGCAGCATACATGCGTGTACCGTACATGCATGTGTTGTATATATATATGTATAATCATGTATTTATATATATAATATACATGTATATATATATATGGTGCGACCTGGTGGCAGACCGGTAACGCGCTCGCTCACGGAGCGGGAGGTTGCGGGTTCGACTCCGGGAAACGACCTTGGGCAAGTTGTTTACACACACGTGCCTCTGTCACCAAGCAGTATAATTTGGTACCGGCGTAAGCTGGGAAGTAGACAGCAAGTCCTGCGATACACTGGCCTCGTGTCCAGGACCTTTGGATTCGTCCATTGCTGGCTCAGGGCCATGGAAAAGGAGATGAGCGCCTCCCTATGTTCCTCATGGAATGGGATAGGACTTTACTTTTACTTTTATATATATATATATATATATAATATGTGTAGTATAAATATATATATATATACAGTAAAACACACAAATATAATATGAGTGGTATAATAGTATGTCCTATAGTTGATAGCGCTATTCTTTAGGGTTATTGCTTCTGCGTTAAAAAAGTGGACGATTACTTGGTGGTATTGGAAAGGACAAGAGCATGAATACAGCGTTGCTATTGGGATGAATCATTTGTCAGGAGGACGGACACTCACGCTTGTAGTTCATGGGCTGCATGTGGTTATATAAGGTTGTTCCCTTGTATTATGTGTTCCTGGTGTAAATGTTGGCAAGTAAATTTATTGTTGTTTGTGAACTTGTTGTGTTTTTAATGTCATTGTCTTTTTGGTTGTCATTGTTTATTGCATTGTCATTTTGTTTAATGTTATTGTTGTTTTAATGTTACAGAACTTTGTTGTTGCACATTTAGCATTTTTACTGTAGTGACTCTTACAGTAAAACCGTTGTTGGGTGATATCATTGTTGGTGTTGGTATTTTGTTTCATGTCTTTGATATTGTTAGAGTTTTGGTCTAATTGCTTTGATTTGTTGAAATGTGATGCGATGGAATGTCATGAGGAGTTTCTGCCAGTTTATCCATACTGTCAATGAGTTATCTTGCATTTTGATACGAGCTTAATATGTTGTATAATGTTTTCCTAACTGGGTGTGACTTGAAGTTTTTGCGAGCTCAATATCTTTGGTCTTCTTTTAATCTGATGTGAATTTGAAGTTTGTTATGTACGTATATATCTTAGACAGATTAGTAATCCCTTTCTGCTCTAAGTACTATTATCTTTTTGCAATGGAATGGTCTCCCTGTTACACTGCGCTTAATTCCCAGGGATCACTCCACTCTGTTCCTTAAAAACCTAAAAACTGTTTTATTTAACCGTGGTTGGGCCGGGAGCACTTCTGAGTAACCTACCTTGAAGCTCGGCGCTATATAAATTTTTGAAATAAATAAAATAAATAAAATCTTTAAGTACTGCTAATTGTTTGCTCACAGAATCAATCACTGAACATTACTACGGAAGAAATAGTTTGGTGACACATATTGTAAATTCTTCAGTTAGTTTTTAAAAGCAGAATGTGATGGATTTTAGGCAGTCAAATTGCACGTTTGGTTCTGAGTCACTAATGGTCAGCACCACTTACCAGTTTGTGACTTTCCTGAGGAGAAGAAATCTGTTGGAGTTCTGTTGTGACTCTGAATGGTTTTAAGAGCATTTTTTTCACTCTTTGATTTTTCAATCCACGTTGTGCTATGTGTCCATCTCTCTCTTTTGAGATGTTTTGCAGAAAGAGATTTCTTCCTGCATCGCTCTTGTTCATATGGTGAGATCATATCATAGTTTGTATGTTGAAGCTGCTGAACATTTTGATGAGTTCGTCTTACAGTGTTGAGTGTTTTGCATCTAGGGATCAAACAGGTTCCTTGGAACTTGAGGTGCCCATGTCGCAGGCTGTACAGGTATAAATCGTCATAGCAACTGTTGTCCATGGCTACCGTCTGATGTCTTGAATACCTTGGTGTCCTTTTTCGTTCTTAAGTTCTTCTTTGCATGTCTTAAAATCTTCTGTTCTATACTTTCACTTATTGTTGATGTACAGTGTTTTTTTTGTTGGGGTCTTTATGGGTGGAGATTTTGTTTTGATGTGTCACAGTAGAAGGATTAAGAATGGATGGTTGGCATTGGATGGTTTCATGGTGGATAGCAAGGTTAAATATCATGATGAGTTTGGTTTTCTATGTCCTTTAGCTTTGGCCAGGAAGATTTTTTATGTGCTTGGAATTTCATGACTCGGTTACGACTTCCCAGCGATTTTTCTATGTGCAGATATTTGGTTTGTTTCTTTGCAGAATCGTTTTCTGTTTAATATGACACTGTCGTTAAAAGCATTTCTGTTTTTGCTCAGAATGTTTGTGCTGTTCTTTAATATTTTGTTGAGAATATTCATGTTGCGTTTGATTATATAGTTCACTGGTTAGTTTTTAAGGTAACTTATTAGTTGAGATAATATTCTGCACCTCACCTTTGATTTCACGTATTTTGTACTTGATTAAGTGAAGATGTGACCAGATTTGAATAACAGATAACTAAGGTAGGGATTTAGAATACACCTACTTTAGCTATTTCGTATTATTTTAAATGAATTTAATAGTTGCTACTGGTCTTGATTTGACAAGCACGGTTCTTGAACTGTGGTAATTATTGTTTTGATGGTAAACTGATCATGCAGAGTGAAAATGGTGTCAGGAATTCAGGATAAGATAATTTGATTGCATTTTTTTAAGCTCTTACATTTAGAGCCGCAAATCTAGGCTTGGTTATTTAAATTAGGCTTAGATTGAACAGAGTGGGATTTCGTGCACATTGAAATATGACATGTATGACTACATTACATTGAGATGATGATGATGATGAAGATTGATTATGATTATGATTATGATGATGATGATGATGATGATTTGCATTTTCCTGTGGGTTTCTGTAGACTTCTGTGATACCAATGAGGGAAGATGTGGATCCGGACATCCTCGTTACGATGAATTCCCTTCAGTGCTTCAAGGACAGAGAGAAACTCTTCGATGAACTCCTTTCACCATTGTTGGTTAACCTCTTTTATCATCATCATCATCACCATCATCATTATCATCCTCGTTGTCGTCGTCATCATTATCATCAACTCTTTTAATATCAATGCAGAGGAATTCTTAAAAAGAAAAATGCTGTCAGATTTGCATAGAGTCGGAGATGTAATATGTTTAACGTTACATCTACTCATAGGTTTGAGGATTCCAATTCATGAGCTTTTTAAGACTTGATCAACTATTTCTGTAACATTAAGATGAGTTCGTTATCATACATACTGTAGCTTCCAAATTCAACTGAATCATTTCTTTGTCTCTGGCTGAGCATACATATGCGGGATGTCTTGCATTGGCTCCCTTTCTCACAAAGGGTCACTTACCAGATATCCTCCTTGGTTTGGCACTGTCTCGCGGGTTTGGCCCCTGTTTATTTGCAGGAGCTCTGTTGCTCCACCCTAAACGTCCAGTGCCGTGGCTCTCTCTGCTCTTCTCTAAACAGGCTGAGCTTCTTGTCCCCCGGTCACGCACTTCTATTACGCAGCGCCGTGCCTTTTCTGTCGTTGGCCTTACGACCTGGAATGTGCTTCCTGTGGAACTATGTCTAATGCCTAGAGCCTTTGAGGCTACATTCTACTCTGCTCTTAGGACTGTTCTCTTTAGCCGTGGTTGTGTCGGGAGCGCTTCTGAGTAGATACTCGTGAAGAAGCGCTATATAAATGTCTTAAATGAATGAATGAATTAAATGAATACAGCATTATTTTTTGTGGTTTTGAAACGATGATGGTTCTGTTGAATTGTCTGCGTTGGTCTTTGTTTCAGTCACAATACGGAAAAGGTGGTCTACTTTCTGCTGCTTGATCGGAAGCTGAGAAAGCCGAGCAGAGAAGATGAGGAGGAAGTGAAAGCAAAAACAGAATGCAGTGCGTGTTTGTAGTGGTATCCTGAAGTAGAGCTACATAAATGTCAGATTACTTTATGCTACTAATTTTTGTGTATATGGCATAGTGGTGAGCAAAGTGTGAATGGTTTGAGTGGATCAGCAAATTAATGTGCAAAAAACTGAGAGTATTGAGCATGATTCAGTCATTCATTCATTAAAATGTGGGGCGCGGTGGTGTAGTGGTGGCGTTGTTGCCTTGAAGCCGGAAGGTTCGTGGTTCGAATCCACCTCGCCGCGTAAGGACTTTGGGCAAGTCTTTCACTCACAATTGCTCAGCGCTTCGGCGTGAAACTCCGATGCAGTGTCCGCTCTGCATTCGGGAGCGCCTCTGAGTAGAGAGAGCTTGAAGGGGCGCTATAACAAGTGCACATACAAACAAACAAAATGATTAAATCTTAGAATTTGGTGTATTTTCAGTTAAAGTTTAGAATTTGGTGTATTTTCAGTTAAATCTCAGAATTTGGTGTATTTTCAGTAAAATCTTAGAATCTGGTCTATTTTCAGTTAAATCTTAGAATTTGGTGTTTTTTCAGTTAAATCTTAGAACTTGGTCTATTTTCAGTTAAATCTTAGAATTTGGTGTTTTTTCAGTTAAATCTTAGAATTTGGTGTATTTTCAGTTAAATCTTAGAATTTGGTGTATTTTCAGTTAAATCTTAGAATTTGGTGTATTTCCAGTAAAATCGTAGAATTTGGTGTATTTCCAGTAAAATCGTAGAATTTGGTGTATTTTCAGTTAAATCTTAGAATTTGGTGTATTTTCAGTTAAATCTTAGAATTTGGTGTATTTTCAGTTAAATCTTAGAATTTGGTGTATTTTCAGTAAAATCTTAGAATTTGGTGTATTTTCAGTAAAATCTTAGAATTTGGTGTATTTTCAGTTAAATCTTAGAATTTGGTGTATTTCCAGTAAAATCTTAGAATTTGGTGTTTTTTCAGTTAAATCTTAGAATTCGGTGTATTTTCAGTAAAATCTTAGAATTTGGTGTATTTTCAGTTAAATCTTAGAATTTGGTGTATTTTCAGTTAAATCTTAGAATTTGGTGTATTTTCAGTAAAATCTTAGAATTTGGTGTATTTTCAGTAAAATCTTAGAATTTGGTGTATTTTCAGTTAAATCTTAGAATTTGGTGTATTTTCAGTTAAATCTTAGAATTTGGTGTATTTTCAGTAAAATCTTAGAATTTGGTGTATTTTCAGTAAAATCTTAGAATTTGGTGTATTTTCAGTAAAATCTTAGAATTTGGTGTATTTTCAGTAAAATCTTAGAATTTGGTGTATTTTCAGTTAAATCTTAGAATTTGGTGTATTTCCAGTAAAATCTTAGAATTTGGTGTTTTTTCAGTTAAATCTTAGAATTCGGTGTATTTTCAGTAAAATCTTAGAATTTGGTGTATTTTCAGTTAAATCTTAGAATTTGGTGTATTTTCAGTTAAATCTTAGAATTTGGTGTATTTTCAGTAAAATCTTAGAATTTGGTGTATTTTCAGTTAAATCTTAGAATTTGGTGTATTTCCAGTAAAATCTTAGAATTTGGTGTTTTTTCAGTTAAATCTTAGAATTCGGTGTATTTTCAGTAAAATCTTAGAATTTGGTGTATTTTCAGTTAAATCTTAGAATTTGGTGTATTTTCAGTTAAATCTTAGAATTTGGTGTATTTTCAGTAAAATCTTAGAATTTGGTGTATTTTCAGTAAAATCTTAGAATTTGGTGTATTTTCAGTTAAATCTTAGAATTTGGTGTATTTTCAGTTAAATCTTAGAATTTGGTGTATTTTCCAGCTGACCCACCACGTAAGAGGATCGATTCTGTTCCGCTGAGTCCCGCCAATGGATTGCCGCGTCTGTCTCTTGGAAGTCTTAGCGAGGGATCGCCACTCACTCCACGACGAGGTCTTACTGTTCAACAGATGTAAGTGCTGGTTACAGCGCGTCTTGCCAATTGCCAGTGTGTCTTTGGCACCTGCAGTGTCTTTAATTAACTACTGTGAAAATATCTCTATCACTTGCAGTGCCTTTAGCACATGTCAGAGTGTGTATGGCACATGTATGCAAATGTGTCTACAACCTAAAAATGTCTTTAGTACCTACCAAAGTGTCTACAGCACCTGCCAAAGTAAAGTGTTTTTGGTGGTTGTCAATGGGCCTAGTGCATGTGCCAAAGTGTCTTACCACCTACCAAAGTGGCTGTTGGTGTCTTAGCAGCTTACCGAAGTGGCTATAGCATCTTAAACAGGGCTGGTCACATACTGATCAGGCCATATGAATCGTATCTGCAGTAGTAGTGAGAGTTAAATTGCTTTTAAAGTATTTCTTACTATTATTGCTATGAAAATATTGAGACAAACTCCATTTTTTAAAAACATTCCAGCAATATTTACTAAATTTTATGACAATGGCAATAAGACACTGTATTTATTTGAAATCTGCTAGCTGTTGTTTTATAGCTAATGAAGATGCTATTGAATTACCCGGTACGTTGTTATTATTATTATAATAATAATTATTATTACTATCATTATTATTACTATCATTATTATTACCTAAAATTTGGTGTTGGCTCTTGACATCTCATTCAGCTTGATTCTTCAACAAATGACATGGTATATTTCGCTTTTTCTGCAGTAGGAGAAAGAACAGCCTGCAGAACTGTAGTCCCGGGCCGTCACCTGCTACGAGTCCTCATACGATGCAGAGACAGGGCAGCTATCTCTCAGTTTCCAGTGATCTGCCGGTCTTCACCCCTCCCGACTCACCATCACTACCGACAAACCACTGGAGGTCACGACTGCATGCCATCAAGAACAGTTTTCTTGGGTCACCCAGATTTCACCGGCGAAAGATTCAGGGTTGGTAATTGAGATTATGATGATTGAAGATGAGATCATGTAACAGTAGTTTGTTAGCTGTGTTGAGGTGATATATCAATGTTTTAATAAACATGGAAAAGTTATCTGGAATATTGTATTTTATTGTTATTTATTTATACATATTTAAACATTTATAATGCGCCTCTTGTATGGTGAGCCGTTCAGAGGTGCTCCGTACTGCTCCCAGCGCACATGGCCATGTGAGTAGAAGCAGGTTTTTTAAAGAGACAAGGCAGAAGAGAGACTGCCAGACAAAAGTAGGTGGTGGGAGAAAATGGAATGAGGATGAAGTATAACATCAGCTGGATATTTTGGGAAAGACCCAAATGGGCGTTGAGGATCAGAGTGAAGATCTTAAATGATGAATCTTCATAAAGCGTAAAGTTAGAGATGCGAGAGTACTTTGGATGGCAGGTAATCTCAGTCTAGCAGCACCTGATTCAGAGTAGTGTTATTTGGAGTTTGCAATTAAAATGGTGGCCAATACTTGTTTGTCTTGGGTTTCTCAGCTATCAAGTTATTTTGATTGATGTATGGATGATCACTTTCTTGGATGAACATTTTCCATCATCTAGAGATAGGTTTTTGGTTTAATATCTTAAATAGACGAATGGATTGTGTTGCTGTTGCAGAATATTTAGTCTGTGTTTTTTTTTCAGTGCCGTCATCCGAATTGACTCCCTCGCAGCTTTCATCATCAGAGTGAGTAATAAATTGATTGGCTTTCAACATAATTTCTTTTGTTTTGACTTACTATGTGGTGTGGACCTGTTTATGAACAGTCATCATGATGTAAAAATGCTGTGTGATTACACCAAGCTTCCAATGATACATGTTTAACGGGCAATGCCTTTCACTTATTTCTTTATTTTTATTTATTTCTCCAGTTCTATAGCGCCCCTTCAAGCTTTCTACTCAGAGGCACTCCTGACTACAGCGCAGACACTGCATCAGAGTTTTACGCCGAAGTGCCCAAGCAATTGCGAGGGAAGACTTGCTTAAGGTCCCTACATGGCTGCTTGAGGTGGATTCGAACCTGTAACCCTTCGGCTCCAAGGCGCTGAATTTAACTCTCACTACTGTAACACCACCGCGCCCCGCAAATAATAACTGATGAGCTGCATGTTTTCTGGTCGATTTTAGTGCACTTTCTTTGTTGAAGTGTTCACTGAGGTTCATTAAGACGCGTTGGTTTTACATATTAATAAACTGGTAGAAGGCTGCTGTTAAGGCATATGCACCGTGTGCACTGTATTCTGCTAAATTTGGACAAGATTGTACATTTCAGGAGCCAATGCATAGCCGTGCGTTGAGAGGGTTTATGCGTAAGTGTGACTGCCATGTAGCAACAAATTTACCTCTTGCCATATATGCAAATTTTTGAGCTTCTGGGGTTAGTTTGCATTTACTGTTGTTTAGCGAGCAAACCAAGCTTTTCCCCCGTTACACGAAATCCACTCATTCAACACCGTAATAATGACGAGGCAATGCATGTAATGAATTTAATTAGATGTTGCCACAATCCTTCAACAGTATTTCCTTTGCTTCATTTATGAGGCCATACCTTTTCATCCCAAAAGTAAGAAAACTAGAGTGAATTACAACTAAGACTCGTATTCCATTTTTTCAGCTATGTAAATTGAAGAAACATGAAGCAGGGTGTGATTGATTGGTCAGTAAGAACAGTCTTCAGTTTAGAACTGAAGAACATCGGAGAATTGCTGGACCAAGGAAGTGAGTTGGGGAGTAAATAAATAAATTGCTGCTTGAGTTGATTGCTCTTTTCTTTGCTGATTTAGGTTGACAAAGAAGTCGTGGTTTGGTGTCCTGATGGGAACAGAGCATGAGGAGCACTACTTTGTCATGATCAAAGACAAGAGCACGGCACAGATTAAGGCCGACCTTACGCATGCATTTCTCTGTGTAAGCATCGTCCCTTGCTTGATGGCGTTCTTATCTAGTTAGAATTCTGTTTCTCTTGCTTGAAGTAGGGGAGACCGGGGTCGAAAGTAACACGGGTTGAATGTAACAAGCATCATTGCGGCAAAACTGAAGGGCGTGGGACCAGCGTATACCGATCAAAACGTAGATACAGTCGAAAAACTAACGTGTACAAAATTTCGGCGCTGAATTATTGAGAATAATTTTTTTATAAATCAAAGAAAAAATTTCGGCAAAAAAGTGAGTTTCATAATTTTTCATTATTTTTCTCATGGCTCGCGGTATTCATGTTTGACATTTTCACTGATTGTCATATGTAGAAGAGTTTTCATTCAGGCAGCGTTTGTGTAAGCGATATAAGCGAAAGTTGGTGTTTTCCAAAGATATGCTTTAAAAACTAGTCGCATGTGACAGCGGGGATGAATGTAACACATCAGGCGGGGTTGGATGTAACATGCTACAACCTGCCCAATGTATGTTACAAAAGAAGCCACAATGGATCTTTAAGCCGAATTTCACCTTATAATACTAGATAAGACAGCCTAGACCTTATTGGTAAGCCTATGATTGTAGATTTATGAATAATAAATTTTTTAGTCCTTTTAATTATTGCAGTATAGAGTCTTTCCTGATTTGAATGCCACTGAAGCCAAAAAAAATTATAAATCAACCAGGAGATCTGCGGAAGACCTTGCCTCCCAAGCTGTAGGCCTACTGTGTGTGCAGGGTTTGGTAGAGGCGGAGAATGGTGGTTTAGGTGCACTGCATGTGGCTATTGGGAACATAAAGCATGCACTGATGCAGATCGTCCGGGGTTAGGCCTACATGTTTGCGACATAGCTAACCAAGACGCACCTACAAGAGCCAAAACCATACACTAATCTCGACAGTAGGCTAGGATAACTCTGGCCTCACTCAAACATTGCCACAAAGCCCACAATATCCAAAAGTATTCAATTTCTTACTATCCCAAATAGTGTTACATCTTACCCCGGATAGTGTTACATTTGACCCCGATACTGGGGTCGAATGTAACACCCAGAGGAGCTCACTTATTTGATGATGTCAGCTGTATTTGATGTGCAAGCCACCTGATTCTTTGCCATTATATAGCTGAGATGTTAGGCTATCGTTTGATGCAAGAATATTGCAATTATATTTATTACAAATGCCAAAAAACATGCACAATTCGAAATTTGTTACATTCATCCCCGGTCTCCCCTACCTGTAGGTCTTTTTTGACATTAATTTATGGTTTGCAAAAATTTTTATTGTAAGAAGAGACAGCAAGTGATCCTAAGATCTCGTGGTTAAGTGATCACAATAGTGGCCGCACTTTTAATAGCACAATAGCACATAATTGTAATATTGGTGATTGTTTTAGAGACCTTGAGTAGTTTCTATGCAAAGGCGTTTTTGCACCAGTCGATTTGACATTAGAGCAGTTTCTGTAAATTCATAGCCATGAGATGCTACCAGAGATAAACTATTTTTAAGAAGAAGCAGAGGAAGTAAGTTGATTAAGGTCACAGAGAATAATTTTCTATCTATCAATGTCATTTATAATGACACGATAATGTAGCAACTGCTTCTTTTGCAAGAATTATTTGTAATGTGGCTTTTATTGGTCAAATAAGAAACCATGTATGTAACGTTGGGTCATGGTGCTTGATGCAAGGCAGTTTCAAAAATAAATATAGCTAAATGCCATATTAACTTCTTTAAAAAGAACAGTTGAAAACAATGCATAGTATTTAAAATTGGTGGAGGTAGAGATAGCTGGTGATACTTTGCATTATCATGTAGCAAGCATTGTGATTTTCTTTCACAATAGATTCAAGATCTGAGTCACAGCGTTGTTTCGCCTACCTCGTTCCGAGCAGAATATCGACGCTCTGGTGCCCCGTCTGTCTTCAGTCGCAATGTCCGACTCCAGGTTGACATGGCACCAGTCAGCAAAGAAGATGGCGACGATTCTGTGCAGTTGCATTGTCTTACGTTTACGCTATTGTCTGGTAAGGCATCTTCCATTGTCGTGGTTTTGTCATTTTACAGAATGGCTGACTTCTGCTGATGTTGATTCAATTGGATTTTGATTCTTTAACAATTATAATAATGCGATTAAATGACTTCTTTATGTCCAAGACATCAGTGAATGGTTGATCTGATAAAATCAATTAAGTATCATATTTGGCATCCTTGTAACTGTGTTACGGCACAATATAAATTGTCGTAATTATTATTATTATTATTATTATTATCGTCATAATTCAGTGGAGAAGTGAGGTCAAAATCAAATAGATCAGAAAACCAGAAGCCAATCTTTATTTTGTATAAATGAATACTGATATTAATATATATATATATAAGTTTTGGGGATTCTTATTACATAGTGAATTATCTAAGTGTACAGAGGATTATCAAATGAAAATTGATTAATTATTTTAAAGTTTATTTTACTTTATATTATCACCATTCAACGTTTTAAATCATTCATGAAGTGGAAGGTTGGGTCCATTCCTGTTTTCATAAACTTTCATAACATATATGCTATAGTTCTGACTTAACTGGAATATTTCATGAACGTTTAGGTCCATCACGTCGTTTTAAAAGGCTGTGTGAATACTTCCAAGCCATCCTAATCTCACCGAGTCGTAGCCATGCGGCTGCCAGACGCATCAGTTCAGATCTGGCGAGCAACAGTTCATCATCGTCATATAACTCCATCGATGGCATATCACCCACTCCAACAGATGAAGTAAGTATGTCAGTCTAATGACCGTCAGTCATTTTAATATACTGAGGCAGCGTAGAAAGCATTTTAAAGTTCAGATGAGGTATACTAATCAAGTTACAAACTTTTGTTTCTGAAAGGCATAATATAATAACAATATATAATATATAACAATAGTAATTTGTTTATTTGCTAGCAACTTGATATAGTGCCCCTTCGAAGCAACTACTGAGGAGCGCTCCCAGACCAACATCGGTCGAATAATACAGTCTTAAGAAGAGAAAGAAATGAAGCAGAAAGACCAATAATATGTGATGAAAAATAATGGAGCTCATTACAGGTCACAGGGCCAGCGATGGAGAAAGCACGGCGCTGCCTGATTGCAGTCCGTGAGGAGCAGTAATAAGCAAAGTGTGAATGGTTTGAATAGATTAAGAAATTAATGTAAGAAAATTTAGAGTACTGCTGCATGATTCGTTCATGCATTGAATCTTAGAATTTGGTCTTTTTTGTCTCCTGATGAGGTATGGTATACATTGCGATAATTGCAATTTTTTAAATGTTGGGAGTTGGCATTAATAGGTGGAGCTCATGCATATTCGTATATTGATGAAACTGAACATGCATATGGTAATTCAAGGTTGACAAAGTAGACAGTTTATGGTAATTTTTCTGCTCAAGTACCAGTTGACTCAGAGACTCTGAAACTGCATGACATGGCTTCCCACTAACCTTGCGACTTATGCCTAGGCTAAATTCCCCTACATTTTTTAAGTATCTCAAATCCTATTTTTTTAGCTGTGGCTGGGCTCAGGGCATTTTTTAACGTGCAGTTGTACGCAAAATGTGCAGTTCTAAATGGATTTGTGCAGTTGTAGAAACATGTAGAAGCACTTCTGTGCAGTTAAAACTAGGGGAAAAGGTAATTGTCCTCCGATTGGAAGTAATTTACCATGGAGGATGGGAAAGGAAAGAAGGGTTTGTGCAGTTCTAAAAATTCCTTAAAAACAGCCCTGGCTGGGCTGGGAGCGCCTCTGAGTAGGTTTCTTGAAGAGGTGCAATATAAATTCTCGAAATGAATGAATGAATGAATGTCAGCTGTTAATTGGAATCTGGTGGTTGGCTCTAATGTGTGCGCATGAGGCTGCAACAAGTGATTCTGTGCATTGCTTTGCTGAAATATATACCGGTAGTCAGTCATAATGACATTTAACATCATGTAGACTAGCGGAGAGAGCAAGAGCAAGAGCACTTATGAATAGATATCTTGAAGAGGCATAATATAAATGTTCAATTGCATTTATTAAGTCTTTTGTACGAATGTACAAACTGCAGGTAGAAGCAAACATCCGCAAAAAGTCATTCTGCAAAGAATTGCATTTTGTTCTTATGGTATCGTATCTCTCTCTCTCTCTACATTAATGCCATTTGAATTTTTTGCAGAGTTTTGAGAAGAGAGCTGCAATGCAGTCATCCCAGATCATCATCAACGGCAGACGTGGCTTTCCGGAGTCGGAAAAGTCTGGATGTGAACCACATCTCTGAACAGAATCGGATACGACTCTCACTGACTTGCATGGAATGAAATCTGCTAACTCACTAGAGAGAGAGAGAGAGAGAGACAGATAGAGAGAGAGACGGTGATAATGGTTTTGCTGATCGATTCATGTATTTTGAATCATGTGTATTGTAATCTGTAACAAACCAGCGGATTTACGTGTGTTCGGCAACAGAATATGTTGACTTTGAATTAGCATACCTTTTCCGATCTCAGCTGGTGTAAATAAAATGGTTTTGTGGCCTGATTAATCAGTGCTGTCAAAAGTGACTTTTCAACTATGACTTCAGCAAAATTCGTACAACTGTTTTAATTTATTTCAGGTAATTTTGAGTTTTTTGGGAGTAATGTTGAGCCTTTTGAGTGTTATCGTTTAATGTATGTTTGTCCAGTTTGTATTAACTCTGATTTTAGTTACTTTTGATTCTTCAGTTTACCATCACACATTGTTTGCTCTGTTTTTTTGCGTTAGAAACTGACACCACTTGAGCTTTCCACACTGTGCAATGTACGTGGACATAATTTGTTTTATACATTGGTTTTAAACTCAGTTTCGAAGTGCTGCTGTGGACCCAGTTTTCTCAAACTGTTTCTGATCTGTGTAAATAGATCTACTCTGGACTTTGTACAGTTTTTGGCATATTATGCTAAAACAACCTTTTGCTGCAGTTTTCTGCTGTTTCAACCACATGATTTGGACATTTTAGGAAAAGCTCTGAGCTGGGCTGCTGTCAACTGTCTGTTGTTACTAATATCTGTAGTTTGCTAATTGGCTATGGCTTTGATTATTACTGCAATTGTCTGTTGATATTGATGTTGATCATTCAAACAGGTACCTTTTAAGGAACCTGTGTTAGGCGCAAGTGTAATTACTGTATTGTTCTTATAATTATTAATGATCGTAGTGGCATCCTAATGTGGTTACTGTCATAAAATATTGTACCAGTATTTATTATTTATGTTCCGATTGTTTCCAGCTAGTGTTGCGAAGTTGCCAAGAATTCAGGTCTTGTAAAAACTTAGATTATTTCATAAATAATTCTGTACAAAGCGTTAAAATTAGAAAGTTACCGTCGTAGTCATTGTTCAGCTGGTGTTCGTCTTTGTAACCTGTTCGAAGAACTTGTCTGCAATCAGTTATGCATAATTATTGTGTGGACATTGTCGTTTCTCGTATATGTTCGACTCTGGTGTTTGGAGTTTGGTGGACTGCTTTCTTTTGTATTGCCTTCGATTCGCATTTTTGCAGGACATTTTTCTGCCTCTTTTGATTCTTGGTGACTTTGCCAAGCAGCAGAGTTTTCTTATCACTTGATGCGTGTCGATATTGAATTGAATAATTTTCTTGCTAGGTTATTCTGCCTCTCTGCCTATCTCTCCTTGGCTTATTAAGTCAGTTGTTGGGCGTGGTGGTGTAGTAGTGGGCTTGGGGCCAAAGGGTTCGAGGTTCGAATCCACCTCAAGCCGCTGCGTAGGGACCTTGAGCAAGTCCTTCACTCGCAATTGCTCAGCGCTTCGGTGTGAAATTCCAATGCAGTGTCCGCTCTGCAGTCGGGAGCGCCTCTAAGTGGAGAGCTTGATGGGCGCTATAGGAAACGTGAGAAATAAATAAATAACTGTTCAATCAATTTTCATGGTTTAATAATATTCCCTGGTTCTATCGATCACATTGACTTGTCTTTCTGATCAGAAATTCTGTGCATGCATGACTTCAGTTCATTTGAACTGAACTGCAGAGATTTATTTTTACAAAAGAAAGGAAGAAATTCTAAATCGGTGAATTGGGTTTAATTTGTGTTTCATGCAGATTTATCATCTGCAACACAGACTAGTTCTCGTTTTAAAAATTTGGGTTCTCTCCTTGGACATGTTTTGTTTGGTTTCTATGACTACAGAGTGCTTGGACAGATTTCCTTTACATACGAGACGACTCGAGGTTTGTGTTCGTAGAATAAAAAGCACGGCCAAAATTACAAGTTCTTCTTGCTAAATTGTGAACACTCGAACAGTCCAATGCATACTAGGTGCCCAAGTATATGCACCCACGATGACTTCGCTACATCCTAGCGAAACATGCATCTTGCACAGCACAAATGCAGAATGTAGTATTTGTCTCTGACGTTATTTGTGCAGTCAAAGTAGTGCTAGGAAATTTTTTCTTACATTACCCATTAACCTCCCATCTCCCTGTGCAGGCCTTTGGTTTAGCTGCCTAAAAGATGAGTGTGTGCTAGAAGTGACCAGGAAATAATAGTCTTAACGTTGAAGAATTGTATTGCCAGCCGACAAAATCACGGCATCGGTTAGCATTTGTTTATTACACATGAAACTGAATTCTGTTAAAACACTTCTTGTAGTGAGGGTCACTTTACTTTGTCTCTTACATGTTTTCAACTGTATTTGCAATCTTTGTGCACAGCCACACGTATGGCTATGCAGACTGTTGCTACAAGCAGCTACAGGTCTGCTTTAAAGTGCTTAGATCTGATAATGGCTGAAAATTATCATCTTTAAAATTGGTTAAATTAGTCATATTTTATGCAAACCGTCTGGAGCTAATAGAGTTTGACATGTTTTCTGTCACTTTAATACACACTTTGACCGTTTTAAAGTGGTGATTGAGTTAAATCTATGTATGAGACACCGTAACATGTACGTTGAATATACTGGAAAAATCGTGAATGTCCAGATGAGTTTATCATTGGTAATACATAACTCAAAACTCATAGACAAGTTCACATCTGGTGTTCTGTTCTGGTTTTTAAGTTGCAATATCTAATAAACTGTGAAAGCACGTTTGATAATAAATAACAGCCATTTGGACGAGCCAACAACCATTTGCAAACTGAATGTCCGTACATTGAACGTTAAGTTGAACTATGCGCAGTGTGCCAATCCAATAGCAAGCAGGTGCTAGCACACTGCTGCTGACACACTAACCCTTCATGTAGTATATAACGTTCAGTTCAGAACTGCTACGAGCTGTATGATTAGATGCTATAAATTAACTGCATGAGAATTTTAAAAAATACAAAGCCACACACGAGCATTTTATTTTCCTCCTCGGGTTTTACCATTGTTGTTCTACCGTTGTTGCTCTCTTGCCAAAGACGATGTTGTCGGAACTTTGGCTGTTGTCGGTTAAAATCGACGCTCTGCAGATCGGCCTCGTGGGACGGCAGTTTGCAGATAGTTCATGCCGTGATGTCCAACTCCAAGAAGCGAATATTTTGAAGAGGCTGAAGCCGAGGGCATGTACGGAGATGACAGTTGGTCCATCAGATACGCAGACTTGTAGGATTTTATTGCTGTCAACAACATCATTGACAGTCTGATGTCATACAGTAACACACAATAGGTAATTTCAAACAACATGCAGTCTGTTAAATGTAAACTTTGTACTGTCAGCCGTTGAGTGTTCATATATTGCAAGTATTGAGATCTGGCAAAGAATTTAATCAAAACTGATGGAATACAAACTTGTGATTACTAAAATCTTGCAAAGAAATACATGTATTTTGTGATAAAAGTTATAAAATTCCATGAACTTCTATAGTGCCACTGGTAATACCGGTCACTGCTAAGAAAGTCAGTGTGCAGGCCAAAAATTTGGGCAAGTCTTTCGAAAGTAAAGAGCGAAACTGGAGAGGACATAGTGAACAAACCATGGAAGAAATGCATTGAGGAAAACAAGGCTTTTAATCCAGACCTATGGTAAATGCCACCAACAGACCATGCAGAGAAAATGTCTGCCAAAAACAGGGCAAACGCACAAACAACAGCTGTCCTTGTCCCTTGTAAACAACAGTCACTGGACCTGGTCAAGCAGTGACAAGTCATGTGGGGGGATCTGCATAGAATGACTAGTGATGCTGGCTGAAATGTACCATACAGTTCGCTTAGTCCAGCTTTCCCATGATTCTTTTTTCTGTGAGTAGTTCTAGAACCAGACAGATATGTGTTCATGCTTCAAAGTTTAGTTATAGTTCTCTAGCAGAACCTTTTGAGGCTTCATCAGGTTAGCCTATGAAATGCCACTAATAATAATAATAATAATAATAATATCTTTTCTTTAATTAAACACCTGCAAGATGCACTGCGCTTTACATTTACAAGTTATGCAGTAATCTTAATTAAACTTAACTACTAACTGAACAGACAGCTTTGTTATTACACGGCGCCGATGGCAGCCTATAAAGCAAATCCGCCCAACGGGGGCTCGAACTCACTACCTCTCGCACTCTTGGCCAGCGTGTTAACCACTACTCTACCGGGCCCCTAAGACAGACCTTACAGCGGGGCAGGCAGATAGAGACCACGACATCACATGTTAGCATACACACAAGTGACACAACACTAAATACAGAAGACAAAAGAAGGGAATTGGTGCCTATGATAATCTGGCAGATGTCATGAATACGATAGTAGCCTCAGCTACATCCTTAGTAAAATTCTTAATTAAATCCAGAAAATTAGCTTTGAGAGTATCTATACTTAATAGCTAAATGGATGGTCAATATAATATATTGACTAAATGATCCATTATATCTTGGGATGATGTAGCTTAGCAGATGTACTGTAAACAGCAAAATAAAAGCTGGAATTTCCGTTTCTTAGCAAGATGAAGCTGGCAAAAAAACTAGCGAATTGAGCTAAAATGGTCTTGAAAATCTTGAACAATACCATTGACCGTGACTTCAGCGACTGTCTGTGCCGATCCTTGGCTGTTTTCTGCAATGCAGTTGTAAGTTCCAGCATCCGAGGCAATGCTCACGCAAACTTCCAAGGAGCAGACACCCAGCGCATACTGCATGTCGTATCGGTCGTCGGTTGTAAGCCGTTTTCCATCCTTCTGCCATGATACCTAAACAACGTTTTAACCATCCAGTGAGAGCCAGCAGTTGCAATGTCTTTACCAGAGAAATTGCATATTGCATGATGGCAACAAAATTTACACTAATTTTACTTCACAATTACACTTGAAGCATACTGTGCATGTTAATTTTAAATCTCGAGGCAGTAAAATAAAAAATAAAAATATATAAGTGTTTAGTCAGTTTGGGCAATGAATTGAAATGGTATTGTACAAAATCGCAAATTGCTTGTCTCAAAAGGCATTTCGAACATCGTAGAACTACAATCCTCGAAGGATACTCGTCCACAGCCAACGTGTTCTAACTTCTACTGATCAATATCACTCTCCACTCCTCATTCAAACTACAGGTCCTGCACTTAACAATTTAAGCCCTGGGCTTAAAGTGTGCCTGGACGTTCATGGACGGCGTCCATGCACTTATTTTAAAATCTTAACGCTGTCCTGTCACTTATTGGCCAGCACAGACTGGAAAGGTAAGGAGTGTCCAGGCACTTATTTTATAAAGGTAAGGGGCATCCAGGCACTTACTTCCCACACTTTAAGCACTGCAGTTTTCCTTATGTTATCTTAAAAAGTGCATCCCTGATGTCTGTTATACCCTTAGCAAAAATTATGAGATAATTTCATACATACTTGCCTAAGACTGAGAAGATGAACTATTTTTCTCTACCACTCGGCTATGTTACCTTTGGTGCTGGTTTTCCCTCGACAGTGGCGAGAAGTTTGAATCCGACCCTCTCTTGGATAAACCGGTTGCGCAGGGGAAAAGTGAATTTAGGAGTAGAATCAGGTGGCTCATGGTATTCGTCAAATCCCAAGTCATATGCGGTTTTTCTAAAACAAAGCGGAAAACAAACGAATAAAAACAAGAAATCAGATTAGACAGGATCTGTCGTTTTCAGTGTTAAAACGAACGCACATGTTTACTTCTCTCAAGAAAGTGTTGCGTACAGGTATTACAGGGTCAAAGAATCAATCTAGGCAAGACCATTCAGATGGCTAGAAAGCCATGTCTGCATACGACACGACACAAAACACAGCACAGCTGTCAAAGAGAAAATATGCTGTGCCTTCAGATACACGAATGTAATTCAGCAACGAGCAATCATACTCTTCAGTGGCCCATCTTTTCGTCAAAATGCCTCACCCTGGATTTGCATCTTTTTTTGGCAATGGATGATATAAGCAGCTTTTAATCGGCACTAGAAAACAGTTTTCTTTGTCGGGGTTTAGACGTTTTGGAACAGATGCACCAATTCCTCTCTTGTGTTAACCTTTAGCAGCGTAAAAATGAGCATGGTAAAGGTCGATATAGAAAATCTGAATATATTTACATTTTAATTAATTCTGTCCTTGGTCATTTATATAAACACCTTCAATCTCTACCGCTTCAACCTGTTAATGACACCACACAATAAATTATGAACATTAGTGATTGTACTTGTAAGCAGAAGGCAAAGGTTCGACCGTCCTGGCTCTTCGTGGGGTTTCAACAGGCGCTACAGGTAACAAAAACACAGACCATCAAAGTTTAGAAATGTCAAGTTAAAGTGAATGTCCACATTATTTAAATGAAAAATTTACAATTAGCTTTACATCTAGATTGATGAATTTGTAGCATGAAGCCCAACTTTGTTGTCAGCAAGTGTTAGATGGGCATAACTTAGTTAGTGCACAGTGTCCAAAACTGATTCGGCAAGGGAGTTAACTATAATAAACAATGATTTCAGACGAAAAATTAATTTATTTGATGCTAATATCTTGGTCGTTTAATTGAACTTGTGATTAATTTGCAACTTTTATTACCAATTATTGCTTGGACATATTAAAACGATGTGTTATGTCCCATCGTACGTTTACAAGTCGAGTAAAATAAAGACAATACTTAGTTACTTCCAGTGGCGTAACTAGGAACTCGGGGGCCCCTAAACAAAATGTGAATATTGAAATGTATTATCACTTACAGTGGCATAACTATAGGAACTCGGGGGCCCCTCTGGGGCCTCTACACTCGGGGGCCCCTAGACTTTGTCTACCCAGTCTACCCTATTGTTACGCCACTGGTTACTTCCTTATTTAAAATTAATGAGCGTATGATAATTAGACATTACCTTCAACTGTTAGAACGGCAGATTCTTCACGGCTGCCAAAGGAGTTGACCGCCTTCACAACATATTCGCCGGCATCTTCCACTTTGCAGCGACCAATTCGCAGTTCAAAGTCGTCTCCTTGATATTTCGGCATGTACTTGAAACAAGGACTGACCTGACGACCTTGAAAATACCTAAAACATCAATCAATCAATCATAATTTATATAGCGCTCCTTCAAGGTACCTACTCAGAGGCGCTCCCGGTCGAGATCAAGCGAAAAAAACAGCCTTCAACAGTTTGTGAAATTGAGAACATAAAAACAGTCTTGGTGCAAATACTTCTGCAAATTCATCCATCACACAGAATGATACAATCTTAATTGTAATCTTCACTTCTGTTCTTCTCATGATTTTTCCTGCTTTGTCAATTTTTTTACAATACACATTAGAAAATATTACGTAAAATTTTTATTTGTTCAACTTGTTGACTTTTCTTTTTGATTTAAAAAAGTTTGTTTTCTTAGCAACAGCAAAAGTTGAAAAAAATCGGGTGAAAAGGAGCAATGTATAGCAGATATAGCACTATTTAGGCTATCAAAGTGTATATTTGAGAGTTCTTGGAAGGTTCAATACAAATGTTGGTGAAGCTAATGACCTTGTGCAACATTCATCATTGAAGTCATATTCGAAGAGTTAGATGCAGTTCAACAGCTATAAAGAAAGTTGACTGAATGAGGAAATGTTGACTCAAACCAAGTGATAACGGGAGGTGAAACGGCAACAACACGACATTTGAAGTTGGCAACGTTGCCCTCTTGAACGATTATGTTGCGTGGTTTCCTCGCAAATCTCGGCATTGCTTCACGACGATCTGAAAAAGATAAAGTTAAGATAAGGTAAGAAAATTCGTTAATAATTAATAACTGATCTGCATTTTGGTGTGCAGACATGGTTATAATAAAAGTACACCAAACGCAAAGTTCAAGCATGAGTTTTCAAACCATAAATTCTGAAATTATATCAGAAACTTGTTATAACTTAGAATTTGTTTTAAACATGACGTCTGAAATTCAAACAATTGTTTGAATTCATACGACATATAAGACTGAGTTTTAAGTAGATGCTTGTTGACTCATTGGGAGCGCCTCTGAGTAGTCTTCTTGCAGAGGTATTATATATCAATTTCTGAAATGTATGAATGATTGAACACAATGTATTTACGTATAAGCTGATTTCTTACTTAGATGATCAAGTTTTTAATTATGAATCAATGATAAAAACATAGTCATTTAAGTAAGAAATCAACTTATATGCATGAAAACATCGTGTTACAATTCCAAGTGTATGGACATACCGAAGTAAGTGTCATGAATCTGATATTCAACTGGATTCTGCTTCCTCAGTGATCCGTAGTTGGCGATTCGACCGATTGCTGGGTTGGGAGTCGACCAGATTGACTGTCAATGAAAACAGCTCACCATATAACAATGAAGCTTTTAAAAAGGTGCTTAATAAATAACTCCATAGATACAGACATTACTTATCCCCCCCCCCACACAATCTATTTGGTGAGCATTTCAGACTGAGCTAAATGAAAAGCACTGAATTATGATATTCATAAACTTTTAGAGACCTCAAAAAAACTTATTGTCTCAGAGTTGCCTAAAAACTATAATCAAATAATAGTACAGTAGAAATATCAATGTATATCCCACATACTCACATATGCACACTCAAACACACCCACAGAATTATAGTCTCAGCTTAACTGGTTTCTTATTAGGGTAGCTGCGTTGGATCCTGACATAAGATAATCATTGTACAACAGCTAAAAACAGACTAATTGGTTAATCACTCAACTAACATTCTCTGTTGCAGATCCTACAGCTTGGAATGGTCTCCCTGTTACACTGCACTTAATTCCCAGGGGTCACTCCGCTCTGTTCCTTATTTAGCCGTGGTTGGGCTGGGAGCGCTTCTGAGCAGCCTACTTTGAAGAGGCGCTATATAAATTTCTGAAATAAATAAATATAAATAAATAACTATCGAAAATAAAAGATTAAAAACTGAAACAGTTGTTACCGACTCACAGTATTTTCATCATCCTATTTAAACACTGGTGCCGCATATTTAACGCATTAACATAACTACTTACATAATGCATATGTGCTGGCTCAAATGATGCCATGACTAGAAACCTTAATAGGCTGCTGGCTAATACAGTGGCTAATTGGCTTACGTAACGGTCTTGGATTTGCCTGCGGATTCGGTTGTAACGACTTGAGGGAATCCTGTGCGTTGAGTCGCAGTGTTCGTCTGTCAGCCACGGATGATCCAAAGCATCATGTATTGTCATTCGTTTTCTAAACAGAGTTTAATTCACAACTCAATGACATCTCAACTTCAAACTACTGGTCTTCATTTTTTTCAAGACCACCATTGCCAACTGATTCTTAGCAGCTATTATTCAATTTAACATTGTGAAGTGCTCTATCAAAACCAGGCGCATTTAACTCCATACATTTTCAAGATAATGGCCAAAAATGACCGATCGGATCAAAACTGGATGTTTTGATTTTGGAGATTTGTGTAACATAATCATTACATGAATCTGATTCAAAATCAAAACACACAATTTTGGTTGGTTATTTTTGGCCATTATCTCGAAATGTATCATGCGATATGCGCACCTCACATTTCATCAGAAACTTTAATTTATTTATAAAAATGTTATAATTGAGTTTCATTTAACAGTTCTTTGCTGATAATCAAAAAGACAACAAGAAGTTTTACAGCAGTTCAAAAGAATTTGAGCATGTGCTAGAAACAATGTGACACATAGCGAGAATATTGGAACAATGATAATTTACTGGGGTTCTTTGATAAGCAGCTTTCTGATGAAGTCTTTGGCAGCGTCGGATATCCCTCGGAAGGCATCTGGATCGAAATTCCAGTCACCCTTCAAGACATTCGTCAATGTCTCCTTGTCGTCCTCTCCAGCGAACGGTGACAAACCACTCAACCTTGAAAACACAATTCAACGAAACAAACTATTTATCTGCACATACGTTAACAAAGAAGATTCCTGATCCATTGTTTGCTCATTCAACCGTTCATTCTGTGCTCATCCATTTATTCATTTAATCAGATAAATAAAATTCTTAAATGCTAATTGGTTCATTCAGTGCATATCGTTTTCTTTACTCCGACCTGTTACGACACCCAAACTCTGAACGTCAGTCGACCTTCCAAATGATTTTCACCTGAACTATACAGTCAGCAATTTGTCTTAAACTCAACTGTGAACTGAACTGTAAAACGGAGATATCGGTCATCCAATATTTATATGTATCACATAAGGCATCAGTGTCAACGTAACTTATCATAACTGAGGCAAACTGCACGAAATGCATAGCATATGAAGATGAAAATACTAAAGTTAACACACCAGGCAAAGAGTGAGCTAAGGACAAGAGAAACAAGAAGTGGCAATTCATGGAATGAATGCAACGTGTACACCTAAAGCAGGATTTGTTAGCGTGCAGTTCTACACAAAAAGTGCAGACTTTCTAAATGAATTTGTGCAGCTGTAGAAGTATTTTTGTGCAGTTAAAAAGTTAAAATTGTGCATTGTCATCCCATTGTGTTTGTTTGTCTGTTGGTATATGCACCTGTTATAGCGCCCCTTCAAGCATTCTCCTCAGAGGCGCTTCCGACTGCATCGGAGTTTCACACCGAACCGCTGAGCAATTGCGAGCGAAGGACTTGCCCAAGGTCCCTATGAGGCGAGTTGAGGTGGATTTGAACCTGCGGCTCCAAGGCAACGAACATACCCACTACATCACCGCGCCCCACAAATAATGCGAATAATGTACTATGGATGATGGGAAGGAGAGAATGGGGTTGCACAGTACTAAAAATTCCATAAAAGAAGCCCTAACTTACGCCTATGTATTTGCAAATCCAACTACAAAAAGCCACATCGTAATTTTGTGCATAAAAAAACTCAGCAGTCCTTTGCGATCATAATAAGAAGTTTAGCAGAAACTTACAGAACATATGCGAGCACACCAATGGCCCACATGTCCGTGTAGAATCCAACTGCAGCGCTGTCCACAATCTCTGGCGCTGCAAAATCTGCCGTTGCCTTGGAGACCTTCACAACCCGATCAGGGTCTAATTTAGTCGACAGGCCAAAGTCGATCAGCTTCAAGTCTCGACTTTTTCCCATTGTAAACATCACATTCTCCGGCTGCATCACACAAGAAAAGAAAGCGAAGTTAAAGATCATATGCAATATCGAAACTAATTTAACAGTAATTTATGTCTACATGTCATTTAATTCAATTCTGCAACAATGAGCAAAATGCACTGAACACTTGTCCATCTCGTCGCGAAAGGGTTAATCAGAATTTATCTGGACACAGGAAATTTCAGTACAGATTTGTGCGTTCTCTGCATTGAAAAGATTTAAAGTTTCTGAATGCCTTGATATTTATCATACACAGAGACATATCAATAAACTCACATTCGACAGTTGATTTCAATTTGGGATTCATAATGCCAGATCATGTTGTATAAGAATTCATGTTACATCGACATGTCTTAGATGATGTCATCGTGTTTACCCAAATAAGCTTCAACCATTCCAAAGTATTCACCCACATAAAAACAGAAAATTCTGATTAATAAATAGAACCAGGGGCATTAAGGTTAGTGGGGAGGCGCTGTAGGCCCCTCAACACTGTGGGGCCAGGTGCTTCAGTGCCGTTTGAAACTTAGCATCCACCTTAGTGTGGGCCCAATTAAAACTGATATTCTGGATCCATATGGATGCACCATCGAAACATTAGACACCACTGCGATATACGTTTGGCTCAGTCCCGTTCCTTTACATCAATTGGCCCCTCTCTTTGGAATACGCTCTCTCCTTCTATTCGATCTCAACTTCTGACAGGTAATCCCTCCTCCTCATTTTCTTTTCTTAAAACCTATTTTTTCTCTAGTGGCCTTGCGCACTGGGAGCGCCTCTGAACGGTTCACCCTAGTAGAGGCGCTTTATAAATGTTTTTATATAATACAATACAATACGTTTGAATTAGAATAATGTAAACAGCAGCGATTGAAAGCATTTGGACATCGACCTTGATGTCAAGGTGAACGATGTTATGTTCGTGCATGTGTGCGATTCCTTCGCATATCTGTCGCATGTAGTCGATCACTTCCGTCTCCGTCATTCGATTCTTTTCATCGGAAATCTGGTCAAACAATTCTCCGCCAGATAGGCTACAGTCAAACAACAAAGCAGTCGTTCTATGAATCAGACCATGGCTAAAATCCCTACCCAGAAAACGAAATTCATAAAGAACACACACGCTGGTTGACTACATAAATCAGTCCTGTGCCTCGCCTTAAAGTGGTTCTTGGGAAATTAATCAAACTAAAATCACAGTGGAAACCAGAAACAATCCACTTGCAAACTTCAGAAGAGTTAGCTCCAGTATATCAGAAATCTGCCAAAGCAGGTCCAACATTTTACAAGAATCAGAATTCACCACCATTTACTTTTCAAGAACAAGTCATTTTTGCTAAAATGAAAAATAACCAAAATAATCAATACATTATAATCCAATAGCTACTCGAAGTTAGTAGCTACACTTTTTTTAAATTTCAAAACAGCTATTTATGAACATATAATGTTTCCTGATAAAATTCAGACACGTGAACAATCTGCTGCTCACTATTCGAGAACAAGGACCATTTCCTGTTGGTCTTCAAAGACGTCGTGAAGGTTGAGAAGGTTCGGGTGATGCAGTTGGTTCATGATGCCGACCTCATTTCGAATCACCAATTTATCCGCCTCAGTCGGTGCGTTCATAAACTTCACCACAAAGTTCTTTCCAGTTGCCCTCTCCACCGCTCGATGAACAACACCAAACGCACCGCTGCACACAAAACACAACATTCTCCATATAGTCCAACAGCATAGATAAGACAAAAAACTTACGAGCACTCCCTTGAAAAAAGAGCTGTTTTTAAAGAGTTTTTAGAACTGCACAACTACTTCTTTCAAATCCCATCTTCCAAAGTAAATTACTTCCAATCGGAGGACAATGACCTTTTTGCTAGTTTTAACTGTACAGAAGTGCTTCTAGAACTGCATAAATTTATTTAGAACTGCACATTTTGTGTACAACTGCATGTTAAAAAAAGTCGTGCTTGAAAATCAAAATGCTAAGCTGGAGTTATTTACTGTTTTCTTAGCTGCAAACTGTCATGTAATGCAAAGCATCGGGCATTCATACTAAGCAATTGTCGAGCATCAACTATTTACCTGAGTTCCTCCTTGCTACTACTTGAAGGAAGGAGAACATATTATTTGAAGTAACCACACCACCCACATTTTTGCTCATTGAGACTACACTGTGAATGCATAATGTCCATTACAGACATTTTCCCATGATTTTCAATCTTCAGATTTCACTTAAGTAAATATTTTCTTTATTACTTCACTTGCAAACGCACAATGGGACATAATACATCATCATAAATGATACATCAAAGTAATAATTGGTAATGAAAGGTACAAATTAAAGTTCAAGCTGAATTAAATTAATAAAACATTAGCGTCAAACAAGTCGTCTACACAGAATTCTGGCGATGAATCCCTTTCCAACCAACGAATGTTGATTAGTCACAATCTAAATGCCTGTCAGAGCAAGAAGAGGAAGAAATAGGTAAGTTCTCACTTTCAAGACTAAACTTGCACCACACCTGAAAATTTACATAAGAAGATGCATGTTGAGACAAATGCAGCAACCATATATAATTATAGACTCGGGTTTAATTTAAATTACAAGAGGTTCCTAAAAGGTGAGTGAGTGCCAGTTTTTCAAGATAACACAGAGGTCAATCTGAATTTCAATAGATACTGTCAATGGTAGGCCTATTGTTTTGAAAAGAGTCTGTAAATCATAATGAAATACAAAATGGAACCCTGATGACGAATGAGCAGATGAAAATAAACACAGAAATGACAAACTAACTCTCCAATCTCTTCACAGATGTCGTAATAATCACAGACGTTTCCTGACTTAATGTCAACCGGATAAGGCTTCCACTTGTCCCACAGGTCATGATCTAATAACCAAACAAAACATTGTTTCTTATCAAGCAATAAACTTCTAGGACAATTTGATAAATAATCCTGAAGCAAAAGAAAACGAATCTTGAATTTTAAAAGAACGACTTTACTAAGATACGATATGAACATCTAACTAAAATAAGACAGACATTACATCTGTGGCTCAGACAGACAATTATATCTGCGACTCAGACAGGCAATTATATCTGCGACTCAGACAGACTTTTCTATAGATACCTGCGACTGAGATAGACAATAGACATAATTATATCTGTGACTCACAGAGTCTATCGTAGTCGTCAGGTTTTACTCCGGTAAATTTGCCTCGCAGTCGAGAAGAAGAGCCGTCTGAAACAAACATGAAAAATTGTTATCAGCTCAGAGATTTTGACAGACCTGTTTTATGTCAACAAACTAATCATAAAATTTAAAAAAACCAAAAGATGTCTAAATGAGGTTGCTTAAACCTTTTGATGATGAAGACAATAACGACGGTTAGGCTGATTAATTATGAATATACCAATGGAATTAGCAAAGCAGTGGACTGCAGTGGTAAAGTACTACTAAATCTCAGTTACCCAGCATGCCCTTTTTCAGTCGACCCTCTCGTTCGGTGATCGATTTGACGATACCGGTCGGGTCAGAAGGATCACTTCGTCCGTAGAGATTCTCGGCTAAAACGCGGAACTGGTATTCGTGACACGGTGACAGACCCTCAACCGTCACATACGGAAACCTACAGATGAATAAATAATTCAATTCCAATAAAAACACTGTTCTATAAGTTAGTGGTGCAATGCAGTGAGAGAATCACAGAGTGAGGGAGTTCTTTTATATGGGGTGAGCAAGGATAGCAGCAGATGAAGGTCAAATAGGTCCGTGAGGGCAAGAGTCAGTTTGCAAATGAATACGACAACCTAAATAAACATATATATAACCTAAATAAAAGCAGGCCATACCAGCATATCACATCAACAAGCCATATTGACATGCTCTGGCAGTTTACTACTAAGCAGTTTACTGCAAAGCTTCAACATTAATTACAAAGCTGTCTGTTAATTAATTACAAAGCTGTCTGTTCAGTTAAGTTTAATTAAGATTACTGCATAACCTGTAAATGTAAAGCGCAGTGCATCTTGCAGGCGTTTAATTAAAGAAAAGATATTATTATTATTATTATTATTATTATTATTATTATTAACACATCTTTTCTCCCCTGGAGGAAATATGATAGAAATGCTGTAACCTTACCGAGTTGTTCCGCATCGAATCCAGTTAACCATTCCTGCTTCCAGCTTTTCCACTATGTACTGTGTGATGAAACCACCTCCATCATTTAGCGGAGCATTCCACGTTAGCATCACAGAGTCATGGAAAATGTTTACCACTGTCAAGTGCTTAACAGGATCAGGAACATCTGTTAACACACAATCTTAAACAATAACTAAAAAAATTATCAAAGCATCATTAAACGTTTAACTCTCGGCACATGTAGCCTACCAGGCTAAAATTTTTACTTCAAAAACTTATAAAATTCTCTGTTAATCTGAATAGTTATATATATTACAACCTTCAATCACCCCTAACCAACATTATTATTATTATAAATTAGTCATAATTATTATGATTATCATTATGATCATCATTAATATTATTGCTATTATTATTATTATTAATATTATTATTTCGATTATAATTATTACGATTATCATCATGATCACCATTATTGTAATTATTATTATTATTATTATTATTATTATTATTATTATTATTATTTCGATTATTATTAAATACATTTTAATATGTGCAAATGAAATGAGAATACGGAGGCATAGGTTGTCAGCCGTCATTGGGAGATGACGTCAGATAAGATAAGATAAGAATATTCTTTAATGGACCAATTGCTATCCGCATTTTGGTGTACAGGCATGCTATAATAAACAAACGTACAGACATCATTGCTTAGATATCTAAGCCATATATCGACAACAATTAAATTTCACATTAAATTCAAATGGTTTTCAAGCTTTTCAAAATAATTTTTTTACCATTGACGGCAATTCTGATGATCGCAGAATCGGATCCAAGTTCGTTGTCGAGCTGCAGCCGGAACGTTCCGCTATCAGAACGAGCTGCGTTAGTTATCGTGAGCAGAGCGTGACGTTCTCCCAGATCAACCTTGTACTTGCCACTAGTCTTGATTTCCACATTGTCTCGGAACCATTTCATGGTAGGCTTGGGATTTCCCACAAAAGGTATTTTTATCACGGCCTCTTCTCCTTTCTCGAACACCGCTGTGTCTTGAAAACGAGGAGGAACCTTGGCCTTTGGAGGACCTTTAGAAAACAGAAACCTTTCAAATAACTGTGCAACACGGTAACAATACACCAAAGTCTTTTTTTAATTCACATTTCCTCACTTTCATGTAGCACAATATTCGTAAAAGTTTATAACAAACCTAAGGTTCAAAGTAGCCATTTCCAAAAATTTCAACAATTTAGCAATCAGTAATATTAATAATGATTAAATAATAACAAAACAATTAACAAAGCAATAACAATAAAACAATTTTTAAAAAATCTTTTAGACAAACTTAATAATAATAATAACAATAATAATAATAATAATAATTAATACAATATATGCGACTTCACAATATGGCACCATAATGTGGCCACGCCATTACAGGGCGCCTTTCAAAAAAGCAGAATACACTTAATTTCCATGCTGCATAATAGCAACGTGAAGCAGAAGATAGAACCATCGCCCCAGAAACTATCTGATTCAGACACATTTTTAACAGTCTCATAAAACTGTTGACTCCTATATAGACTTAGAAAAGCAATCTGGCATGTGACACTGACTTTTGATTGACAGTTCAGCTCGAGAGGTCTTAGACCCCGCTGGTGTCGTCGCCTTCACGCTGTACTCATCCGCATCTTCCCCGAAAACGTCGTTAACTACGAGTGCACACGTTTCCCCATTTCTCATGATCTCAAACTTGTCACTGCTGAAGATTTCTCGAGATCCTTTGAACCTAACAATTACAGATCAATGCAATAATTTTAAAGACAATTAATGAATTTACTTTTGTGAACCACTCAGAGGCACTCCACGTCTGGAACGACCTCCCTTTAAAACTGCACTTATTACATCTGACCAATCAAACACCGAGCTAAAGACAGGGAATTATGGAAGAAAGTAGTCAAATGCGCAGTGTACATTTACTGGCTTTCAGCCCTCAGATCATGAAGAAGAAGAAGAATCAAATTTACTGTCATCAATCTCTCAAGTCATGATCCAGAAATGCGCACATCATTCAGTCTGCAAACAAAATTTAAATTTTCATTTTAAATGATTAATTATGTGTAAGAAGGCAGAACATGATCCAGAAATGCATGCATCATTCAGTCTGCACACAAGATTTAAATTTTCTCAAAATTACGCATTTATGCACCTTGATTTTTAACTGTAAATTAAAACATGTTCAATGATGATGGACATTCAAAACTAATTGGTATGTGTTGTGTCATGATTTCCAGCCACACTACAGCAAGCTATCAAAAGTATGAGCATTTCTAATGATGTACTAATTATCTTTACGGCATTTATGACAGAATAACATACCAGGTTATTTCAGGGTTTGGCTGACCATGAATCGTCGCTTCAAATTTAGCGGACCTGCCTTGGACACAAGTCACAGGTTTTAATCCACGAGCAATTTCTGGAACTCTGGCAGCTGGAAGAAGTACATCACAGATACATCTGTCTGTGTTCATGTCTTTGTCTGTATGCCTCAATGTGTCTTTGTCTGTCTGTCTGTGCAGAGTTTCACGCTTTAAAAACATTATTTTACAACAAATAAACCTCACATTGAAGCCAAAACCAAATAAAAGAAACTGATGGCTAAATAAAAGAAACCGTATTCAAGAATGACGTCTCAGTGGTTATTAGGTTCAAAAACAATGTAAGATGTGAAAAAACAGTGGACATGTGAAACAAATGACAAACATAAAAAGATCATAGGTAGTGTAACTGGTAATAGCTAACATGATACACTCATATCTATTATCTAATAAGTTAGCATTCTCGATGAATTGTCCAGCTATCTGGAATGGCCTCGCCGCTGCTCTTCACTCATTTCCTCGTGACTCTGCTGGCTCTTTCTATCATCTTCTCAAAACTTTTCTTTTCGACCAGGCTTGGATTGGCAGCACCTCTGTGTAGAGATCTTGAAGGGGCGCTAAATAAATCTATGCGATTGAATGAATGAATGATAGCATGGGCTTCCTATGACTATACAACACTCCCAAACACTTCTCAGTTTCACAAACTGGCGAAGACTGCTTTTCTCGCTTGTTTTCAGTCAGGAGCGCCTCTGAGTAGAAATCTTGAATGGTGCTATATAAATTCTGATTCAATGATTGATTGACTGATTGATTGATCGATTGATTGATTGATTGATCCCTTGATATGTGTGTCACTGTGCTGCCTGCAGCGATGAACTTGAGACACCTACCATTTGGATTCCTGACCTTCACCTTTCTGCTCGTACAGACTGGTTTGCTCTCCCCCGCTTCATTGACTGCCTTAATTTTGAAATCGTATTCTCGATCCTCGATGAGGTTTGACACGTTGAAGATATTGGCCGGCGAAGGCACAGAATTGACCTTGACCCATTTATCTGAACCGACCTCTTTCTTTTCAATCATGTAGCCCAATATGTGACCACCTCCATCGTCCGTTGGTTTGGTCCAGGTAAGTGAGACAAAGTCTGAGCCAATCTCTTCCACCTGTGGCTCACCAGGAGGACCGGGGGCATCTGTTCCAACAGATGGAAAACATTATCATCAGTTACATGATCAGTAACTATGGAAAATATGAAAACATCACAAGAATGTAATAGTGAAATTAAAACTTGCAATCATAATGTCAGAAGATTTAAGTTGAATAAAAAAAACAGAAATTTTCACTGATTTCCATAAAAATAAATTTGTGTTCTTTTGCCTGTATTTTATCAATTGAATTAAATCCATAAACAGACATACTGACAGACAGACATACATACAAACAAACATACATACATACATACTTACATACAGACACACATGCAGACAGACAGACATACAGATAGACAGACATACATACAGACATACATACAGAAGATAGGCAGGCAGGCAGACAGACAAACAGACAGGCAGACAGACATACAGACAGACAGACAGACATACAGACAGATATACAGACAGACAGATATACAGACAGGTGTGAGAATGAAAAGAAGATAAAGAGACTTACCAAAAGGCATCTTTGCAACAATGGCAGACTCTGCTTCCAACCAGTTTCCCGTTCCATTCTTATTCGCTGCCAAAACCCGGAATAAATACTGCCTTGTCTCAATCAGACCTTGAACATCAGACACTGTGTCCTGCAAGCATTCAAGACCACCAATCAGACCTTTTAGCTCAATCTATTTTCACACATTTACTGTAGGCAATGCTACTCAATATAAAACTATTTTTCTTACAATAAGAAGCCTAATTGCACTCAAAACCGAGTGGACCTTAAAAAAGGATAGTTCTAAATTTATATTTACCTATGAAAATATTGTTCAAATGGCTCCTTTTCAGTAGAATCAGCTTCAGAGGGATAAAATTTTCTGAAGTCCCAAAACTCTGGAGTTATTAGACCACTTAGTTCGTAGGCGAGAGAATTCATGAACTGCCATCGTCAGATAATGCAGCATGAAAGTCAAAAACGCAATTTAAGAAATCGACACGACTTGATAGAAGGCCGCTGACCTTGCAGAGTGAAGCCACCGTGGTCCAATAAGGTTTTCCAACTTCCTGTTTCTCAACGACATAATGAGTTACCCTTGACCCACCGTCGTCCTCCGGTGGCCTCCATCTCAGTCGACACGCACTCTTAGTTATATCGGATACCAGCAGAGGGCCGCGACAACTGCCAGGCGGAGCTAAAAAAATTAAATCATGAAAAGCACCGTGATGCCTCAGTTAACAGTCTACAATTCAACATCCTGTGTAATAATTCTTTACAAAAAAATATTTATACACCCAGGGCTCTCCCAAATAATGTGTCAAAACTGAAGGCACAAGCTCAGTATATATGCATGTACGTATGCATCGTATGTATCAATGTAAAGCACTTAATGACCTCTCAAAAGGATCCTAAATGCAAGAGAACGAAATGTCTTTTGAGTAACATTGACGTAGCACTTTGCATAAGTAGGGCCTAAAGTGATTTAGAAGATGTGTGCCGTCTACTACTTTAGTCTATGTTAGAATTACTGCAACCTGTAGTTCTTAAGTTAATAGACTATCTCTCCTAGCTTCCTCTTAAAAGCTGTAACTGTGTCCACTGAGGCAGTATTACCATCCAAATCCATCCACAAGTCTACAACTCCTGCACTAAAGAATTTGTACTTTGTACCTGGAGATTTAATTTAATCAGATCTAATCTACTCGTACAGAATGATAACCGACCACACTGACCTAAGAACGGACTACAATTCCAAACCAAATACATGTTATACACACCTTTAACCTGCACTGAAATATCACAGGAGCTGATTCCACTGTCGTTGGACACCTCAATCCTGTATCTTCCACTGTCATCGATCTCTATATCTACACATAAATCACATATATTTAAATTATTATGCGAGAGAACCGATATTTAGCAATATCATGAGCAATGACTAGATATTTACAATATTAATTAATGCTTCACAATATTCAGAGCAATAATCTTATACTGTTGTACGCAATATCAAATATTTTCTTACATCATAAGCAATAGCTAATGTTTACGGTATCTTCAAAAAATACAGTTTTAAGAAATTATGAGCAACAACTAATCTTTTGTAGTTGCGTAAGCATTTAGTTTTGCAGCTTTTTGTTGTTATTGCTACCTTCATAATAAAATAATGAATCAGATAAACAATGTATAAACAATAAAAAAGATAAACAATGTAGGCTTACACAATAGAAGTCAATGCAATCATTACCTTTTATCTGTAGAATGACATGACCATCGAATGGAATGAGTTTCACTCTCTCATGGCTGTTTGGCAATTCTTTATTGTCTTTCTTGACAACGAAAGAGAAAGGTCCAGTGCCTGTGAATGGGATCTTCAGTTTAAGCGTCTCGCCTTGGTTCAGACATTGCTCACGGAAATCCTGATTGATGTACGGATGGGCTGAACAAAGTAAACTCAAAAAGTAAACATGGTAAAATAAATATGTCTTAGACAGAGATAAAATGAACACTTGTTAGTCGTTTTTTCACAGCAAGACTAGGCTAAAGGGACTTACAAATAGCCACATACATCAATCATTAATAAATCATTTAGTGATACCGAGACATTGAAATTGACATTGCATGCAAAGAAATACAGGGATGCAAAAAGATATGCAAAATGGACCTACATACTTATATGTTTATATGTGCATTGTGCACTTGTTATAGCACCCCTTCAAGGTTTCTACTCAGAAGCGCTCCCGACTAGAGTGCAGACACTGAATGGGAGTTTCACGTCGAAGTGCTGAGCAATTGCGAGTGAAGGACCCTAAGAGGAGGCTTGAGGTGGATTCGAGCCTGCACTCCGGCAGCAAGGCAACGATCATACCCACTACACCACCGCACCCCTGACATATAAACACAATACAAACACTCACAAATACAAGTAAACACAATAAAAGGGTTAAAAAACAACTTCAGTAATTAGTCACCCCTAATAGTAGTCTAGAATTAAATGAATCCTGAATCCCAAATCGTTTGATCAAACAGTTCATGACATTAGCGCTTTGAAATCTTTTCAGGAATTAGTCCGTCCTACTCTGTACGCTGAGCTTTGCTGAAGCCGATTCTCTTCCTTTTGAGTTGCTGATCTCACAGATAACATCGCCAGCATCATCTGGATTGACGTGGTTGATGATGAGGTTGACCGTGTCTCCATCTTCCGCAACACGGTACTTCGCGCTAGACCTCAGTTCCAGTCCATCCTTAAACCTTTACAGAATGAAAACGATACAGTTCATTATTTACATTTACACATATCAATCCGTCTTAATAATAGGTAAAGGATTTATTCATTCATGGACACTTTACCTACATCCATATCCAACATCTGCTATTTAATAATAAAAACTGGAAACTGGAAAGATGACTAGCCTACCATTTAACATTTGGTTTTGGTTCTCCATCAACAACGGCAGTGAATTTTGCGTCACTGCCGACTGGTTCAGTCAAGTTCTTTGGTTTCACTCTGAAATCTGGCAACCTGGCCGCTACAAATAACCAGAAAATGGAAAAGAAATTCAAAATTTAAGACATATATTGCAACAATCAATTGGAGTCACATGTTTTTTGCGTGTGTTTTTGGTTTCTTTGGAGACAGAACAACATGGAGACAAAGGATCCGAGTGGCTGACCCCTCCACAGCAAGGGATTAATTCTAGCCAGAAGGAAAAGAAAAAGTCAAATAGAAATGAAACTAAATCACAAATCAACAGGAAAAGGGAGTAGTGACTTCTAAATGATCTAAAAGCTACATGCAATATTAGAAATCAATTAGGATCAAATTATTCGAGTAAATGGTAAGTAATGGTAAATTATTTTTCCTGTCATATGCAAGAAATGTAAAATCAAATTCTACAAACAGAAAATACTTATCAAAACAAGGCTAATTAACTATTAATAATTATTAAGCTAAATAATTTGAGAAAAATTTAGCCAAGTGTAGTAGCACAAACCTCGTCTTTCTAGCACTCTGACAGGTGCAGTGTTGAGACTGTATTCGCCAACGCCAGCCTCAGTGACGGCAGCTACTCGAAACTCATACCCAAGCCCTTCAGTCAGGTTTGGAATGGCAGCATTTTCGCTAAGGGCAAGGTCATTTAGTTTCTCCCACAGTCCTCCTGGCCCTCTCTTTTCCACTTGATATCCTGTATAACAAAACAAAAATGGAACATTCCAATAAGCGAACGTTATGAAAGAAACTGCATTTGCATAATTTAATTCTGTTTCAACTGGCCATAGGCAGCAAAACAGTGTATAAGCTATAATAATAATAATAATATTGAAACTCTAGGCCTTGTGAACTTAAGAGGCATCGAATTCATTACAGATTTGGGTCGTCACTTGACGAAGGCGACGGACGAAATGAGAGAGACGTCATTCCTCTAGCAAAGACTTTCTGTGACCATTCAGCGCTTTAATGCTGTGGCATTCGCGGCATCTTTTGTTGCATAATAATAATAATAAATTTTCTCGGTGGCAGTCCAGCGGGGGAATGCCATCTGCTTCTCTTCCACATTGCCTTTGTAACAATGATATAATCCGACAGTTATAATAATAATAATAATAATAATAATAATAATGATAATAATAATAATAACAATGATGATAATAATAATATTCATCTATGAATTCAAACTGCCAAATGCACAGTAAGATAATGTGGTATAGTAGTAACAATAACAGGCGAGAACAAGTTCAACAGGGGTCAAATTTAACAATACGGCAGCCTGCAAGGCTCACAATACAGTACCCGTAAGTAGTTGAAGGCTGAGCAAACCTCATGAGGCCAATGGGTATCAAACCCACGTCTTTCTAATCTTCATGCCATTCAACCATCTCTCTTCTGTTATAAAATGGCTATTTTCAGAGGCTCGACTATTTCTGGAGATCCACTATTGCACAACAAGCATCCTGACTATATATAAAGGAGACAGTCATCAGTAGCGTGCACTAACCTTTATTAAAGTATATTTTTATGATTGGTGCAGGCTAATCAATGCACACAAAATGCTGAAACTACATCTGCAAAATACAGGCGCAAACTGTATTTAAGAAGACACGGATGCTGATATTAGAAGGAAATCTCCAATTAAGCAGAGCAGTCAATGTATTGAGGAATTGCAATCTAGAAACCTGGCTCAGCCAATGAAACAAACACAGAATACCTTTAATCGGGCTGCCACCGTCATTTCGAGGTTTCGACCAACTGAGATCAACAAAGTTCTTTCCAACTCTATCGATGTTTGGAAATCCAGGAGGAGAAGCTTTCACTGCAATGATATACATCATCATCTTCATCTCTATAATCAATCATCATTAGCATAACGAATGAATGAATGTCTTTGACGAAGGCAATGGGAAACGAACGAACTCATCTGATCCCAAATGACATTAAAAAGCCATCGAACCTGCGTTCGAGCAGAGTACTCGTAATTTCTGTGACTATCAACTTCCATTCATAATTAGAAGTTACAATCTATAATTTCATCATTTGCACTTGTGACTGATTTAAATGAAAAATGAACGAAAGAATCCACAGAGATGCTGTTAAAATGACAGAATTTCACTTTACTAGCACAGTCACCATTCAGCACTAAACAGAGTTACTCTTGATATCAAGATACTTAGGTGTAATTAATTAAAGCTCCCATCTCCTATATGGAATATGGAAGGGAGGTAATTGTTTCCTTCCCTTCAACCTCTGAACCAGCAATGGATGAATGCTAAGGTTCTGAACAGGGAACCAGTAAAACACACAACATTTCATAAACTTACAACTTTTACCAAAATCAAATAATTCTGCCTGGTGACATGAGCACATGTTAGCAAACAACTTGCCTGGCATTATTAAGCAACCACATATTTCAGAGACCAAACATTAACATGTTCGATAGAACACTGATAGATCACCATATTCACAAGAAACAAAGGCTGGCTAGCTTTAGACTACTTTTTGTATGTATGGGCACTTGCTATGGCGCCCCTTAAAGATTTCTACTCGGAGGCACTCATGACAGCACGGACACTGAATTTCTTTCATGTTGAAGAGCATGAGCAATTGCAAGTGAAGCACTTGCTGAGGGTTTCTACATGGTGGCTTGAGGTAGATTCGTACTAGCAATCTTTCATCTCCAAGGTACCGGACATGCTCCTACACCACAGCACCTCTTTGGCAGTGCTACAGCTAGAACTGAGAATGAAATGACGAAAATGCTGAAGAACTCTTACAAGGTTTGGCTCTGGCCACAACGCTGGCCGAAGGTGGACTTGGCTCACCAGTACCAGCGAGGTTTCGACCACGAACACGAAACTCGTATTCTTTGCCTTTCTGCAAACCATCAGCTGCAGAAATAAAGCGTAAACCATAGACTATTAACTTATCAGCCACATGAAAACTCTGAGAAGACTGTAAAGAGGCAAGGAAAAAGAAGGAAAAAGAAAAACAAGAAATTATCCTTTGATCGTAATCTCTATTCAACTGAAGTAAGTTTTTCTGTAAATTATATAAAGAATGATCCCTTGACAGGCAACTGTCTGTACAAAAGTTTGTCAACTTTGATTTCTTAATCTTAGCAAATGAGGGTGGATGGTTAGTTCTCTCCTTCAATGCCAATGTTACTCCTTCTAATGTATTTCTATTCTATTGCATTTAAGCATTATTAGTATGAATTGTTCAGAAGCACTCCCACTACGCAAACCCCCGCAAGAAAAAGCAGATGTTGAGAAGAGAGAATGAAGAAGAGAGACTCCAGATAGAATTGTAGATTGAACAGAAGGAGAAAGCGCATTCCAAAGATAACGACTAATTGAGGCAAATGATCAAGAATGAGTCATAGCAGTTCTAGAGTGATGAA
The DNA here is from genome assembly GCA_949752735.1 of Lumbricus terrestris. Classification (NCBI taxonomy): domain Eukaryota; kingdom Metazoa; phylum Annelida; class Clitellata; order Crassiclitellata; family Lumbricidae; genus Lumbricus; species Lumbricus terrestris. Next base: position 31,446,019 of record OX457037.1, on the reverse strand, counting down.
AAAAGAGGTCAAATCTGTTGGATGAACGAAGTGGATGGTGGAAGGAAAACTGCTCTATAGCCAACATTAATTTTCCCTTGTGGATATTTGAATCCCGAACTTCTCAGTTGACAGTAAAGCACCTAAACCACTACAGCTTAAAACCCTCAGAATGTCAACATGTCTGTTGCAAATGAGAAGAACAATAAGTTTTCTTGATGCAAAATGACTCCCAATTGATACTTTTAACCAAATTTTGCTCCACATTTGCACTTTCAAACAAAATTGTTTAAACACATACTCTGCAAAAAGCACAGTTAGCTGGAACTTGCATTGTATGTAAGCTCCAAGTAGCTGTTGGTCACAAGTTGTCATAATATTAATTTGAAAAAACACTGGCATTAACGAGAAATAACCTCTGAAGCTTCTCTCTCTGCATGGAAATTCATCATTCAGTGGTCTCCATGTGTTCGTTCCCTTCTCCCGGAGCTCCACCACATATCCAAGCACTTTACTTCCACCGTCATCCAGAGCATTATACCATGAAAGCAGCGCTGAGCTTTCATCCACATCGTCGATTACAGGAACACCAGGTTTTCCAGGAACACCTGCACATCAACCATAGCCTCGTTCAGAACTGCCTTATCAAAAATTTATCAGCATTATCATCTTTATCTTTATAAATGTACTTCTTGAGCCACATAAGCAGTAAGGCAATCAATCAATCAATCAATCAATCAGTTTTTTATTGGTCCGTGTGTATACAACTATACTCATCATCTGTTTTGCCTCTCTTTTCCCAAAAAATTGTTACAGCAGTTTTACACCTAATGAACACAGTAGCGGTAAAATAAGTTAGATAAATAACAATTTAAAACCAATCTTAGTCAGATGTTGCAAACCAATCAATAAATCAGATGGACAAAATCAATCAAATGGTTATAGCACAATAAAAGCACTGAATTTCAACATTTAGGAAGCATACCGTAAATTTCATTAACTAGTTTTCTGCCATTAGAACCACCTAGTAACATTGACAGCGCGGTGGTGTAGTCGTTGCCTTGAAGCCGGAAGGTTCGAGGTTCGAATCCACCTCAAGTCGCCGCGTAAGGACCTTGGGCAAGTCCTTCACTTGCAATTGCTCAGCGCCTCAGCGTGAAACTCCGATGCAGTGTCTGCTCTGCAGTCGGGAGCGCCTCTGAGTAGAGAGCTTGAAGGGGCGCTATGACAAGTGCACATACAAACAGACAGGTGTTGCCGAGCGCGAGAAATTCAACTAAGCAGTTCTGGTCTGTTATCCAACAATATAACATCGATGAAGAACCCACCGAATTGATGCTTAGCCACGATCGGCTTTTCTGTAGTCAACGGATCGCTCTGTCCTTGGCTGTTCACAGCAGAAACTCGAAATTCATAAGCCACTCCGTCCTGAAGCTCTGCCACATCACATTCAGTTCCTCGGCAGAACTTGCTAACTGCAGTCCATCTGCTCCCTGCTCGATCCTTTCTCTCGATGACGTAGTGACTCACTGGCTTTCCTCCATCAGACTAAAACATGTTCACCAGTTTCTACACTTTTCAACTGGATTGTGCAGATGAGGAATGCTTCGTAAGTAATTAAAGCAAGTTTTTAGTCAAATTTCTGTAAGTAGCCAAGGCATGTTTTGTAAGTCAATTTTAAAAAAGGACAAAATATCAACTTTAAATCATACAAATACGATAACAGCTTGTCAAAAGAATTGCAGGTTATAAAACTCCACAAATTTACAAATCTCACCCGTCACTACACTGATTGTGAGACCAAGTTTGAATACATTAGTCATTACAGCACAGTTTTGGAAGGGAAAAGGATCACAACAGTCTTCTCAGTAGTAGAATAATTTTTTCTTCTCAGTAGTAGAATAGGGAGCTACAATCATAGGCGTACGAGGCGGGGGTCCACGAGGGGCAAATGCCCCCCAAATTTCGGGCAAAACTGGTTTTCGGGCAAGCAGACCTGGGAAATAAATAAAAAAAAAGGTCATCAACTTTTTGGGCAAGTGTGTTTTTCGGGCAAGCAGACCGGCAAATGACTAAAAAAAGGTCATCAACTTTTTTCCTGGGAGAAAGTTTTTATTTTCCACGAGATTTCAGGATTTTTTCGGGCAGAAGTTAAATCTTTGCCCCCACACTGCTGAAATCTCCCGTACGCCTATGGCCACAATCCTGGACACCCAGTGTAGAGCAGCAGAGCTCTGACAGTTAGGCACAGGTAAGGTCCAGCACATCCGCCAAATTGATGTACTGGTGTCATTCGTTAAGAACAAAGCAAACTATTTCCTTAACCAGTGTCCTATCAAATGTTAAACAGTTGCGAATTTACTCACTTTCGGTGCTTTCCAGGTCAACCGACAAGATTCTGGGGTGACCTTAGAGATATCGATTGGTCCTTGAGGAGCAGACGGTCTATCCAGCACAATGACATTAATCTGAACTGTGTCAGATCCCTTGGGATTGGTGATGATTACGGAGTAGCGGCCTTCATCCGTCTTCTCCGCTGCCTTACAAACCAAGTTCACTTCGTGCTCATCGATGAAAAGCTTCGTCCGATCGCTCTCAGAAATATCCGCATTGCCCTGACACAGATAAATAGAATCGAGGTCAGGTCACATGAGACGCAGTGTTTTAATATGCCACACAAATTTCTGTTCAGGGTAATGGCCTCTGTTGTCATAGACCCTGGTCAAATCGGATCCATCCATCCATCACCATGTTTCAACTTAATCTGTATTATTCGCTTCAACAAGTGAAGCAACTATAAGAAGCAACAATGATGACAGTAATAGTAACCAAAATGATGAAAACTATAACAAACAGTGATGTTGTGATTATGTAAGGCACAGTGACCAGTTGGTTAGAGCGGTCGACCTATAACACGAAGAGCATGGGTTCGATCCCCGTCCAAAGCGGTTACTGTGTAGAGACCTTGAGCAAGTCCTTCATTCACAATTGCTCTGCAATACAATTGCAGTTGTGCCATTGAGGCAAGGGCACTTCTGAGCTCTGTAAGGAGGGCAATATCAATAACAATAGGCAGTTGTATTGCATTGTATGTTAATGTGGCATTTGAAAAATTATATTGATAAGAATGTATTCCCTTTGTATTATTTAACTGCTGTAAGAAATCTATGAATAACAGTCATCTGTAATTATGTTTAGACTTGACTCGAGTTTCTGTCTGTGAAACAGGTTAGCAAGTGCTGGTAATTACTGAGAGCTAGAGTAACTGGAAAGTCAACTAGCGTAAATGACGTATACATGATGAAAATGATAAAAAATAAAATTTAAATCATCACAAATATATCATTATCCAAATTAACTGATACCATAAATGACAACAACTAAATCAATCACAACAGAGATACGGAAAAACAAATCAACTAATTATCTGAGAAATTGACAATGAATTACTCCACTTAAGCAATGAGTCTAAGTACAGAAGGAAATTCACAGAATTGAAATCTGATTCTCCTCACATTGAGCCACTTGACTGAAGGAATTGGTCGACCTCGGAAAGGAATCTTAATTCGGAACGGCTCCCCAGCCACAGCAGTTATATCTCTGGCCAGCATTTCCAACCTGAACTTCGGTGCACCTTTAAAAAAATAGGCCCAAACAGGAAAAAATTCAGGCCAAAAGACAACCCATATTTACTGCTGTTATTTCAGCAACAACTTCAAACTAAGTAAGATCATCAGATAATTTTTTTAAATTACACTGAATTAAAAAAGTAGAAGCATGAGTAAGAAAGTAGCCTTAATTTGCATCTGACGTGTACAATAGTACACAAGAATCAATGCAAGAAGACGACCACACACATAGCTAAAACAGGGCAAAGAAATGATTGCAAAATTTCTCACATATAGGACTCTAGTTTATTAAGGTATATCAGCAGTTCCCAACCCATGGCCCGTGGGCCAAAAGTGGCCCGCCAGGCCTCAACAAGTGGCCCTCGCCCCTCAAAGAATTAGCAAAAATATATGACACAATTGACAATTTGGACAGGATAGAACACATAATTATTTTCTATTACAAATCAGTTTATTTTGACGTCTATAAATAGCATCAAATATTTTATTTTTATTCAATTATAAAAATTTTATATGCTTTTAGTTGATTAAATTTTATCCTTGTGGCCCCTAATGTCCTTCAACTAAGAAAAAGTGGCCCTCGTGTCCCCAACTTAGAAAAAGTGGCCCTAGAGTCAAAAAAGGTTGGGAACCACTACCTGGTATATTATTGAGAATCATTTTAAATGATGCAAATTAGCACAGGTTAACTGTATAGACCTATGTCTACAAGTCTCTCAAGTCTTTTTTCTTTGTTCCTGGTTGGGCTGGAAGCGCCTCCGAGTATGAATGAAAGGGTATGTTTGTAAAAGCTGAAACCTTAAATATTACTAATTACTACACCAAAAAGCTCACAAACAAGCAAAATCACAAAAGAAAGTCACAAACGAAAAAAAATCGCAAGCCAAGTTGCAACCAACACTGACCATATAGAGGAGGAGGAGGAGGAGGAGGAGGAGGAGGAGGAGGAAAAGGAGGAGGCAAAGCCTATGAAGTATTAGCAACTTCATTTTCTGATCCTCTGCATAGCAGGGCAGGTGGTGAGTCCTCTCCCCTCTGAATATACTTGTAGGAGTTAGTTAGGAGGGTCAAATGGAGCAGAAACCACGCAACAAATTTCTGTCCTGGCGGGGAACTTAAACCCCCTGGCCTTTCAACTAACAGTTCCATCCAGCATGTTGGCCACTACACTGCCAAGTGCCCTGAACATAGATCTAGAGATAAAATGAGATCAGCTGGTGGCACTCACAGGCTGGAGCTTCTGGTTGGATGGCTGCCTTTGTCTCTGTAAACGCACCAACTCCAGCGTCGTTGACAGCAGCCACACGGAATTCATACGGCCGACCTTCAAGCAAACCTTTCACTGTCGTCTTTGCATTCTGAATTAATTCATTTGCAACTATCCTAAAATCAAAAACAACCAACCATAATTACATTTCAAAGCACAAATTAAAACATCTTACGAAATGCATCATGTACAAAACGTGCAATAATTCTATGGGCAAAAGATTAAGCAACTCTGGGTTAATGGAGTCTATACATGCTTTCAGCGCTGTTGAAGAGTTTTGGCAGATTTGATGTAAATGCAGCATAAAACAACATTACAGCAGGACACTTAAAACTCCGCCACTGGTTGCACTCTGCCAGTGCCAGTCCCAAGCCTGGATAAAGAAGGAGGGCATCGCTAATGGTCTTTGTAACCACACAGTGACGTTAAACCGCAAATACCACCACATACTTAGCTCAGAATGATCACCATGATATTAGCAATGACTAATTTACTGTCTGCGAATGACAGATTTGAATAAATGCCACTTATATTAGATGCGTTTTATCGCAGTCTTAAAACAGCACTTTTCAGCAGTGGTTGGGTCGGGAGCACTCCTGAGTAGTAGACCTAACCTTACGGGGCGCTATATAAGTCTTCATAATGAATGAACGAATATTAATCAGCGCATGCATAATGTTGAATTTGCATATGCAATGAATACAGGTGCAAAACTTTAACTACATCAGCATTCTTGCCACTGATTAAGTTACACCTTTATAAACTGTCATTTATTTACAGCCATCAAATAATAAAAGTCCTATGTTCGACCATGGTACGCAGTTTTTTACCAATTTGACAGTGATAGATTTCTGTAGTCTTGACAGAACAGATCAAAATAATTGCCAGCAGCATGGTGTTCATGTTTCTGACTGTCAACAATGCTAATTGAGTGACATTTCTTACTTCTTACAACTCAAGTCAGTTCTCATTTTGCCCAATTTGGATATTACAGTCACAATTCAGCCCACGTAAATAATCTGGTGCATTGTGCCTAGCTTTTGAGCAGTGCTTTAGAAATTTGGAGCCTACGATTCAGCGTACCTGGTCCATTTCTTCATTCCCTGTTCTCTCTTCTCAACAATGTATCCTTGGAGTGGTCTGCCTCCGTCTCTCAGTGGTGGTTGCCATGACAATGTTATGGAGTCTTCGGTCGTTGCAATGCATTCTGGTATTCCGGTCTTTACAGGAACATCTAACAGACAGACATCAGCTAAGTCATAATGTTTTAGCCGTTACCTTGGCTAAAAGTTAATCTTTTTTATAAATACGGAATTAGAAGTTTGATTTTTGATTGCATGCAGGAACTTGAAATCTTGAAATTGAAATTCAGGAACCTGTGGGATACAGTGACAATCATTTCTGGCTTTTGCCTGAAATTAAAGCCTCAGAAGAAGCAAATCTAGGCTCACATGAACTTTTTTTATCTCACCAACTTATGTTAAATAGAACTCTGTTTACATACTAATTACTTTGCTTCTAAAGTCTTTATAGTTTTTAATGTCTTATGTGCTGTTTAGCAGATGGTTATTAAAGAATATACTTACACAGGGCTTAAAGTGTGCCTGGACGGTCATGGACGGCGTCCATGTACTTGTTTTAAAATCTGAACGCCGTCCAGCCACTTATTGGCGAGCACAGACTGGAAAGGCAAGGGGCGTCCAGGCACTTCTTTTGGATAGGTAATGGGCGTCCAGGCACTTATTTTTCCACACGTTAGGCACTGTACTTACATGCTTACTTACGTACTTAATATCACTTTGATCAGTCGGTCAATAATTAATCTTGTAACCAATCATTAATATACTTACTTACTTAGTCAATATACAATGAATAAAAATCTACAAAAGATATTGTGAAAGTTAAAACACATAATTTGCCATGGAGGAACAAAGATAAGTTAAGGGTAGATTATTATCCCAATAAGTGCAATGCATTGCAGTCTTACCAAATGGATATTTTGCTCTGACTGATCCAGAAGTAACCAGTGGATCGCTTTCTCCATGCTCATTCACTGCAATCACACGGAATTCGTATTCCTCTCCGTCGTCCAAGTTTTTCGCCGTTGCCTGGGTTTCGTCCGCGGAAATCTTCCCTGGCACCTTCTGCCACTTGCTCCCCTTGGACCTCTTCTCCAGTCGATAGAACTGTACTGGCGAGCCACCGTTGTCTGCTGGAGCCTTCCACTGCATTGTTATAGCAGTCGGTGATGTGTCAACGATTTCAAGAGGACCACATGGGGCAGACGGTTTATCTGGAAAAACGAAATAGTACTTGTAATATCACGATAATAAATTCAGTGTATTGTCAGTTCAGTAGCAATCTACTTCTATCAGTGCAAATGCTGGGTGTTATGTAGCAAATGTATTTTAAACTGTTTTTTCAACACATAAAAGCTTTTGGTTTCCTGAATCGGTGCGTGAAGCATACAGGACTGATCCAGGCACAAAGAGTACAGATCTGAAGACCGAATTGTCCATTTTAGTCGTAGTTGCTGGCACAAATACACATTTAAATTAGTATACATATATTATCGGCAGAGATTTTTAATCATTTTTTATATTTATTTAGTTATTGAGTTGATTACGTCTGCAAATAAATCCTATTCTGAAGCAAGAGACAATGCAACATTTGAATGAAGTCATGGTATTTGCTCATCACTAATGCACTTTTGCTTCTTTCCTGCATTCATGCAAATGGTTTTTTACCTTCTGTCCTTTCCTGCAATGCTTCCTTCATCTATTAACTGTCAAAGTTTTGTCAATTTATTAGCATGTGCAATCCGTAAAGTTATTCATACCCAAGACAATGACGTTGACAAGCGCCTCGGCTTTTCCAGCTGAGTTTTTGAACAAAACAGAGTAAGCGCCAGAGTCCGTTTTTTCTGCATCCTTTATTAGTATCAGAATCTCCTTGTCTGTTGCCTAAATAATAAAATAAGAAAAGGATGTATAATACTTTAATGATCAGAGTTGACAATTGAATTGCATAACATGGAGAAAAAAATCTAGGCTTATCTTACAGTGAACAATTTACAGCAGTTTTACATTAGTTACACCACAAAATTTAATGCCTTATCCACAGTTCATTTACTAATAAATATTGCCTGTTCCTAAATAAAGACGTCTGGAGTTAAGATGTGGAAGGTGGAAGGTTGTCTCTTACAGCAAACATCAAATACTACAAACATATTTATTTATTAAGAGCACTTATATAGCGCCTTCAAGAACACTACTCAGAACCGCTCTCGAACCAACCTCGGCTAAATAGAACAGTCTTAAGGCAAGGGAACAATAGGCAACACTTTAAAAGGAAGGTAGGACAGAAATTAAATTCATTTAGAGATTATTTTACAAGGTCACTGTCCAATATCAGACTGACCTGAGTGATGGTTTTTGATGCCTTCAGTTCACTACCAATGTGTTCCCAGGTTGCGGTTGGAATCGGCCAGCCTCTCACTGGAATACAGATCCGAATCTCCTGACCAGCTTTCACTCGAACATCTTTGACCTTGCTGAGGTCAATGCTGGGCACCACTGTAAATGAATATCACATCAGAATAATAAGAAATATACAGTTTATGCACAGTAGTCAGAATAATCAATTGAACGTTCGGACATTTTTGGAGAATAGGTTAAATCCGATGTCACTCTTGAAGCTTCAGTATGTAGGCTACACTGTATACACGCACAGCATCCACACCTTTGAACAGTTATTAGAAGGCACCTCATAAAATGTACAGAGACAAGTATCCGAGGCGCCATTGTAACGGAATGTGCTGTTACGGTGCCACAGAATTGTCGTCATTATTATTATTATTTTTTAATTTTTTATTTGCCCCGAGGTATACAGGATCCCTCAGGGACTTCACTACCGCCTAATATAAAATCACAGTCTGGAACGGCCCTATTCATATTCCGTGTTATTATTATTATTATTATTATTATTATTATTATTATTTAATCTAAACCTAAGGACGTCTGGACTTCCTGTTCTGACTCGTGCTCAGATCTTATCCGGGGCATTAACGTTTAGAACTGTCCGTTGTCTTAAGACTGTTCTTTTTCAAGGGGTCCTTCACACTAGAAGCACCTCTGTACCGTGATAGGTGCATATGTGTTTATAAATACGTAAACAGAACAGAACAGAATAGAATAAAGTAACAGAGTACCACGTACAGTACCAATGCTTAGGACATCAATAAATGACCATTGCTAATGTAAACTGGTGTGCATGAAAAATGTTCACAGTGAATCAAGTTGACACTGACGAGAGATGTCTTAGATATTTTCAAGATAATCCTGTCCATTCCTTAGCTGTCGGATGGTACAAAACGGTTGCCATAAGTCTTCTAGTTCAAGATTTACTGGCGCTGTGGCCAAGGACACTTGCAGAACTATTTGACTCAAACATTCACATACAAAGTTTGAATCATTGACTGCGAAAAAGAAGTACACTTGGATACTGATGCAAAATTCGAGCAGCAGCTAAAAAGTTTCAAAGTTTCAGTTTCAGTTTCAGAGGATTCTCAGATGGCATGGCAGTTACAAGAGAGGACAGTGAACTTCCTGTGCCTGATTGAAAGCATGCCTGCAATAAGTAAAGACAGTGCAAGTCTTGAGTATGAGGGATGACTGTTCAGATTGCAATACAGCAAGATATAACAAAGACAGCGTGAGTAACTGAGACTCGCAGCATTCAGTACAGACAGATTTTTGCTCAGGGAAGATTTTAATCCGAAATCAAGCGAACAAACCTTGGGTTTTTTGTGGCACAACTGGTCCGGTTGAGGGACTCGGAGTCCCTGGTCCAGCTTCATTGACTGCTCTCACTCGAAACTCATATTCCTGGCCCTCCTTCAGGTGGCCGACAGTGTACTCCAACTCTTTGCTTGTTACAGTAAATGACTCCTTCCACTGACCATCCTTTGGTTTGACCTCAATCACGTAGCCATGGATCCTGCCACCGCCATCGTGTTTTGGTCGGTCCCAGGAAATCGTAACAGAGTTCTGAGTTACCGCGTCCACCCTCGGCGGACCAGGCGCTCCGGCCTCAACTGAAATATACATGTATCATAGAAATCGTAACCCAATTAATTAATGCTTAGAAAATCAATCTTTAATCGAATTTTAGACTGACTCAGGTATAAGCAACTTTTTTTGTGGGGCACGGTGGAGTAGTGGTGGCGTTGTTGCCTTGAAGCCGGAAGGTTCGAGGTTCGAATCCACCTCAAGCCGCCGCGTAGGGACCCTGGGCAAGTCCTTCACTCGCAATTGCTCAGTGCTTCGGCGTGAAACTCCGATGTAGTGTACGCTCTGCAGTCGGGAGCGCCTCTGAGTAGAGTGCTTGAAGGGGCGCTATAACAAGTGCGCATACAAACAAAATACAATGCAAAGTGCCTCTACTTCATACAAATACACGAATAGGCACAATTGCAGAAGAGATAAAGTGTTCCACCTGGACTATGAGAAGTACAATTTATCCTCAACTCACGCATTCCCTGTAAGAACACGGAGAAAATCAATCAATCCTGCACAATTGCGTCGCAACCAATGATGCCCTGTAATATCATCATGTGTGTACTTCTGAGCAATGGATGGAGGGCAATATCAAATTCTGCAATTGCATTGTATTGTATAAATATCTTTCATACAAAATGTGTTTTAGAATGCCCATAATTTTTAATGTAATCAAACACTGCATCAACTTTTGATCTGAAGACATAAGGAACAAAAGGAACCAGTTCAACTTGAGGCAATGTCTGTAAATACACTGCATAACAAAGCTGAGCACATGTAGTCACGGCTGTAGTCAAGGGTATGCAGCATGTACTGCCCGGACCACCATGGACTACTCTTATGAACAACCCTTTGACTCAACGCAGCGCTCGTTAATAAGCTGGTGCCCCACGCTTGGCTTTTGAGTAGCGCTTTAGAAGTTTGGAGATTACGTTTGTACTCACCTCACAAATATTTGGGCGTAGAATACGGCAAAATGACCTGCTGACAGGTCTAGGCAACTCTAGTGACATTGTAGTGTGTACTTGACACATCCAATTTTTTGCCAGTACAGCCCTGCATGTACATGTAGCTATTATCAGACACCATGAAACACATCTAACTTACAGACAGGATTTCTGACTCTGTGGAGGCCAGTTGATTTGCTCGGTTTGCCTGGCCCAGCATCATTCACAGCAACCACTCGAAACTCCCATTCGCTGTCTTCAACGAGATTCGGCACGGTAAACATAGTTACGTCGATTGGTATTGCGTTAACTGCTGTCCACTGACTTAGCACTTTCTCTGAACACTTCTCTACGATGTAGCCTATAGCAAGATAACATGACGCAAAATTAGCAGAACTTTGTAAAATAAACTAGGAACGGTCACTCATTAATTCAGAAAATCTGCAAGGCAACCGCCAGGTGAAGCAAAAGGCTATTTCTACGTCTTTTGCTTTACCTGGTGGATCTGCTAAAATAAAGTTTTTTAAGCAATTGTATAAATCACTTTAGGAGGTCCCTGTAACAGATTACTTTGCTCTCATTGGCCCGGAATTGTGGAATCAGCTTCCTCCTTCAACTCATTACTCCATCTTAACTGGTGGGCCTAATGCCTCTTTTCGGTGTCTCAAGACTACTTTTTTCTCTCTTGGTCTAACGTACTGGGAGCGCCTCTGATTGCTGTGCACTGTGAGAGGCGCTTTATAAATACAATACAATACAATTACCATTTTGAACTAATGAAAATATATTTTGGTTTAAATATTACTCCTCTCTGGCCTCTATGTCAGTAGTTGAGGGATGCACCAATTAAAATTAATCAGTCTATGGCTGACCCCTCTACAGCGAGGGATTAATCCTATCCAGAAGGAAAAGAAGAAGTCTATGGCAAAATCCAGCTGTGGTCCAACCCTAACAGTCAGTAACCGTAATTTTATAGTTTCATCTAATGTCATCATCAGTCCTTTTCGTGCAATTCTGCACATCGGGCAATGCAGCTCCTTTGCTGCATTGCTTCTGCTGCTCGATTTGTTTTACCCGGGTGGGTCGCAAGTCCACCGCGGAACCCTCCTCCTTTATCCTGGCTTGGGACAGGCACAGGTTTCCTCGAAAGGCAACCTGTGGCGGAGTTCATCTAATGTAATGTAATGCAATGTAAATCTTTGAGAGTTGCTCAGCACCCATAAACGCCACGCGAGAGACCAGCTCATTCACGTTACTCGTCCAAGTTTCACCTTCACGTTTAATACTGTCTCACGCTAAAATCTGCCCTCAATTAAACACAGTTATCTTTTACTTGAACAGCCTTTTACCTTCGCTGATTCTTAATCCAAACAGTGACCTGGCTATAGCAGAATGTCAGCCAACTTGCTTAACTCTTCCGCAGCCAATGCGGTCGATTTCGACCGCACAACAAAAACGCGTCCGTATGGCATATACTTATGAATATTTAGTGTTATATTTATATATTTTCGTTAGAGGAAACATCGAGGTTTCCGAAAATACCAAGAACGGGTTTTTCCAATGAGTTTTAAGAATTTAAAAAGGAAAATTATGGACCTAAATTGTGTAAACATTTGCATCCAAGCCTATAATAATGTGTTTTGCCACTACCACATGTAGGTTGTTGGCCATGTCTCTGTAATTATGTCATTGATCATCCAAGTTCAAACAAATAAATTAAATGTAGTAAGATATTTCAAAAAAAGTGTTCGATGTTACCGATTGGTAACGGCCTAATGGCCACGCCGATCTCGTGAATGATCAAGAATAACAAACCCAACATTAGCCCCTTTTATAATTACTCAGTAGGTAACTTCTTTTATTTTTCTACGAAGTTTAGAAGATAAAAAATACATCCAGTGAGTTTTATAAAGGTTCTCCAAGTAAGTAGACTACGTCGGTCGGGACTTCATGGGATTTTGGTATTGAAATACAGCGACCATATCGAACTTACCATTGTAAACGCCCATGTCGATATCTTCAAGTGGACGTGATATAAGATCACTTTTTGACTAAATTCAATAATTTTGGCCCTTCACTGGTTTCTATATGGTTGCCATGCAAGTAGCTACATTTTGCATTGTTTGTATACATTATATTACGTTGTTCGAATTTTTTTTAATGAATTTCCAATGTTATAAATTTAATTTTAATTTTATGAAATATTACTTTTATTTATAAATTTTAAAGCAAACACGTTTATTGTTCAGGTATTTCAAGACAGAATATTGTTAAGGGATTAAAGACGAACAAAATGATGTATAATATATTTATATAGCACCAATTTTAATAGATTTTCTTCATATGAACAAATTATGGTTATATTTATGAAAAAACAAGTTGGCTGCGAAAGAGTTAACATAATCATTAATTCCTTACTCCTGAATTCTAATGAAATTCACCTATGGATAAAAACCAATGGTACCTTGTATTGGATTTCCTCCATCATCATTTGGCGGTTTCCATGTCAGGGTCACTGAGCTACTATCATACTTGCTAATTTCTACGTCTTTTGCTTCGCCTGGTGGATCTTTAAAAAATAAAAAAATTAAGCACTTTTATGTATTAAGTGACTGATTGAGAAAATGAACAATTCAATCAATTATATATTCATGTAGATAATTATGTAACGTTAATCATACAAGTTGTCATGAATTATAAAAGTCAATGATACAACATTAAAATAATATAATGTGTCATATTTATAACACGGCACCTAAATCATTTATTTCCTTTGCAAAAACGTTGACTGGCAGTGCTTAAAGTGTGGGGAAATAAGTACCTGGACGCCCCTTACCATTCCAAAAGAAGTGCCTGGACGCCCCATACATTTCCAGGCTGTGCTGGCCAATAAGTGACTGGACGGCGTTCAGATTTTAAAATAAGTGCATGGACGCCGTCCATGACCGTCCAGCCACACTTTAAACCCTGTTGACTGGTATTCATGAATAAAAATATTTTAAAATAATAATCAGTGTAGGTCAGAACAGCTAGTAACACATCACATGTCATAAGGCCAAATACCACTAAAGACTAAATCTCGGCAGCTGACTGAAGTTGGTTTAACATCCAATGCACTGGTTGACTTAGCACAGTGGTTCTCAAAGTGGTGGTCCGCGGACCGGCGCCGGTCCGCCGAGACCTGATCAATGGTCCGTGAAGAAGTCAAAATAAATTACGAATATTTTTATATATGTTTCAAATTGTGAAATTATTTGAATTGCCATTCAAAATTTATTCAAACTTCTTCCTCGAATTTAAAAAATACATTGCCAGTGCCTTATTTTAACTTGCCCACTAACTTTTTAAACAATTTGTATTTTTAAATTAATTTTCTACGTCTAGGCCCTATACTGCAGTCAGTTTCGTTTTATTTCTGTTGATTCTTTGGTGTGCGATAGTCAAGTAGGCCTAAATGCTGACCAATCATTAAGTTTTTTCTTACTGGATGTAGGTCTTTAAATTTTATAACATGATAAATATAAACAAATGTGTTTGTGTGATTTAAAAAATTTTCAAAATGTAAATAGACCTGTCCGGGAATTTTTTTATTTTACTCTTTAAATGAAAGAACATTGTTAGAGTATGGCCGCTCAGAAACTCTGAATGCATAAAATGATAATTCTGAACTGGTTTCCTATGCGAGCATCCAAGATAAATAGGAATCAACCATTCACACGAAAATATGATTCATTATATTATATTTAAAATGTGGTGACATTCTGATTTCTGGGTTTTATTTCGAGCAGGTGTTTCCATCATTAGCGCAAAATCTTAGTAGTGTGTCATTGTCTATTTTTGCAGATCCTCTTATAAGCCAACATTAACAAACTTCTAATCTTGTTAGAAACTTTGAGTTAAAACTTTAAAAATGCAATTAAATGACAATTAAATTGACAAATAACTAAAATGCTATTAAGAATATGTTCTAATTAAGGAAGCAAATCCCTAATTACGAATAACCCTGTAATAGCCTAGTCTTTTTATAATAGGCCTATAGTTCGATTTTGTTTGCTAATGCCATTAAAGTTAGTGGTCCGCAAGCTTCCAGCAAAAATTATTGCCGGTCCGTGGCCTGCGGAAGTTTGAGAACCACTGACTTAGCACACACAATAGCCACATATTATTCATTGTTCTCAGTTCTACATCCTCATGAATATTATGTTAAAATATTAATAATATATTTAAAAGCCTGTGTTAAACCAACAACATATTTTACTTACCAAAGGGATTCTTGGCCACAATGGCACTGTATGTCTCAACCGGTTCACCAAGGCCCATTTTATTTTCTGCTCTGACACGGAACCTGTACTTCTTGCCTGGCACAAGGTCTTTCGCAACATGTGAATCTTTTGTAATGTGGCCTGGAACCTTCTGCCACACGTCTATTCCATCTTCACATTTCTCAACAACATAACCTATAACATAAACATTAGTTCAATTTTACTATGATACTTAAGTCAAAGTCCCTCTAAGAAAATGACTTTTCAGTCAAAACGCCTTTATGTCACTCTGAGAACAACCCAAGGAATTAAGTAATTGAATTCTCACATCCTGTCAAATCATCCCAAAAGTCCAGCTGAATATCTGACCATTTACATAGAGCATTGACAAAATTTTCTTGAAGGCATTACTCATGACCAAGAAGAAGATATATAATGAGATGAAAGTATAAGAAACAAACTCATATGTATGCACATGAAACTCTAACAGCAAAAGATTTCTCTACTGAAACTCTCTCTTCTCTTGAACACAATACAGAATCAAAACTAATGGATGAAGCTGTGAGCTCTGTGCCTGTATGAGATATTTGACTCATATTTACCCTGAATGGTGGCATACACTATACAGTCTACTGGAGAGTCTCTGCCTCCCACTTGCATAGGCCGCCATGCACTGCGCTCTGCTGTCCATGGTGACTTAATGGTTCCTTTCACTCGCTCTGCAACAATGCAGAGGAGGCATTCGTTCTCTATGGTTGGTCCAACAACCTGGAATGGACTTCCCTTGACTATGCGACACCCCCAAGCTGTTCTCAATTTCACAAACTGTTGAAGACTGCTTTTTTGCTTGATCTCGGCCGGGAGCACCTCTGAGTAGGCATCTTGAAGGTCACTATATAAATTCTGTCTGATTGATTTATTGATTGATATATAAGGAAAAAAACATTTCTTGTTACCTATTTCTAAGAAACAAATTTCTTGACACCAACATATGCAAGACTCATCAGGTAGAGGATCTAATCCTCAAAGCTCCTTTCAAGTTAGATTAGAACAGAGATTATGTATACATATACATGTCTATAATTATACATATTTATAAATAGCTACATATATTTATATATAAATATGGAATAACATATGAGACATACTTAAGATGTCAGCTCCTCCATTGTTGATTGGTGGTAGCCACTTCAAGGTGCAAAAGTCTTTATGAATGTCCAAGACCTGAAGGTTCTGCGGTGCAGCAGGCGCACCTGAGAAAGAAACACCAACAGAAAATCTACCAGCTGGAGCAGCTCGGAAAAGCTGCGAAAATAATTAACTATCAGAGATTTATTTAAGCTATTATTTGAGAGATCAAGTTATTCGTAACTGCCTTCATTAAGCAGAGTGCAGAAAAAAAATACAGTGGAAATTATCCGTTATTAATGGAGCTTACATATCTTCTTCTGTGCTCTGATGGGAGGCGTTGCAAAGCTGAATCCACCGACTCCAGCGTCAGTGATTGCCGCCACACGGTACTCGTACTCCTGACCCTCTTCCAGGTCACTGACAGTGGCAGACTCTCCAATGAATGGGCTATTCTTCACCTTTTCCCACTGGCCACCAAGTGTCCTCTTTTCCAACTGGTAACCTGCAAAAGAATCACAACAAGGTCTGCAACATTTTCAACACTCAATCGTTCAATCAGAATTCATGTAGCACCCCTTCAAGATCGCTACTCAGAAGCGCTCCTGATCCAGGCTGAACGAAAAATGCAGCCTTCAACCGTTTGGTGAAATGGAGAACAGTTTGCGAGATGTCGTTATAGTCAAGTGAAGTGCATTCCAGGTTGTTGGACCAACCGCAGAGAAGGAATAGCAGGGTGGGTGAAAGGGAAAATTAAGTCACCATGGAAAGCCTGCACAAGTGGAAGAGGGGTGGCAAAGCTCATGCAGATAATAGGGTACCCAGCCAACATTAAGCAGATTAAGCCTATCAGTAATGACCATTATTAATTTTAAAAATTCAACAACAGTCAAATGCCAAACAGATGTCAAAAGAGATGTCTAGATAGGCCTACATGCAAAACAAAATCATACAAGTGAACAAGTATACCAGAGTATACTAACATATGACAGTTTATAACCCACTTTGGCGCTTACAGATGGAACAAGATGGAGCACTTGACCCATAAGCCTCTCGGAATTTCCGTTCAAAAATGCCAGCCAGACCCATCATGGCAGGAGTGATAATGTGCCCTAATTTAGAAATTTTGCCTTTCTGTCACATAAAATTTATATATCATATATCTAAATGCAAGGTTGCATATATGTAAATATCGATAAATCCTCAATTCTCTGTACCTTTAATTGGGCTTCCTCCATCAGTCCATGGCTTCGTCCAACTCAGATCCATGGAATGTGGTCCAACACTCTCCACAGAGAGACCTCCTGGAGGAGAGGCTTTGGCTGAAAGAAAAATGAGAAAAGAAATCGCGCTGCAAGAGGTTCCTTTTCAGACAAAGACTGTGTTTACTTGGATTTGCTGAAAAAGCAACTACAATATGACCAGCGGTCACAGCAGATGCCTCTGCTCCAGAATCTGACATTTATTCAAGTCACAAGCAGTTCTGATTTCTTCCTATATAGCATCAGCCATAACTTAAATTGTGGATAAGTTTTTAGTTCACTGGAGCCTTTCTTGTTAAGTTCGATTTCACCCGTAAACCAAACTTGTTACGAGTTTGTGCAGTCATACCTTGTACAGTGTACATTGTTGGGAACAATAAATTTTGATTTGATTTGAACTCAAGCAGTATCAACAACAGTGACAAAATAATAACACAATAAAGCAGAATGCAGTGTGTTTTGTATGGCAATGCGATTAAAACTATAGCATCCAAGACTGACCAGCTTTTGGCTTGGTTGTCACTGACTTTGACGGGTTGCTAGGCTCCCCGAGACCAGCCGTGTTCTTAGCCAGGACACGGAACTCGTACTGGCGACCTTTTTCCAATCCTTCAGCTGAAAGTGAATCAAATATGTTCAAATAAAATCACACAAAACATAGATCCATTGGATTCAAAAACCCATGAGCTGCATGTATGTATGTGTCTGACATTTAAGATAAGATAAGATAAGAATGTTCTTTTAATATACCAATTGCTATCCGCATTTTGGTGTCTTTTACGGACCTATCAAAAGCATACCCCTGCTCAAGTTCTGCCTAACTGGTAGTAAGCTATTTGTCACAACTGAATGGCTAAAGTATAAGCAACGAGCAAAGGAAATCTTAAGACTACAATTAGACAGAATCAAAAATGAAAAATGCTCCAAACAGTCTCATGTAAATCCTTTTCGAAAAGTTGCTAACTTAAAAAGTTTAACTAGAGATTCTGAGAAACTACTGAGAAAATCATTCCAAACTTCGGTCACCGGTAAAATTTGTTTCCTTGCAGGGCATCTTTTCATTAAGAGCTGTCCATTGGTTGTCTCCCTTTTCTCGGACTTCAACGACATAACTGCGAACCTTGTCACCGCCGTCGTAACTCGGTTTTGTCCAAGAAAGTGTCACGCAATCCTTGTCAACATCTTCTACCTGTGGTACACCAGTCTTACCAGGCGCATCTGTTCAACAACCAGAACATTCATTTCGTCATCAATGCAATGTAATACTTGAACATACCCAAAATAAAGAAAGCAGAATTGTATTACCCGGTATATTCTATTGCATAATCATCCAACAGATCATCCAACTGTAAACCTCAACAGGTCGCAATCATCAATGATAACAGCGAGTCATTAGTCAGTGAGCAAATAACAACAGCTGAACTATTAGGCATAAAAAAGCACCAACCAAAAGGATGTTTTGCAGTGATCGGCTTCTGTGTGAGAAGTGGCTGACTATGTCCGATGTCATTGACGGCTGACACTCGAAACTCATACTCCTCCCCCTCATCAAGTCCAGTGACGTTACAATCCTTGCTGCGGCAGGTCCTGCTCACAGGCACCCAGTTGCCAGCTTTCTTGTTTCTCATCTCCACCAAATAATGAGTTATCGGTTTGCCACCATCATCCTGAAAGCACATTACCTTCTAGACGTGTGGAACAACAGCGTACAGTAACGAATTCACATTTCATTCCTGTAACTATTTTTCTATAATTTATTCCTTTTCAATCTCTTTAAAGTATCTGATTGATGGAAACTGGATGCTCAATCTTATGCTGAGTTCATGAGAAAGTGAGATTAAGGTCAAGCCAATAAGACGAATCTTGGTCAATCTGAGCCAAATATATAGACATCATCTGACCATGGGAGAAAAATTATAGGAAAAAATAACACAGGCCAACACAGTTGAAATTGGTGTTTGATGACAATACTGTATAAGAATCACATTGCACATTGCACATATTATCTGCACCCTGGCACATTTCTTCACTGGTTTCAATCAAAGCTTTGTTGGTCCATGTCACTGTACATGGAAATACTAATAAGAAATGGGTATCCCTGTCAGTGGGAAAAATATTCTTCCTTTGGGTTTACCCATTGATACTGCAAAAGATGAACAAGAAAGTTCTTAAACTTGGTGATCAATAAAGCACTGAACTGAATTGAGCAATAGAAAGATTTGAAGACAACACCGGGTTGAAAATAGATAAATTCATCCTCAACAGGAATAGACAGCACAATACATTCAGTAGAATCTGGATATAACTCTCGAAGCTACTAAATTCAATTCACCATTTATTATTTTTCTTTATTTAATTAAAATACCTTTTAAACATCCTTTACCTTTGGTTGGCTCCAGGTCAGGTGACATGATTCAGTGGTAACCTTGGAGACCTGAAGAGGTCCTTCTGGTGTTCCTGGTTTATCAGTCACCGTGACTATTATTTGGGCTTTGTCTGACCCCTTCTGGTTCTTCAATTTCACCGAATATCGTCCCTGGTCAGACTTAAGTGCTGATCGGCAGATAAGAACGATTGTCCCTTCGTCTATCTCAAAGCTGATTCTCCCATCCTCCACTACCTGCTTTGGTCCCTACAAGAAACAAAACAGCCTTGGAATGTAAAAATCTTGGGAATATAGTGCGCACCTATTCAATTTCTAATTTCTAACCAAAACTTATTAGGTCATGGAAAAGGATAGGTTAAGGTCACAGTCATGTTTCAATATGAAGAGGTGTGTCCAGGGGCAAACAAGAAGCACAAAGTAATCTTCTAGGCAGTTGAAATCTGCTGAGAAATCAAATTGCAGCAAACATATTTCATGCAAAGTTTCCCACATGGTTGCAAGTGAAAAGGAACAGATTCAGCAATCAAGAAAAAAGCATATTTAAAATATTCTGTATGAACATAACAAATCAATAGGGAAGAAATAAACAGACTAAGGAACTGTATGTATATAACCAGAGGACCCAATTTCCCTTATTTAATCATTTACCCGATTGCCCCGAGAATATCCGCTGAAAACGGGCTTAACAGGAAAAATGAACAGGTAATAATAATAATTACAGCCCAAGATAAATATTATTGAACACTTGACAAGTCAAGTGCACAAGCAAAATGGGACTTTTTGCATAACATAACATAAATATAACATAACATATCTGCTGGACTTACGTTGAACCAAGTGACTTGAGGAACTGGAGTGCCTTTGAAGGGAACTTTTATTCGAAATGGTTCTTCCACCGAAACTGTAATCTCACTTGTCATGGCATCCAGAAGAATTCTAGGAGCACCTAAAAGAAGAAAAGAAAATCCACTTTACCAATATCTTACTAGGATCCATTCAAACAACTGTGTGAAGAGTTTTATTAGAACTGCCAGCCTAGCCATGGCAACTGTCCCCTACCAAAACCCATATTCTGCTGAGTAGATATAATCATTGCATTGGTATAACATTGGGGCGGTGGCGGTGGCTGATTGGTAACACGCTGGCACGAAGATCAGAAGGAACCAGGATCTAATCCCGGTGGCCCCTTAAGGTTGACTCAGCCGCCACTCGCCAGATGGGAGTGTGAAAATGAGTAGCAGTGTCACTGCGCAGGTAACCTTGGGTTCGGCGGCAAGACCTGGCCACCTACCGCCGATGTATGGCAATTGCCACCTAAGGGCTGATGGCTTAACACCGGGATCAGCACCGGGCCCAACGCTCGCAAGCGAGTATGGGCAAACCTTTACCTTTAGATATAATCAAATGGCAAAACTGGATCTATTCATTAACTTAAGCACAATATTTACGAGCCGTGCTATATGAGTTAATATACTTTAAATTCAGATACTATACTAACTGGGGTCAGTACTCACCCAATGAAACTAAAAGTATTCTACTATGAAATGTCTTTATGACTAGGAAATTAACTGTCTTCATGACTTGGAAATTAATTGTCTTTATAACTAACAAATCAACTGTCTTCATGTCTTGGAAGATCGTTTGCATAATAAATGGTTGTCGTTACAATAAATACACTACAATGCAATACAAGATAAACATGTGCATAAGGAAGCCTGCCAGTGGTAACTCATAACTGATCAAATCTTCAATTGTGGGTTAAATTCTGTTCTACAGACACTGAAAGCACGCTGTAATATTTTCTTCAACAGCGGCGTTCAAATAAAAAAATAACGAATTCCGATCCATCAGATGAAGCTCAAGAAACCAAAATAGATGAAAACCAGTTACTGGGTGTTCAGTGCTCACATGGGGGTGGCTCTGGCTTTATAGAATCTGACGTCTCAACAAACTGGCCATGACCAGCATCGTTAACTGCAGCAACACGGAACTCGTATGGCTTTCCTTGGATCAATCCTTTCACAGTGTAATCTGTTCTGGTTATGTCCACCGGTATTCTGCAACACCAGACAAGAAACAGAACAATGTTCATTAAACCAACTCAAGCCTGAGTCTTTCAATTTGCATGCAGAAGTTTAATGCTGTCGCATTTCAAGGCATGTTTATGCAATGCAATTGACCAGAATGGATGACTTTGGCTCCAGAACAACAAAGCACCAGAATGCTTTCTTAGACCCTAGGGGATCATTTTTACCATGGGCGTAAAAAAACTAGAGTAATAAAATATAAAATGAAATCAAACTTAAAAGTGAACCAAAGCAGAAATGGAAAACATGAAGCAGATTATAAGAAACAGAAAAGTCAGAATAAAAGTGTTTTAAATATAAATCTGAAAACAAGCCCCTACTTAGTCCATTTCTTTGAGCCTTTCTCTCTTTTTTCAAGCACATATTTCTTCACAGGCTTTCCTCCATCTTTCGCCGGAGCTTCCCAAGAAAGTGCGATTGAATCTTCTGTGGTGCCGACACATTCGATGACACCTGGCTTTCCCGGAGGATCTAACAAATGGAACAAAAGATAACCAGTAAAATATACCAAAAATATCAAACAAAAGAAAACGAGATACTAAAGCTATTTTAAACTCAGTGTTCTTCAGAGTTGTTCATTCCAGTAAAATGTTTACTGAAGTAGTTATCTTTTGTGGCGACTTTTGACGAAACGTTTTTACGACAGCCACAGAGTTTAACGATAAATTAATCAATTAGTCGCTAAAACATTTTAATTGATCAATTTCTGCTGATTTGATTGATATGTGTCATTTTGTCCTTATTTCATGATGTTGATTGTCCTTATTTCCAACTTCAGATGCTAATACCGGCAGTTAATAATCGAGCAGCAACTAGAAAATTTTTGCAAATACGTTGTTCTAATCCAAGAACTTCTATAATCTATAGTGCTACTTTAGTACAGCTCAAAGCATCATAGAACAAGAAGGGAATAGATATGAGAAGATACAAAACAATCTACTGAGGAAGTCCAACAAAAGAGAAGTGTTTAGCTGAGTTTTGAAGGTCAGAATAGACTGCTCAGTGAACAGCGGCCAAAGACAGTTCCCGAGTTCGGGTCCAGTGGCATTAAAGTCTGTGAACTACGTTTGACCATTCATTAAACACTCAGAGTAATCCTTTACCAACCATAGTGTAGTAAATATAAGAAATCCTATACCCTGAGTCGGTAAAGGGTTAAGAGAAGCAGAAACTCAACACTTTCTCCATCCATTTAAATCGTGGTCGCTAATTATATTGTTTGCGTATGATGTACAATGCAGTGTGTTCTCTTGTGCTTCTCATTAAAGAATAAACTTACTCACCAGTAACACCTAAAAGCAACATTATAAAGTTCTTAAAATATAAAACTAGTGTCCCTAAAGAAGTGCTGAAAAGAAGTGAAGAAAGTGACTAACCAAAAGGATATTTTGCTTTAATGAGCTCAGACGTGACAAGTGGTTTGCTCTCTCCAGTTTCATTCACAGCGGTGACCCTAAATTCATACTCCGATCCTTCATCCAAGTTTTTTGCCGTAGCCTTTGTGTCACCGGGTCCAATGTGGCCTGGAACCCTTTGCCATTTACTTCCACCTTTAATCCTCCGCTCCAGAATGTATCCCTCAAGGCCTGATCCTCCATCATCTTTTGGTGGCTTCCATTGAACAGTTATGGATGTTGGAGTTGTTTCAATGGCTTCTAAAGGTCCAACTGGTGGTGATGGAGCATCTGCAAACCAAAATTACAATGATGATATGGCTGACTGATTAACACATTACAACAAACAGAGAAGAGTAGTTCTTTGAGGTCCTCCTCTCCACTCCACCCCTCTCAAGAGGCAGTTCAAGGTGTGAATATTGTTAGTGACTTAATTGTCTCTGCCTCTGCAAAAGGTTGAACCTCCGTCTTCTTCACCGTCCAAATCTTTCCACTGAACTGTATGGTTAAGATACTCATTTTATTTTCGAGTTTGCTAGGGGCACAGGTAGAACAGATGCTTTGTAATTTCTTTCTGCCACCATTCCAACTTGATTCCCTCATCGAAGTTGGCAATCCAGCATGTAGCTACTAGACCAGTGGTTCCAAACCTTTTTTGACTTGAGGGCCACTTTTTCTAAGTTGGAGGACAGAAGGGCCACTTTTTCTTAGTTGAAGTACATTAGGGGGCCACAAGGTTAAAATTTAATTAACTAAAAGCATATAAAATTGTTCTGATTGAATCAAAATAGAATGTTTGATGTTGTTTATCGACATTAAAATAAAATAATTTGTAATAAAAAATACTAATGTTTTCTATCCTGTCCAAATTGTTAATTTTTTCATATATTTTTATAATTTATTGAGAGATGAGAGCCATTTTCTGAGACCTGGCGGGCCATTTTCTGGGGTCTGGCGGGCCACTTTTGGCCTGCAGGCCACGGGTTGGGAACCGCTGTACTAGACCACTGCAAACCTATTACAAGCTGGGATAAAAATACAAGGCTGCAAAAATACTGTAAACTTTACATCGTAATCCAATTATTAGTTAATCTCATAATTGGAACAAGTAACAAAATTGAGTTGCAATATGGCACAATACTGGTAATCTAGTTGGTATTAAACATCCTCAAAGTTGACTGATTTATTTCTTACAAGAATTGATTAAATCTCATCTAAACTTTTGAATTCAAAACAAAAGGGCCAGTCAGCTACAAGGCATAGATTAAGGAAGACTTACCCGCCTTTACCATAAAAGTTAAGGCAGGAATGACAAGCGAAAAGTACTGAGAGATTACCAAGGACCGTGATTTGAACAGAGCCTTCTGCCATTCCACAGCTATTCTTCAGCTGCAACGTATATGGTCCAGAATCCTTTCTAACAGCGTCTTTTATCGTCAGAACAACCTCATCTTGCTTCACCTGCATCAGCAAACATTTCTCGATAAGTAACACAGCCAAAACATACTATAAAAAATAATGTACCATTAACAAAATATGATCTAAGTATGTAAAAAAAACTTCAAATGCTACCAATAGTAGACCTAACATTTGAAACATCACAAGTTCAAAACGGATGAGCCAAGCAAGAAAAAAAGCATTTTCGTATTAATTAGGAGGTTTTTTTCTAATGCAATATTTATTCCCTCTTTGTGGAATAATTATAACCTTCTCCAGAAATGTAGACTGAGATTTTGGCATGCAGCTTAACTCATGTTGATCCGTTATTTGAAAACTTTGAAGACGAACAAGATGAGTAAGAACAAGTTTTAAGGATGACAGGATGACTGGGTGCTACTATATAGATAACGTGAATAAGGTTTCGTGGATGAGGCAATAACTGATGACTGCAGTAGATAACAATGGCCACGATTAATTGCTTCAAACAAACTCTACAGCATTTCCGCTTCAAGATATTTACGACAGTTGAACCAATTATTTCTTTTCTAGATAATTCATAAATCACATTTATTCCCGTTTGTCCACACAGAAGTTATGCAACACAGAATTCTATGGTTAAACCCTAGGGTTCGAAATACCATCCCTAGTTTCACATTGATACGTTTTATAAAACCAACCTACTTTCCCAGAACTGGGTTGTGGCGCTTCTGAGTTGCCTCAGAGAGGTGTGCTGCATAATATTTTGAATGAATCAATGAATCAATGAATGAAGATATCTGCTGTACTAAAAGGTCCAAGAGGTCGAGTTTGTGCTTCATAATATTATCACATACAAAATACATTTATATACATTAAATGCATGAACGACATTTTCTGATATCATAGATAGAAGAGTTGTTTTTCTAAGCTACCTCAATGTTGTTCCTGCCATTCTTTTTAATTTCCTCTCCTCCATTTTCCCAGAGAGCAGTTGGAACAGGCCAGCCTTTAATTGGCAGGGCAACTTTGATCTCTTGCCCGGCTCTGATCTTTATATCCTTTATGTGGGTAAGATCGATGCTGGGTTTCTCTGCACAGAAAAAGAAAAGAATCAGCTGTTGATTCCATCAATAGAACCCATTCACAATGTTTCAGAAATTAAACAACAATATAAAATAATAATAATGATAAAGTAGGGCGTTTCCAGACTTTGATTTTATATTACGCATTGGTGAACTCAATGAGGGATACTGTATACTTCGGGCCAAAAATACTACTACTACTACTATTACTACTACTACTAAATAATAATAATAATAATAATAATAATACACGTTAACTCAATTCAAACTGACAAACTGTGGTATGACAAGACAAAATAGTAGGAATCTTATAACTATACGGCAGAATTTTAGGTGTTCAACCATCATCTACTGCTGCTGCTCATTTTATCGTTTTACCATCAACCCCTAATGAGTGGAAGACTGAGCTACAAACCTTTTGGCTTCTCAGCAATCACAGGATTGCACGCAGTGCTAGCAGTTCCCAATCCAGCGTCATTTACCGCCTTCACCCGAAACTGGTACTCCTGGCCCTCCTTCAGACTTGGAATTGTGCACAGAGTCTCTGTGACCGGCAATGGAGTGGCTTCCGTCCATTCTCCATCTTTCACCTTGACTTCAACAACATATCCCTTGATCTTTCCACCTCCATCATCCTTAGGCTTCTCCCAAGCCAGCGTCATTGAATTTGAAGTGACCTTGTCAACAACGGGTTGCCCAGGTGGACCAGCGGCAACTGCAATCGAAAGCACAAGCAGGCAATCATTGACTGAACCAGACAGCTGACTCTGACTGCTGATGTCTAATGAACAAGAAATCAACAGATGGCATTTAACCCTTTGAACCCGCCACTCCCTTACCTGGCAGGTTCAAATGGTTAAATCCTACGATGTGGTTACCTGCATCAAACACGCCTTAGTAGCCGTTCCGCCCCTTTGAAAATATGGCAACTCAACCCGGACCACCTTTGGACTACTCATACAGGACAACTCTTTTGACATAACGCAGCGCTCGTGAATAAGCTGGTGCCCCGCGCTTGGCTTTCGAGAAGCGCTTTAGAAATTAGGAGATTACGATTACGATTAAATGCGAAACTCACAAACTGGATCTTGGACTCTGTGTGGACCGGTGGATCTGCTTGGCTTGCCATGTCCTGCCTCGTTGATAGCTATGACTCGAAACTCCCATTCGCTGTCCTGTACAAGATTTGTAACTGTGAAGTCAGTCATAGTGACACGCATCTGATTAGCAGCCACCCAGCCAACACGACCTTTCAGTGGCGCCATTTCTATCTGATATCCTGCAACAGTTAAAACAATTTAAAATTAACACTCTATCTTATCAACAAGAAAAAACATAAATCTGGTTCATAAGCTAATGTATTTGCTATCACATCATCGGCACTGATTTTTGGATGTCATAAAAAATAGCAATTATAGGCTATAATAATAAGCCTTAACAAGCTCCAAGACCTAACTACGCCCTAACATGAAAAAATAAAGTGATCTGAATTAACTAACTGCAGTGACAACAAATTATATAGGTACACCACCGGCAATTAATTATGAGTCATTTAACAAATTAAAGCTTAATTGCAAATTTATATAGCACTACTTTAGGAGAAACAAATCCCCACACCTTGAACTGGACTGCCTCCGTCGTCAGAAGGAGCTTTCCACTTAAGAGTCACCGACGTTCGGTCAAATTTCGCAATCTGTAGATCTCTTGGCTCACCAGGAACAACTATCAAAGAAGGCGAAGACAACAGCAGACAACATTATTTAATTTGTAGCAGTTGAATTTATAAATGTTATATGTTTTGACGCAAAGGTTTGTCAGTCACTCATTCACGTGAGTAAAGCAGGGAGGAGACCTGACCGACGACTCCAATTGGAACGTAGACTCGGAACCGACCTGGGCTGGCGAACCAAAGTCCACCGTGCCCACCTTCTCGTGGGGCGACCTGTTAGTAACCCCTCCGTATGGAGGGGTGAACGAACGGGCACGGACGGCAAACGGGGGGAAGGCAATGGCAAACCACCCCTTATCTTTGCCAAGAAAATTCATGATGTATCCAAGAAGGAAATCAACGATAGTCACCAAGGGTGAGACCCTCAGGCCTGAGGGTGACTTAATGGCTACTGAGGAAGAGCACATTGACGAGTCGGGAGCTACGGGTTCGAATGAAGCCACAGGACCAAAGCCGAAAGGACGTCCAGCGGTGGATATGGCCATGAAGCAAAGACTTGACATGAGCTGCAAAAAATCTATGAAGGTTGGAACGTGGAACGTCAGAAGCATGCAGAGTGGGAAGATGGACATCATTCAAAAAGAGATGGGAAGGATGGATATAGCGATACTGGGATTATGTGAGACCAGATGGAAGGGAAAAGGACACTTCAGATGGAACGGTTTTAAGATAGTAATGTCGGGGCAGGAGGAGAGGGGGAGGAATGGAGTTGCAATCATGTGCGATAGGAAGAGCGCTGATGCGATAATGGGGTATAACACAGTGAGTGACAGAGTACTGAGTGTAAGATTTAGGGGAGGAAGGATCAATACGACAATCATACAGGTTTATGCCCCTACAGCGATGGCGGCAGAGGAGGAACAAGAAGCTTTCTACTTAGACCTGCAAGGGACAATTGACACAACACCGAGGGGAGACATACTGGTGATTATGGGTGACTTCAACGCGAAAGTTGGTGAGGACAGAAGTGGATGGGAAGAAGTAGTGGGTAAGTACGGACTGGGTGTACGAAACGAGGCAGGGGAGAGAATGCTGGAGTTCTGCGATTCCAATGAACTACGAATAATGAACACATGGTTCGAACAACCGAAAAGAAGACTTTACACATGGACGACGCCGGATGGAAAACACAGGAATCAGATCGACTACGTGTTGGTGAACAAAAGATGGAAGAGCACGATAAAAGATGTAAGAACAAGACCGGGGGCGGATTGTGGAACAGACCACGAGATAATAGTGGCTACATTACAGCTAAAGTTGAAGAAGTTGAAGAGAGGCAAAAGACTGACCAGTTTCGATTGCAAAGGCATAACACCAGAATACAGGGTGGAGATAATGAATAGGTTTGAGATCTTAGAGAGAGACGATACAACGGAAGAGGAGGATGCAAACAAGCTATGGACAAAGATGAAAACTGCGATTCAGGAGGCGGCGGAGAAACATGTACCAAAGAAAACGTCAAGGAAAATTACACCATGGCTATCCAAAGAGGCCATTGAGGTGGCAATGGAAAGGAGAGTAGCAAAAAAGGAAGGGAATAGGGATAGGGTAAAAACATTGAATAAGGCCTTCCAAAGGAAGGCAAGGGAGGATAAGGAAAACCATCTCAAGGAAATGTGCAAGGAGATGGAGGAAGAAGGGAAGAAAGGAAGAACTAAAGAACTGTTCGCAAAGATAAAGGAAATAACAAAGACAGCAGGCCCTAGAATGGGATCACTCAAGACAAAGGATGGGAAGATAATAGGAGACGAGGAGGAGATGAAGGCAAGGTGGAGAGAGTATACGGAAGAGCTGTACAAGGAGGACGAACGTGTCGTGAAGGAAAACATCAAAATAGAGGAAGTTGAAAACGAACCAGAGATATTGGAGGCAGAGGTGGAGTGGGCGATAAAACAGTTAAAGGACAACAAAGCGCCAGGACACGATGGAATACCTATAGAACTGGTAAAAGCGGGAGATGAAGCAGTGGTGAGGACTATTACAAAGCTATGCAATCAAATCTGGAGAACTGGGGAGTGGCCGGAGGATTGGAAAAGGTCAGTGTTCATACCAATATTCAAGAAAGGAGACGCGAGAGAGTGTGGAAATTATCGAACGATAGCGATGATATCGCACACGAGCAAAATACTACTCAAAATAATCCACAAAAGAATGGAGAAGACAATTGAAAGAGAATTACCAGCCAACCAAGCGGGATTCAGGAAGGCGCGTGGAACGCGTGATCACATCGCCAATATAAGGTGGATTATGGAGAGACAGAGGGAGTACGGGCAAGAGGTGCATATGTGTTTTATAGACTACAGCAAGGCGTTTGATTGCATAGACCATACACTACTGTGGAGGACACTAATCGAGATGGGAATTCCGAAGCATCTGGTTAAACTACTGAAAGGCCTTTACGTGGATCAAGAGGCGGTTATAAGAACTGAATATGGAGACACAGAGAAATTTAAAATAAGGAAAGGAGTGAGGCAGGGGTGCATTTTGTCCCCTTTCCTGTTCAATCTGTATGCCGAGAGAATTATGAGGAGGGCTGGATTGGAGGAGGCAACAGAGGGGGTAAGGATAGCGGGGAAAATACTGAATAATTTGAGGTACGCTGATGATACGACATTATTGGCGGGTAAGAAGGACGACCTGGCCGAGTTAATAAGAAGAGTCAGGATGGAAAGCGAAAAGGCGGGACTATACTTCAATGTAAAGAAAACAAAAGTTATGACAACTGCAACATGGGAAAACTTTGAGGTGGATGGAGAAACGATAGAGGTAGTATCGAGCTTCACATTCCTGGGATCTATGTTAGAGAAGGAGGGAAGATGTGATATGGAAATAAGGCGGAGGGTATCAATGGGAAAAACGGTAATGAACGGTCTGGGAAATATTTGGAAAGATAAATATGTGAGCAGGGAAACAAAGAAAAGACTGGTAAGAGCACTGATCTTCCCGGTCGTCCTATATGGATGCGAAACATGGACAAAGACACTGGATATGGAAAAGAAAATCAACGCGTGCGAGATGTGGATTTGGAGAAAAATGTTAAGGATTTCATGGACGGAGAAGAGAACTAACGAATCGGTGCGTGAGGAGCTCGGAATAGAGAGAGATGAGACACTACAGCAAACAGCGACTTGGAGGAAATTGAGCTACTTCGGCCATGTGATGAGATCTAACGGTTTGGAGAAGGAGCTGATGACGGCATGCGGTGAGGGAAGGAGGAGACGCGGAAGACCAAGGAAGAGATGGTTGGATGAGGTACAGGAAAAGTCTGGCATGAACTTGGAGGAGCTGAGAGAGGCAACAAGAGAGAGGGGACACTGGAGAGGATACATCAAGAATATCGCCAGAGCTCCAAGAGCTGACGGCACCAGGTGACCAGGTGATATGTTTTGACAGGTAAGGCACAATAAAAGTATTCAGACATACCACATATTACATGCAAATACCAACATATATGGTAAAAATAAAGGAAAAAATCAATCACAATTCGCATGGTCTTTTACAAGGTTTGGTTACTCTGTCGCTGTACACATTGCATTGAACAGTCTTTCCGACCAAGTGACGAATGCACCATCTCTGGAGAACTTAAAATCCAAGCTCAAGATGTATCTTCTTAAAGGATTATTGTAAAATTGCCATTTGGTCATTGAACTCGTACATGTGCAGCACAATTTTCTTCGGTCTCGGCTGCTGTTGTATTCATTCATTCCATTCATTAATTCATTCCATTCATTAATTCATTCCATTCATTCATTCATTCATTCCATTCATTCATTCCATTCATTTATTCCATTCATTCTTTCATTCCATTCATTCATTCATTCATTCATTCCATTCATTCCATTCATTCATTCATTCATTCATTCATTCCATTCATTCCATTCATTCCATTCATTCCATTCATTCCATTCATTCCATTCATTCTTTCATTCCATTCATTCATTCATTCCATTCATCCTTCATTCATTCCATTCATTTATTCCATTCATTCTTTCATTCCATTCATTCTTTCATTCATTCTTTCATTCCATTCATTCATTCATTCACTACATTCATTCCATCCGTTCATTCCATCCGTTCATTCCATTCATTCATTCCATTCATTCATTCATTCATTCATTCCATTCATTCCATTCATTCCATTCATTCCATTCATTCTTTCATTCCATTCATTCATTCATTCATTCATTCATTCCATTCATTCATTCATTCATTCATTCCATTCATTCATTCATTCCATTCATTCCATTCATTCCATTCATTCCATTCATTCCATTCATTCCATTCATTCCATTCATTCCATTCATTCTTTCATTCTTTCATTCCATTCATTCATTCCATTCATTCATTCCATTCATTCATTCATTCCTGAATTTATATAGCGCTTCTTCAAGGGGGCTGCTCAGAAGTGCCCCCGGCTCTAGCACAGCAAAAAAGCACAGTTTTGAGTTTAATATAAAAACATGCAAAATGCCATGTATGGCACTATATTTTAAGTCATTTCACAAATCATTTCGATATTATTGAAGCTCATCTCAGCATCATCATCATACATCATTGAGGTCATCTTCATCATCATTACCAACATCATTATTGTCTAAATGCTAGCCAGAATTCTAATGCACAAAAGTATTATCAAAAAAATTATCTTTGTCACTCATCAAGCATTTACTTCGTAACCACTATAAACAATTTGCACAAAGTCTTCATTCAAAAACATTTACCAAACGGGTCTTTTGCAAACACTGGTCGGTCCGTCTCCAATGGTTCTCCAACCCCATAGGTGTTTTCCGCTTTGACACGGAACTTGTATTTCTTTCCAGGGACCAGTTGTTTCACCGTATGTGACAAACCCGACACAGTTCCTGGAACTTTTTCCCAGAAGCTGCTCCCATCTTCACACTTTTCCACCACGTAACCTAACACACAGTCAGTTACTACGTAAAGAATGGAAATTTTATAAACTTTGATCCCATTTCATTAATGCTTATTTGAAATCAACTGTAATTATTGCATATCAGTGTAGCCGCAAGCACTTTCAAAATTACTTATAAAACATAAGCCTAACCTTTAGCAGATAATTAGCTGTAAGACATCAATGGTCTTACAGTGCTTGTAAATAAGTACACTCATGCACTTAGCTTTCAAGTGGCACTTTAGAAATTTAATTTACAATTATGACAATCTTAAGTCATAGTAAAAGTATTCTTTAAACAAAATATTCTTGCAGTAAATGTCAATGCACCAAGTTTGTGTTGAATATCATCACTATTAAAACAGTCTTCACCTATAAGTGGTTGCAGCTACTTAACTACTTAATTCATAAAATGATGGTCGTCAAGATAAACTTAAAATAACCATTTAGCACTGTTACTTAAGATGCTCACCAAATTAACATCTCATTGGTGTGTTATCTTAAGTCAGGCTATCTAATAATTTCACATGCTGATGACAGTAAATTTCATTTTCATCAATGTGTGAAATTAGAATATAGCCTGACAATGTGTGAAATTAGAATATATCCTAACAATGTGTGAAATTATAATATATCCTAACAATGTGTGAAATTAGAATATAGCCTAATAGTGTGTGAAATTAGAAAATATAGCCTAACAATATGTGAAATTAGAATATAGCCTAACAATGTGCGAAATTAGAATACAGCCTAACAATATGTGAAATTAAAATATAGCCCAACTTAAGACAGTAGTCAATGCGGTTTCACAGTTACAGCAAAGAGGTACATCATTTGCCGCAAAGAGCACTGCAAAGTCAGTCAGAAATCAAGAATTTCAAATTTCAGACTTCAATGTCGTACCGGATATCGCGCCACCACCATCATCACGTGGAGCTGTCCAAGAAACTTTGCAGTATTCAGCGTGAATATCACCGACTTGAACTTTGTCCGGTTGTCCAGGTTTGTCTGTTCAAAACACACAGACCTCTATTTGTCATTACTTATTTATAACCGCAGTTATCAGGACTAAAAAATGCAAAACATATACAAATGTACATTTCAGCACCAAGCAGATGTAAAGAAAAACCACAGGAAAACTGAGCATTTAAAATAAATTACTGAAAATTGGCCTGGAATCTGATTGCTGCAACATTGGCTCTTTTGGGTACAGTAGAAATCTTGAGATTCAAGATCACAAACAAGATGAGTTAACTCTTATAATTAATTCCACAGAGTTCGAAGCAGTGACAGCGTATCATCCCTCAACAAGATATTAGTAACAATCAAACATATTTGATCAAACATGCATGCACACATTGCACAGCAATGAGACAAACAGAAAAGGGCTTTCTCAATTGTGTTCCCTTTACTTGGAATAGCTTCCTTTTGGCCTGCATGCCCTTCCTCAAGACTTGTCTAACTCTTTCTATAAGCTACTCTTTGGCCAAGACAGATTCGGGAGCACCTCTGAATAGTTATCTTGAAGGGGGTTATATAAATTCATTAGACAGACAGACAGACAGACAGACAGACAGACAGACAGAAAGACAGATATCGATATTCAACAAAAATGAACAGAATAAATGATTTTGTATAAAGAAGATAATACGATTTAAAATAAGTAAGTCAGAGGTGAAATACACAATGATCTAACCAAGGACAATGACTTTAATCGTTGCTGTGTCTTCTCCAAATTGATTCGAAGCAGTGACGTTATATTTGCCAGTGTCCTCTCTGCATGACACAGGAATTGTTAGGTCGCCAACTTCCTCACCACTATTCTGCTCAACCTGAAAATAAATTCACAGTTTGGCACTCCACAGTAAGTTGTAGGCAGCCAACATTGCCCTCTAAAGTGTGTTTGTCACCTTAAAAAATAGACATAGACCATTCACCCATCCCACATCTGACCCACGGTCTGTACACAGCAACTGAAACACTTTAATTAATTATGAGAGTGTACTAAAAGCAACTGGAAGTTCAATGCATCTTGACCTTAAAGTGCTAGGCAGTGTGGTAACCATTCAAAGAGATATCTGCAATTCTACATAGTCTATTGATCCACTCATTAATCCCTTTACCAGCCAACCGACATATAATCGCTATAAAATCGACGATTATAATCGGGGTTGCCAGTAAAGGGGTTAAATGAATTAAAATAACATCTCTTCAAGAGGACTACTCAGAGGCGCTCCCAACCCCAGCATGGCCAAATAAAAGTCTTACGAGGAATGCCTGAGAAGGAGTTATAGAAAGGGAGCTGGTAGCATCAAGGTGAGGCCATTCCAAAATCTAGCATCTTACCGCTGAGAAGGTCTAGCGGAGATACAAGCAAAATGGACTGAGAGCAGACTGAGAGAGAAACTTGGCGCTAATGGTGGAAAGATATAGTCTGAATTTGGAGTCTTTAAGGTTTGATGGAAAGGGTTTCATGCAGCCTTTCCAATAGGTGATCCCTGTTCTATCCCATCCATTGTTCTATCCCATCCATTGTTCTATCCCATCCATTGTTCTATCCCATCCATTGTTCTATCCTATCCATTGTTCTATCCCATCCATTGTTCTATCGCATCCATGAACGCATGATCATGTTCATTTTTCATTCAACCATTTGATTCACAAACAGCTTTACATTTTTCTACTACACAGCATCTTATTGTGTATGTGTCATGCTTTGCTTCTGAATATGATGCCTCACCACTCCACTTTCACTCACCCTTGCAGAAGGCAAGACCTCCTTGCCATCTTTTGCCCACTTAATCGTCGGTTTAGGAGCTCCAGAAACTGGAATATTTATGCACAGAGGTTCTCCAGCCTTGACCCTGATCTCTCGTGGCATCGAACCCGAACCATCAATCTTCGGTGCGGCTAGAAACACAAAACATCTTATGTACGTTAACATAATTATACATACATCCACTTCAAGATACATATTTAAAGATACATGTAGGCCCTACCTCTTTCACGCTGGGGCATATAAGAGTTTTGAAACAGACTTCACATACACATCAAACAATTTCTCTCCAGTTTTTATGAACCAATTACTCAGTTGAAGGTGGCATATCCTTGGTCTCATCAGCAACTGACATTTCTTTCCAATGGGTACACAACAACTCCTCTTGAAGTGGCACCATACAAATTCTGATCGACTGATTGATGATTGGTTGATTGTTTGATTGACTGATTGATCCTTTCAAACTGACGGCAATTTTCCAATGCAAAAACAAATTATGCAGACCATAGGCCAGTGAGTTTCCTAAACAATGTAACACAGAAAACCACAACACAGGAAAATATACATGTATGTAAAGTTGTAAACTTACACAAGGAGTTACTCACATAAATAGACTCCTTCTCAATATACTTCTTCGCTATTGCATCTCTCGGTAAACAACTCACAGAAATACAGAAAATCTATTTTAACTATCCTTTACCTTTGAGAGGCATAGCCTTGATGGGAGCAGAAACTGCACTTGGAGCTGACTCCCCGCCTGCATTTTCCGCAGTTACCCTGTACTCATACTCTTTTCCAGATTGGACCTTCCGGTCAGTGAACTCTGGTTTCTGTCAAAGAGAATAAGCAGATATAAACAAAAACTTAAGCAAGAGAAAAACACTAACAGACTTCAGAAGACTATTCAGATGACTGTTGGCTTTATAATCACATTTGGCCAGAGACAAACATTTTTCACTGCACATCTATCCCACTTTGTCTCCTACCTGATGGGCATATGGATTTCCATGATCAGTTCACTCCGCTTTTCTCTCTGGTAGTCTTTCCTTATCTTTCTCTCATCTCAAATCAACTGCCTTTTTCTCTCGGAGTCAATCGCATTGGAAGCATTTCTAAAAGGCTTTTGCTGAGACAAGCACTTTACAAATGTCATATACAATACAATATGTGAATGAATATGTGAATTTCAATACAGAAATCTGTAAAACTATCTCTGTAAGGAAACATACTATGACTGCAATAAATGAATTCAACGATACTGGGAAACACTGATCATAAAACTGTCTGAATCACCAGCAACCATACTGGAGTAGATACAAACAAAAGATGAAAAACCAAACTCAGTTCTTTCACATGTAATTGAATTGAATAATATAATCAACAAAACTACTGAATAACATTGTTTAACCCGTTCCCGCCGGATCGGGTCGCTAGCGACCCGATTAACCCAATAGGTATCGGAAAAATTCCGGCGGGAATGGGTTAAAAATGCAAAGTGGCTGCACAACCTTAACTGGTTCGGAAGTGACCTTCGTCCAGCGACCTGTCTTCGGATCCTTGCGTTCAACGTTGTACCCTGTAACGGCCGAACCTCCGTCTTTTCTCGGTGGCTCCCACTTGATCGTCACGTGATCTTTGTCGCTGTCCAACACCTCTGGCTGACCAGGTGCGTCTGGCT
The DNA here is from genome assembly GCA_949752735.1 of Lumbricus terrestris. Taxonomy (NCBI): domain Eukaryota; kingdom Metazoa; phylum Annelida; class Clitellata; order Crassiclitellata; family Lumbricidae; genus Lumbricus; species Lumbricus terrestris. The sequence continues at coordinate 31,409,025 of OX457037.1, read as the reverse complement.
TATCTGTAGACAGGCAAATTTATGTAAAAATGTTGATGGCAATGACCCAAGGCCAATGAACATGGTAAAAAGTCATAAACCATCACACATGACTCTTCTTCATTGTTTGAAATGCTTACAATAGAAATGCAATCTCCTTTCAAATGTTGAGATTTGAACTGAGCATCCAATTGCAATTAGTCACAGCACCGCCAATAGCAACAATGAGATGTGGAAAATATTGTACTAATATGATAACATCTCCATGTTTACCTTGTATGTCTTATGCATTCACGTGCTCAAAGAATATAAGAAGCCCATAAGGGAATGTTGTCATAACCTCACAATACCCTTTGCAAATAATTATTACTATTATTAAGGAGTCATTATTATATAGTGTTCAATTCATGGTAATCTACTCAGAAGCACTTCTAGTCCAACTACGACTAAATTTTAAAAAATTTAAAGTTTGTAAGGAATATAGTGGCATGACTGAGCTCTAGGTACCACATCAGTCACCATGAATACAAATTACAGACACACACCAAACAATACATTTAGTTTCAATTCATAGCATAAACCATAATAAATTACCATAAGGGTTTTTGGCCAGAATGGATTTGTCAATCTCAACCGGATTGCTGGTTCCGTAGACATTTTCTGCACGCACTCGAAACCTATACTTCTTGTCCTTCTTCAGACCTTTGACGATGTGGCTGGTGCCTCTGACAACATCTGGCATTGCTTGCCACTCACTGCTACCTTCGTCTGACCTCTCAATTACATAAGCTGTCAATAAGAGATGAAATAGTTAACTATATACCAACAATGAAGTTAAAATGCATCAGGAATACATTATGATGAAAATAAATTCACCTGGGCATGTAATTAGACTAATTTAACAACACGTTATGCGTGAAAACATTGCTAGGCTCAGAGACTCGAGATAAAAGATTGCTTTCAACTTTGTGGGAGCAAGAGCTAGTACATAGTGCCACTCCCAAGAGAAGCTTGTGGCATTCCCAACTTACTATCACAAAACCCCATGATCAAAAAAATTAGGGTTCAAGTGCTCATGAAAAGGAGCTAAGGAAAAGCCAAGACGCTCCTGTTACAGGTTGCAAGGCAGATTATTTAAGATGCAAAAATGTGAAAGCTTGTTTCGGTAGATAACCAGAGAAGCAATCCTTATAATTTAAGGATTCAAACCTCAGCATGAATGTAAAAAAATAACCCCACGTTTTACAGCATTTGCATTTGTATTTACGGCAGTATCTCTATAGCACATCAACAGTTGCAAGCAACTTTTAGAATGCTACCGTATAAACACATACTGCAAACTGTGCTAGCATGATGATGATGAAGAGTTCTCTGTCTAAAAACATGTCCATTGTCCTTTATGCCAACGGGGATAAGATTGTGAGGCGGTTTCGTGCTGCCTTCCTCACAGACAATTCTGGGTTGGCAAGTTGCCTAGGGTTGTTAGGCAGTGGCTTGAGGCAGATTCTGTGACCCTTCAGCTACAAAGAACCAGAACATACCTCCACACTTCCACATTTCACATCAATGAACTTCTGCAAGTCAATTAACCAAATGCTTTTGGTACAGAAGGTCATGTTCATAATATCACACCTGTGATTTCAGCACCTCCGTCGTCAGCAGGTGATTTCCACTCCAAAGTGCAACGATCCGCAAACACCTCTCTCACTTTCAAGTCTTTAGGAGAATCAGGCTTATCTGGATTGTTTGCAGAAACAAAATCACAAACAAAACTACATGAAATCTGCCTCCTATTTTCACCATTCACCACCACAAACACCACTACCACTGTTTGGCAGCTGCAACATTTTAGACAGCGAAAAGCCAGTACTGGAATATATTTTCTGGTAAAAAATAGAAAGATTTTTATCAAGCTTCACATTAACCTTTACTGACTGAGGTATAGGATTCCCATATTTTTATACACTTTGGTCAGTGAAGAGTTAAACTGCTTCCCATCATACAGCATTATTTTCCTAGATAGTACCCATGAAAGAACTTGAAAGCCATGTAGTCACAGTTTAAAGGCAAGTGTTAATCCAATTCCAACACTGACCAAAATCAAAACAAACTCATAATCTCAGACAAACTCAGACATCCAATTTCATCATTATTTTGGTGGCCATAGCATCGAATGAATGAAAAGCATAAACCTGAACCAACCAAGAACGACAACTCGAAAGTCGCCGGAGTCCTCTCCACCTTCGTTCTTCACGTGAATTGCATACTTTCCAGTGTCACCTCGAACAGCAGAGGGAATCAACAGCACGGCTTTGTCCTCTCCGGTTCTAAGATCCTCTTCAAACGTCTGCTTAACCTGGACAAGATCAGAGAACAGGGTTTTAATCCATTTCACATGCAACAGTCTCACTTAAAAATTGCTGAATAAAAATTATAAACACTGAATTATTTTATCCCATTTCCATCAACAGTAAAGTAAAATTAGGAAGAATTTCACCCAACGTCAACACTGATCTATAACCATTAAGCACTTTTAAGCAGTTATTCTTTGCATCACCTTCTGCACCAAGCAAAAACAATGTTAGCAGAAACTAGCAATTCCAGGACAAGGCTGAGCTATAAGCCCTAGCCCTGATCTGTTAAGTTCTGAGTGTCACATTTTGTTTACAAACCATGTAACCAGTAAGCAAAAACTGTCCTGTTACTGAATTGCTGCTGCCATGCATCAGTGAATACTGGTACATTGTTTAGCATGCATGATCACACTTTTTCTGAGGACTAATGCTAACAGAAAATCTAATAAATGACCAATTACAGTACCAATCACTTTTTGCTTACATCATGGGCATAACCAGAAACAATTTTGGGGACCACTAGACATTGTCACATAATATGGGATCAGCCTTGAACATAGGCCAGCTCAACAGAAATTCTGGGCCCTAACGCATAGCAATCACATGTCTCTAAGCTAAAGGCACTGCACGCGAATTTAGTTTTTTTAAACAAGCTGAAATATTAAAATGCGGTTACAGGTCATACTACCGCACAATATTATATTTATATATAATTATATATATACTTAAATATATATATAATTATATTTATATATATATATATATATAATGCAAGATTGATTTTATTCAGTTCTCAATTTAAAAAACTATCAGACTTTGAGAAGCATAAATTAATTTTTTTAACTACCAGCTACTAGGCCTTTAAAGTTGACAAGCCCTGGGCAATTGCTTCTCCCCCTCCCAGCAGGTCTGGTTTTGAAAAGTTAAATCTTGTCTGCAATAATTTATTTAGAGGGTTTGAGCACGTAAACCCTATTAATACACCCACGGATTCCTCCACGTTGACAGTACCGTAACTACTCAACAACTGACACTTAGAAACCTGAAAGAGTGGGGCAAATACCAGGTAGATACGTTTCTATGCAGAAATTGTAAAGCAACTCAACTTACGTGTTCAGATGGAGAAAGTGCGTCATTGCCCTTCTTCCAGTTGACAAGAGGACAAGGTGAACCAGTCACCGGAACCTCAACCCGGATCGTCTCTCCAGCCTTCACTCGGATTTCCTTTCCAGCCACACTTCGCATGTCAACCTTTGCAGCTTCTGCATTTTACACATAAGTTATCACTTGACGTGTAATCATTTAAACATGTATTTATAAGAATTAATCATAGCCAAGACTCTTCTGTCTGCTTTTTAAAGTCAACTAAAAGATCAAATCTAATATTTTAAAAACTTATAAACCTACTTGCCATAAACACAGCATGATTAACCCTTTAATGACAAACTGCACTGGTTTCCCAGGACTTCACTCTTAGTGCACTCATCGTAAAAAGCATTCAAAAATAAGTTAAACGAATAGCTTACATATAGCTAAAAGATAAACACCTAATAGAACAAAAAAGAATTCTTTCTCTGGTTGTAGTTGACATCGTTAACTACTGTGTCGTCTGCATTCATAAATGAGATCAAATCAAATACAAATCAAATTCATTAATATCAGGAACCTTAACTATATATGCAAGTGTCGCTCACAGATCTATAACAAGTCCTATCTGCTTGGAATGAATACAAAGAAGCCTAACCTCTGAGTGGACGGGCTTTTATTGCATCAGACGATTCGCTCGGTTTCGACTCGCCACCTTCGTTCTCGGCCGTCACACGATATTGAAATTCTTTGTTTGGCTGGACTTTCCTGTCAACAAACTCCGGTTCCTGTTAGACACACAACGGCAGCAGACCAGAAGCTGCTTCAACACAGAATCAAGTCGCACACGCGCACAGCTAAATATAACTAGAGATGCTCTGTTAGCAAAACTACTTTTGAACAATTTAGAGTTACAGTGTAAGGAGCATTTTGGGTTTCTTATGCGTCCATATGTTACACCATGCGACCCGGCTGAGACCAGCAACAGCAGGTCACAAAAATCAATGCTGGGCCGCAGACCCGTACAGACCTGGCTCACTTTCAGCCCTACTTAAAATGTGCTCTGTGAATGTATAATTATACTGAATCAATCCCAATAAATTTGATTTGATTTGTTGGACCCACAGATTTTCTTAAAATAATCTTCTTGTTGCATTAATTTTTACAAATTAACACCATGTGCAGGGCTGGTCTGGACTCGTGATTATTTCGATAATGGATGTGTCATGAATGTCATGCCACTGAAGTAAAGTTTTAATACCAATTGCAGCACAGCCAACCTTAAGTAGCTGTTCATTCACTTTGACCCATGTACCACCGCGTGCATCTCTGCGTTCAACATTGTAGCCCTGCACTGGTGCACCGCCATCTTTCTTTGGCTTTGTCCACTGGATCTTAATGAAGTTCTTGCTGCTGTCAACCAAGACAGGCTTTCCAGGCGAGTCGCTGGGATCTAGCACAGAAGAAGAGAAGTCAGTAAAAACATCATAGAATGCAGTAAAATGACAGGAAATATGGTAAGCTATTTTTGCTGAATCATTATTACTTTCTTTACTGCTAAAATTCATCAACTGATCAAGGTCACTGAAAAATCGTACATGCACATATCAGTATGAATATACATACATACATAAATACATGAACAAACACTGAGAAGCTCCTTTCAATGTGGATTGTTATGACACCTTTTCACATATAACTGTTTGGGGAGCAAAAGGCACTCTAAAAGGGACAAAAATTCCACTTAATAGGGGCCTTTTTTTACATAAAATTACCCTTTCACAGGGATAATTTACCTGTATCTGATGTTATTTGGCTCGATGTACATTGTGCATGCTTATTTTGTCAGTTTGTTGATTTGATATTATGTTTCTTTGATCTCTGTGAATAAACAATTTGAATTTGAATTTGAATAAAGCTTTTAAAAATTATGGATAATTATTCAAGGTTAAATGGCTATACAAACCGAAGGGATTCCTGATTTTTATGGTGCTCTCCGTCTCCAGAGCTTCACCGACTCCCTGGTCGTTCTCAGCACGGACACGGAACTTGTAGCTTTCTCCCTCTTTCAGCTTTGAAACCTTGAATTCAGTTGTTTCCCGGCTTATGGTCTGCATCAATGGCTCCCACTTTCCAGTGTTTGGATTCAGCTTTTCAATCTGATATCCTCTGGAAGACAAATTTCATTGCTTGAATGAGATGTTTCTGCATTTATAATCAACTGTCACAGATCGCAATCTTAAAATTTCTAAAGTGTCGTTCAAAAGCTAAGCGCAGAGCACTTAAATGAAATTTTTAAAAATTGGTAAGATTGTCATCTAGATCAAAATAACTATAAAGAATGCCATCTTTGTTTATGGCAATAATTGAACTCAAGCAATTTGATTCAATTCAAAACTACAGTTGCCGATTACTGCAAGAGGATTAAAGTCTATATGAGTATAATCGTTTATACTCCCACAGACGTTGATCCTTAATTAACTCCTCAACCTCTAACTCTATCAACAATTATTTTTCATCATCCTGACTCTAAACTGAAGCTTTTGTACCTTGTTGCATTTGTGTCAATGAGCCTGCAATAAACCTAACATAATGGTAGTAAGAACTGTAGCATGACCATTACTAGATCTGAACTTGATTAACACTGGGTTCACATGCCTAGCAGGAACAACAAAGTTCAAAATTGTACTGTGAACATTTGGACTCAAATGCACACGACATTAAAACAAAGTCATGGCCGTGCTGTGACAACAAAGCATGACCTTCAGAATACTCACTTTACGGGCTTTCCACCGTCGTCTTCTGGTCGCTTCCAGGCAATTGTGACACTGTCCTTCTGAATATCCAACACTTCCAGAGGCCCTTTTGGCTTACTTGGAGGACCTATACAAACATTTTTGACAATATTTTAAAAACTAAACCTAAGCAAACTGACTAAAGGATCAAATTTGGTTTTACATCAGTATGTTCTATGGAATGGAAAGATGCCCTGCGATAAGTATGTATAAGAAACCCATGTAACAGCACTGCATAGAATTCTCAATTATTTTATTAATGCACTGAACAAACAATATTCCAAACCTCCAGTAGTGGGAAGCGAATGCCTTCATACTCCCTCACCAAACATGGGGCACGGTGGTGTAGTGGGTATGTTCGTCACCTTGCAGGCGAAGGGTTGCAGGTTCGAATCCACCTCAAGTGGCCGTATAGAGACCTTGGGCAAGTCCTTCACTTGCAATTGCTCAGCACTTCGGCGTGAAACTCCGATGCAGTGTCCGCTCTGTAGTCGGGAGCGCCTCTTAGTAGCGAGCTTGAAGGGGCGCTATAACAAGTGCGCATTCAAATAAACAAACAAACAAAAAGTGGGGTAAATTCTAGTTTTTCCATCTCCTACGATTTCACAGCCCTGATAATTTTATTCAGCAGTAATTTATTTTACGTTGTCTCAATCCTGCAACAGACCTAGAATGACGACGTTAATTTCTGCCGAGTCACTTCCATGCTCATTGGTGACGGTAACTTTGTAGGGTCCAGAATCTTTCCTTGCAGCCGATCGACATGCGACTGTTGTGCTATGAGCAGTGCTCAAGATCTTCATGCTGTCCCCTGTCAACGTCTACAGTCCACACAGAACAAAAAACCAGTTACCACCTATTTACTGCTACAATAGCCAATATTCATATTATTACCTTTTTTTCCCAAGGTAAAAATTCCTCAGGCTAAAAACTAAACTGAAAAAGATCTTTGGTCAAGTTTGGAGTATGCACACAGTCCTTGTCTCTGGGGTGTTGCGTAAAGTATATGAGTACTATTATCATCATTTGTTTGTCTCGATGTAAACAGGATTCCTCAGGGACTTGAATATAACTACCGGTAAAAGATAAGATAAGATAAGAATATTCTTTAATATACCAATTGCTATCCGCATTTTGGTGTACATACAAGGTATAATAAACAAACGTACATCATTTCTATATCCAATCAATGTCAAAATGTTTAGAATAGCATAAAATCCTAAGTCCAAATCCAATATAAATTTAAAATTTAAAAAAGAAGTTATTTTAATGACCAACAATTTATACTGCACTTTGGTTTATATGGTATTACATTTAAATATGATGAATAGGGTGTCCCACGATTGCACAGGGGAAAACAATTTCTTGAAAATTTAAATGCAGTCCCTCCAAAAAGTTTCCTTATGGTCCTATAATAACACCTGCCAAATTTTAAAAAATTTTGAAAATATTTAGAGGTCCCTCAAAGCTCATATAATTTGCATAAATCTGTCAGAAATTACGTACGCCGTCTCCGAGTTAGAAAATTTCGGGAGGTCCGCACTTTGATCCCACTAGCGTGCTTACATATTGCTTAACACCATTATCTTGCTCTGAAATACTAAAATCTACAAACAAGCAACCTCATTGTGGTTGTGAATGAGGTTTTTCAAGCATAAGGAGGATAGTTAAGCTCTCGAGCAAACCAATGATGTAAATCTGTTGTGCACTGGGATTGCAGGCTGCTACGTCCACATGACAATCATCACTGGAGTAGTTATGCATAAAGTTAGCAGATTGCCAGTCCTGATTTCTTCTCTAGTTGGTGGAAGTAATAAAATTTTGATGTGCCAAAGTTGACTTCTGGACCAGGAGAGGATTCAACGGCAGCAGTTTTGGACCTATTGATGTCGTGGCAGTGCGATGAATTATTTCGTTATTGGCATATACTTTGACACAACGGCATTGAATAACTGCCTATTAAGTAGAGCTTGCACCCTTGCATCATCCGTCAGTTGTGACATCTTGTTGACATCACAGTAAAGTCTTTTTAGTCTTGTTGCCTGGTGCATTTTTCCGTCCTTGGTAAAGTTTGTCCATCAATGGTCTGTAATTAAGCTGTTCAAGCCATTTAAAGATGAATGGTCCGATCTGGTTCACCGTCAACCAAACCCTCGACCAACGCTACTACAGTCTGCATCTAACAAATCATAGGAATTCATTACTGAACAGCTTCAGCGTGGCCATACTCGAAATATGACCATCTGGAATTTTCTCAACTCCTGGTATTCATGGTTGGAATGAGCAATTCGGTAGCAGTTCGCAAGCCTGGTGCCCATCACAGAGCGAGTTGGATAAGTAAGGCAATAAAAGCCTGCTAAGTGAAGATCTCTCGTCCATGATGCGACCAACTCTCGGATCGAGGATGGTTGACGACAAGACAAGACAAGACAAGTGAAGATCTAATTGAGCACTTTATAATTATAGTATAAGATGGAAACGAATCGCATATACACTGTTGACAACCGTGAATTACAGGGCATCCAACGTTTAATAATTTTCAGATTTGTGGTTGACCTCTGTAGTCAGTCGTTGTTCTCATGTAGAGTCACTGCTCTCGTTGAACTAATCCAAAGCTTCATAATTCTGACGATGCTGCACTAGACGACAATTCTGCAAATGATGCAACATCATTCTTGGTACCTAAGAAGATATAAGGATAGCAATTCTCTCAGTTGTTTCAGTGATTGTCTCATCCAGGTGGCATTAATGGGGGTTATCTCTTCCTAAAAGTTTTTCACAAACTATGCTGCGTTCGATTATAGTTTTCTCGACATTTCAGTGAAAGAGTGGCGAGATTGCCAATCGTATAGGATCACGTGTGATTTTGTTATTAACTTAGTCTGTGCAACTGACCGTGATGAAAGTGACGCAGCTCTGATACAGAATTTCAGTTCAACAATGAGGAAGAACGAAGATCAGAGACAATTTCTCGTACAGTTGTCGAAAAACATAGGCACATGTTTTCTAACTGTAATCATGACAATCTTGCTGACATATATAAATGTAGAACGTAGAACTGAAGAACAGTTTTGAGGTGTGTGCAGTGACGTAGAATTAGCAGATCAGTATGAGAATAGTGAAAATATAACGGACCAGACGTTGATTTATGTGTAGCAAAGGATGCAATTAAGACTTTACTGTGTGGCCACTGGTCCTAGGAAAAAAATAGGGGTTGAACCCCTCAGAATTTCATACCATGAAGCAGATGAAGGTATGGAGGAGCTAAAACCATGACCTGTTACGTTATCAAGAGTTTGTACTGACTCATTAGTTGTGAGTACACTGACTCATTAGTTGTGAGTACACTGATACAGTGAAAGTCAAAAATCTAGAATTTTTCGATTTTTGCATATTTTGAGCGTAAGACTATGCCCGAAATATCCATTAAAGTTATATATTTGTAAATTCTATCATTTAAGAGCTTTAAATTGGTATTACATTTGTTATAATAGGATCAAGGGTTGGGATCTAAAGACATTTAGAAGTTGGACACATCAGGCGCAAATTATGCCAATATGGGAAAACTTTGGGTGCCTTGAGGGAGCCCTAAATATTTTTGTAATGTCATAAAAATTTTCAGGTGTTATATCAGGACCATATGGAAACTTTTTAGGGGGACTGCATAAAAAATTTCGACAAAAATATTTTCTGGGACACCCTAATGATGAAGCATCCTCGTCAAAAATGATTTCCTCGTTAGGTTGTCCGCCCTAGGAATGACTCGGTCATGTAGTCTTGGCCTCAAATGGTGGGAGGAGTGGGTTTAAGACATGTCCTGGATTAAGTAGGAGGGCAGCGAAGAGCCTCTCGTCCGCCGTTCTACACAGAGCCTCGAATGTAGGATTGTCCTCAGGAAGGTAGCGCATTCGGATCAAACGGTCCAATATGGCCTGCAGTCTGCCGCGTTCCTGCTGCCCCGCAAAACCCCACCATGCCGGGGCCGCATATAACATGTGGGCCACTGTGGTCATCCTAACAACGTCATGCAGGCTTGGTCCCTTGAGGCCGTGTGCAGTCATGATTTGCAAGGCATAAAGCGACTGTCTTGGTAGCTATTGAAATACGGTACTTTGTCTGGAGATGACCATACTCATCGTGTCACCTTGGCTGGAACACAATCGCGTTAAAGTTTTGTATCGTTAATGAGATTTGCTGGTCGTCATCATCATCCTCATCAGCAGCAGCAGCAGCAGCACTTTCATGACTCTCTTCTAATTGCTATTACAGATAAAATTATACCATGAAAAATTGCCAATTTCACAAGGCTAAGCAGCTAAAAAAGTAAAAATTCAAGTTAGGAGTATAGCACCAGACCTCCGAGACATTATCGGTTGAAGCAGAAACCTTTATGCGGCCCTGTTCACCATCAAAGCACTGAAACAAGTGCATTTGAAAAGAAAACCACAGTGAGTAGGTAAGCAAGCCAATCCAGTTTGTCCATTTTACAACAAACATATGTAAAAATCAAGCACCAAGAATGAAGCAACGTAATGTTTTTTAAACTGATCAACATGTTATTCAGCAACACTGTTAGAAAGTTGCAAAATAAAATGAACCAACACATGCTAGAAAATTAAGCAAAACATGTTTACAAACAAAGAATATTAAAATCATCATTAAAAACCAAAATGGATATTAATCGCAACAGTAAAATAGTTAAAATCTGATTAATGAACAAACGACTTTAAAACCTGATTAATGAACAAACGATTTCAAAACCTGATTAATGAACAAACGATTTCAAAACCTGATTAATGAACAAATTATTCTAAAATCTGATTAATGAGCAAATGATTTTAAAATCTGATTAATGAACAAATGATTTAAAAATCTGATTATTGAACAAACGATTTTAAAATCTGATTAATGAACAAATGATTTACAAATCTGATTAATGAACAAATGATTGTAAAATCTGATCAACGAATGATTTTAAAATCTGATTAATGAACAAACAATAGCACTGAAATGAATTAAAAGTTTATGTTGGTAAAATGTGCAATGACCATAGATTAGTAAGCTCAAATAAACAATTTCAACCAAATAAGTGAAACCAATTCACCCAATAACTCAACTAACCTTGTCACCACGTGTCCAGGTTACTTTTGGTTCAGGTTGACCTGAGAACTTGACCTCAACTGTAAAGTCCTTGCCACTTTTCAAGAGCAAACTCTCACTGAAGCTGTTTCTGTCAATAACTGGTTTTACTGCAAATAAACAAACGAATCTTTCAGAAACAGCTATTAGCTACATTAAAACCATTGACCCTGTACAATCATCAATGTCATGAATGAAGCCATGACAAACATTGGGGTGTCCAAGAATACTTGTGTAAACCTACTCAATTTCCTGCATCTACGTGCCATGGTGGATGAGCCAGGATGACCAACATTCTTTGCCATTTTCTTTCCAGGTTAAATGTTAAAGATGAACTAAAGACCTCATGTCCAGAAAAGAAACAGACAAGAGGCTCTTTCAGAAAGCACAGTTCTTTGTTTCCATCAGCTCTTGCCACCACTTCGTTAGCACAAGTATGTACTCGACAAGAAAGGACACCCTTTCACGCTGCCTCTCATTAAATCAAATTTGTTTTAAAATAGTTTCATCAACAGATGCATTTTCAGTTATATTTAGCCATGCAATATGCATAAGTAATTTTTAAAATCCGCAGTCAATTGTCATAGCTCATTATTTTTTAATGTATGTTGTTTTATGCAATGCAATGCATGTGCGCTTGTCAGATGCAAATAAAGAGCTCTATTATTATTATTATTATTATTATCATTATTATTATTATTATTATTATTAAATAAATAAATAAATTTGTGACAGGGGTTATTTTAAGGAATTTTCTCAACTGCACATAAATGACGTATTTTGAGACTGGACATAAGAAAGTCCTTGACCAGGGATTTTTCCCCCAAAGCTGAAGCAGCTTTTGGTGAGCGCTCGTTAATAAGCTGGTGCTTTGCGCTTGGCCTTCGACTGGAGCTTTAGATGTTTGAATATTAAGGTTTTCCGACTTTATAAAAATTCATATTAAAGATCAAAATCGATTGTTATGACAATGTTTGACTCAGAGTTCATCATGGCATGAGGTATTACACGTGCATATGCTGTGATAAATGAAAAAGATGTATTAAATGACCTTGAAAATGACCGTATAACCTTCAGATGACCCCGGATGACAAAATCAATATCAGAAATGAATTCTACATACCTGAATTAGTAATATTAGAGTTATTACACGTGCATATCGTGTAAGAAATAATAAAGACTAATTTTCCAATATGGCCGGTGGCGGCCATATTGGATTTTGCAATTGCGCCATTCGTGACGTCATGGCGGACAAGCACCTCGGTGATTTTTCATGTCCAGGGACCCACTGACTGATTGGAAGTGAGAAACTCCCCCAACACCAAAGTGCATACGGGACCTCATGGCAGGCCATGGATCAAGATCTGATTTTCAACTGCACAAATCTCTTTCCCAACTACACACTTTGTGTCCAGCTGCACGTTAAAATAACCCCTGATTTGTGACGCACGTAAGGTCACATTGGGGCACAGAAATCTGACTTACTTACTCAAAATGCTGTTAAATGAAATTACTTGAGAAGGAATATTTATAGACTGGCTTAAACACAGTTCAACGCCATATTTCCAGTGGAGCACAGACCTTTCATGGATTTAGTGAAGGCAGCGGAACTGGGATCGGAGGCGGCTCCGGGACCAGCCTCGTTGAATGGAATCACCCGGAATTCATAATGCTTCCCCTCATCCAGACCTGGAACAACAGCGCCAGTTTCGTCTGCAGGTACCATGCCAACCTGAGAATAAAAGATACAAGTTGGTATGCAGTATAGTTATTGCACGTTGAGGAACCTGTAAATCACCACACCACAGAATTAACATCAAAGCAGAGTATCTTAAAGTCTATCTATTATAGCATAATCATGTGGACTCCAGCTAGCCACAGCTTTGTTGTCGCTTAAATTCTACTTTTTTAGCTGTGGCTAGGCTGAGTAGCTTTTTTAAAGACACGCCATATAAATTCTCAAAATGAATGAATGAACCAAAATACTTTGAAATGACTCAATATATAATAGAAACACTGCATCCTCTTCCAATAGAAAAACAAATGTTTGATTTATGATCCTCCTATTTAAAAAATCTGCTATGGTTGGCACTGCACCGGCATTCATCAATGCTTCATGCACCAGCAATGAGTCACTTAATGGTTATCACTACTGCTGTCTGTGGAGATCTGCAGGTTCCTTGTTATTGCACTTTGAGTCTTTGATGGAAGCTCAACTGGTTTCCTTGTGCATCAAACTTTCCTCTTTGAACAATACTCTGTTAAATATTGATTCAGCCCAACATAATTTGTCTGGTTATCGAAAATTACACTTGTTAAGATCAGTAGAGTACTCAAGCAAGCAGTACTTTTCAAAGAAACTTGGAAGGCCCCATTTAAGTGTTGTGTTGCACAACATTACAAGGTTAATTGTCAGTTGCTCTCGTAGTCAAAGCCAAGATTGAAGGAGCTAACATCCGTTGCAGTCTCTGATGGTCAATTTATATGCTTGCCAGTGTTCAATTAAAAAAACCCACAAAATACACATAATAAACAACACAGGCACTACTAATATTTTTGCCAGTATATCAACAATTCCCATTACACACCGACTTCCATTCCTCGTTATGCAGCATGTGAAAAATATGCATTATATATTTTCAAAGACAAAACTTGTAGAACTGGTAAAATACAGGAATTTGTACCTACATAAATAGTATATATGTTCACCAATCTGTCCCAGCTCGACAATAGTGTGTATAAACTCTCTTAATTGCGGCTAAATACAAGAAAATGTGCAACTGGACAACACTATTAATTAACAGAGGTCAAAAGATAAACTTCTTGTTTGACTCTTGAAGGAGAATAAAAAATCATAGTAAGAACCATTTGCCAGTCAGCTGATCCTTTCTCTTTCTTCTCAATGACGTATTTCGACAGCGCGTTTCCACCATCGTCTTTCGGAGTTGTCCACTTGATCGCCACCTTGTCCTTGTCGGAATCCACGATTTCTGGTCGACCAGGTTTACCAGGAGCATCTGTTCAATTGAACACATAATATACCAAGGAGATGAACCACTAAACACTGTAACGAGGAACAAGAACTAGCGTGATTGAGAAACCAATGAGGCTCATTATTAAAACTGTTCACTGTACCTCAGCAAATAAATATACCATAGCATATAAATCAATCAATCAATCAATCAATCAATCAATCAATGTATTTCATTTATTATCGCAGAATGTAAAAATAAACATCATATCGGCGTAGAAAGTATACTGAACAAATTAAATCTTCATAATCTTAATAAATGCTGAATTTGGATAAATTATATGCATCATAAAGATATACTTATTATTAAGAAACTTTTATAAAGCACCTCTTCAAGGTAGGCTACATATATTCGGTTAGCTGCGTCTCTGAATAGTTATCTTTACGAGATGCCATATAAATTCCATAGGTACATAGATAGACAGATATTGGCTTTAAGGTGATGTCTGTGATTTTAAAATATATTTGACTTTTGATGAGCCACGTCTGTGCACCAAAATGCGGATAGCAATATTATTAGTCAATTAAAGAATATTCTTTTCTTATCTCATATATAGTTTGAATGGAAGAGTGTGATAAATTTTCAGGCCTTATAATCTTCGTCCTCGTCCTCACAGTTTGGAACTACCTATTAAGGATGAAAGGAATTACATTTCCCGAGTACTTTACAGATACTCGACCATTGCCCCTCTTTCTGACTTCCATCCAGTTGATTGAATTGTTATGATTTTCTGTATTATTTCTTATTTGTAACTGGTTGCGGTATGTCAGCAAGAACTCAGTAATATATATATATATATATGTATATATATCAGTGATATTTTCATTAACGATAAGTAAAATTAGAACTAAAAATATTGATTTCCGTTCAGTATAACTTTAACTGTAACTGGAATTATTTGGAAAACTAAAGCTGAAATAGAACTGAAATTAAGCACAGAGAACGAAAATTAGAATAAAAACGAAAATTAATTTTAGAACTGAAATTATGACAAAATTGAAAATTTTAGGCCATAGCCTTTCCTAAGCAGCTGAGTTCGCATCTAAAACGCGCACATACTTTCTGGCTCTTAAAACTTTGGTATCTTTGGCTTAGCTTGTGCTTCCATGTGCAATTTATTAGGGTCTTTTGTATTTGAACCTTTTCTGTAAGTTAATAATTTTCAACTTCATGATAAGAATGTGGTTATGTTAAAAATCACTTTGAATACCGGAGTGCAAATATTTCAATCATGATAACTTTGTGCAGCTTGCTCACTGGGCTAAATGAAAAAAATCATGCATTGGATTGTTTAAATAGGCCTATGGGAACGAAACAGACAAATAGACCTAACCTAACCATGCAACGCTTATACCCTAAAACGGACGTTTCTAGATGTTTCTGGTAAATTTGTCAGCAATTTAATTTGTCTTCTTCAGTGAATAAGCGCACACAGAATGCTAATGAATATATTCAGGTTTGGCCCGAAATATGACCGATTCAAGTCAGTGGCTTCACAACGGATAAAGCACAACCGCTGCACAACTGGGTAAAAAAAGAAATGTAACGTGGTCGACCAATTCAATGGAATATGATAACGGGATGTGATTAGCTATTGTCAACATGTAAGCGGATTGGTGCCATCCAGCAACTAATGCCAATTAAAATTTTCAGGAAATTATACAAACTAGATCTGGAGTTCAAATTGCTTGGTTTTTGTAGTAAAAATTACGCATAATTATTATTGGAGGGAAAGAAGGCAAGTCTACGGCAGCACTTCCCCACTTGCAGAAGATGCTGAAGCTCTGGCTTTTCAAACTTATAGAAGAAACAAATTTTTTCTGGGTGAAGACTTCTAATAGGTGCACGGGAAGAATAAACTGTCCGCTAATGTCGGTGAAAATGGGAGGTTCTTTAAAATTAAGAAGCATATCGATAATGAAAATGCTCGAACTTGGATTAATTTGAAGCAAGTTCTAGGCCTATAAAGAAGTAAAACTGAAATTATTTAAATGCAAGAACTGAATTGAGAACTGAAATTATTGTAAAAACTGAAATTGAAGAATAACTGAAATTTTTTAAAGAACTGTAATTGAACTAGAACTGAAATTGAGTACGTCTGAACTGAAATAGAAGTAAAACGAAAATTATTTGCTGAAGTAAAATATCACTGATATATATTATATATATATAGATTAAATTGTGTGCTGCTGCTGCTGCTGCTGCTGCTCCATACACTAACACCAATTAAACTATTTTCAAACAACTGACACAGAATTTTCTGACCCACATAGGGAGACTACAGTAAATAACTCACCTATTTATTTTTCACAAGGCCCTCACACTGAGAATGACTGAGAAATTGGTCCTGTAAAAGGCACTACATAACTTGACATATATAGTACAAGGCAAAAGATCTGCACACGAGGGTATAGTCACACGTCTACTAGAAATGGCTTCATAACTTAAAACAAATCCATTAGTCAACTATGACACTGGTGCCCTACGAATCAATTGATCTAAACTAGAGCAGAAATCTTACCATACGGATCTTTGGCCAGGACTTCCATAGCAGACACCAGTGTATCACTTTCACCTTCAGCATTGACCGCCTTAACACGGAACTTGTATTTCTTTCCAGGTTCTAGATTAGGCACACCGCATTGAGTGTCACCCATGACTTTTCCAACCTTCGTCCAATTCTTCAAGTCCAGGTCCTGCGCCTCCACGATGTACGACTGAATCGGAAGACCTCCGTCATCCGAAGGTGGCTTCCATGACAACCGACATCGGTCTCGAAAGACATCCGAGACTTGCAGAGGACCCTGTGGCGCTGTTGGTCTGTCTGTAAGGAACAGCAAAAACAGAGTAATTCTGAAAGTATCACATTACCAAACAATACATAGCAGTACCACATTTAACTGAATCATTAACCTCATATTATCTATAAACTGCTCTCAATTGATTACATTAAATAAGCATGCATTTGGGAAATTTAAATGTCAACCACAACAAAAATTGTGCACCATTGGTTAGAGTCTTACAGCACAGAGTATGTGGGTTCAAGCCTTCTTTGAGAAACTAACCAGTACTTTGAAGGGACAAAAGTATGTTTTTTAGTTGCATTCAACTAATGTTTTTGCATGTGCACTTGTTATAGCACCCCTTCAAGCTCTCTCTCTCTACTCAGAGGAGCTCCCGACTGCAGAGCGGACACTGCAGCGGAGTTTCACGCCGAAGCGCTGAGCAATTGCGAGTGAAGGATTTGCCCAAGGTCCCTAGACTCCCTACACGGCAACGTGAGGTGGATTCGAACCTCGAACCTTCCGGCTTCAAGGCAACGACGCCACCACTACACCACCGCGCCCCACAATATAACATTAGATCATGGTATTTAACAAAAACAGAAATGACAAAACGATTCGGAATAGGTGTTAAGACTCATATTCGCATCGCAAAGCCAGCCTTCAACCAATCACGTGAGCACTTCAAGGGCACCAAACTGTTTTCTACAAGTGCTCGTAGAAAAAGATGCAAACAGTACTTAATCTAGACATCCCGGCCTTTGCTAGACCCTAGATGGCACTATAATAATTCTGCTTTATTGACAAACCGCAACCAGTTACAGTTTACAACAGGGTGGAGATGATTTAAATCGGTTGATTTAAATCATTGATTTAAATCACGATTTAAATCGGTAATAAAAATCGCGATTTAAATCGAATAGTGAAAATAAATTTCAATCAATGCTTTTGTGCCACACAACTTGCAGGTTTGTTTCCTTTCACTTAGCTGCAGCAGTGCAGCTGCCAGTTAGTGCATTCAGCATACCCAGCAGGCTGACTCATCTGGCTGCACAGTGTAGTGCTAAAGCCTAAAACACGTGTCACCTGCTGATGTCACTACTGGAAACTGGTGTTTCGTTTCAAACTTATGAACAAGAAGCCATTAGCGGGAGAAGATGAACACTTGTATTGTGACTAAAATATTTTACATCTGAATGACAACAGTTACTGGTGACTAGCACTAGCAGTGACCTAATAATATTAGTACCGTAGTGTTCTAGTTTGCAAGGTGTGACTGACTCACTGACTCAGTAACTTAACCACTTACATAGCGATCTGATTTCACAGTTTCACAGAACATTGACTTCTTCATTGGATTTAACTGATTGTTCATCGATCGCACTATTAGTATTAAGTATATATACCACTTCAAAGGTGTTAATTTGTATTGTATAACTGCAAAACTAAAGAAGGTAATAATTGTTACCAAATACCAAATATCAGTTACAATAATGCATAGTGGCTTGATACCCACATGGAGGCAGTAAATCCAAACTTAGAACTAGTAGAAAGAAATCGGATTTAAATTTTTAAAATCGGATTTTTTATTTTTAGTTAAAAAATCATGATTTTTATCCACCCTGTATTGTATAGCTGTAGAATTAAAGGTAATAACTGTTACCTAATGAAGCATGTGACTTGATACCCAAAAAAGGCACTACATACAAAATACGAACTATAAGAAAGAAATCCGATATAAATCAAAAAAATCCGATTTAAATCAAAAAAATCCGATTTAAATCAAAAAAATCCGATTTTTTGATTTTTATTAAAAAAATCACGATTTTTATCCACCCTGGTTTACAAATTATGCAAGTTTACAATTATGCAGTTGAAACAATTCACAAGAATGCAGATCACAGAATACACAAATCTTAGCTATGCTAACAGAACAGACAGCCTGCAATAATCAATAATCGTTACAATGTATGCATATATGCTAAAACAAAAATATATAATTCTTACATTACCAACCTATAACCTTGATTGTAATAGGAGCAGATGTTTTTCCACTGATATTTTCCAGTTCCACCTCGTACTCTCCTGTGTCTGCTCTGCTGGCACTCTGAACCTGGAGCTTGCACATCGACGGTGACTGAGAAGTACTGACGTTGTTGTCTTTGACAAGAGCCGCCTGGTTCTTCGTCCACTTAACCGTAGGTTCCGGTCGACCTGCAAATAATCATTCATCTGAGACCTTACAAAATAAAATTGATGCACAACCCAGGCTCACTGAGAACTGAAGAAAATAACTGGAAGTCAGACTTTGATTTATGTGGAATTGAGGTATGCAATAAAGTGGTGCTAAGAAAGACTTGCAGGTTATATGCCTCCCCCCAACAAACTCCTGGCAATTCTCACCCTGAGGTCATGGGCAAAGTTGATTACAGATTGGGTTCTCAATTGTTTTAAATTCCAAGAAAACTTCTCTTTAGTTTTGCATAACAACAAGGTTCTCAACAGCTGTATGCTGGATTTGGAGTTGCAGATTGACATTATTTTGGATGATTTCCATTATAAAAATCCTTCATTCATTTATGCATTCAATGAGCAAAGTTCTAACTGCATCTTTTCCTGGCGGCTGACTATCTGCACCTCAGATTCATATTTCGGTGTGACCTTGTGAGTATTACAAATGCATTTAATAATGATAATAATAAAAATATATAGTACCTCTTCAAACGTGTACTCATAATAATTTCAAATGAATACAAAAACTACTGTTCCCACAAATAAGCAGATATTTAACAACTAGATAGATTAAAATTCTAATGTGAAGAGACTAAAATTGAAGAGAGATAACTGAACAACATACAGAATTATCTTATTGTGCAAATTATTAATTCAGTCATAATATTTGCAAATTGAAAATTCCATATACCGAAAAGACAATAGCAACACCAACTGACCAACATAGGGAATTTCCACGGCTATCTTCTTTCCAGCTTTGACCGTTATCTCTCGTGGAATTGCATCAACATTGATAACAGGCGGTTTACAACCTATTACGAAAATTAGGATTTCGTGACTTTCCATACAAGAAATCGTCAAATATAAAAATATAAAGAGCACTCATGCGAATTGATGTGAGGTCATCCAAGACATTTATGAGGTAGGCAAAGAGTGGGGCAAACAAATAGTCATCTGTACACATACCAATTATATGCATCTCTGCATTAAAAACAATGAGCTCCTATTCCCAGCTAAACAAGACATTGAAGTGACTGATGTCTATGAGCAAAAACCAAAGTTTAAAATTCACGCGTGAAGAGCAAACGAAAGCATGTTTTGCACAAACCTTTTAAACGTGGAACAGTCTTCCTGACCAAGTGAAGAATGTGAAGACATTTAAATCACAACTCAAAAACCATCTTTTAAAAGAATCATGTGACTGCTACTGACTCGTTGAACTCATATATGGGGCATGGTGCACCAGGTGGACATTGGTTTTGTAGTGGGTAAGCAGCTGGAGGGTTGCAGGCTCAAATCCACCTCAAGCCGCCGTGTAGGGACCTTGGGCAAGTCCTTCACTCACAATTGCTCAAATGCCTCAGCGTGACACTCCGATGTAATCTCCGCGTTATAGTCGG
The DNA here is from genome assembly GCA_949752735.1 of Lumbricus terrestris. NCBI lineage: Eukaryota > Metazoa > Annelida > Clitellata > Crassiclitellata > Lumbricidae > Lumbricus > Lumbricus terrestris. Next base: position 31,388,225 of record OX457037.1, on the reverse strand, counting down.
AGTGCTTCTGAGTAGAAATCTTGAAGGGCGCTATGACGAATGCACATACAATGTCATACATACAAAAACAAACAAATATATACAGTGCACTTTCCTTTGGCCGGGACTGTTCTACAGCACTATAGATACAAATAGTCATATTAATATTATATTATTATTAAAACATCAGACCTTCTTCAACTTGAAGCTTTGCCGAGGTCTCACGGTCGCCGATCTTACAAGAAAACTCTGCGGCATCAGACAGCTTCAGATCTTTTATGACAAGTGTTTGTTTCCCATCTTCCTCTATAAATTCATATCTAATTTCCAAACAACAAATAGCATTAAACAAGCTGAAAGACTGCATCAAACAATCTGTAACAAAGCACTGCACTAATCCAGGCAACTCCCACGATGAAAGCTAAGTTAACCCTTTACCAACTGAGGGTATAGGATTTCCCAAACCATAAACCACACTTTGGTTGGTAAAGGATTAAATCCTGATATATATGCAAAAAATGTAAAGTTAGCATCAAGCACATTTGCAAAAAATTAGTAGCAGGACTGCTTATGTGTTCATTGTGGTGAAGTCTTATCACTGTTATGCAGCTAGTCAAATAAAACAATAGCACTTATGAAATTAAAGTCTTCTTGTTCCACAACTACTAAGCCTGCTGGAACAGTGCCACAACCATACAAAATGACAGCTAATCAGATATCAGAGTTGCATTTGGTATTTTACGAACATACTTGTCACTGGGAAAGGTGATTTCCTCTCCGTTTCGAAACCACGTCATTGGATAGTTCTTTGGATTTTTGATCCTACACTGCAACTTTGCGGTTTCACCTTCAAATTTCTTCAGTCCTTGCAGATTCTCCTTTATGATGACTTCCGCTGCAAGATGAAATTATCATCATATTACCGGTAATCATACTCAGCATGGGTTTTCACCCACAGAAATCAACCATGACAAACTTAGAGCAGAAATCAAGAATTTGGCTCTAAATAATAATAATATTCAATGGCCAAGAAGTCAATTTTTGCATTTTGAACACCTGCTTATGATTCAAAGAGAAACTTTGATGCCAACATAAAAATTCCACAAAACAAAAATTACATTAAAAAAGGTTAAATACACTCAACTGTTCCAACACATGTCCGCTTCAACATAGTCCGCGGACGTAACTTAGTTTAGAGATTAAAATCACTGCATACCCTGAAAAAGTTCGAGATTGGGACCGAACAACGAAAAGAATTCTGACGAATATTGAAAATGATCTATTAACTCGAAGAAGCGTTTAAAATTCAAAAAAACCAGCTTACGAGAAACGTAAAGTTTGGCTCTTGTGGCTTTCTTCTGAACCATGCATTTGTAGATTCCTTCATCTTTGGCAGTGACGTTGGTGACCCGAAGGTTTCTCTTCTTTCCTTGTTGGACGCAGAAGAACTTTGGGTCATTCACATCAATAAGCTGAAATAAACAGCGGAAAGTTAACGAAATGCAAGGCAAAACGAGTCAACTGTGGCGTCATCATTGCTTACTCATGTTTGCTTACTTAATCGATCCTCCACAGTGCTGCACAAAAGCTTTGCTATGGTCAGTCCATCTTTCTTGAATAAGTTACCTAGTAGTCTCTGTAATGAACTTCTTTGACTTTCTTTGACCCTTTTCCGCAAGCGGTTGAAAACCATTCTCTTTGATTGCAGTTTGGTGTCAGGTCGGAAGTGCCTCTGAGGAGTTTCGCTTGAAGTGGCACTATATAAATTTACAATTATAATCATTGCAATTATTGTCAGTTAAGTCACAAATACACATTACAAGTGCAAGCTCAGGCACACCTTAATTTGCTGCCAGATGGGAGATTTAACTTCATTTATACTACTTAATCGTCTAGATCAGTGGTTCTCAAAGTGGTGGTCCGCGGACCGGTGCCGGTCCGCAGAGTACTGGACGCCGGTCCGTGAAGCAGTGTTAAAATAAATTGTAATTATCAATTTTTTATGTTAAATTGTGAAATTATTCAAATAGTTGTCCAAACTGTATCGAAATATCTGTCCCAGTTTTTAATTTCTTATATATTTTTTTTACACACTTTACATTATTCCAGATAGCGCATTCAAAAATCCAAATTCATCCTGAATTTACTACGTCTATAACTGCAGTCAGCTTTTACTATTATGTCTATGACTGCAGTCAGCTTCTATTCGTCACAGCTATGGTTTCTTGCTTATTTCTGTTAATCCATATGGTGAGTGATAATCAAGTAAACGCTGATCAAGCATTTTAGATGTAGATTAATTTCTAACGTAATATAAAATTTGAATTAGGCCTATAAAGAAAGTGTTTGAAGCATTTTAAAGATTAGCAAACGCAAACAAGCCTATCTGGACAGATTTTTTTACAGAAGAGCACGTAGCCTACCGCTCAAAAACTCCGAGCGAAGGAAATCACGAAAATTCTTAATCGGTTAAACTTTTAGTTTAAGTTTTGAATTTGCAATTAAATTATAATAAAATTGAGAAATATATAAAGTGCTGGTAGGATATGAATTAATTGTTGAAACAAAGCCCTTATTATAAACAGCTTTATAATAGTCACGGCGTAGGCCTAATAATTATAGGTCGCTCTTTTGCGCTCGACATTTGTTAGCGGTTCCCGAAGCTTAGCGGTCCGCGAGCTTCAGAAAAAAATTATTGCCGGTCCGTGGCCTGCAGAAGTTTGAGAACCACTGGTCTAGATCTGAAATTTAGAAATTCAACACATCCACTTACTCATTTAGAGCATCTGTCGAGCACACCATTCTTTTACTCCCACTTAGAAGTATGTTTATCTATACATAAGTTACATGTTTTGGGACTTTTAAATAACAACTCAACGAACAGCCTATTAAAAGCACTCATCACACGAAACTCAATTACACGATTATAATGGATATGAATCGCAAATTTGTTTCCAAGCAACTGATGTTCGAATAGAAGTACTCAGCCACTAAGCAACATTAATAAAATGCAGTAAAACGCTACACATCTATTTGCACACGATCCTTACTTGTTTACCAGATTGCTTGCTTGCTCACTTATACGTTCAAAGGTATAAACAGAGCAATTGTGTGTTAGATGTTAGAGACCTTGTCCTCTCTGAACCACTGGACCACAGCATCCTCATCACTGACTTCACATTCAAACTCCGCAACTTCCTTCTCGCAGGAATCGACATCTCGGAGATTCTTCTCAAATTCATAGTCAGGCTCTGAAAAAGAAATATTCAATGACAACGATATAAAACAATACTTACAACCATCAGCTATAATTATTGCTAAAAGTTACACCTAACTAAACAGACTGGCACCTTAACAAGTATTCTCAACATCAATGACAAGAATTATTGCCACAAAGCGTTTCAGCATTGTAGTCATCACTCTGCTATTGAGCTCATTAATGTTACCATTAGCATCAGCAATGTTATCATACAATGGAGCCCCACAAAAACCATCATGGTACCTTTACAATATTGCAGAATAAGACCATCACTTTATTGAACACTTTGCATCACATAGAATGTATAAAGTTAAATATATATTAGAACATAGATCCTTGCCACAGCCATATGTAATGAAATGGTACTTAACCACTACCAGGTACTAAAGTTGCACTTGCCTTCAATGGTCACATCACAAGAGGTTTTGTCTCCCTCCACCTCACATGTGAATTCAGCCGCATCATCCACACCAGCATTCTTGATCTTCAGAATACAACGATTCTCCCGTCGTGAAATCTCGTATTTACCAGGAGTGTACTGTAAAGTAAGAATTTGAAATTCTGAAAGAAGCAGAAGAAGGTAGAATTTCTTCACAGTCTATATCATTGACAAACCATTCTGCTCTCATCAGGTTTCTGTCATTACATCGTCAGAGGCACCTCTGATACTAACTCTTGAAAAGGCACTACATAAATCTGTGATTACGATTACAATTACACGTCACTGGATGCAGATTGGTTGAAAAAGTGATCACGCATTTTGCAAAGTAAATAGTTATCTGAACATATGACAATTGTAACCTTAGCTACTTAATTTGGTCAATCAATAACAAACAACCTAACGACCTACAGCCTTAACCCATTTCACCTTCTTCCCTGTTGTGCATGACCTTGGCATTCCTTTACTCTCCATATCAACCTCCTTAGCCATGACTGTTTTTAACAAAAACTGCCAGTTTTGCACTTTCTCCCTCTGAATAGGTTTTTTAAAGGAAGCACATAAATCCAAATAAATGTTCGATACGAATGAAAGACCATTTATTTTAAAAAAATAACAAAACTTGAAAAAAATAACAGCTGGTAATTAACTGCTTTCTACAAAAATTTAGATTAAGCCACAAATAAGTAAACTTTACTTCGATTTTTTCTCCATTTTTTGTCCATATCACAGAGGGCCTTGGATCTGAGAGCATGCAGTCAAGAATCAGGTCCTGCTTTCGTTTGACAGACATTGTCTTCACAAGTTTCTGAGTAAAGTAATATTCCACCTTCTTCCCTAAAAGCAAAATATTACAACGACCAAACTACACACAAGAGCATTAATTAATCAGAATTAAAATCGAAGTAATTAATTCCATAGCTCTAAAATGTAGCTAAGCATCCAAGTGCTCAGCAAAATGGTTGTCCAGAAAAGATTAAGAAAGCCAGATCCAGTTGTAAGGAGACCAGAAAGGGAGGGCAACAATGGCGCAAGTACAATAAGTTGCATTTACATTGCAATTTGCAATAAATAGACAGGTTGCAAAATGGACGATGTCGGATTTATTCACTAACACTCATGCATGCAGCCATGACAATAAGCAACAAAACAAAAGCACAATGTTTCTGATGACTCCACTGAAATTGCCATTACAACAGAACTTTTGAGCAGTGTCTCTTAAATACCCACAGAGGAAGCAACATATTGCACTTCTGAGTATGCGTCTTGAAGGAGCGCTATATAAATTTTCGGAATGAATGATTGAAAAATGTGACCAAATTGCGCTACTGTACATTACAATACATCACAAGTGCCATAATGTAAAAATAAATTCACACTATGTCCCAATTACTCTGTCACTATGTCTAAACCAACTGATCATCACATAATTTTTATATCAACTAAATTCCACAACTTGACCATGTCCTACTGACCTTCCACAGTGAGATAGCAAGACGTTCCCTTCTTATCCGCCTCGCACGTGTACTTCCCAGCGTCCTCCATGGCAACGCGGTTGACAATGAGGCGGAAGACTCCATCGGTGGCACTCATGTTGTACTTCGTTCCGTGGAAAACCTCCAACTTGTTCTTGTACCACCTGACCTTGGCCAACGGCCGCGAAAACTTGCACGCCAACTCCAGTTTGCTTTCCTTCTCTTGGCACTTGATGTCCTCAAGTCCATCAATCCAGTAGTCCAATGGCTGCAAAAACAAAATGAAATTAAACTACATAATTTACAGGATCACCGAGAAATCAACTACCGTAACTGTAATAATTGTTGACATAAATTACACAATATTTGCGTTGACAGTCTTGTGACTCGTAGTAAAACTGCAAGTTTTAAAAATATGGTCCTTGAAATTAACTGCATAGCTACTGCATTCATTCATTCATTCATTCATTCATTCATTCATTTATTAATTCATTCGTTCATTCACTCACTCATTCAGTCATTCATTCATTTATTCATTCATTCGTTCATTCATTCACTCACTCATTCAGTCATTCATTCATTCATTCATTTATTTATTCATTCATACTATGGACCAGTATAGTGCCCCCTTACGAAACCTACTCAGGAGCGCTCCCAGTTCAGTCATGGATGGATGCAGATTCCTTGGATGCAAATGACAACATCTCAATCTTTGTGCTAAAAAATAAAATAATTGGAGGAAATCAAGCAACTATTCTATGGTAAACCCAAAAAAGAAAGTACTGACCTTTTCCTTTGGTGAGATCTGCTTCAGTGATGATTGAGAGGACAAATCAATTCCAGATGTTCGTCGATTACGATCGTGAACTGAAGGAAACAATAATCAAATGTAAAAACACAGACAACTATGCACATCATGTTGCGGTACAGAATATAACATGCGTCCCATGTCTCATTTGTTAAAATCAAAATAACTGCCATAAAAGAATTAACCCAAACATACACACTCTGACTATTAAAACATGAAATCAAACAAAATTTATTATCATCTGCTATACAAAATAACTGTGTCTCCATAGTAATGAGTGGTCCTAACTAAATCAGAATAAAGCTTGAATTTTAAAGTAGCTGTCAACACCTGCATTGTTAACTCTTTGTGTCTGCTTGATTGTTTCATTAAAAAGCATGAAATTAATTTTAAGGTTTGTGAACTCACGGTTCACTATTTCTCCAGATTCATCTTTTGTGCCTCTTCTCTTCTTATGATCTCTGGAAAAAAATAACATTAGTTGCTGAGGCAGCTTTCAAGGTCATTTTTCTAAATGAAATTAATTTCACTTACTTTCCTCAGAGAGAAATTGAACTTATCTGTCAAGCATGTATTTCGACAAAATCTATGGCACACTAGAAACTTAAATTAATGCTACTTACTTGTGTTTTAGCAGACTTCTAAAGTCAAGACCAGAATCTTTTGGATCTGCAGAAAAGACAAGAAAAACAGAATTAAGAAAGTAGTAAAAGACATAAAATTAAGAGGTTTTTAATTAACTTTTAAGCCAAAATAAACCCAGTAAAAGCGAAAGCAATTTAACAAGAATTGAATAGTATATCAAATTGAACAAATTTCTCAACACAATAATTTTCTGCAAGGAAACACCCAACATTCCTGCATGCTACAATTGTATTGATGCTCGCATTCTCTCATGGTCAGCATCCCCATTTTCTGGCTCATTCACACTACCTTAACATCGTAGATCTATATCATATGAAATTAATTAATTCATTCATTCATGAAGCATGCCCTCCTGGGGCGTTGCATGAATGTCAACAACTCTTCTCCACCGGTTATGGTCTTCAGCCAAGCCGATGGTCTCAGAGACATCAACGCGCCATGGATGCCTTGAGATGTAGGACAGCCAAGTCTCCCACGGGCCTATGATATGAAATTAATGAAAACATTTTATTTAAAATCCAAACAAATACTTTTCCAAGGCACATGCGTATACCTTTAACAAACAGTGAAAATCCCGCAAACTCGAGCACATCCTCGCCATCTTTATCTTCCACTTGCACGCACAGTTTGCCTTCGTCCGAATATTTGCACTTCCTAAACTCCATGGATGAATAGAGTTTCTTTTTATCGAACACGACGGTCACCCTCGGGTCAGTTGTAAGTGATATGGCACCTCGGTACCAGCCAATGTTCGGCGGTTTCTTCTTAAAGGTGCATTCCACGATGACAGTGTCACCTGTAGCAAAGCAGAGCAACGGAAAAATCAAAGACAGACCAAGTGCAATTGGAATCAGAACTAATTGAAATTGCTGTCACAACCGCCGCACGCTTCTGTTATTACCACACTGATGACTCCATGAAACAAGTTCTTGAACAAGTTTTGTGCGTTAGTTGTGTTGTGACTGGTCTTGTATTGTCAAGTATGGAGAGCAGCTCTTAGAAAATCTCTTGAAGATGTAAAAGGCTGTGATTACAATCATGAAAGGAGAAAGCACAATGGCGTCGATAGCGTCAAAGAAGCAGATTGCAACAATCCACAACCTAGTCACCATTATTATCCTCTCCGCTTAGGCAATGAAGCACTCATCCATTGTAATTAAAACAATCAGGAAGAGAATTCTTCACCTTCGTTGACGACCTGATTCTGCGGCTTTGTCTTGAAGTAGACGTTCTCTTCTTCATCGTCGTCATCATCCTGAACTTGTTTACTTCCTCTTCTCTGCTTCAGTTGATGATTTTCACACACAGCAAGATGTGGTTTTATGAAAAAAAATTAATCACCATAGTCAATGTATCTGGAGCCGCATCTTTGTGCAGCAGATGCAAAGTGCAAAAGACCTCCACAGAAATCGATTTCCAAGAGATTTAATTCCACAAATAGATAAATAAATATTTCCAGATGACTTATATCCATGAACAGAGGAAAACCGATTACAAAATATCTTACTTTCATAAACAAAGAGAAACAGATTTCCAGATAACCTATTTAAATAAACCAATGCAATGGCCCTTCCAGAACAAATTTTTTGCAGGGCAAAGACCAGAGAAAAGGTTTTTTACTTTTCACCAGGGCATATGCAATGGCTTGCCCTATTCTAAATACCGCAACTGAACAGGTCACACAGGTGCATGCAGATTTTCAAATGGCTTACATACACATAGGGACATTTATCCAGTTTCCTGTTTAAAAAATTACATACACTGTAATAACTTGACCTGGATTCTTTGGCATATAAACTATGTTTACCAGCTACATAAACTATGACATTCAGCAGATCTGTAAAACTGCAGCCATAAAAAGAGCTTAATGTCTGCAAAAGTAAATGTTCTTACTTTCTCAGCATCTCCAACTAAAGAATCTAAAAGGAAAACAGAAAAGTATTTCAATAAGAGCAATCATATCAGCAGTTCCTCATGTCACAGCAGTGGTCAGACAACATTATGGAAGTGTATGTGGGTCGCAATTCAACACTCATAGCGGGAAAAAGAGTGCAGTTAAGTTGTCTGGGGATTCATGTCACAGTTGAATCAAGTAGTTGAACTATGAATCAAGTATTGAAGTTTAGCACATAAATCTCATACTATAATCATTCATAATTTCTATCAATTACCTTAACAGATTTCATAATTCATAACTTTTTATTGCCGTATGACCAGGACAATCAAACTGTAATCTTATACAATGACTACTACAGTGCAAGTATAATTAAATGCACGTGGTATCAATCAGTGGTTGCATCAAGTGAAATCATCTATAGTCAAGACCTCACACATCGTCTGAGGTTTTAATCAAGTAACTGATAAGAAAAATACTATACAATGGATTGTTGCAGATCAATTGAATGTTCAATCTGTCTCAGATCTGCGTCACAGAGGACTTAAGGCGAGTAGAGGCACACAATAAAAGCCCACATAATCTAGACATGCCATGCTGTGGTTTGTTGATTGGAAAGGGATTTATCACCGGACTGCTGCGTAGATGACTTGTTTGACACTAATATTTTAGTCATTTCATTCAACTTGTGATATAATTTGCAACCTTTAATACTAATTATTACTATTGGTGTAATACAACGATGCTTTAGGTCGCATTGTGTATTTGCAAGTGGCGTGATAAAGTGTTTGCATTCTTACTTACTTGCTAACATACCTTACAGTGCCATTAGTCCACCACCAGTCCTGCTAACATCAAAGGACATTGTTTGAATGATGCTAGAAATTATGAGATCACCTCTCTTAACATCTTTCTTCACTTCAAGTTCACGTGAAAATCGTCGACTGCTGGAGTCAGATTTTTCCACTTGCTTTTCCACCGACTCTGTGACAGTTTTCTCCTCGACTTTTGACTTCTGAGGAGGCTTCTTCGACTCTGGAGGCTCCTGACACAACCAAAACAAAATGTCACAAGATTCCGACTTGTCATGGCTTTGGGAAATGTTGGGGGTCGTAATCTCCACCAAGGCCAAAATTTGGTTTAAGATGTCTGTTCCATGTGCACTCTCTAGGCAATTCAGCCTATATAGACTACCTACAGACTGGAAATCTATTGGGTTCTACCCACACAGGTTCGTATTCTGTCTACTGCGTATGTTTGCGATGCACGGTGGCGCAGTGTGTATGTTCGTTGCCTTGCAGCCGGAGGGATGCAGGTTCGAATCCACCTCAAGCAGCCATGTAGGAACCTTTGGCAAGTCCTTCACTCACAATTGCTCAGCGCTCCGGTGTGAAACTTCGATTCAGTGTCCGCGCTGTAGTCGGGAGCGCCTCTAAGTAGAAATCTTGAAGGGGCGCTATGACAAGTGCATATACAAACAATGACTGCACAGTGCTGATGGGAAGTTGAGACACAAGGGGAGGACAGGTCACCCGCCCTCATATGCCAAGGCTAAGAAAATGAAGCTGCTAAGACTTCACACCCATGCTTGCCTGTTAAGTATACGCATAAAATTCGGTGTATATAGCAGTGACAGTACTCTGATTTAATTATGCATGTTGTAGCACATGAAGCATCAAAATATTTGGCTTTAAATAGCCTCAATTGCATTTACCAGATAAGAATAAAAATATAAACTGAACAAAACAAACCGTTTCTTCATTGTCTTCCGTCTGCTTCTGTTTTGCAGTTCCTTTTAGTTTATCTGGGACTGAAAATACAAACACTTTGAATCAACAATGGACTTGTTCAACCAATTCAAAGCAGATCTTAAAAATTCAACCAATTAATTCATCTTAAAAAACTTGACCACTTAACATTCGAAAAACTCATCAATTATTTTGTGCAATAGACACAATATTTAACTGAAAATAAAGTTTCTTTTCTCTTGTCTTTTAATTCCAACATAGAATTTTCAAATATAGTCAGAACCTAACAGTGGTACACTGGTGATAATGAAGATGATATCGTTAAAGCAGCAGCTACAATGATTTTGCTATCAATCTTAATTATAACTCACAGAGCCGTGTTGACAACATGTTCAAAATTTTTTAATGAAATTAATACTTCCTCCATCTAGGACTGAAAATTACTTTAAAACCAACTGGCAACATTCCGGGCTTGGGAATTTAAAAAGCAGCAAAAATCCACTTGCTTAACAAAACTTAAGCATGATGGAATCGAAATATATCACTTTTTAAAATACAAATTGTTGTGTTTATAAACAATTCATGAAAGCAGTTACTTCAAATCAACTTTGCTTGGCTGAACGATCATGTCTTGCCCAAGTTGAATAAAAAAAGCTAGAAATGAAAGGAAGGTAATGTGCGTCTCTTATACGCCAACCAGAACCAGACAAGAAAACCAGACTCAAACACCCACACTAAAAAAATGACACGACTGTCCATGAAACAGTTTCCACTGTACACATAAACAAACAATGAGCAGTCCACACAAATGATTATCGGAAAAGTTTCCATCAAAAAGATCGCAAGACGGCAACATGCAAGCACACTTAGCACAGTCGAACAAATATTGCCTTAAAAATGTGCGGCAATCAGTGAGTGTATCTGTGTTTTATCAGGGCAATCTGACTTCATCCATGAAGGTCAAGATGAAGAAAGCAAGACAGCAGACAAACGGTAATGTAATGCAATGTCAGAGAAAATTTATATAGCACCAATCAGGAAGAATTGTCTTCAATGAGCTTATTCATATTCAGCAATAACATCATTTACTGTTATGCCCTTAGTTGACCTATATTTGGAACTAGCTGGGATACCTGGCGTTGCCTGGAAAATTTAGGATTCACCCCACTCCCGGCCAACTCCTTACTTCCCACCCTCACTGCTGGCTCCCCAACCGTCCGCTCGTCACCTCACCCAACCCCACCCCACTCCCACCCAACCACACCCACCCCATCCAGACCCCAACCCCACCCGACTCCAACATAGTGAAGGTTTAGAGTTTAAAGGTGAAAAACTGTGGAAATGCATCCCGGTGAAACAGAGAAAATTAGGGTTTTCGCCCCATGGTTGTAGAGATTCGTCAACAGCTCCAGTGGGTGTACCATGCCCACCCGACACAGTAGTGAAGGTTTGGAGGGAAAAGCTATAAAACTGTGGAAATGCATCCCAGTCAAATAGGGAAAATTAGGGTTTTGCCCCACCACCCGCCCCCATGGTGGTAGAGAATCGCCAACCCCTCCTTGGGGTGTCTCATGACGAGACCTACACAGTAGTGAAGGTTTGGAGTGAAAAGCTCAAAACTGTGGAAATGCATCCCGGTCAAACAGACAGACATACAGAATCTTCTCTTTGTTTATATAGATTATAGGACTGATAAAAAACTAAGGAATTAATTTTACTGTAATACTCTCATTTTCTGTAAAATACAATAACTTGTATGCTTAAGCCTAAACAACTGAGGCCCAACAATGTAAGCAGTTGCATACTGGAAATCAGAGCCTAACCTGTTTATGCTGTGGTTTTTGTAGGGCTCTGCTTGTTCTCAATGATTGCTTGATATACGCAATGCTGACATGTATAAAATAAGCATTTGTCTATGAGCTGCATTGGTTTCTCAGTCACTTTTTTCAGAGAGCTCTATCAAAGTGTTACATAAATAGACCAGAATGTACAATGTGTGTGCCCAATAAATCCCAAACTAACTCCAAATTGAAATTTCTTAGACTGCTGGTTTAGGATTATATGCATCAGCTTAAAGCATTGAACGTAGAGGTAAGTTAAAGTAATGAAAATTAGGTAACTTCAAAATTTCAATTTCTGAATAAATAATACAAATTCATTCATTCAAATTTACCAAAATCGGTTCCAAAAACAGTGAGCACAACATACAAGTATGAATATAATTATTTACAGCAGTGGTTCCCAACCCGTGGCCCGCCAGGCCTAAAAAATGGCCCTCATCTTTCAAAGAATTAACAATAACAGGCCTAGTCCTATATGAAAAACCGACAATTTGGACAGAATAGAACACACATTTATTTTTTATTACTGGTACAAATTTTATTTACGTAGAAATAACATCAAACATTCTATGTTTGATTCAATCATAACAAGTTTATTTGCTTTTAGTCAATTAAATTTTAGCCTTGAGGCCCCCAAATGTCCTTCAACTAATAAAAAGTGGCCCTCATGTCCTCCAACTTAGAAAAAGTGTCCCTAAAGTCAAAAAAGGTTGGGAACCATTGATATACAGCTTTTGTTTTGTGAGTGACAGATATACATGTAGCAATTGTTATTCATTTGTTCATTTATTCATTCATTCATTCAGAAACCTATATACTATATAGCGCCTCTTCAAGGAAACTTCCGTATACGTATTCATATAGTTATAGTCTAAGTGTAGCAGGTAAAAATATAGTTAAAAATATATCGAATCGTGCATGGAAGTCTGTGAGGCTTATCTAGCCTTCCTCACTATGCTAGGAAAGATTGTTTAGACTTGAAGGAGAACTTGAGTCAGATCAAGTAACATGGACAGCGAAACAGACACGGCTTTTGTAAAATCATCTGCGATTGAGTAGGTGTTTTTATAGGCCAGCCTGAAGAAGTTTGGTGAGCTTGGATAAGGATGCCAATGTCAACAGAGTTCCTTAGTTTAGGCCCATTCATTCTAGCATAAAATTGTCTGACGCTAGTTCACAGAATGCACCACAAAGATTAAGCCAAGTTTGGTTAAGAATAAACACAGCACTTAATCATGACTTTTTTCAACCCTCTCCAAACCCAAACAATGAAGCCGCAATTGGTAATTCATCTTTTGTGTCTGTAAGTAAGTAATGAAATCCAGAAACTGTTGTAACACTTATATACCAATGAAGAAAGCATGGTAGTTACAGAGCACAAATTCCATTCCAAAACCACAATACATTGAACCGAGCCACATGGTCAAGCAAATACGCAGCATTAACATAGCTTGTTAATAAGCTGGTGCTCTGCGCTTTAGAAATTTGGAGATCACGATTACAATTACGATTATATGCATCTGAGAAGTGCAAAAACGGAATAAGACAAATACACTGATACTCAGGACATATTAATTCATAGCAGAATAAACTGAAATAAGAGCTCATCAGTATACAAAATAAATAAAATATGTGCAATGCAGCAAACACAGATTCCAAAGAGCGTAATGACAAATAAAAGCGCTGCAAACCGGCTGAAACAAAAGTGCAATACAGCGAAAAAGCACATTCAACACAGCAAAATGTCCTTACATGCTTTCAAATATCAACTAGTTTGTACATACCAGGCACTGGAAGAAACAAATTCAAAGGTCAAATCAAGGACCATATCACTAATCAAGTGCATTCAGGTCTGATGTAAATCAATACAGTCATGACAAAAGAGCTTTAAATAAATGAAATCAATTAAGAAAATCTAAAAATATATAAAAGAGTAATTGAATGAAGACATTTCTGAATAGTGAGTAAATGCATCAATCAACAGCGACATGATGAATGATTGAAAGCATATATATTATTCAGGCCACCAATTAGTCAAGCATTTATTTCACTGACTAGCCTGCCCTACGCTATGATGCATACTGCCAACTGCTTCACGTCCATCACACAAGCACCTTTGATCAGCAATATTCAGTACGGGCAGTACTCTATAAATTTGCAAATATAATGCAATCAGTCCATTCCTCAACATAAGTTAGAATATTCTTTATTATACCAGCTGCTTACCGCACAAGAAGTAAAAAAACAAAGCAGAAATCTGGCAGGCAACAACAGAGCCATCCCATATAACTAAAAACACATATGCCTAAAAAATCATCCTTCTAAGCCGAGGTTGAGTCAGGAGCGCTCCTGAGTAGCAACCTGGAAGGGTACTATATAAATCTTCATAATGAATGAACGTATAACTCTATTGTTATTATTATTATATTATTACTTTATTATTATTACTTTATTATTATTATTACTATTATTATTATTACTTTATTATTATTATTATTATTATTATTATTATAATTATTATTATTATTATTATCATCACTCTATTATTATTATTATTATTATTATTATTATTATTTTGCATAAATTTATTACGCACACAAGGTCACATCGAAATGTGCAAGAGATATTTCATGTGCAATTTTATGTTAACATCGCTATGACAGAATGATCACAAGAAACTCGCACAACACCCGAAAATTCACAATAAAAGAAACACCGAGAATAATAGAAATTAACTTACAAATGACCGTAACTTGGCAAGTCATCGTCGCCTCTCCGAATTCGTTGACTGCCACCACTTTGTATTCACCATGGTCCTCCGCTTCCGCCTCAACCACGATGAGCTTTGCCTCTCCCTGGGAGAACGTTATCTTCCTGTTTCGACCGTTCTTCAGCTGGACAACATCATCACGAAACCAGGAAACAGTGATCGGTTTACCACCGATGATCTTAACCGAGTATTCGATCTTCTGGCCCTGGTTGACAGTCTGAAAGGACACGGTTGCAAAGCGTAACATCATTTATTGATATATGCCAGAGACTCAGAATGTAGTCTTTGAGAACCAAAATCAAGAACTGGCTTATATCTTGGATATCTAACTCCATCTTCCTCTGGCGGATAACTATCCGCACCTCAGATTTACATTTTGGTGTGACCTTGTGTGCATAAGAAATTTATGCAAAAATAATAATAATAGTAATAATAATAATAAAGTAATTCATTCATTCATTCATTCGGACATTTATATAGCGCTCCTTCAAGAAAAAACTACTCAGAGGCGCTCTCGACTCCAGCGCGCACAAAAAGAACAGTTTTAAGTTTAGTAAGTAATAATATAATAATAACAATAGTAATAATAAAGTAATAATAATAATAACAATAATAATAATCTTATAATTTTGTTCATAGTTAGACTAAATCTAAATGCTCTAAAGTTCTGTCAAAAGTCAGAATTTATGTTATAATAAAATGTGGGATGTTGTGGTGTAGTGGTACTTTCAGTGCCTTGCAATCGGATGGTCAGAAGTTCAAATCTACCTCAAGCCACTGCACAGCAACCCTGGATAATGTGTGATTCAATGTGTCTTCAAAATATATCTCAGCTGTCATCTCTCTCAGAATAGTAGACACTGCTCTTTCAGAGAACATGAAAAATTGAAAAATATAATTAACATAATATGGCACAAGCCCAATTTGGAAGTGTGCCAAATAGCAAGAGAAATAAATTAGCTTATGCTGATAATTTACACTTTAACACAATTGCTTTCTACAAAAAAAAATAGTTTGTGTGATGACTTTTTAATCTCAAATAACTACCACTGAAATCTACGTACCATATCAGCGAGTTTTCCAATTATCTCTGGCGCTTGACCTGCTGGTTTTTCCTTATCACCTGGACTCGTTGTTTCAGTTTCTGCTTTCTTTGTCACATCTTTAATCTTCTCATCCTTCTTCGCAACCTCACTGGTTGCACTGACAGTCTTACCTGCTTCTTCAGATGAGCTGTAAACCTTTGTTTCCTGTGTTTCAGCTTTCTCTGTCAGGTTTCTACCAGCTGTTTCAGATGAAATGTGAACCTTCGTTTCCTGTGTTTCAGCTTTCTCTGTCAGGTTTCTACCGGCTGTTTCAGATGAAATGTGAACCTTCGTTTCCTGTGTTTCAGCTTTCTCTGTCAGGTTTCTACCTGCTGTTTCAGATGAAATGTGAACTTTCGTTTCCTGTGTTTCAGCTTTTTCTGTGACCGATTTGCCTGTTGCTTCAGATGAACTATAAACCTTGGTTTCCTGTGTTTCAGCTTTCTCTGTCAGATTTTTACCCATTGTTTCAGATGAACTATAAACCTTGGTCTCCTGCATTTCAGTTTTCTCTGACAGGTTTTTACCTGTTGCTTCAGACGAACTGTAAACCTTGGTTTCATGCATTTCAACTTTCTCTGTCAGGCCTTCAGTTGAAGTGACAGCGGCTGACTTTGCAGATTCAGTTGATGTTACAGTAGTTGATCGTTTCACCGTCACTGATGATTCTTCCGATTGTTCTACCACCGTAGAAGATTTTCTCTTTATTACAACCTCCTTCATGTCCTCTTCTATGGCAGAAGATTCTTCTATCACCTCTTCAACCTTCTTCTCCTCTCTATCTTCTTCATCTTCCTCCTCCTCCTTTTGTTCTTCTTCAATTTCTTCCTCTTCCTCCTCTTCCTCCTTCTCCTCCCCTTCTTCTTCTTTTTTCCTTTCTTCCTCCGTCACTTCGTTAATTTCCTCCTTAACCTCTTCTTTAATTTCTTCCTCCGTTTCTTCATCGTTAATTTCTTCCTCCTTAGCTTCTTCTTCTTTCGTCTCTTCTTCAGTCTCTTCTTTCTCATCTTCACTTTCTATGTTTTCTTCTTTTATTTCTTCCAAACCTTCTTCCTTCTCATCAAAGCTAAGAGCTTCCTCAATGAGTTCTAAAACCAAAACAACCAAATTCAACAGAATTTTTAAAGTTTAACTTGTGTGATTCAGCCCTAGTTATAATTCTCAAGAGGTACGACACAAATGCCCAGCAATACACATATATATAGTTCCTGGTGAATCAGCGAAACCCACATTTACATTAAGCAGAGATTATCTGTAAAAAATCTGAAAAGAATTAACTAGAAAGACCATTATTTCCGACATCAACCATTCTGATAATCCACTTCATGAAATGGAACAAGACTCACGTCTCGTAACTGCGATTGTCTTGAAAACGCTGCCAGTGTCGGTCCGTGCTTCAAAACCATATTCACCCGCATCAAGTTCAGTGATCTGCAACATGAAAATGTTCTCTGCAGCTAATACATGTATACAAACTATTGCAGGGCCGTCCATAAATGACATCACGCAATTTTGGACAATTTTTGACACCCTCTAACCGTGTCACTCATCAACACAAAAGTCATATGATAATCTAGTAAGGGACATCATATATTGTCTCAAATTTGTGACCCCTCCCTCCCTAGGGGTGTGACGTCATTTATGGACGGTCTCCAAGGCAAAATACAGCAGAATCTGACATTTTCACAAAAGCGGAATTCATTGGATAAAGTATTATAGCCAGTGCTGGAAAAAATATTAAGCTTCAGATAAAAGGTCAAAGTCCATCAGAATCAACACCATAAACACAATTTGATATCTAAATATAAAACGGTACTAGACTAATTATGAACTTGCAAACAGAAAGGCTATTAAATTCTGCAGTTCTTCTCGACTTATATTATCGAAACTCCAATTTATGTCCAAAACTTACTTCAAACTTCGACCCTCCCCCACTCCCACTTATTTTGAAGTTCGATATCGTTCTAAAACCCCACCATTCGTAGATGATACCAATGGCTATTGAACGTTCAAAAACATCTACTCTTTCAACTTAAGCTTCGTGAATGGACAGCACCGGACGTGCCTACCTCCGAGACTTCGAGTTCATAGCTGCAGTGGTCGCTGCTCACTGTCCCTTCAAGAGTAAAGCGTCCTGCATCAGCAACTGATTTTCCATTGAAAGATACGCAAATCGTTGGCTCCATTTCGGACAAGATGACGAAGCTGAAAATCAGTTTTCTTGACGAGACATCCACTTGTAACTCAATTTCTTCAGCAAACGAGACTGAAGGCGTTTCCCTGAAACGTAACAGTGAACAAACATTTATGTGGGTTTGTAGAAACATAATAATAATTCTTAATTAGTAACATCTATAGATTGTGCTGATATCAATTGCATGAGGAAAAAAGGAACGTCACATGAAAACTGGAATACAGTCATGTCTTAACAATAGAAGTAATAACTTCTTCTTCTTTTCCTTCTGGCTAGGAGTAATCCCTCGCTGGGGAGGGGTCAGCCAAATAAAATAGATGCAATAACAATTGCTACAATTACTTTAATTATAACAGTGATCAAATAAATAATAATAAAATAATATTTTCAATCACAAAATAATAAGGTAGAAAATGCATAGAACATAATTATGCTAAATAATAGGAAGAAACGAACACTATATATTTTGCTGCTAATCACACTTAAATCAAAAACAAAAGTATAAGAAAACAATGGCTCGTTTAGAATTAATTAATGATAAAATGCAATGCCAAAAAAATTCAGCCACATAATGTTAAAAGTTAGGATCTAAACATAAAAAATGCATACCTTTCTTCATCTTCTTCTACAACAACAATAACATTAAAACATATAAGACATGTAATCATAAAAATTTATAAATTCAATCAACAATATAAGCAGTAACTTGCATATCGGCCCATCCATTTAAGATAAGAAAGGCATATTCTTTAACTGCCCAATTACTATCCACATTTTGGTGTACACATACATGATAGTAATCGTACATCATTCTATACAGCCAATCAAAAGTGAAATATTTTAAAATAACACACATAATCCTAAATCCAATATAAGTAATTAAGTATGTTCTTATGATCTTACAATGATCAACTACTTATATAAGTACTGCACTTTAGTATGGTGAAGCAAAGTCTCAATTTTAAAGCTATTCATCATTCGTCATTAAATTATTGACATTCCACAAATAACCATAATCATCACCAGCAGCAGCCGCAGCAGCAGCATCAGAAACAATATCTGTCACCATACGCATCATTGTAATCTTTAAAATGAAAATCCGCAATCATCATAATCATAATCATAAACTCAGAATTTCCACAGCGCCCACAAAACAGTGCAGGTCAAATTGCAGGAACCAGCTTATTTGCAGGTGCTTACTGCAATCAAAGCAAAATCGATAGGCAGGGGTCAAGATCCGGCGAGTCAGGCGAGGAGCTAGACGAACGGCTATGGTGGATGGATGATGTTTAGAGTTGAAATGGCATGGTAGGTAGGGGGAAGTGGAAGAATCAGGATAGGATCTGTGAAAAAGCAGTGTTTTGAGTTTCGAGTGAAAGACCTGTGGGGATACAGCAAGAGGTATCATATATCAGACAGCGTCGAGCCTTCTCGGTTATTGGCCCGTCCACATGGAATGGGCTCCCACTTGCACTACGCTTACTACCTCAGAATAATTTGCCTGCTTTCTACAAGTTGCTCAAGACCTTTCTTTTTAGCTGTGGCTGCACTGGGAGCGCCTCTGAGTAGACTTCTTAAAGGGGCGCTATATAAATTTTCGGAATGAATGAATGAATATCACAGTCACTATAGGCATTGTTGTTGCCATAGATACCCTGTAAGCTGAGGTTGATGGTAGCGTTTGCGTCGCCCGCGCTGTTTCTCGCCGTAACCTTATATGACCCGCTGTCTTCCTCTGTGACATCAGACATCTCCATGACAACCACGTAGTTAGTTCCGTCCGTCTGGGTGACAATGTGGTACCTGCCTCCATCGCTAATGGCCTCCAGTCCTTTGTACCATTCAATGGATGGGGCAGGATGTGCCACAAGGCCGACTTCAAATGCCACTCCTCCACCAGGGAGCTGTCGGATTAAGGGTTGAGTTGTAAAGGAAGGGGCAGTGGCAGTGGATTCCTGAACTGCATTCAAAAACATAAAATGTGTTTAAATGCGTTGATGTTTTAACATTGACATAACTAGGATTTCAAGTGATTCGTAATCTTAGTAAATCTACGAACATAAACCACTGCACATTAATAAATAATAATAAATATAATAATAATAAATAATAACATAATAAAAAGTAAATCTATGAATGTAAACCACTGCACATTAAGCCTAAGTGACTCATCTCATTTGAGTTTATAGATAATATTTTGCACATAAGAAAATTGCACAGTCAAGACATTGAACAATAACGTCAATCCAAACCACCTTAGTTTTACCCCAGGTAGAGACAGGAATTGACAGCTGAATGGTAACATACTGGCACAAAGATCAGAAGTACCGTACATGAGTCTGATGCTTCCTAACCACCCATGAATTTTACTCGGCCTTCTACCCCTTGAGGGGAACTGTAAATGAGCAGTAGGACAGATGGACACCCTGCAGGGCTGCCAGAAGTTAAATTCGACTCCTGTTAGACTTGTTATCATTTGTCACTACAATATCATGTAATCTTCAATCTTCCTCATAATTTATATGGCGCCCCTTCAAAGTACCTACTCAGAGGTGCTCCCAGCCGAGATCAAGTGGAAAAAAGTCTTCAACAGTTTGTGAAATTGAGAAGAGCTTGGGAGGTGTCGCATAGTCAAGGGTTCATTCCAGGTTGTTGGACCAACCACAAAGAATGAACGCCTCTGCATTGTTGCAGAGCGAGTGAAAGGAACCATTAAGTCACCATCTTACAGCATACTTACCAGTTTTAATAAACGAATATAATTATAGCACAATAAAATAGTTGAATCTGACAATGGAACTAGAAGACATTACGACTTTGCCCACAGATTAAAAGAGAAAACATGAGTGGTGCACCATCGCTCAATTCTTTTATACACCGCTACCAAATCGCATTCAACATCATAATTAACAAACAGCTTAAGTAAATTACCATCGAAGTTGAGTTTAAGATTGGCGTTGCTTTCGCCGAATTCATTTCTGGCATTCAACCGGTAGGTCGCAGCATCTATCGCCTGAGGGTCGTCAAGTTCAAGCGCAACGTAATAGTTCCCGGCAGATTCTTCGTTCTCAATACACCGATATCGAACTGAGAAGACAAGAACAGCTTTCAATCAAATCAATATCACCCGACAACACACAACTCATATTACTTAGAAATTCAATATAGAAATTCTTGATCTTATCTAATCTAAAATAACATTTGTAAAGCACTTCTCACAGCAGAGCTATTCAGAAGTACTCTCAGCGAGATAGGCCCACGAAAAGAGAAAAGTCTTCAAGCAGCAAAAATATGCATTCCCCACCAGAATCCTGCTACAAATTCTGGAGGGGAAGGTCATTCCACATTGAGGGACCTACAATAGCAAATGCCCGATGCAGTGTTACTGAGGTTCACGACCAAAGTTAGTACTTGTGCTAATATACCCAAATGTGAGCACTCCATCCATTCAAGGACTGCTGAGCTCTGGTCAAAACTCGAGTTTTTGCCTTCATTGGTCCTGCTCTATGGAATCAGCTCTCATCATCAACGCATTCTTCATTTATTAACTGCTACCCGAAGCACAACTTTCCCGCTGTAATATAACTACTTTCTTTTCTTTAGGTCTTTTGCACTGGGAGTATCTCTGATTGATGTGCACTCTGATCTGTTATAAATTTATGGATACAATACAATACAATACATCACACGATGCTGAATTACTTTTCAAGGCCTGTGCAACAACATGCTGTAAGGCAGTGTTTCTTAACCTGGGTGCCGTGGCACCTAAGGATGCTATGCATCTGCTCTAGCACTGCAAGAGGTGCTTATAAATTTCTGCATGCAACAGTGGCGTAGACAAGGGAGATTTCGGGGGTTAAACCCCTGCCCTTGGCCTAGGAAAACGGTTTTTTAAAGGTTATTTATCCACTTAAATAAGAAAAACAATTGCTTGTAGTAACAATTGTTTTTCTTACTTTATTCCCTTTGTTACTTTATTCCCTTTTTATTTACTGTAATGCTGCTAGGTTAGTGTCAGAAAGGGCATCCGGCAAGGCCATAAAAACCCCAAGCCCCACCCCCATCATAAATTCCTGGCTACGCCACTGGCATACAATACCATATAATTTGGTCACTGTGCGTCTAAAAGCAACATAAACTAGACTGCAAGCATTTTTGTGCGGCTTGGACGACACCTCACCTGCATTAAAATACTAACTTGATGTCATATACCTCACGGTCAACTTCTGCAAAACTATTGACAATTTGATTTTTGCTGTTGTGCATGGAAAATTTCAGCCTAACAATTTAACGACGACAGCGTACTTAAAGTGACTGGGAAGCAAATGCAGCTCATTGTTAATGCATTGAAGCAGCTCAGATTAGTTATGTAGATAGAGATAGTCAGGTAGGAATAGGGTTATATTGCAGCTACCTATTGTATATGTAAATGTAAATGTAATCGCATATTTATATAGCGGCTGTCTTATGGCCTCGACCCTGAGGGTGAGATCCTTCACCACCGCTACTCCACGCTTATATTGCGACCGAGCCACCCGCAATAAAGATCCGAGAAATTAATCTCTGATAAACCGACCGACCGGGAATCGAACCCGGGCCGCCGGCGTGGCGAGCGGGTTACCAACCCACTCGGCCACTGAGGATCTCATATATATCATACAACTGCATATAATTATGCCCATCCTCCCAAAATTCAGACGTACATCCGTGAACACGGGAGAGACCAACAATGGTGTTGAGAAATGTGCATGAAGGATTTACTTGCACATGATTCTTTTTGCGCACTGACTACAGTCCGATTGGAGGTTCGAACCAGGGTGAGAATTGCAAAGGGGCTGCAGCCTTTCTTAGGGCCTCACAGTTTAAAGTCTTCTTTTCAAACCCCCAACTCCACGTGGATCATGGTCTGGCCCTCAATTATTTTCTACAATTGCTATATATATATATATATAATTTATATATATATATAATTTATATATATATAATTTATATATATATATATATATATATATATATATACTGGCTCTAACCACACTCTCCCATGTTATGGGCCGAGCACTCTATCCATTTTTGGTCACTAAGCCTTTCAAAGCAGCTTAAAGTCTGCTTGGATAACACCTCATCATACATTAAACACTAAACTAAGTATATTACAAGTCTATGTATTTTAAAATTAAGCACTTATCAGGTAGCTTAACCTTGTTCGATCCAAACTCCTTAAAGCCATTTAACTCTAAACTAAAGTGCCACATCCACCCATTGCAATATGACAGCAGGCTCTAGGAGAGATAAGATTTGGCTTGAAAATATATATTACACACCTCCTTCAGATAGCTGTACCGTGTCTCGAAACCAGGTCAGTTGTGGCCGTGGGTCTGCAGATATTTTGCACTCGAAAAGAATTTGCTTTCCTCCATTGAGCTGCTTAATTGCAGGCTTCTGAATAAATTTTGGAGCGCCATCCCTAAGAGAGAAAGAAGTCAGACAAAATTCAGTAAAAACTTCTATAATAAAATCAGCGATTTTTTTACTTCAAAAAAGCTAAATAAAGGAACTAGCCTAACAAAATCCTTTGAACAAATAATCTATGGAAACAAGAACATTATTTAAAGATGGAAACCCTCAACATAATTCTTGATGAAGCTTTTTTACAGGTGGTTCAGACAATCATGCATTCTGTTTAACTCATTGATTTAAAATCTGCAAAAACCAAAATAGAATTTTTGTCGAGTACTATCCTGAACCATCAAGAAGCTCAGGTGTCCTGTATCTACCGGTACTCAATGCATATACCTGTCGTTGGCATATGTATATATATATATATATATATATATATATATATATATATATGCTCATATGCATATAGATGGAGATATATGCCAGTGCAAACACATAACAAGCATTCATTCTATACCAGTGTGAGCGGTGGAACGTGTGGATATGGCTCTCAGGTGGATATGGTCCGAGTATTGTATTCAGGCAATGCGGTCTCGCAAGCAGAGCCTGTTTTTCCAGACATAATATCCCGATCTAGGAACCGTTATGGCACATGATAAGCTATCATTCGCACAGCTTCAGACAGACCGCTCCGCACACTTCTCAGAATGAATGAAAACGTTCGTACAGCCGTTGGCAAATACTTTTTAACGACATGCCGCTCTAGCAAGCAAGCGAGCAGGAGGCAATCAACAAGACTTCTTTGATAGCCACCTAAATGCATAAGCCCAGACGCTGTACAAGGATTTGACAGAACGGCTGCAGGGACTTTTGAAACACCTGCATAGAACAATCGGACGATGCTTCATGACCTTTCCTGCTCCTCCTCCTCCTCCTCGTCTCAGCATAGCTGGTAAAGCACAGCCGGGCTACACAGACTGCATGTTTTGTATAATTTTAGACAATGAAGCTCTTCAAACAATGTCATAATCTTTACAGGTTTTTTTTACCAATACAAGTCTCAAATTTGGTTCAAATACAAATTCCACTGGCATGTTTTTAAGCATTGTCCATGAAATTTTCTAGACAACAGTACTGAAGGATTAACATGCGGTTTCACATACCTCACTGACTGAAGCAAACACATAAACTAAAAAGAATATTTGATGTTATATATAAGATGAAAATGTTCTTGCTTTTCTGTATTGATTGCAAGGCCACTACCATCCTCATTTTCTATGATATCCTTCATCTGTTTCAATAGGTGCCAAGTACTTTTTAAGGCAAATTCAAATAACAATCCAAGACATACAAATAGGCCTTTAACCTTTACCACTCATGTGTCTGCTCCCACCAGACAAATTTGGCCCAATTAATTTTTAATCTGAGCGGTAAGAGTTAAGGTTAAAAGTTGGAATAAGGGAATGCTCAGACTGAAAACCTTGAATAGAAAATCCAGAAAAGTGGGTTGTCTGATAACATTATTTACCACCTGATCTAAGTGCTAGAGAAAGCCAAGATGTTTAATGAATTGAGGTCAAATGCTGAAGTCAAGATTACATAACATGCCATTACAGGTTGCAAACAATCTACTGTACAGTTAATCAAAAGCGTAAGATCATCATGCATGTATCAGCCATACTCACTTTGCACTTGATGGAGCTGCAGCAAAAAACAAAAAATCAAAGTTAAGGGTCAATTGCTTCTCCATCTTTCTTACCATTTTCAGACTTTACTTCAGTAAGCAGCCATGTCAGATGTGTCAAGTATTTTCACCTTAGCCAAAACAGTATATCAGCAGCTACATATATCTCATGGATGGCTATTAAATTGCCATTATAAATGCAGTATTACATTACATTAAATTAAATTTAAACAACATAATTTACCTCACAAGCACAAGTAATTAACTAAAAAAATTAGGCCTAGTTGTCATTGTCTGTAAAATAGAATGGCAGCTATTGTCACTGAATGGCAGAGGGAAATTTGGAATTTTGGTGTGCATAGCTTGGGCCTTGGGGCATACCATTATCAGACGCCTAAACACACGGAAAATTTGTCAGCTAAGGCCACACATTTTGATACCAGGATAACAGCCGCGTAATTTAAATGGAATACATGGACTACCAGGAAAAGGCTTTAAAAGGAAAATAGTTTATATCACACTATAGTAGACACTCGTATCAATAAAAAAGAGTCAAATACAGCGCCAATGACTGACGTAGATAATATTACGGGTGTGGCCTTTTCGATTGGCCATAAATATAAGACCGACGCAAGACTCACGTTGCAGCACACACCGTATCGCCGCCAAACACTTGTGCTCAAATCATTGACAAAAACACAGATAAGCGACAAAATTTTATGACCCGAAGTCAAATTCATCATTAAGATTCGTCTGAACTTTCTGCCCTGCTAGCTTAATCGATTAGATCTTCGCTATAACAAATGCGAGAATTAAAATAATTACGGGCATATTATACTATAATTTTTTGACACATCGCGTCAGAAGAAATTAAATGTCCATAAACTACATCTCATCTCTGGTTTTCAGAGGTCAGAGCTTCGTGACGTCATATTTGAGGGATGTGATGACGTGCATCGAGAGGGAGGGTGTAATCTTCTTGATTGTCGCTCGAGTCGCTAGAGCTACTTTCGACCTGATGGAGTAAAGCTGAGCGAGTAGGCCTCAGCTATTTGGAGTGACAAAAAAATGTTTAAAAAAGTCTAATCTCATTAACCTATATATAGTAGCCTATATAAGCATAGAATTATTTTTTTAGTAATTTATGTCATTTAAATTGTGCTCTCATCCAAAGACAAATCCAACCAGTCAAGGCTAAAGACATTCTATAGGTAGCCTATTATATTGTATTTGATAAACTGCTTTTTGTACCTGATAGCGGTGTGTCTATCAGTTTTCGTTACCATTAGGCTTAAACGAATATAATAATAATGACACCATGCAGTCGTCAATAACTGAATGTGTTTACTACCATGCAGCTCTTAGACGGTCGGCATCGAGTGGATCATAGCTAGCCTGTCTCGTAGTTCTGGAGATTTCCAGGTGCCGTGTCATCATCTATGCCTATGCCCTGGAGCGTCGACCGATCGGGTGGGATGGACGCCACTGTTACGGACACGTAGGCTATAGCCATGCCGCTTCCTAATTGCTTGACAGCTGCCGAGGTTGCCAAGTCCAGAACTACCGGCGCGTGGCCGATACGGACCATAGGGCATCGGCCTGCAAACTGGACAGATAGTCTAGCTGTCTAAGCTTAGAGCAAACTATCCTCCGCACCTAACTCAGCTGACTGTCCCCTTTGGTCCTCCTTTCGGACCTGGTCACCTGGGCATGGATGGAAGACTACGGGAAACTACTTTTTTCCAACTGTAGCCTATCTCCGATATAATTATAGACTATATACCGGAGAGGCTACAGTTGGAAAAAAGTAGTTTCCCGTAGTCTTCCTTCCATGCTATATATATATAGGCTATATATATAATTATATATATATAATTATATATATATATATATATAATTATATATATATATACTAGGCCCCTACTAAAGTTATCTTCAGTTTAAACAATTCAAATAGATTATGTTGATATCATTGTGACAAAGAATTCTTGATTAAACCTACTCATGATGGATTTTGGGGCATAAAGGACACTTTTACATCAATTGCATGTTTTTAAATCATGACACCGCTATAGGCCATATAGCTCAGCGGCTACAGAAGTTTGTTCATTGCCGAGATACTGTAGCGCGCGGTTTGCCCCTTTCGCTGTAGGCTACACCGATCGTTTTCTTGCAGGGCATTTCTCTTGACCTCTCGTCGATAAGCTTCATAGACGTCACGAGCGATCTACCTCAATGATCTGCACGCGACCTCTACGCGCCCTCTGCGATGCACCGAACGTGTCACGTGATCATAACAACTGGCGCTTTGTACGCGAGTCTCGCCGAGTCAATCGAACACGGTAGGCTATGGAGAACTACAGAAGTAGGCTAACTTAATGCAAGAAACAGTGCGCTGAGAAATAGATGTGGTCAGACCGTATTGGTCCACATGGAGTGTGGGTGAGCAATGGAGATCAACTAAAGGATTGCAAGGAAGGTTGGGGGTTGAAACCGCAACCCCTGTTATTCTCACCCATGGCAAGAAGTAATCCTTGGTCTATATGCTGCAGCCTACACGACGTAGGCCTAAATGGAGTTTCAAGAAGTCAATGAGGTTAAACGGTCGTGACGATATTCACAATAAATGGTGCAACAGCGTAGGCCTATAGTCGCCTAGGCTATTCTAACTTAGTCCTAAACATCAAAATTTGCGAGAAAACGATCAAATTGTGGATAAAGATAAACTCCCTGCTATTAATTTATTGTCTTCTTACAAACTGGAAAGAACAGGTCGGCCTATTTAAAACTTGATCTAGTAAATACAGCCAAATGCAAGAATAAATTTGTTTAGAAGTCCAACAGGCCAGGAATGCGATAGGGCCCATGGGCGGAGTTTGGTTTCCGTTTTTTTTTTAGGGGGGGGCTAAAAAAACTTGGTCCAGAAGAGCGGCGCCGACAATGTTTTTTATTTTTTGTTGTCGGCCCCAAAAAATTGATGACCTTTTTTAGTCGTCAAGTTCAAATCTCATGAAAATTACTAGGGCCTATAGGCCTATATATATTTCCCGACCGAAAAACTTGATGACCTTTTGTTTTAGTCATTTGGTTGGAAGTTCTTGGGGGGCCTAAGCCCGAAAAAAGATGCCATTTACACGGTAAAAACACGAACCTGGGGTTTCAGTGACAATGATTTTTTTGATCTATAGTTTTAACTGTACAGAAGTGTTTATATATACAACTTCACAAATCCATTTAGAGCTGCACATTTTGTGTACAACTGCACGCTGAAAAAGCCCTGGTAATGTGGTGTGCTAATGAGCGTTGAACTTCGAGAAATTTATTTAATATTTTCCCGGGTCTCCTTGCCCGAAAAAGCACTCACCCGAAATTTGTGAGGCATTTGTCCCCCCCCATCCCACCTCCTACGCCCTTGGCCATAATTATAATTCCATCTCCAGAACTTAGAGGGAGTTGGCCACAACATGCGTTTATCCAGTGGATAAACCAATTGATGCCGAGTCTCGAAAGTCATTCCGACGATTCCGTTCACCTTGAGAACGCCAACCAGTCACGGAATCGGCTTCAGAGTCGTCGTCACAGTATTATATATACGTGTTATACCTCTCACTCGCATCATTGCTAAATGCGTGCAAACAGTAAGAGTGGTATCTTAACCTACTGTCTACGTCTGTCTGTTAGTTCACGTATAGGCTACTCCTCGGTGTCTTTAGAATGTTTATACCTAAACATCATAACTCCCCAACTGCAGCTCTATGTGCATTTTTATCTGAAATTGTTGTTATTTCGAAATAGCATTCGGGTGCTTGGCTGTACTGTTTATTAATAGATCAGCACATATATAGCTCATATATATAAATATATATAATATATATAATCATAAATATAAATTAGATGCATATAAATATATATATGTTGAGTAGTTCTATGATGTCTCAAGAGCCCACGTGCGGCCGGCCCATGGCTCTATATGCGGTGGAAGAAGCGAGATAAGTATTAGGAGTGGGGCCAATGAGGGGGAGAGTGGCAATCTTCAAAGGGAGATAGCACGAATCAAGCAATGTGAAACCTTCTGCACGCATGTTAATAGGCTATTATACACCTACATCATACAGCAGTAGCCTTCAAGTGCTGTTATCGACACTTGCTTTGTTTTCAACCAAAAAAACTAGTAAAATGCATGAAAAAATTGACTCAACGTGAGCGTATAGGCTCCATTCGAGGTGTTTGCAGTCGGTCTCATATATGTCTATTGTTCTACAGCACATTGATCGCTACCATAACCCATCTACACGACAGTTTAATGATATATTTGAGTCTGCATAGATTGATAAAGCAAACTATGGCACAATTCGTGGCGTAATAGAAGTTATCATCAGCGCTTTCGAGTGCAAACTGCAAACTGCGCCTGGGAACATCATGCATGTATAAAGCAGTGGTTTGACTGGTTTCCAACCCGTGACCTCAGGCCTAAAAATGGCCCTCAGCACTCAAAGAATTAACAAAAATACATGAAAAATTAACAATTCTGACATGATAGAACACATAATTATTTTCTATTACAAATTATTTTATTTTGACGTCTATAAATGACATCAAACACTCCATTTGATTCAATTTTAACAATTTAATTTAGGCTATATGCTTTTAGTTAATTAAATATTAGCCTTGTGGCCCTTATGCCTTTCAACTAAGAATAGGCTATCCTCGTGTCCTCCAACTTAGAAAAAGTGGCCCTAAAGTTTAAAAAAAGGTTTGGAACCACTGGACGATGAAGCTTCTCTTCGATCAGCATCATTCTGCTGGGAAGTGTGTTGATCCTCGCACACGTCTTGTTTTTTGACACATTGGCTGGTCACTTCATCTGGAACTCTCTGACTCCTCATGTTCGTAACTCTCTTAGCGAGAGTGTCCTTCGTTCTAAACTGAAAACTTACCTTTTCCAGTCTATAGCCTAGCCTATACGTATAGTCTAGTTCGTAATGGTCTGCCGAACTTCAATGTGCCCGTGTACGCTTTGTAAAAAGTACACTTTCAAATTTCAGTTGTATTGTATTGTAATGTATAACCTTGCAGGTGGAGGTTGGCATTTGCGGTCATCTGGCCATGTTGGTTGATTGCTTCCACGCGGTAGGTATCCGAATCTTGAGGCCCTGCTTCTGCAATGACGAGACTAAGGACGTAGGTGTTCTCCGCTCCAGAGACCGGTTCGATCTTGAAGGAGGTTCTTTCATCCGTCTGCAGAGGATTTTCTCCTCTGTACCAACTGACGGTTGGTTCTGGTTCAGCCGTTAATTCACAGCTAAAGACGACGGCCGTTCCTTCCTGCCGCAGTGACGGTTTCTTTGTGAACGTTGGTGCAAGACTCATTGTGGCACTGACGTTTCCACTCCTATATAGGCCAACATGTTCAACCGTTTTATGCGTTTAGCAATAAACTGCGATACAACAGCCAACACTATATAATACAAAGCAGCTCAATACAAATGCAAAGTAATATTGTGGAGCGCGGTGGTGTAGTGGTGGGTTCGGTGCTTGGGGCCGGAGGGTTCCAGGTTAGAATCCACCTCAAGCCGCCGCGTAAGGACCTTGGGCAAGTCCTTCACTCGCAATTGCTCATGCGCTTCGGCGTGAAATTCTGATGCAGTGTCCGCGCTGCAGTCGGGAGCGCCTTTGAGTAGTGAACTTGAAGTAGTGTTATATAGCAAATGCGGTAAATAAAATAATAAAGTATTGCTGTATACATGTAGTTTCATCGCTAGTATTTGGATTTGGCGTTGCCAGGTGAGAAATGCAACCCCTAGCTATTTACGCGAGCTGTGCTCTCTCAATTTTGGGTTTGGCTGGCCGAAGAAATCTGCTCGGAGTGAAGTAGTTCTTCTCTGTGCACGTCCATCGACGGAACAGCGCTGCACTCTTTCGGTGCGTTGGTCCTTCCATCTGTAATGACTTCCCTTTGGAACTGCGTAATGTAGGCTATTATAGCTCAGGGTGCAACATGAGCTTCCATGGCTGTTTTAAAGAAATTTTTAGAACTGCGCAACTTGTTTCCTTTATCATCTTTCATGGTAAGTTACTTCCAATCGGATGACAGTGACCTTTTTTGCTAGTTTTAACTGTACAGAAGTGCTTCTACAACTGCACAAATCCGTTTAGAACTGCACATTTTGTGTACAACTGCACGTTGAAAAAAAGCCATGTGAGCTTCTACAAATCTGCACACTTAGCTGCTGAGCGAGGACCAGAAGCTCCGTCGAGTCTTCATTCATCAAATGCTTCTTTTCCATCTTCATCTTCCATCTTCTTGGTTTGGATGCTTTGGCACTGTTCTACTTTGCGTCAAGACCATCCATGTATTGCATCTGACCATTTATAAAGCACTTCTCGCAGCAAGATCCTTTCAGAAGCGCTCCCAGTGCGTTCAACCCTTAGAGAAAAGGCAAGTTTTCAAACGAGAGAAAGACGAGGATAAACTACCAAAGAGGATGGCTGCAGAGCGAACTGATGGGGGAAGCCCATTCCATAGGGAGGGACCAATGCATGCAAATGATCTGGATTGAACCATGGCGGTCCTGGCTCGGGGGACAAAGAGGTCATGCCGATCAGAGGACATAAGAGGACGCAGCGAAGTGGCAGAAAGGGGGCGAAGTATAATTTATGATCACACAGATACTTCGGAGCAAGACCCAATTGAGACTTAAGGAGCAGAGAAAACTCGATGATGCACACATGTCTTGTCTTCCAGATCCTTCTCTGCTGAATCTTTCAGGCATTGTTTGCAGTCCCTCCCACTCCCTTGCGGTGTCCCTCAAGGTTCCGTTCTGGGTCCACTCCTCTTCGTCCTTTTTACTGCATTAAGCCATCTAACAGAATCCTCCTTTGTGTATCACCATCTCTACGAAGACGACACATGATCCTGGCAATCCTACATGTATATGATGATGATGGTGGTGCTTTGTCCGAAGGCAGGTTCATAGGCTTTACGCCCCTGGGGATGAGATGAGTGAGGTGGTTTCCCGTTGCCTTCCCCACAGACAATGATGGGTAAGCAACTTGCCCAAGGTCGCTTCGCAGGAGCGTGCGCCCCTGCGTCCCACACGTGCTAGCCCGAGATATCTAAATCTCTGAATGTTAACTCCCAGCCCGGGGCTTGAACCGCAGTCCGTTGCAATCAACAGACGAGTGCAGCTCGCGCTTACCGGTGTAGCTAACTAGACCTACTATTCTTACGAGTTAATTTTTCCACCTCCATCGCACATTTCCTCAATGTGGTCAACCTATAATCTCTCAGTAAATGTCGTCAAAACTCCTCTGCCTCAACCTTTCAAAATGAATTCATCATTCTAGGCATTCCAGACCAAAATAATTAAAAGACAGCTTTACCCTTCAATGCACATATACTTCTATAGGACCATTATTTGCACTAATTCTTCAGATCTTACCTTTACCTCTAATGCCGTAATTATCGGTCATGCATCATCAAGTCAATCCATTGGCTTGAAATCCCAGAGAGAATCCACTTCAAAGTCCAATTTCTAGTATACCAGTGCTAAGGGCTACATGTACAACGTCCTACCTTGCTCACAGCCCAGATATTATCTTCACCATCCAGCCAATCCTATCTATACAGTGTCCTAGATAATACACTGGTCTCTCTCTATCTCTTTCCCAACCCCGGTCAATGCTCATCTGAAGTTCCCCAACCGAGCCATGGCATATCCAACATATGTCTGCAACATGTCTCTATAGAACAATCAGCCTCATGGGTTGAGCTCCTTTTCCGTTCGTCCACCATCATTGTCAGTCATCTACCATTACTTTCCTCATGCCCCTCAATCCATCATTCCTCGGGCTTTCCACTAGAAACCAGTCATGTCTCTTTACGCACTCCTGCCCCAAATCATCTGATCCCACATTCTTATATAATTATATACACCTTCCAATTCTCGGTCCAAACGACACCCACCTTAACATCGACTCTGCCCCTCTGACAACCGAATTCTGACTACGCTTTGACTCGACGCAGTGCTCGTGATTAAGCTGGTGCCCTGAGTTTGACTTTCGAGTGGCGCTTTAGAAGCTTGGAGATGAAACCCACGATTCCGATTGAACAAATGAACGAATGAATTGTAATTTGTGTAAATCGATTGAAAGAATGAGCGATATTCCAAATAAGGAGTAATTAATTAAACTTACCCGAATAAATGAAGACGTTGCTGATTCTATAAACTTACTTGGTAAACTACAATCTCATTGAAATTCGACCATACATAAAATTATATAGTCGTATTCAAATTCTGCGATAAATCAGTAATTAATGTTTCGTTTCATAAATTATCACGAGAGTTCAAAAATCCACTATTCACCCGCCATAATAATATTCTCGTTGAGTACAGACGCATTCACTGTTCAAAGATCGTCGCCTACGCTTCAGTCGCACAGACCACAGTGGGTCTGCTCTGATATCGGAGGAACTGCGGTGAAGTAGAAGCTGGAAGACGGAATTAGGAGAAAGAGAAATAGATCTAAGACGTCGGTTCAGGTTAATGGCTGAAAACCACTCGAAACACCTGTAGCGCTCTTGTGCAAAGGAATCAGAAGCCGACGCAGACGAAGCAGCCACCGACTTTCTTCGATGAAATGACGGATGCTCTCGTTCCAACTTACGTACACAATCAGACGATGTTCCACCACCTCCTGCTGCTGCTCTTGCTGCTGCTGATGTTGCTCCTGCTGCTGGTCCTGCTGCAACAGACCCGTTCTCCTCTATTTACATTATACAAACGATGCCATCTATTCTCCTGCGCGGCATGCATGCGTAGCCTAGTGATCTCTGCATGAGCATTGATAGGTGCTCTCGTATTAAGGCGGTGAATTTCATTTTCAAGCGATGCACCTGCACCTATTTCGCTCGCTCTCTCTCTCTCATCCTCATCCTACTCATAATTCTCCACCTGTTACCTCCTTCTCCTCCAGCACCACCACTGCACTTCATTCCCTTTCTTCTCCTTCTTCTCTTCTGTTGGCGCAAGATTCTTAGAATCGTTTTAGAAAAGTAATGGCAAGGCAGATTTTGCTCTTCAAAAATTGCACATCTGAGAATTTTTCAAGACAGATATCTCTCTGTCTGTGTATTTCTGCCTGCCAGTTTGTCTGTCTGTCTGCCTGTCTGTCTGTCCATCCCTACCCACAACTGTCTTTCTCACTTCTCTCCTTCGTGGTCTTTAACCGTAATTTGCGCATAGACCTATACTCTCTCATTCTGTCTGTCTCTGTTTGGCTCTTCCTTTGCCTCTCTCTATCTGCTTGTCGGTCTGTCTTTGTCTGTGTCTGTGCCTGTGCCTCTGTCTGTGTTTCTGGCTGTCTGCCTCTCTTTTCCCACGAGATTTCAGGACTTACCTTTCGGGCAGAAGTTAATACTTTGCCTCCCCCCACTGCTGAAATCTTCCATTCGCCTATGACCGTACACAATGACTTGCCACTGTAACTTATGTGTTTTCATCAATAGTTTGATAAATTAATGAGGCACATATATTATTTTTATAATTAATTATTAGCAAATTCTAACTCTTAACTTCTGTTGGTAATTGATTTACTGCTTCTAATTCTGATTCTATTCAAATAGCAAATTTCAGTGACTAATTATGATTTTAATTGACAATTGACAAGTTGACTATCGTTCCCTTGTCTAAACTCCAGCGCTTAGTTTAGACTTTAGAAGGCGTGCTTATTTCCTTTGCACTCTAACAGGTCTGATGCACTTGTCTTTATCCGTCTCGGGAAGGTCAACGTGTGTGTTTTAGATACAGTGCTTTGTGTGGAACAGGTTACACTCTTAATGCATAATCTTAATAATACCATATCAGCAGTTAGAGAGACAGACAGACAGGCAGGCAGACAGAAAAACATAGACAGACATACAGACAGATAGACAGAGACAGTGAGACACAGAGAGATACAGACAGACAGATATTACGCGAATTATTCTGTTGCATCTGTTGGTCTCGATCAGGTTTCTCTTTATGACAACGTCACAACGTTAATGGTTTCTCTTGTTGTTTTTCTACTGCATATAGGCCTATAGTCACGAGGCTAACTTACAAATTACAATGTTGTACAATGCCAATAAACAAAGTGAAATTTTATTGTCCCCTTTGCGAAGTTAGGAAGTGCACAGTGATACTGCAAGCAGCAGGAATGATGTAATGCCCGATGCTTCATTAACTCTCATGATGTCATGGTTCTTGC